>CM068841.1:88649267-89849267 GCA_028554795.2 Sinohyriopsis cumingii | reverse complement strand
AATATAGAGATACTCCGAGGAAGCCACTCGTAATTTGGCGGTTAAACTTAGAGAGGAGATTCTCAGGAAAGACAAAGCTTCGTAAAGGAAGCTTTTTGGGGGACAGAACTTCCGGTTCAGTTAAGTCCCGAGTCTCTAAGAGGGGAGACGGAAGTGCAACTAGCAGAGCAGTCGGAGTCGACAAGTCGAGTCGGTGGAAAGAGTCGAGGAGGAGGAGGAAAAGGGTCGAGGAGGAGAAAGTGGAGAAGAAGGAGGAGTATATAGAAGTCGAGGAGGAGAAGGAATTTGGAGAAAGTCGGGAGGAAGAGGAGAAGGAATTGGATGAATAGGAGAGCAGAATACACAGATGAGTAGAATACAAGGACAGGTGGAAAGCTATCTCACACTACTAATCAAATGATGCAATAGGCTATCACAGGGTCGAACGGAAGGAGAGTACTTGGGAAATTTTAATCATTTGACCACTGAATTGTCATTAAATTGTTATTCGTTGAATTTCACTTTTCTGGTATATGCAGTCATTTAACCATCGGCATTGCTGACTGGGGGGCTCGGAGCCTTACATCTATCTTTCACTAATTTAACTTCCAACCGAAATCGAGCCTGGGTGAAACTTCTTTACTAATTTAAAAAATAATATTGGGAGCACTCCACCCCAACCATAATAACACACCTACCACAGTGGCGGCATAACAACCCGTCACATCAAATTTGCAATCACCTTTGCATATTGATAAGTTGATTGTTTTCTTCTTTGAGTTTCTATTTTTATTCGCATTGATTAAACCAATATAAGACACGCTTATGATTTAAACATAAAATATGGCTTTAATGAAGAAAGTAGAGCACTACAAACACATGGTTACGCCATTCACATGAACGCTCAGCTGTTCATGTACCGGCGCATGGACATTCGTGTGGAATAAGCGAAATGACGAACCAAGAAGAAGTAATTAAAATATTTTAATATATTTACAGTTGATCAAAGGCATTATTCTACTTTAATAACAGTACTACGGACTATAACTACTCTCTCTCTCTCTCTCTCTCTCTCTCTCTCTCTCTCTCTCTCTCTCATCCTTTGGTCGGTTTGACTTAACTTTTAGCAACATTCATAAGTCCAGAGACATCGTGGGATGACAGGCGAAAGTTCTCTACGCTCGTCTTTTCATCAATATTCGCCCGTATATTGCCACGTCAGTCCAGAGAGAGAGAGAGAGAGAGAGAGAGAGAGAGAGAGAGAGAGAGAGATGGGGGAGGGATGGCCTTTGGACATCTTCATATTTAATTAATAATAATCGATTTTTAGAAAATTATAATAGGTTTAAGAAACAACAACAACAACAAAGCATTAAATATATCACGGTATGTGCATCACATAACCGAGAAATTCACAGTATAATGTCGACAGTGTTTGCATCTTTGTATCATTGATTATATAAACACTACAGATGAATCCCAAGGAAAGTGCACACATGCCGTTAAGACGAACCATAGTCATGTAGGTTACTTGGTGTAAGTTCAGTTTTAAAGCTTTCATCCAGCCCAAGTTCTTTTTCTCTCCCACTCCAGATTTCTGCGTATTTTGTCCCTTATGCATGAGAGGGGAGGGGAACGGAACGAAGAAAGGATTGCGATGAAATTATGTACCAAAATAAATTAATAGGAAATGGGGATTATTAATACTTTTTATTGTTATTTTCATACGTTGCTAACGATTAATGAGTGGACAGCACACAGTTGCAAGGGCTGCATTGCAAGGATGTTTGTATATGTGTATTATTGCGCCATGGGCGGATCACAATTTGATATAACAATATTATTGGTATATCAAATTGCTTTATACCAACACTTTAAAAGCCTTGTTATTTTTAATGAATGTGGTGTATATATTAATATAAAGAATATATGTATAGTATGTACACTTATCAATGATATATCACGAGATATATACATTTTTCATGGGACCCCGAGTGGCCGAGTGGTCTAAAGCGCTCTCCGTTACGGATCACTGCCATCTCACCTCTGTCTGCGTGGGTTCGAGTCTCGGATTCGGCTAATGTGGGTATGTGAGAAAGCTTGCCAGTAGCTTCTCGTGGGTCGGTGGTTCTTTCCGGGGTTTTCCCGGGTTCTTCCTCCACCATTAATACTGGCCGCCATGTATAGCCTATCGTGTGCTGAAAAATGGCGTTAAACCCTACAACAACAACAACAACAACATTTTTTCATTAAAAGGATATGAGGCTTGCACGAGAAGGCAGAGGGGAACGGAAAAAAGAAAGGATTGCGATGAATTTGTGTACCATGTTAAATTCATGTAGAAAACGGTTACTGTTAATACTTTTATCGTTATTTTCATACGTTATTTTCATACTTTTATCGTTTTTATCGTTATTTTCATACGTTATTAATGATTAATAAGTGGAAATTCATCATTGATCTATAGGACTGCAGTTGAAAGAATGTTTATATATTCGTATTATTGCGCCATTGGCGGATCACAATTTGATATATACCCGGCTATCCACCATTCAGGTAATATGAGTATAACATTATCTGCATTATCTGCAAGGGACTTCAGAGGGAAGAATCCATTTACCTTTTGTTCATGATCTGCCTTGTCTGACAGAGGAAATACGTACAAAAGGAAAGACGCTTGAAAGCTTGTAATGACAAAAAGTTACCAATTGTTAAAATTTAAATTATTTACGTATAGTACCCGTGACTACCAGTGGCGTCACTAGGGGGTACGGGGGTGCGGACCGTACCTGGTGACACCATCAGAGGGGGTGACACCAAAATGACTGTCAGCAAATGTTTTGAATTTTTGTGCGGGATGGAGGTCCATGTGGGTAACACCATGAGTTACCTCACATGACTGTCATTACAACTTTGGATTTTTTATTTTTGTGCAGGAAGGGGAGACATGTGGGTGACATCATGAGTTACCGCACATGACTGTCTATAAAAAAAATTAATTTTCGTGCAGGAAGGAGGTCCATGGTGGTGACAGCATGAGTTACCGCACTGGGTGACACCAATCCTAATGACGCCACTGGTGACTACTACTACTGCCGTTACTACAACCACAGCTGGTACTGTCGCTAATGTTATTATACAATTACTACAACTGCTTCTACCCCATCCCCACCAAACACACCTTTCTTAATGTAACTAAAATGATGTACACAAACATGTGTCGAGTTTTAATACAGACAACAATCGCTCTTTTGCATTCAGGTGTCATAAAAAGGATCGAAAGACAGATGCAGCAAATGAACTCTAAATTTAAGTTTATTTAATTTTTAGACATTACTTAAAACACAAAGTTAAGAATCACATTTAGTAGATAGCTACGTCCCTTCTTTTCCAGATCCTGTTTTCCACTAGTTCCAATTTTTGGTGCTCTACAAATCATGTACATACGGTATTAAATTATCGGGGCATGACGTTGATCAATAGTAAGTGAAGGACACCGAATACAGATGTAACAGATCACCACAACAGTGGGAAGATGTAACAGGTAAGGCGTTTCAGTTATTTTCTCACTTCTTATGAGAGTATTTAGATTTTGAAATCATGTGAATGATTTGTTTTCGATAAATATTAATGGGATTGATCAGTTTAGCGTCCTAATTACTATGGTTAATACACGAAGACAATTAGGAACTGAATTTGCTAAATGCACGTGACTGTATCGCAAGCAACTAGTGCAAACATCCATATACAGGTGTGCGTGTGCGTGTTTTTGAAACAGGTGAGTTTACTCCTTTTCTTTACAGACACGACTTCTCTGTTTCAGGTTTTGAAATAGTACCCGCTGAAAGTAAGTTATTTGTACCAAAATTCCCTCAAAATCACGATAATTTGGCTCCTGTACACAGTGTTAAATATTTTGAGACACAATTATGAACCTTTCTGCGCGCATTGTCTCTATTTCGCCCATCCCCAACTCACACAACACACACTACGCGTATTTTTTTGTTATTTTTTATTTTTTTATTACTTTTGTGTGGTATTTAAACGAACACGAGCGAGTTTGTAGACTGTTTAGCCAGTTATGATAGTGATAAACTAAATTACCATGTTTGGTCACAGCAGTCAGACATATTGATACTTTAAACACTGTTTTTTTCCCCATAGCAGTTGGGCATATATATATATATATATATATATATATATATATATATATATATATATATATATATATATATATAAGGCTCGGTTAACTGCCAAAAGGGTAGACACGCCCCTGTCGCAAGTAGAACAGTCACGAAACAAATGCACGCCAATTTAACAATGTCTGTAGAATTACAACACATACCTAAATCTGTCAATGGACCTAAATCTGTCAATGGATTAATACGACGGCAGATCTGAGACTGCGATGCTTATAATGCCGTGAGCGTCGTACACCAGCTTAGGTGGTACTTTTGAATATACAATAACATATGAATACATTTAGTGACACAACCTTTTACGAAACTTTCTGCTATATTTGTTATGATTTCCCACGAGATTACAAGTGGTTCCCTGATAAAGCGGACATAATGCGAAAGTTCGAGGCTATCGTTATGTAAAATTGTCGGCAGTGGGAAGAAGTTGCTACAATTCCCCCGAGGTGACCTCCCTTGAATATAATCATGTGCCACTATCGTATATTTCGTAATTTGCAATCAATTTGTCATTTTCTGTAATGATAAATGTTATTGTTGTTGTTGATGTTGTAGGGTTTAACGTCATCTTCAGCACAAGATAGGCTATACATGGCGGCTAGTATAAATGGTGGAGGAAGAACCCGGGAAAACCCCGGAAAGAACCACCAACTCACGAGAAGCTACTGGCATGCTTTCTCACATACCCACATTGTCCCAACCCGAGACTCGAACCCACGCAGACAGAGGTTAGATGGCAATGATCCGTAACTGATTTTCCAACAGGTCCGTCATTGATTCAACTTCTACATAAAGTTTGTTGACATACACGACTTTTATTTTTCTGGCAAATTAAACTTATTTTGTGGCTACCCAATTAAATGATGGTTAAGGTAGCTCATATCGGTACCCCCACCTTGTATAACTTTATCTCGAGAAAATACCCGATTGATTTTGAATGTTCAAAAATATTTGCACTTACTTCCATTAAGTATATTTGTTAAATATAGCATAATTGGGTGTACAAAGTAGCTTTAGTTTCGCACAAGTCGACATGAATATCTACCTAAAAGCAATGACTGGTATGATTCGTCATAATCCTTGCCCAAGGGCACAATGATATTAGCTGCTGAACATGCTGAACATAATGGATTGGCCATATCTACTTGACTCGTATACATAACATAATGGATTGGCCATATCTACTTGACTCGTATACATAACATAATGGATTGGCCATATCTACTTGACTCCGATACATAACATAATGGATTGGCCATATCTACTTGACTCGTATACGTAACACAATGGATTGACCATATCTACTTGAATCAGATAAATACCCTAATGGATTGGCCATATCTACTTGACTCGTATACATAACACAATGGATTGACCATATCTACTTGAATCCGATACATATCATAATGGATTGGCCATATCTACTTGATTCGTATGCATAACACAATGGATTGACCATATCTACTTGACTCCGATACATAACATAATGGATTGGCCATATCTACTTGACTCCGATACATAACATAATGGATTGGCCATATCGACTTGACTCAGATACATAACATAATGGATTGGCCATATCTACTTGACTCCGATACATAACATAATGGATTGGCCATACTAAATAGACCGCTCCGGTGGCCTAGTGGTTAGAGCGTCCGCCTCGGATGCGGGAGGTCGTAGGTTCGATCCCCGGCCGAGTCATACCAAAGACTTACAAAAATGATACTAACAACTGACTCGCTTGGCGCTCAGCATTAAGAGGTTAGTGTTAGGACTGGTCGGCCTGGTGTCAGGATAATGTGACACAAATCACACTAAACAGTGTTCTACTACTACTGTGCCATTGAATACTGTAACACGCGAGAGGTCTCGCTACCGTACTAATCAAATCTATCGCGTGAGTCTTGTTTTGACGTTTACCCTATTTCCTATCACTGCAAGATGTCAGTCGTTGTCAAATAAAGGGTTCTACCATAGTCTCTTGAATACTGTACATTGTGACGTATGCTCTAAGTAATTGGCTATGAACTCGGTTTGAGAAATTTCTTCCTAACACAGACTTCCCATACTCAAAGAAATACTTATTCAAATCAAAGAAAGCTGTAAACGCAGACCTAAATTCAAATAGTACATACCCAATGTTCGTTAATATATCAAACAACAACCCAAAAATAATTATACAAAAATTGCCCACTGCTACGACTACTCCCGTTCAAATTGTATTTGCATCCTCTTTTAAGGTTGTTGTACCATGATATGTCCTCCTTAATCTTCCGCCTGTTATGTGCGTAAGAGATCGATTTATGAGCACAGTTCTTCCTTCAAGATCTCTTCGAAAAGCAGTCCGGCATGATTGTCCGTAAAATGAGCGCCTACATGCTAGCAAATACCGAGAGCTTTTGTTTAAGATGGCTTCCCTTAAGATTCTACAGCCTAGATACAGAAAATACACATTCTTGCATCGAGTGGAATTTGCAAAGAAACTCAGATGTTTTGTTTTTTTTTAATAGAAGAAAGGGATGAAGCAATGCTTACTTAACATATTCGATTTGGGGTGGGGGAACTTTAGTATCGTTTTGGGCATTGATCAGTCAACATTAAATCGTGAATAGCGAACTTTTTGACAAGTTGAGAAAAGGGGCATAAACATGTTGGAAAACTAATGGCTAGGTGCATGGAATTCAAATATCTCACAAAGGAGAGTCTGCATCACCTTTATTTTATTATTTTTTTGTTTTGTATGCTCAGTGCGAGCCTTCTTTTTTATTATTCTAGATTTGGCGACTTTAAGTTCTAATCCATTTTGCTACGAGAGATCATAATAACACATTTAACTCATTCAGAATTTTGCCATCATCATTTATTTAAATCAACTTTATCCGACTTTCTTCATATAGGAGATTCCACCCGCTGAAACAAGATTTGTTGATGGCTCTTGTGGATGAATGTATACCTGGTCTTTAATTGCATCTCTACACAGGATCAATAATTAATTAAAAGGAACTCGCTTTGCCCAGCAGTCCATTAAATAAGGAGATGTAGTGCACGGAGAAGAAAACCGCGTAGCCGAAGAGACGGATTTAAGGGAAAGTAGATATAACTCGGGGCATCTTAATCATATTCAGGGCGCAAGACCGATAGAGACAATATCAAGTGAATGGTCTATTGTGTATATTTACGGATTATATTAACAGTTTTAATGCTTGTTTTCAATACTTGACAGCACGTGGTTTAAAATCCAGGTTGGCTTTAAAAGAAGTTCGAAACCTATTGATTAATTTTAAGCTGTTCACTTTGTTTATGAATGTTATGAAAGTCATAAATCGTATTGTTGAAGCGCATATGAAGATAAGCCGTGTATACAGTGTACTTGAGATTTTATGGTAATGAAATGTCCAGTAAGTGAGAGTTTTCTACCTTATCTGCAACTCGGATAAACGCACCCTGTTCAAAATGAAGCCCTGTCGCCGTTTCTCTTTTAGAGGAAGGATTTTGATCCTGTGTTTCATTGTTTGTCTTTTGTTTTATATACAAATGTTTTCAAACACAAGTTTCGAACAGAATTCGAGTAATATAGAATACTTCGCAGATAAAACATGGAAGAATAAATCAAGGAAACTAATTCTGCTTTGGACGAAATTCTGGTCTCTGGAGTATTGGACCGAGGTAGATAAATTCGGAATACCTCCATGCGCCAGGCGGTGTGACATTACTGTAAATAAATCAAGAATAGAAGAAGCAGATGCCGTGTTGTTTCACTGGGGAAACTTATGGTGGTTTACAGATTTACCAAATTACAGGCGTTCAGATCAAGTATGGGTTTTCTACAATGCAGAACCGCTTCACAAACAATCGAACTTAGCGCCATGGAGAAATGTATTTAATTGGTCAATGTCGTACAGGATGGATTCAACAGTATTTTCGCCATTCGGAATTTACTTTGAGATGAGTGATAAGGAGCAAGCAGAAGCTAGAGAGAAATTCTCAAAGAGAAATTTTGCGATAGAAAAAAAGTACAATATTTCAATGACGTATAGCAACTGTTACGATGATGCCAGACGATATAGAATTGCAGACGACATTAACAAGTACATTAAAATTGACATTTTTGGACGGTGTGGCGGGAAGGACGATTGCAAATTTAATACTCCAGAGTGTAATTCAAAGCTAAGCAGTTATAAATTCCATCTAGCTTTGGATAATAGTTTCTGTAAGGATTACTTTTCTGAAAAATTTTGGGAATGTCTTGAAAAGGACGTAATTCCTATCGTTGCTTGGAAACAGTCGCCTGGAAAATTAGTGCCACCGAAGTCGTACATAAACATATTCGATTTTCCTGATATTAAGTCATTTGCAAAGTTCATAGAATCTTTGATGAGAAATGACGCCGAGTATAACAGCTATTTTGAGTGGAAACAGAAGTATACTTTTACCAATACGTACAACAGGCATTGGTGTCCACTTTGTGATGCTTTGTTCAATAGCACCATTCCTCAACAAGTTGTCAAGGATCCGTATCGATGGCTGGCTGACGACTTCTGTGAACCCGTCAGTGTAGGTTATCTATCTATTTATCTATCTGTCTGTCCGTCTGTTTGTCTATCTATCTATCTATCTATCTATCTATCTATCTATCTATCTATCTATCTATCTATCTGTCTGTCTGTCTGTGTATCAGCATAGAGAGGTATTAGAGAGCGGTCGTTTCCTTTGCAAACTGTTATAACGCGCTTTGTTTATTCCTAGGATGATATGGCTTTCTTTGCATGTCACTAATGTTGCTAGTCATGCATGGCGCTGACCAGTAAAATTGAAGATTGTTTCATCGCTGAATACAGAGTTTAACAAAAACAACAACAACAACAACAACAACACCACCAACAACAACAATAATAATAATAATAATAATAATAATAATAATAATAATAATAATAATGTCAATGGTAGTGGTACTAGACTTCATGTTCGATGGACTGTTGAACCGAAGACTCATCTCACACAGGGTTGATATAAACGATATTGAATGGCCGAAGTACTTCATACGAATATATGTGGTAGCTTTATCTGATCTGAAAGCAGCGATTAAATATGGACAGTTTCTCTTTTATCGTTTTAGTGTCATAAATCTGCAAATATATACACCGCTGTCGGGCTTTTCTGCGCATGTAAGGTTTCCGTCACCAATATTTACTCAAAACGCATATGTAATTCGACCGAATGACGAAAATAAAATACTGCAGTACTTACCATTTGTAAAGAGGCAGTTGTCACCAGAATAGTTTGTTCAAAATAGCATTAATTTTGGATATACGCGATACCACCCCCACCCCCCCCCCCCCGTTTTCCTGACTCGCGATATGTCGGCCTATTCTGCGCATAGCTTTGAAAAGATGTAATGTTTATTAATCGGGCTGTGGAAATGAAATACATTACTTTGGACTCTTTCTGTCAGCATTTCATTAGGTCAGGTTTATAGCTGGTTTTACAACGTAATAATGCCGATGAATGGCAAGATATATTAAGCAAACTAAACCGATATTGTACATAAAATAGTAGAAGTTCAGCATTTTATTAAAATATGATATTATGTTGCAGAGAAACAACAATAAATAGGATGTAATGTGTCTACAACGTTTCGTTTATGGTAAAAACATTTTGCTAAAAAAATGAGAAACACTACGCCGGAGGATTTCTTGAGAAACCCGTTCGAGCAGCAAGTTGACAAGCTGGATAGCAGACGATAAAGTAGGTGTGGGACAACTTCTTGTAAAATTAGAAACTTGGATTAAGATGTAGTATTGTTCATATGCGAACATTTCCATCTTTTAAATAATCTATTCATTTTTGTGATTCTAAAATATAAATATTAAATAGGTTTTTCTGAGTGACAAGTTCAACGAGGTCATGGAGTGGGTCTTCGTGTTGACACGTAATTTTCATATGCATTTAGAGCAGGAGTGTGGGCTATTTTTGTACACTTTATGAATATTACTTTCCTTAGTTAAAGGACGATCTTTCTTTCTTGATACAAATTGGAGTTTCGACCAAAAATAACACTTGATCCATTGTCCACAGAAATGACGTATCGTTGCGCATACTTATTTCGATTTTGACTGGGACATAAATATTATATTTTTCGCTTGTGTATACAATGCTTTAGATGGCGAATCTTTCATTTAATAATGTTTTCTTATTTGTTTATTTTGTGATGGGGATATGTCAAGGGTATACAGATTCTCAATGCGCATGTGCATTGTAATACCGAGCTTTTATTTTTTATTTAATCCTTTAAAGCATGGGTATATTTGTCAGGGCGCGTTTTGGCGCTCTCAGCCTCAGATGAAAGGCGCCGGTTATAACCTAGAACTAGAAAAAGTCCACCAGTATATACCTACTTCATCTGAGACTTCCAGAGGATAAGCCTGTTATACCTCATCAATCTCGACCAAAGTGGTCACAACATTCATCCATTAACCAGTTTGGAGAATTGTCCACCTTGCATAACATGTGACGGACAGTTTATCTCGTGTTTATGTAGTGATATGCGAATCCACTTTATCTTTCTATCATTACCTGTCAACGGTATTGAAGACATGCCACGAATAACTCGCGCGCCAGGCAGGTTATAGTCATTGATTTTCAAGATTTTATACGTATCACGTTTCCAACCAATCAGTTTATTCTGCTAGCAGATGTTGCGATGCTATACTTAGTCAAGTTGCCATGACAATGGTGTGACTAGGATAAATATGAAATGAATGTGGGCTTATCCAAATGACGTCATTAAAGCATACAATAACAGGTTCCCATAAGCATTCTGGTCGCGAGTCCGGCGCGCTAACCGTTGAATCCCCGTTTTGTTTTAGGCTGCTTTGGTGTTGTGGGTTTCTCGCCATTGTTCAGCACATTACAGGCTATACATGGCAGCTAGTTTATTTGGTGGAAGAACCATCGACCCACGCGAAGCTACTGGCTAGTTTTTCTCACATATCCAGTCTACGTTAACTGAGCCGAGACTATAACCCACGAGGACAAAGGTGAAAAGTCAGTGATCTGTAAAGGCGAGCGCATTAGAGCACTCGGCAACCTGGGGCTCCGTTTTAGGGTGGAAGAATACACCTGAGCCTCTCGTGGATCTCTAACATCCATATATATAGTACTTAAATTGCCGTATTAACGTGTACGTAAAACAATCCATCTGTCATTATCAGACATCGAAATCTAATACGTCAAAAGATCAGATTCTGTGGTTTTCGATTGCTAGGAATCTTAAGTGGAACAAATAAATACAGATCCTTATTTGTGGACACGTTATGCAGTGGCAGATCTGGGCCTAGAATACAGTCAGGTACGCTTGTACACAAGCATATACGGTAACCAAGGCTGTTGTTTGACCTGTCTGAATATGGTCCGGTAGAACTACCCGAGCTTGTAGTCGGTGTGTGTGTGTGTGTGTGTGTGTGTGTGTGTGTGTCTGATATGAGTTTGTTTGGTTTTCATGTTTTTAAAGCATTTTTTCAGCGCATGATAGGCTATACATGGCGGTCATTATATTTGATGGAGGAAGAACCTGGTGGTATCTGCTTATTTAAATCATTGGCATTGTTTGAAAATCGCTTATCCGGTCGTCAAAAACTGATCGATTTGCATTCCTTAATCTCGCTTGATTCTCTACACAATTGGCACGTCTCTTTTTGAAGATAATTTACACCGGTATATTTATTAGTCATCCCATTGACCTTGGGGTCAAGCATATACATGTATCTCCATATAATTCCGTCGAAGTTTCTATTCATCCCCGGGATATCAAATTATGCTATAAGATAATATGACCGGTATATGTTGAATTTGTTCAAAGCAGTATCATACAGTCATTCAAACAACACTTGAGGAAAACGTTAGGATAAAAGTAGTGCTATCTTTTCCCTTTTGTAAAGGGGAAAAAGGTTGGGGGAGATGGGAACAGTGTATTGAGAAACATAGTATCAAATGTATGTCAGTTACTTAAAGGAAATAAGCCTTTAGGGGCCATCCATTTAGTACGTACGCAACAATCTGGTAAAGCTCGACCCTTCCCACCCCTCCCTGTACACATGCGTACTTTATTACACACCCTACCTGCGTACGTACGCTTGACGCCCCCCCCCCCATATTCTATAGAATGGCCTATATTTAATCCAAAGAAACGATCAATGATTAATAATATTAACATGTTTAATAAAACAGATAGTCCACCGAAGTTGAATGTCTGGCTGTATCAACGAAATAAGCTAGGTACGTAACTTTAAAAGTCTGTCTAGTGTCTAGTGTCCGCTAAAATTCAAACGCCAACTGAACCCGGTCGAACAGGTTACGTAGTAGACAAATTATTATCCAGGTTTCACCTCACCCCCGTTTCCTGTGCGTACGTGCATTATCAGTAGACCCCCCCCCCCCCAATACGCAAGCGTACGCATTTGGGTTAACCCCTTCCCCCTCCATGCATACATACTAAATGGACGGCCCCTTACTTAACGCACTCTTAAGAATGTGAACAAAAGCAAACTTTTACTTACTGTCTCCTCAGTCTAGGTTTCTTCAATTGCACCATATATATGGGGGCTTCTGTGTCATATATTTATACTTTTAGCTTATTATTGTTATTATTATTATTATTATTATTATTGTTGTTGTTGCTGCTGCTGCTATCATTATTATTTAGAAGTATGTTCCAGATTACAGCCGCGTGAGAGGTAAAATAGAAGCCTTTCAACTTCTCAACATTATAGTTAGGCAAACGGCAATTTTTAAAAAAGTATTCTATTTACAATTGAAGAACAGTAGAAATGGTAGAGCCATGTGGAAAATCAGGAGTATGAAAAAGAGGGATGGGGGATAGAAAATGAGGAAAATAGGGGAAGGCTTGAAAGACTTTATACATCATAACGATGTTTACAGGCGGGGCATGAGGCAAGTATTCTGGGGACTCGTGTTTAGTATTCCAGTAAGTAAAATACAGCCTAAAAATAGATGCAAAACAAACGCAGCAATTTATTCTCAGTTGTTCAATGAAACTGTTTTGATTTGTACGAAAAGTTGTCCTCGAGTTTCGGCACTTTATCCCTAAAAAGCAATTTTATTTGAAATCAGTCATTTTAATTTACGAAATTCATCTGCTTCTTTCAGATCCGGCAGTGGATTGGCATCATCTTAGACAGATGGCTGTTTGATCTTGGATTCTGATTTTCTAATCACCATCACAGATTCCTAAGGCTACGCCGGTAAATAGTACCATCCCAGTGCAGGTTTACAGTAGTGCCTTATCAGTGATGAGCAAACAGCATTATCGTGTTTACCTTGAGACTCCGCCTACAATATAAACATCTTAGAGGTGTAAATCCATTGATCACTGTCCAAGTAATTTGGCGTCGTACGTCCTAATCAGTCTTTGAAGATTGCATTGCACATTAAAAATGTAATCATTGGAATTAGGAAGGGCCATACTCGGCACAAAGAATGACCCTATGTACCATTAATAAGTCTTTTCTGTCTTTTTCATTTTACCTCTGAAATTCAAACGTATTTAAACGAGATGATGTTCAAATAGATTTTCACCAATTTTTCAAAATTAGTCCTTGTACAGTACATATTTTCCGAATGTTTGTGTTTTGTGATTTTAACGCCATTTTTATACACATGATAGGGCTATACATGATGGCCAGTATATTCGGTGGAAGAAGAATCCTGAAATAACCACCGACCCACGGGAAGCTGCTGGAAAGCTTTCTTATATACATATTTTGGCCGAGCTGAGGCTCGAACCTACGCGGACAGGTGAGATAGGAGTGATCAGTAAATGCGATCGCCTTAGACAACTCGGATACCCGGGGCCCCTATTTTTAGAGTGATCGTGGGTGCTTTGAGAATTTTGAATAAATGAACATTCGATTCGAATGTCACAAAGGCACATAACATTCGTGTGATAAATCTAAATGATCGAAACAGTTCATCTGTATAAGGCGACATTCTTAATATATACGTCAAGCAAATACTGTGTGCGCTCATTGCTCAAGCAATTAGTCCCCCTTCAATCATTTCGCGGTGGATTTGACTATTCATTACTGATGTGATACTTATTAAAATATACAAAAAGAAAAATTGCCAATTAAAGCGAAAGAGCAAATAATAAAAAAATAAAAATAAAATAAAAATAAACGCAAAGGGCAGTGACACAGAAAACTTGCCATTTGAAAGAACAAAAGAAAACTTGCCAAGGACAAGAACACTAAAAGCTCACAAGAGTAGCTATTCTGGAAGTGTGTCAGATGTAATTAGTTTTGTTGAGCGTAAAGACTTTGGAAGTACTTTACTGTGAATAGTTAAATAAGTGTTCAATCAAACCCTCTCTCCCTGTTTGTATCTGCGACTCGTCTTGGTTGCTAAGGATTATTTTTGATAATAATGTACTGACTAGGAGAATAAATGCAAAACCAAATTCATTCTCATTATTTTGTGCCTTACTTGATGTGACGTGCATTTAATTCACAATGTTCATAGGACATGTTTAGAGCTGTATTTTGTAAAGTTATCCAGTGTCAAATTTCCAGTGTTATTATACCATCCAAAACTGCATAAATTATAACCCAGTCATCACTATCGAACAAAGCATTAATATTGCTCCGATCTCTAGTTTTAAATGCATACGTCTATCTTAATCACGATGTATGGTTTTAAATGCATACGTCTGTCTTAATGACGATGTACGGTTTTAAATTCATGCGTCTGTCTTAATGACGATGTACGGTTTTAAATTCATACGTCTGTCTTAATGACAATGTACGGTTTTAAATTCATACGTCTGTCTTGATGAAGATGTACGGTTTTAAATTCATGCGTCTGTCTTAATGACGATGTACGTTTTTAAATTCATACGTCTGTCTTAATGACGATGTACGGTTTTAAATTTATGCGTCTGTCTTAATGACGATGTACGGTTTTAAATTCATACGTCTCTCTTAATGACGATGTACGGTTTTAAATTCATGTGTCTGTCTTCATGTTGTATAGTTTTCAATTCATACGTTGTTCTTAATGATGATGCAGTGTCAGTCTGGTTCGCCTTTGAGAATACAATAACAAAAGACGAATTCCAAAACGTTCAGGTATGTAGCAGACAAGAAAGAAAGAAAAGGACGACGACGCAAACGTATAATCATTCCATCTAGATACGCACACAAACATCACAAGCAGATTTTGTTAGTCTACCTTAAATGCGTTTGGTTTTTGTGTAATTTGCAAACGAGCTTTTCGGGACGGACGTGGAGGAATAGGACAAAATCAAGATCTTCTCAACTCACAGCCCCACCCCGTAAACAATGAGTGCATTTAAGGAACACGTGTCTAATATAGATATTAGTTCTTCCTGGGGTTAGTAGCTTTCCGTGGGTCGATGGTTCTTCCCGGGTTCTTCCTCCACCAGATATCCTAGCAGTCATGTATAGCCACCAGATATCCTAGCAGTCATGTATAGCTCTGTCGTGTGCTGAAAAATGGCGTTAATACCGTAACGTACAAAACAAAAGCATCTGTTTATGTAATAAATTTCTGTAAATGTAATCACAGCAAAAATGGAAAGGAATAATACATGTATTGGAGTACGTGTTATAATAATGTCTTCCGTGCAATACATTGCGTCTGCCCTATCTGAACAACATTTTTACTCAGACGTGTTTAAACTCCAGGTTTATTCTTCGCTTTCTTTATGATTTAATTCTAATTACAGAACCAGTGAAAGATTGTGAGATTGTACCGCAGATTACATATCCCCCCCCCATTAAATACAATGTGAAGGATATGTGATGTAGAAACATTGGTGCTATTTTCAACCTACCATATTCAACTGACACTTATTTGTGTCTCCGATATGTATGTATATGACTTTCTAACAGTGTATAGTGGAACTACTTGTTCCGCGTCAACGAGCAGGGTATTAATTTCAGATCGTATTTCAACTATTTTGAGACCTGTTCTCTAAATCCATATAAGAATGGACACAGTGTGGAAAGGTGATACACAAACGCAGAGTTCATCACCGAGTTATTGTCGATGTATGTCGGGTATGCGTTTTTCTCTTTTTTTTTCGTACAGCAATTTCTATTGGCTAAGGTGTCAATCACAATCCGGTGCGAAATCGAACAAGTTATACACTGATGTTGCATTCATTTTCTTAAACGTTCACTTAGCTTGCATTTCGCCTTTATGCGATATCAAGCGTTAGGTTGTATTTCACCTGTATTCCATATCATTGATATTTTATGTACATACAGGCGAATATCTTATTAGCTTCAAGGCATTAATCAGTCAAAGGAGACATTTTATTTTAAACTCCTGTTCCAGTCGTCTGATTGTTTTGCTTTTTTCCCCTTTTCTCCAGCGCATGCATAGTGATACATTTATCATTTTATTCGTGTCGGCGACATTGAACTCTACTTTGCTAGAAGCTTTAAACGGATATATTAAAACCCCATTATTTGGCCCGTTTTTTTTATAGCAGTGTCAATAGAGAATTAACCATTCAAAAAGTAGCCTCAGTCATGGTCGGGTGGGGTGGGGTGGGTTTATCTACAAAGGGGCAGTTGTATAATATTTAAAGTAACTCTTATTGAATGAAGGACATATTGATCTGTGAAACTTTTTAAACTTGTCTAAAGAGAGACAGTTAACTGATATTTAGTTCAGTCGCACAATCCTACCCGTATCGCATCAGTGTTACATCCGTATCGCATCTTTCTTACATTTGTCGAAGATTTTGACAATTTTATAGAATCGCTTAGACAAAAATCAGGATGAGATATATAGTGGCAAATTTAGTGGCATTCGGTGCGCTACATTGTTTTTATAAAATATTGCTTATTGCAAAATTAGAGACAAAAACTTTGCATCGAATACAAGATTATTTTCAAGATAGTGACGTCCGATTTGAAGTAGTTTTGGGCCCCCAGCTTTGCTCTGTTAATCTTTAGCGAATATATAGCGCACTAAATACAGTAAAGCAAGTTCTCCCTGTATCGAACTATTTGGGTATTACTGCGCAGAATTTAGCATTTGGCTATAGAAAGCCGGAAGACGGCACGGGTAGCTAACCTACAAAAAGACATTTCAAATAAAATATTCACGCTGGATTTGAATGGCGAATGTCTGGAAGCGAAATTGGATGATCAGGCTAGCAACGTAAATAACATTTTGTTTCCTATATATATATATTTGGTAAGTTCCTGACATCTCTTGCAATGATACCGTTTTGAGCACATGATTTACGTGCATTTAACTCCGTCATGGAAACCGACATAACTTTTGTCTTGAAAATATACATTAAGATTTGTTTTGGAAATAAACATTAAGCTTTGTGTTAGAAATATATAAAAAATTGTCATGGAAATAGATATTAAACTTTGTCTTAGAAATAGACATTCAGCTTTGTCTTGGAAATAGACATTAAGTTTTGCCTTGGAAATGGAAAGCTTAGTCATCAAAGTAGTTTATACTTGGAAATTGAAATAAAAATTCGCGAGTCAAATAATAAACATTGATTTTCAAGACAGAAGAAACTCTGTCTACAAACACACTGAAGTAGGAGCTATATATTTTGAGTGCGAGCGACTCATCAGAGTTGGAGTAAGAAACTACCGCCACCCTTCCGCAAATTTGTCAGTCCTGCCACTGCAGCTCCGATTTCTTCAAGCAGTCGGAACGATTGCTGATATTAGCCGAGTCACAACAGACAGGCCAAATGCTTCTGACGTAGGGTGGTTTTTGAATCACAAAACCGCATACTCTTTGATACAAAGTGCATTAGAATGAATTTTTTTCTTCATTAACAGAGTAATAAAATTTTGAGAAAAAAATTTGCATTAGCTCTGCGATTAAATACTAATTGATAGTATTGCTTGTACGTACTATACATGTAACTGGTGCAGTTTTTGCCCATTTATGGAAATTGTGTAAAATGTTATAATGCGAAAATCCTATTTTTTTTTTTACATTCCAATTAATATTATTAAAATAAGTATCATTGTGTGTGTATCTGATTACATGCTGTTTTGTAACTTGCTTTAAAATCGATTTTGTTTTCAATTTAGATTTTACTGGATGTATTTTATACATGATGTTATAACTGTTGCTACATTTTCAGTCTTATTTTTTTATTGTCACTGGCATCAATATGTATTTTTAGTTGACTTTCCTCATCCTTCTTATTTGGGAAAACCGAACGCCTTTAATATAATTTCATTTTCACTCTGGTGCTTCTAATCCATTTTTTGTTCCACTGTTTTTCAGAATCATGTAAATGTATACCATTTAGAAAAAGAAATATTGAAAGTTTTAAAATTTTCACCAGTGCAGCTTTACACTCACATATTAATATGAAGTATATATGAATATAGCGTATATTTCGTAATATCCACAATGTTCATTCCACTGCATCAGATCTTTGTTAATTTATCATTACGCGATATCATTATAATTTTATATGGTTTTTTTGTGGCAATGCAATATTATTTTTTCAATGCTTTTCAGTGTAAATAAAGTACCTTTCCTAATAGTTCTCGTACTGTGTTACCTAACATTGTTGACTGCCCTTTCATTCTTCCATATTATCTCGATAATATAGGAACATGATCGTTTATTCTTTCTAACTTTTCTTAGTTCTCTTTGTATTATTTGAATACCGCCAATTTTAATATTTATTTGTAAAATATGCTATCCGTCCTAAACGTTTTGTGTAGGAAGGTATTCTTTATATGGAAAAATATTCCCACGTTCTTTTTATGGGAAAATATTCTAGTATGGAAAAGTACTCCCATGTTCTTTATGTTGGAAAGTATTTCCATGTTCTTTATGTGGCAAAGGATTATTTGTATGGGAAACTATTCCCATGTTCTTTGCATGTGAAAATATCATAGTATGGAAAAGTTTTACAATGTTCTTTATACGGGAAAGGATTATTTGTGTGGAAAAGTATTCCCACGTCCTTTGTATAGAAAAATATTCCAATGGTTTTTATATGGGAAATTATTCTTTGTATGGGAAAGTAATTTTTTGTCCGAGAAAGGCAATAACAAGTTGCTAGGGCTTTGTATGCGGGCCTAATTACATTTGTTGCAATAAACTTGTGTAAACTATCTCATTTCTCTTTACAATGCACATTCTCCGCGCCATCTTGAGTTTCAAATAAATGAACAGTTAATCTAGTTCAACCGGAATCTCGCGTGAATCATAGAAATATCGCCAAACGAGAAGCTGGTCAAGATCTTCTTGACAGTGTTACGAGTCTATGCTCTTAAAATATGTAACAGAACAGAGTAAAAGAGAACAAGCTTTGTAAAATTTAACATAAAATTTATTTCCCTAGAATACGAAGTGAAAATGAGAAGAAAAAAAAAGAACTTAACGGTATTGTGAATTAAATCACAAAATAAGCCAAGAATTACAGACACAAGTCCTAATAATTTAAAGTCCTGAATAAAACTCATTGCGTGTCTGGAAGAAATCCCAAAATTGTAGGCGATGACGTGTCTGTTATAGTTTATATAGTCTTTTCTTGAATCACGGTACTATGATTACAGGTTTGAATTCAGTATAGATTCCAGTGAATGTCTTTTTCCAAGAATTTTATCAGAGCACTTTTGTATTTCCAGAGAAAATAATCAATTGAATACAATAATTTGAAGAAAAAAAAGATTCCATCCCAAAAGTACTGACCCATATAAATATATTTACTTTTTCTATTAATCATAATACTGATTTTGAATCCATACATATAGACAATAAATTAGCTATATATTTGTTGTTTACAATAAATAATTTTAAAAAAAAGTCAATTTGGGCCCAGCAGAGATGAACTCAATTTTGGACACGGTCAAGTCCAACATACAAGGTTACTTTACAATAGCATGTACATGTAATGAAATAAAATAAAATGAAACTAAGAAACTGTGTAAATTAAATATGCATAACACTTCCCTTAATAAAGAAAAAGAAATATTACGCTATAAAGGTTTTTTTAAACTGTAAGTCAAATATACATGTGGTAAAAAAATACATAATATGAAATCATATGAACGACACAAAGTATACATGAAATAATATATTTCTGTAACATGTGAAGTGCATCTGCTATTAAAATTTCTTTTCCCTTGACGTGCCTGATGTCAATATTGTATTCATGCAACATCAAACGCTACCTTAATAATCTCTGATTTTTTATTTTCATCTTGCCGATGAAAGTAAGGGTGTTGTGATCACTAAACACAATGATCAGTGAAGAAGCTGAACTAATGTAATCTTCAAAGTGTTGTAATGCCAATATCAAACTGTAAATTAAATATACAATGTCAAAGCCAATAATTCCTTTTCAATTGTGGTATAATTTTCCTGGTGCTATTTAAATTTCCTAGAAAAATAGCATACTGCTCCAACCCCAACATCACATGCATCAACAGACAGTTTAAATGACTGACTGAAATTCAGCGCTGTAAGAACTGGTGCACTCCTAAATATGGCCTTTAACTTATCAAAAGGCTCCTGACATTTTTCAGACCAATGAAACTTGGTTTTCTTGCTCAATAAATTTGTCAGGGTTTCGTCAATTATGGAAAAATTGGAACAAAACTTCCTATAGTACCCAGCCATACCCAAACATCGCATCGGTTGCTTTTTACTGATATGCACAAGGAATTCAGAGATAGCCTTGACCTTGGCATCTATAGGTTGACTTGTCCATGTCCCACGATATATCCTAGAAATGGTACACAAACACGACAGAACACACATTTGGATAAATTAATTGTCAAATTCGTATTAATGAGTCTGTCAAAGAATTTCCGAATTGTCACTAAATGATCTATCCAGATGTTGTAGAAGATGACATCATCGATGTAAGCATCGCGGTTATCTAGACCAGATGTAATCATATTCATTAAAACGTGAAAAGTAATACGCAAACCTTTCATCCCAAACGGCATCACTCAGTGACGGTTTACCAAATAGGCAGAGTAGGCACCGGTCCCAGTCCCCCGCGACAACTGATCAAAATAATATTGATCAAACGTATTAGAAGATAATCTGCGCGGAGGGCCCCAATATTTCGACTGTCTAAGGACCTCCACAGAGTTTTATCCGGCACTGACATCACTTTATATTGATAAAGTCCATCTGGAGTCACGAATGCCGAAATTTCCTTTGCCCTTTCCGTCAGTGGAATGTGACAAAATCATTTCAGATGAACAAATTTGGTGACATACTTTGCATTTTCAATTTTATCAATGCAGTCATTGATCCTTGTTAATGGAAATGAAACTGTTTTAGTAACACTGTTCACCTTTCTATAATCAGTGCACATGCGTAAAGTTATACCTAGTTTCGGAACAAGTATACATGGTGAACTCCAATTACTTTTACTGGACTCTATGAAATTATTCTCAAGCAAATGCTGAATTTCTATTTTCAAACATTACTGTTTGAGATGGTTCATACTGTGTGGGTGTTGTTCACAGGTGTGGAATTTACAATTTCAACGTCATGGGTAGATTTCATTTGTTCTTGTAGGAACATCTGGAAATAAGTGCTCATATTCAAGTAATAACTGTTTTAGTTTATTCTTTTCTTGTTGCTGAAAATGTGAAAGTTTCTGGTCCAGATTATTCATAATTTCTGAATTACGAAGATTTTTTACTCCAAAGTGAATACAGTCCGAGTGGATTCCTTCGCTTAAATCCTCACTAAGTGCGACAGTTACAACTAAATGAATTGCATGATTAACCTGGCTATCTCCATCAACATTCTCCTTTAACATACTTATTTGCCACATGTTTTAGTTTTTGCCTCCCAGGAGTATAGATGATATAATTTAAATCATTTACTTTCTTTTGAACTGTGTAAGGACCATAATACTTGGCCTGAAGAGGATTTTGTGGTACGGGCAAGAGAGCCAGAACTCTATCACCAGGCTGAAAACTCATTTCCTTTGTATTTTTTTCATAATTTAATTTCAATTTTGACTGAGTAGAGTGAAGATTAGTTCTTGCAATCGCAGAAGCCTTTGACAACTTATACTTAAATTTGGAAACATAATCGAGAAGATTAGTTTCTGTATCGTCATTAGAAAAAAGTTTCTCTTTTAAAAACAACAATGGTCCACGCACATTATGTCCAAAAACTAGTTCAAGGGGACTGAATCCTAAAGATACTTGAACTGATTCCCTGACAACTATCAAAAGTAAATCAACGTATTTATCCTAATCTTTACCCGTATCAAAATAATATGACCGAATCATATGTTTCAAAATTTGATGAAATCTTTCTAAAGCCCCTTGGCTGTCGGGGTGATAGGCAAAAGACTTGAATTGTTGGATGACTAATTTGTACATAACTTGCTGGAATATTCCAGACATAAAATTCGACCCTTGATCAGAATGGACAGATTTGGGAAGGCCAAATTGAGTAAAAACACGTTATCAAAGCTTTTACTATTGTTTTAGTTTTAATATTCCTCAAAGGAATTGCCTCCGGGAATCTTGTTGACGCACACATTATGGTCAACAAGTATTGGTTACATGACTTGGTCTTAGGTAAGGGACCGACACAGTCTACCAGTATTCACTTAAATGGTTCGTCAAATGCAGCAATAGGTTGTAGATGAGCCTTAGGTATCTTCTGATTGGGTTTTCCTACCATTTGATATGTGTGACAAGATCTGCAGTATTTAAAAACATCACTTTTAATATTTGGCCAATAGAAGTGATTCAAGATCTTGTGAGGAGTCTTATTAATCCCTAAATGACCAGCCAAAAGCGTTTCATGGGTCAGACTAAGTATTTCCTGTCTGTAAGATTTCAGAACTACAATTTGATAGTTCACTGACCACTCGTCACCGGCAGGTACCTCGGGTGGTCTCCATTTTCTCATAAGAATCCCAATTTTAAAGAAATAGTAAAAAGGTATTTCTGTCGTTTCAATTTCACTAATGGCCTTTTGAAACAAACGGGAGATCTTTGAATCATTTTCCTGTTTGACAACAAGTCATTGTCTTTTGACACCCTGATTAGGATAAAGAGAATGAGATGTTAAAAGAGGATCACTGTGATTAATACCTTTTGATTGATACAAACGAGGAGTGAAAGTGACCTCATCAAAGGCCTGACCAATACATGTGTCAGCTAAAGGAATACTTTCCTGATCAACATCATGCTCAAGAGATCTTTCTGCCATAGCACTAGTAACTGCACAAGCTGGGTATAAATCAGTGATTTATTTTTCAATAGGATCGACTTTCTGATCCGAGCAAGGCTTGTCAGTTACAAGTGGATTAACCACAACCTTATGTCCAACTAAATCATTGCCAGGTAATAAACGAATACCATCAGTGGGTAAAGAATACACTTCCGACTGTCACAGATCTTGAAACTAAGTCTGATGACAAATTTACACAATGGAGAGGAACATTAACAAAGCCGCACTCATCTCCCAGAATACAAACACTCTCATTAGAGAAGGAAGACTTCTCAGAAAAAGGCAAAATACCCGACAATAAAAGACTCTGAGAAGCTCCTGTGTCCTTTACAATTTTAATAGGGATATGATTAACTGAATCACCCATGAGTGATCTAGAACCCTTCAAACATGCACGGTTCATAATTCTCCATAATACAATCAGACTGGGGTTTATTTAACCAAACAAATGTATTGATTTCAATACATGACCATGTCCTTGACTTGTTAGAAATAAGAGTATTTGGAATAAGTCTGTCTTGATTTTTTTGCTTATTTTTCAATTTGTAACAATCAGAAATAACGTGTTCTTTCTTCGCGCAATAGGTACATGTAGGAAGAAACAAAGACTTTTGATCTATCTTAACAGAAAATTCAATTTTAAAAGTTGTAAGTTGTGCCAGATTGAGATTTGGAAGGGGTCTTATTAGGCTGAAATACGTTTTTAACAGAAGACTATTGAGTGGAAGACTTACTAACAAAAGAAACGTTATGAACTAAGGAATACTCATCAGCAGTACTAGCAGCATTTCTAACATATTGGAATATCAATCGACCATTAGATTTCTAACAGATAATTGCCCACTGCATTCCTTTGCTCTTCCATGTGATTAACAGCGGAGATGAGCTGGCTCAGAGGTTAGCCTGCCGGACTCACAACCGAATGGATGTGGGTTCAAATCCTACTATCGGACTAGCCCGGGTCGGACATCCATTGACGTGATGAACAATCAATGTACGGCGATGAGATGCTATCCTTAGTCTATCTGGTACAAGGTTTAGGAATACCCCCCCCCCCATTTTTGTGTGCATAAAACATTAAAATTATATACAACATATCATAACTTTTAAAGTTTTCTATATTATCTTGTTTTCTTTATTTTGGTGTCGCTTTCATTTTGTATCCAATGAGGTCATTAAAAAACACTCTGATGTGACAAACTATTAGAATCCCACTGCGGGTCTGGGGATTAGAATAGATCCAATGTACCACATCGTCTTAAAATGCAGCTAATGGAGACAGAAGTTGCGTGGTGCGGTTAGTGTGCAGGACTCGTGGCTGAAATGTTAATGGTTCGAATTCTACCATTGGATCAACTCTTGTCGGCTACCAATGTGTGTCCGTGAGTTGCTGTTCCATAAAACACTAAACCAAAACGGTTAGAATATGTGTGAGCTCGGTCAACATTAGATTTGCAAATAAGCATAGACTGGCTGGTGTTCCATAAAACACTAAACCGAAACAATCTGAATCGCTGTGAACTCAATGCACACTAGATTTGTAGATAAGCAGGAAGTAACAAGTCATTGCCTCTTCTGCTGCATTGGTGTCCAGAAAATTGTACCTGATAACCTGGAAACTATGTCATATATACTCATAGTTTAGTGCGTGACATCGCTGTCAGTCCGTATCAGTCAGTGAAACGACTTTAAAACTGAAGCCCAAGCTAAACACGATAAAGACGGTCACAGTGACCTACTTATAGTGGAACACGTCTTCATTTTACGATGCGTTTATACTTTTAACAATTTAGCAACACTTTTTGTCCAGAATGTTTGATACTCGAAATAATGACGTATTCAGGCTTTTACAGGTTTTAACGGCGTTTTAGTTATCACGATAACCCGTTTACAAAACTTACTTTGAAATTAATTTGCAATAGTACTTAAATTGTATTTTTTGCAAATTTGTACATATAAGAATGGTATCCAAAAATCCCCTGTAGTGTAGAAGTGGTCAAGTTAGGGGTTTTCACAACAACCCGATATAGAGTGTTGTATTATTTATAGTTATACAAGCATTAATATTTTACATGATGATAGAAATTGAAATAAACTTAAGCTTGTTGCTCAGTCTTCTATAATTCTTGTTCAGTTGTATGTACTACCCATGAGTACTTCAGTAAATAAACAAATACCGCTTAAACCAGCGTGCTGCTATTTTTATAGCGTGGTATGAGTGACAGATCTCCCCCCACCCCTCTTTCACTTGTTGATATTATGATATAACACTTGTGTAAAACGTACAATACCCATTACCAGGCCTTTATGAACCGCAGTAACCCAGTTTGCAGTGCATAGAACTCCTACTCCAACTGCTGCGGATTCAATACCCACACAGGCCAGCTGGAGTCAGCGTGACCATTGCAAAAACACCATTTCCTCGGCATGCTATGGCCAAAAATGAGTTGAATGTGTCATTAAAAACAAATACATATACACCAGTCAACAATCATTTTATGCCATGAGTGAATACAAGAGAAATAGCGTAGAATACATCACATTGAACCGGTGTTCAGGAAAGAGAAATGGCGTTGAATACATCACAGAGAATTGCTGTTCATAAACAAACAACAAACTATATCTAGGCAACTTTGTACTGTTCAAAATCTGAAAGCAATGTTAGTTTATTGTTCATTTTCTTGACTATAATAACCAGTCTCTTGATTAGCAAGCCTGTCTGTATGATCTATACACATGTAACAAGAATTTAAAATTGATTTAAATTGATCAAGCATTTTTCTGAGGATTTGTTTCTGTGTTATTACCATTTGTTATGTAGAGTCAATGTTATCTTACTGGTGAATTTTGATTTCATTCATTGTAAAACATCGTGCTTGAGAGCTTGTTAATATAAAGCTACACAGCAATTTTCACAAAACTCTGCCCATAGATAAAGGCTTAAGTGCCTCCAGAATATCAGCCAACAAGAGCCACCAACCCCTCATTAATACGGATGGATTTTGCCGCTTACATAAATTGTCTGAGATAGCGTTGATAACTTCAACAAACTGCGACCCAGAATAAAACCTACAGAGAGCATCGACAAGGTCAGCAAGTCAGGTCTTAGCCCGTATCGCCATATTAACAGGCGAATATGCGCTGGTTATCGGACTTGGTCCGATTTTGATGACGTAAAACAACATGATACATTCAATCAATTATGTTCATAGAAACGCCTCTAGCCTGTCCATAAGGTCAGCCTATCCGAGTCCAGATTTTTATTAATAAATATAGTAATCAAACTCGTCCAAGTTTTGTTGTAATAATGCCGTATTGGAAGTTTCATCCCAATCTGATTAAAATAAAGCCTTTAGTGAGTTCTTGAGATAAGCCAGCCAGAGCCTATATCTTGTCACTGATCTGCTGGGACTTGCCGTTTTAAAGTACATTGTTTAAAAAGATCTTTTTAATACAAGGCTCAATAAAAAGTCTTCATTAATATCGGTTCATACATAAAAAAAATGTTTAGTGCGTCCACTTGGTCGTTCAATCAGAACCCATATCACATCATTAATATTGAGGGGCCCAGGATGGCCAAGTGATTTACAACGCTCGCTTTTTCCAGCCATCTCACCAATGTCCGCGTCGGATCGAGTCTCGGACGCGGCCGATGTGGGTATATGAGAAAGTTTGCGAGTAGGTTCCCATGGGTCGGTGGTTCTTACCAGGGTTTTACCGGTTTCTTCATCCACCAGTTATACGTGCCGCCATGTATAGCGTATCATGTGCTGAAAAATGACGTTAAATACAAAATTAAACATCATTAATACTCGTAGTACTAATATTAGTACCCTTACTCGTACCTCGTGGACAGGGTACTAACATGAGCATATACGTGTTAATGGAGCAAGCCGGGTGTGATTCACACCCGGCGTTCCTTTAGCCTAATAATAAAACTTTAAACATATTCCTTAAACGTACTCCAATAAATTGAGTAGTCCTCTTATTTAATACCGGAAGTATCAAAAATCATTGTAAAAATAGTTGTAAAATCTCGTTTACCTTTTTTAGCCGATATTTTCGTTTAGATCGTCCACCATATTATTTCAAATAATGATTACTTCCGTTCTCAGCCTCGTTTGTTTGTGTGCCATATAAGGACATTGGCGCCTTTTTTGGAAATGTAAACAAATCGTAGTAAAATTTTGGCGCCGTTTGGGTCAGAAATTCTGCGCATTAAAAGTAAATACGGTTTATCGGCAACTTTAAAATTCCACCAAGAAGCGATTATTCGCACTTAATTGATAATTATATAGCGTAGAAAATCCAAAATATGGCCTGGCAAGACTTACGTAGAAAAGGGGTCACGGCGAGAGTCTCGCGTTATCTGTTATGGCGGAAAGGATAAGGTTAGAGTAACCATGCCAATTTATTTTATCGCATAAGGGCTTAATAAATTCAAAATAAGCCAAATTTTTTCCACAATATGATTATACTTATGTATTTGATTTCTACACTGTTTGTTTTTCTGACTTTAGTGACGAATTTTTTTTGCTCCATGACATGATATGGGATCAGTTTGTAGCCTCAACCACAACAAATCAAGTTGAGGCTACGACATCGTAGCTATAATACTCGCAGATGTTGCTTTGTTTGGGGTCATCTAGGATGTTGTTGACACAAAGCTACAGTGCAAGCTTAATCAAAACGGGATAATAAATAAAGGCTCTGACGCGCCCTTAAAGTCTGGCAATCGAAACTCAGATCATGTCAGTAATATGCTTTGATTTTGCTGGCTATAAAATTCACCCGTGATTTTGTTAATACTTAGTTGTTAGAAAGTTTCGTCAGGACATGTGTTATGTATATTTGAGTTAATTTATATTTGATTTAATTTGTTTGTTTGTAAGTTTTAATTTTTTTAAATTCCATTACTTGCTATTCTAATGTAACTTTATTTGCTAAAATAGAGTTCAGTTCTGACTGACTTTTCTATGTTCGACGTAAACAACTTTATAGAAACATTATATCTAATGCTGACTTAGTTCCTGACCTTGATTCAGAACCAGTGATAATTTGTAGTAAGCATCCTTTTTAAAAAGAAATTAAATTCTTTCTCAGAGTAAGCTTCATAAATTGGTATCGAGGCCATGCTTTGAGTACATGACAAATAACATGCATCAATTAGGTTTTTCCAGAAGATTGACCCACATCAGGGCATCTATTTTGCGTTGTAACTAGATTTGCTGCTGATGTTTTGAGAAATAATAGTCATACCTTCCTTAACATTGAAGACGTCCAGGTGTTCTATGTTGTGACCAATTTTTGGGCTAATTAAAATATTTTATTTTAAAGAAAAGTGATTCTTTTCCCTGGAAACACTAATGCGCTAAATTATTTCTTGGACAAGGACATTTATTGAAATTTACACAGAATTAAAAAACTGGAATATTATTTTATGTGATTCAACAAAGAACTGTTGACACATCATTACGACACTGACCACAGCATACGTCATCGCCTTTCATTTTTGATTTCGTCGTGACTCGAACTAAGATTCATTTAGGACTTTTTAATAATAGGACTTCTATTTTTTAATTCTTGGATCTTTTTTTTATTTGATTCGTAAAACCGTAATTGCTTTTTCTCATTTTTAACTTGCTTTTCTAGGGATATAAATTATTTGTTAACTTTTATAAAACTTGTCTTCACTTTTTTCTTGTTATGTTTTCTAAGAGCCTAAACACGTAACACCTGATCATAAATTAAAACATATAGAAAGTCCATCAAGTGAGCCAATTAGAGACCTGATCACTTTATTGATATTTGAAATTCTCGTTATTAATCGAAGTCGTCAGACAGCTTGTTAACATAAAGATATAAAGCAAGTTTAATTAAATTCTGAAAATAAATATAGCATCTAGCGTGTTCACAAGATCGTTCAATAACAGCCCAGATCGCCTCGTTACTGTTTATTTTTTTTTTCTTCACCGGAAATAAAACTACAAGGAAATCTTGGATGTATAAAGCTACACTATAAGGTCCATTATTGTTTGATAATAAATAGGGCCTCCAGGGCGTAAATCATGGACTATAAGGTCCAGTATTGTTTGATTATAAATAGGGACTCCAGGGCGTAAATCATGGACTATAAGGTCCAGTATTGTTTGATTATAAATAGGGACTCCAGGGCGTAAATCATGGACTATAAGGTCCAGTATTATTTGATTATAGATAGGGCCTCCAGGGCGTAAATCATGGACTATAAGGTCCATTATTATTTGATTATAAATAGGGCCTACAAGGCGTAAATCAATGATTATAAGGTCCATTATTGTTTGATTATAAATAGGGACTCCAGGGCGTAAATCATGGACTATAAGGTCCAGTATTATTTGATTATAAATAGGGCCTCCAAGGCGTAAATCATGGACTATAAGGTCTATTATTGTTTGATTATAAATAGAGCCTCCAGGGCGTAAATCATAGACTATAAGGTCCATTATTGTTTGATCATAAATAGGGCCTCCAAGGGCGTAAATCTTGGATCAGGTGACTTATTTAGTATTTGTACATTTCTCTGTTTATCGAATTCGTCTGAGATCATGTTGACATAAAGCTACATAGATAGGTTGATCAAAGTCATATCATAGAGCACCATCAAGTTCATCCAGTCATAGTCACCATTATGTAAATAATATGCACAGAGTTGGCTGGTTATCGAACATATTCGAGATCTTGCAAGGCGAACTTTTCATAATCTTATCACTAAAACCCCAAGTTTTTCAACAAGGTCAGCTTCTCAAACTCTACTCACCTATTTATATACGTGGCTTTTGCTGGTTATCAAACTTATCCAAGATTATATTGATAAAAAGCAGACTGGGAAGATGCATTAGAACTTAATAATAAATAACGGCTTTAAAGTTTCCCAAAGGTCAGCAAACCAGATCTGGGGTCACCTTATTATCGCATGCAGGTTTTACCGGCTATCTAACATGAAATTTTGTTGATATCAAACTAACGACCATGTTTCAACAAAATCTCATCGCAAATAAAGCCAAGATTGCCTCTACAAGGTCATCCAATCAGAGTACAGATCATCTCATGTTCTAAGTTCGTTAATTATCGACCATGTCTGAGATCTTGTTGACATCTATAAAGCAGTTTTCATCAAAATATGTTCATAAATAAAGCATACAGGGTCCACGGGAATTATTGAGAAAGACTGTCGTGAGAAACGCGGTGTCACGTCATTAGCTCAACAGTATGTAGTTACGATATCGTAGCCTCGAAGTAATTCTACACCGTGCTATGGAGCAAGTAAAACTACCGTCAAACACAAAACGATGGCGTGGAATTTTGAAATCTACACCTAAGTAAATTTATGTTTTTGCTTAAGTTTGGCAAATGCTAAAGTTATTTAGCCTATATAAGATAACATATATTGGTATCATTTAAGCTAACCGTAGTTTATCCGCCATTAAAGATAACACGAGATTCACACGGTAATTCGTTTTCCAAATAAGGCTTGCTATACTATATTGGATATTCTACAACACGTTATGCAATGCATGCCATATTTGCTACAATTAGTTATCTAATTTATTTTAGTATATGTATAATCATCTTCAGTTTATGTTTACAATATGCTGATAAAGCACAGGGTGTGAATCACAACCTGGCTGCTCCAATGATAAATACAGGTTTATGTTAGTACGACGACCATGAAGTAGGGGTAATAATTTTAGTACTAACCGGCAAACTTTAGTCAGATGAGCTCAAACAAAAGGAAATAAAAATGACATAAACCCCAGTAATGTATTTTTTTTTTTGATGCTTAACTTAGACATGGTTTGTCTGTTCACAGGAGTCTAACGTTTTATCAATGAAGTACGGTGAAATCTCTCGCTACACGAAGTCACCTCATCGGTAATATGAATGTGTTCATTTATATGCTGTCAGAGATTTCACCATATACTATTGATAAAACGTCAGACTCCTGTGGTCTGATGTAGAAACATTACTAAACACATTCGCACATTTGAAAGTGTCAATTCTTCTTTGTTAATCCCACAGCTGCAGGCATGGGATATAAGTTGCCTCCATTGAAAGACACAGGATAGCAACATTTACCTCCCCTGATCGAACGCGCACTGAGACAAAAGGATGTCAGAGGATAGATCGATAGTAAACCAATGCCAGTCGATAACATCAAAACAAGACCAAACTGTTCCACTTTCTACGTTAATTATTTTATTACAGTTTCTAAGGATATTTTGTTGTTGTCTTATTTTCCTTGGAATTCCTATTGATGAAATTTTCCAATTTCTAGAGTCTTGCATGTTGACACATGAGCTGGAACACTACACATGGCACATTCTGGGACTCTGTGAAGTTAGATGGAAATCCCTAGGAGAACACCAAACCGAAGATGGGCATATATTATAATATAGTGGAGAGTGTGACAAGTCCATAAATGGAGTAGGCTTCCTTGTAAACAAAGCCATCAAGGGATCTGTGCTGGAATGCTGCCCCATATCTAGCAGAATCATTTCCATTCGTCTGAAAGCATCTCCCTTTAACATCACAATTATCCAAGTCTATGCTCCAACTACCGATCATGATGATGAAGAAATAGAGGAGTTTTACAACAAACTACAGGGTATTCTAAACATGATCAGTAAGAAAGATATCCTCATTGTCCAAGGAGACTGGAATGCCAAAGTTGGCAAAGATGCTCTAAAAGACTGGGAAGTACATTGTGGACCTTCTTGCAATGAGCTTACCAGTGAAAGAGGGAGACGGCTGCTCGAGTTCGCAAGCTACAACAACTTGGTACTAGCCAACACCCTGGGACAACATAAAGCTTCACGATGCTGGACATGGCACTCACCAAATGGAACCCATCACAACCAGATCGACTACATACTGGTTCAAAACCGTTACCGATCTGGCATCAATAGAGCAAAACAAGGACATTCCCAGGTCCTGATGTTGGGAGTGATCATGACCTCGTGATTATGAACTTCCGAGTGAGGCTGAAGAAAATTAACAAGCCAAAGAACATCAGGCTCAAATTCAACCTTGAACAACTGAAGGACCCTAACATCTGCAAGTCATTCCAAGCCACAATTGGAGGAAAATTTGCTCCACTCCTTGTGATGGATGGTGATGTCAATGAGATGACAGACACCTTCAACACAGTCATGACAGCAACTGCCAAGGACATCATTGGCCTCCATCGCCCGAAGAAAAACCCTGGGTTACAGAAGAGGTTCTCAAGATGTGTGATGCCCGAAGAGAACTAAAAAAACACCAGACACACAACAGGGGCATTGAAGTACCGAGAAATGAACAAGAATATCAGAAAAAACTTGAGCAAAGCAAAAGAAAATTGGATTGGACAAAAGTGCACAGAAATGGGGAACAGTATGATAAAGAATAAAAGCAAAAAGGCATTCCAAATTGTGAAAGACCTCACCAGACACAAACAACCAAGAGACAGTACCATTCAAGACAAAAATGGAAAATGCCTCACAGAAGCGAGTGACATTGCAGAAAGATGGACTGAGTATTGCAAAGAACTCTACAACCATCAGTCCACAGGAGACCCAGAGGTGCTTGAAGTTCCAAACTACTCAAATGATGATGACTTCCCCATTTTCAAAAAAGAGGTGGAGTCAGCAATAAGAGCACTGAAGAATGGGAAGGCAGCTGGAGTAGACAACATCCCAACTGAACTTATCAAGAATGGGGGAGAATCAGTGAAAGAGCTCCTAACAAAAATCTGCAACAAGATCTGGCAGACAGGTGAATGGCCAACACAATGGATCCAGTCACTGATTATAACACTTCCCAAAAAAGGCAATCTCCAGCTGTGCCAAAATTACAGAACTATCAGTTTGATCAGCCATGTTAGTAAGGTAATGCTGAAGATCATCTTGAACAGACTGAAACCACAAGCAGAAGAAATAATCGCTGAAGAACAGGCCGGGTTCCGGAGTGGAAGAAGCACAACAGAACAAATATTCAATCTCAGGGTTCTGTGCGAAAAGTACTCGCAACACCAACAAGACATCTATCATGTGTTCATAGATTTCAAAAAGGCCTTTGACAGAGTGTGGCAAGAGGCATTGTGGGCCACAATGAAGAAGTATAACATGGGTTAAAAGTTAACCAATACCATCAAGCAGCTGTACGCCAAGGCTACCAGTGCAGTAATTGCCCAAGGTGCTGTGGGGGACTGGTTCCAGACAACAGTGGGAGTGCGTCAAGGCTGTCTCCTGTCACCCACGCTTTTCAACATCTACTTAGAGCGCATCATGAGCGAAGCCCTGGAAAACCACTGTGGGACAGTCAGCATTGGAGGGCGTAACATCACCAACCTCCGATTTGCAGACGACATTGATGGGCTGGCAGGCAGTGAAGACGAGCTAGCCACCTTAGTGAAGAACCTGGATGAAACATCTTCCAGATTTGACATGGAGATAAGCGCTGAGAAGACAAAACTGATGACAAATAGTGGCAAACAAATCTCAGCCAAGATTAAAGTCAGAGGACATGAACTGGAAACAGTGAGCCAGTTCAAATATCTTGGTTCCATAATCATGAAGAGGGATCAAAAGCAGAAATTTTGTCAAGAGCACCACAAACAATGGCAGCTATGTCAAAGCTTAGACCCATCTGGAGAGACAAGAATATCTGTCTGAAAACTAAAATCAGACTATTGCGAGCTCTAGTCATCTCAGTCTTTTTGTACTCATGTGAGGCATGGACCCTGACAGCAGAATTACAACGAAGAATCCAGTCACTTGAAATGAGATGCTACAGAACCATCCTTGGCATCTCTTGCATGGACCACATTACAAATGAAGAAGTGCGTAACACCATCAGGCGCGAAATAGGCCAATATGAGGACCTCCTCACCACCGTCAAAAAGAGAAAGCTGAAATGGTATGGCCATGTCACTAGAGCCAACAGTCTATCCACAACAGTCCTGCAGGACGGTGTCCAGGGTGGCAGAAGGAGAGGTAGACAGAGAAAAAAGTGGACTGACAACATTACAGAATGGACCAGGAAATGTTTTGTGGAGACACAGGCATTGGCACATGATCGAGACAAGTGGAGGGAACTGGTCAGATGTTCAGCAGCACAGTGCCTCAACGACCACACTAGGTCATGAGACTAATGATGATGATGATGAGAGTCTTGAAAAGACAATATACATTGCAACTTTTCTTTTCCGTGATTAAGATTAATAAGAATGCTGACAAAATAACTTGCTTTATGGACACAAATGTCTGGGGGCTGTGCGTGCGCGCGCGCGCGCGCGCGCGTGTGTGTGTGTGTTGGAATTTCAGCAAATAGTAGCTGCGACGTGAATGGGAGTATTATAAACAAAGTAATCTTTAGATGGGTTGTTTGGTTGGTTGCAAACCTATCAATATAATAATCACATACCAAATCATAGGATTTTGTATCTCTATCATCAAATAGACGGACTATCCTGGATTCCTTATCAAATACTTTTTGTAAAAGACCACTGATAACGCTCATATATAGAATGGAAAGTGATATAAATTTCTCTTATTGATACTTTTATTATTATTTGCATAATAATTTCTTTCCCGTTCAACCAAATTATCTACCATTATCGCATACGTTTAGTACACCCAAATTGTCTACCATTATCGCATATGTTTAGTAAACCCAAGTTATCAAACATTATCGCATACAACTAAATGTTTGATGAAGTGTAGCTTTCCTGAGAAACTTTAAAATAGGACATATGTATGTATGTTGAGTACTTACGGAAAGACGAGTTTGAAACCCCCACCCCCCAGTGCACGTATTTTACAGTGTCGCAACAGAAGTGTTTAAGCTGTTGCAAAATTGTTTTAATCTCCAGTATTGACAGCATGAGTTGCTTGCAGAATTATCCTTGCATCGACTAATACTGAAAAATGACAATCCAAAGAAGCCGTCATTTTTATATTTGGTCCACTACTGTTACGTGTTTAGGCTCGAATAAACAGTAACACAGAAATAGTGAAAGCAACAAGATATTTTAAATTTTAACAAATAATTTATTTGCCTGGAAAAATTATGTCAGAATGAAAAAAAAGAGAAGAACGTATGGTTGAAAGAATCAAATCCAAAAATAATCTAAGAATAATCCACGAATTGTTTTGCAAAAGTCCTAGCAACAAATGTTCTAATAGTTTCAAGTTCGAATCCTGATGAAAAATCCAAGATGGATGACGATGACGTATGCTGTAGTCAGTTCGATGCTTATCTACAGTTCCTTATAGAAATACAAATAATGGCACTCCGGTGATGGAAATCCAAATTAAATTTGTAAGCAATGTCTTTCCAAAATTTCTGTGTGAGCACTCCTCAAAATATTTCCAGAGAATAAAGAATTAATCCTTTTGAAATCCAACTGATCTGAAGAAAGTTATACTCCAGATCTGAATACAACAAAATAAATTGACATCAGTATAAAAAGAAATTAAGAAATCTCTCTCAAAGCATCTCCATTAAAACTAACAAATCCACGTAATGGAAAAACCGGAATTGCGAAATCGAAAGGGGGGGGGGGTGTCACGTGATCGTGTTTATGTCACGAATACCAAAAATGATCCTGACGAAAACCAATCATTTTTACTCCAAGAAATAAAATAAATTGTTTACATCTTAAATGTAATCCCATCATGACCTTGGAAACAACCAGTCATTTTAGAATAAAATAGAACTTGTTTATAAAAGTAGCTACAAGTTCTGAAATAAGGTCAGAATTTAGATCAACACCTGGTGTTTATAAACTAACAGTCAAGGTCAAACAATTTTCTGAAAAAGTATCATCTCTAGTGAATAAATTTACATTATAAAAATAGCATATAATAGAATTAAAAAATTTAAAACTGACAAACAATTAAATTAAAAATAAACATGAATTAAATCAGATATACGTAACAACTACTAATAAAAGCATGATTGAATTAGACTTTTTCTCAGTTCCTATTCTTCATTTAAAAGTGGTGACTCTAAACTGCTTCTAAGTTGTTTTTTTGTTGTTGTTGTTGTGGATATGGCGTGTCATGTTGGATGTAAATCCTGTAATGAGAGAGAGAGAGAGAGAGAGAGAGAGAGAGAGAGAGAGAGAGAGAGAGATTGTATGCAAGATCAAAGTTGTGACGGAAATGTACTAGGATTGGATGCATTAGGGTCGAATGGCACGTTAATACAATACTGGCTATATGGTGTCAATCAAAAGTACAAATTGTAAATATAGATAATTGCACAAGTCACACCAAATAAATTCAAACATGAAGTACTGCAAGATAATAAGTAACACCATCAGCAAGCACACTTACTATGAGTAGAGTCGCAGAGAAACTATCTGGAACGAATATGTGGAAGACAGTAACAATTGTAATAAATCTAGGGTATGTGGCATTCGTATTTACGTCTCTGTTTTATAGATTTATTAGATCTTAGTGACTAGTTGTTTGATTATGGGATGCCGGTGTTGGGGAAATATTCATCAGCCTAAGTAATTAGCCAGTCTATAGGGGCAAACGTCACCGATTGCAGTGTTGATGAGATTTCATGATGGTGTAGTTAAATTTCGTAGTGAGTTCAGGTCAGAGCCGCATTAAGTGGGCATACTAATTGTGCTGACTGATTGTGTATCTCCATGTGAACTATTTCTGACAGGAACTGATAGTTCGTATAAAATGGAATAATTGAGATAGGATTGCTCCATTATCTGGAAACATCTTTTATTGTTGCTATGATGGTAAATGTGGTTTAAAGTCACATGTGAAATGCGGCTGGAAACTTTGATTCTACTGACCCAGGGATAGAGTAGGAAAACAGCTCCCGGTATTTGGTGTTTGACTAGTGATTTATATTTTATGGTATTTAAGTACTGACGTTTGTCTACGGAGGCCTAACAGCGAGAAATCATGTAGTTGTGAAGTTGTCATGCAAATGAGAATTTGTGATGCAAATGTGAAGTTGGTATATTTTGTGGTAATTTATTGATTAGAGGAAGATTATTTATAGTCTTGGGGGGTTGTTAGAACTTTCAGTAGACAACGGTCATTATCGAGAAGTCCTTGGAAATAAAGGGAAAAAAGTGACTTCAAGCGGAATTCACGCGAGTGTTGGGTTCACTCGGTAAAGATTCTTGGTGTATTACACTAGGATGTGCTTTGCCATTCATCGTGACATTTTATTCTTCCCTTACTTGTATGGTCTTCTGAATTTCATGACAAGTTATGCCATAAGCAGTAACACTAAATCTCATGCATTGTTTTTACCATTCGCAGTAACACAGAATCTCATGAATTGCTTTTACCATACGCAGTAACACCGAATCTCATGAATTGCTTTTACCATACGCAGTAACACTGAATCTCATGAATTGCTTTTACCATACGCAGTAACACTGAATCTCATCAATTGCTTTTACCATACGCAGTAACACGGAATCTCATGAATTGCTTTTACCATACGCAGTAACACTGAATCTCATGAATTGCTTTTACCATACGCAGTAACACGGAATCTCATGGACAGTTTATAGTTCATACCATACACAGTAATATGTTGCTCCATTCTTATGGTGCTTTAAATCTCATGAATTGATTTTACCATACGCAGTAACACCGAATATCATGAATTGATTTTACCATACGCAGTAACACCGAATCTCATGAATTGCTTTTACCATACGCAGTAACACTGAATCTCATGAATTGCTTTTATCATACGCAGTAACACGGAATCTCATGAAATGCTTTTACCATACGCAGTGACACGGAATCTCATGAATTGATTTTACCATACGCAGTAACACTGAATCTCATGAATTGCTTTTACCATACGCAGTAACACTGAATCTCATGAATTGCTTTTACTATATGCAGTAACACCAAATCTCATGAAATGCTTTTACCATACGCAGTGACACGGAATCTCATGAAATGCTTTTACCATACGCTGTGACACTGAATCTCGTGAATAGTTTATACCATATGCAATAACACTGCATCTCATGCACGGTTAATACTATACGCAGAAACACTGAATCTCATGCATGGCTATATCGTTTCTAATCTCGTCACGTAATAAGCTGTTATACAACATGTGGAGAAATTAGGTCAGTTGACAGTGTTGCTGCTGAGGCTAATCCACGGAAACTGAGGCAAATTATCCAATATGGCGGATATTGTGAAGATCAGCTCTACAATTGCAACAAATTGGACTGTTATAAATTCTTGCCAGACAAAACCAAATCCATGTGATCCGATCAGCAGAAGAAACAGGGCTTTACAAAAATAAAGATAGAATGAGTCCTGGTGTGCACAAACAAGAGTAGTGAATGGGGACACCATAGGGACAATGGGACTTATCATTAAAAACACCCCTGGGACGATATAGGGACTATGTAAATTTAACATGGGGAAAAATCGTGGGACGATATAGGGACAAGGGGAATTAACATGGGGAATAAATCGTGGGACGATATAGGGACAAGGGAAATTTAACATGGGAGAAAAAAAGCAATTCTAGGGACAAGGAGAATTGAACATGGGAATAGAGTTTGGGCTTGTCTAGGGACAAGGGGAATTTAACATGGGAGAAAAAAACTACTTTAGGGACAAGGGGAATTTAACATGGGATTTTTTATTAAAAAATGAAATAAAAAAAGGGTAGGCAATTGAAAGTCAATCTCTTTTCGAGACCTATGAGTGGCCCTGAAAAGGGCCTTTGGTTTCATCATCATCTTCTTCTTTTATTTCCTCCACTTCTGTAGCCATCTTCTAACTTTTGCCATTATTCCTGTCTTCTTCTTCTTTATTTCTGATTCTGGCATCCAGTCAGGATGACCTATCGCTCGGAATTTCTCCTGTATTCGTATCCAGTTATTGCTGAGTTTCTCAAAGCTTTCTTTTCTCTTTCTATTTTCTTCTTCTTTTCTTTCCTTAGTCCACTTTTCTTTGATGTTCTTTACCTCTTCCGTCATCACTTTCCTCATTACTTCTTCCGTTTTTGTCAGCTGGTCCAACCCCCATGTTACGTATCGCCACTCCGTCCAATTCAATATCTTTTCTAAGAAGCACCTGACTTCGATGACATATTCAAGTGCTTCCTTTAAACTTCCCACTCTTACATAAGGCGGGTCAATCAATCCTCTCAGTCTCTTTTCCTCTTCTTCCATCATTCCTGTTACTATCTCCTTTGCTTCCTTCAAATTATTAAAACAGTCAAGACACTTTTCTAATTTGAATTCTTTTTCTATCTTTTCCATGACAAACGTAACATCTACCATCCAATAATAAATGCCTATCAAATGATTCAGTAACGCTGTTGCTACCACCATTTTCTTTGTCTTTATTCCGTGGAATGGGTTCTAATGGCTAAAACTGTTAGCTTTATTGTTAAAGCGCGGACGTGATGGAAAACATCCTCTAAAACAAAATTTATATTACCTAGATCATTACTTAAAACGCGCGGACGTGAAGGAAAACATCCCCCCCTTTTCTCATTTTATATGAACAGCAATAAACAAACCCCTAATCTACTATCCACACACGCAAAACATTAAAATGAAACCCTAATCTACTATTCACATGAACCAACTTAAGCTCTTACATAACCCAATACGTGAGCGCTTACACACACACACACACACACACACACACACACACACATAAAAAACACACACTCACACAAATAAAAAGAGTCAGTGTTTATATTCACACTACTCTACATACACACATTGGCAAATCGATTGTTATTTCTTTTCTAAAGGTTTGGGTAGCCCTGAAAAGGGCTGTTTGTTTTTTTAACTCCAGTGACACCTGGTTAATGATGGCACCTTCCAGGCCTGGCACCACACACACATCTTCTTCCCCAGTCTCCTTTTACCTTTTTTCTTGGGAGTGCAGAGGCGGGATAAGTGGCTTCAGAATCCCAATTTTCTGTCTCTGGGATTCTGAAATTTCCTCTCTCCTTTTCCTCCTCTTCTTTTTTTCTTCTTTCCTCCTCCTCTTTCATCCTTCCCTCTTCGACAATGGCCTCCGCGGCCAGTTCATTTAGTATGCGCCTGGCATATTCCAGGTGCATCTGGAGTTCTAGAAGCTTTACAATTCTGGTATTCATTGTCTTGTTAACGAATGAACAGGGTAGCTAGACTGCCCAGCGATTTTCAATTTATAGTGAAAGCGCGGACGTGATGGAAAACATCCCTTAAAACAAAATTGATATTACCTAGATCAGGACCAAACAAACGCGCGGACCTAAAAGAAACACTCACTCACTTTTTTATACTGCCCATCACTATTCTAAAATAAATGTATTAAACAAATAATATACTATTCACATACTCAAAGCAATCCAATCAAACCCCAAATCTACTCTCCCCACACCTCAAACAGCAAAAAACATGATCTTAATCTACTATCCACACAAACGTACGTGATCACTTACAAACACATACACTCACACTATAAAAAAGAGTCAGTGTCTATATTCACACTACTCTACCTACACACATTGACAAATCGATTGTTATTTCTTTTCTAGAGTATTGGGTAGCCCTGAAAAGGGCTGTTTTTTTTTTGTTTGCTATGGCAATCTTTTAGTTTCTAAGAATGCGACGTCCTCTGAGGATAGACTTTCTGACGATAGGTCTGCTTCTTCGGAAAGAGAAGAAGAACTCTTTGGTGTCGATACGACAATCGACAAAGCCTCTGTCAGGTTCAGGTTGCTGCTGCTGTTGCTGCTGTTGTTGTTGTTGCTGTTGCTGCTGTCTCTGAAGTCTGTACTTCTCTGTCCATTCTTCTTTCTCCCTGTTCACTTCTTCTCTGAAGAGCTCTTCTATCAGGTCTTCAGTGACTTTTAACATTCTCACATTCTCTATCTCTTCTGGCTTCGGTATCAGACTGTGTCTGACCCTATGCAAATTCACGTAGGCTTCGTTTGGCTTAGCTAGTTTGGAGCACATCTTCGTAGGAGGATGAGTCGACAATGGATGGTTAGACTGGAAACTACCCCGGTTCTTAAAGTCAAAGCGCGGACGTGAAGGAAAACATCCCTCTACGGTTTTCGAGCCGCAACGTTCAATGAGTGTCATGAGAGAGATAGAGAGAAGTGAAAGAGCATGAATCAACATTCTTATAGCCAAACAAAAGACAAAGGCATTTTTTTCAAAACAACATTTTTTATTCAAAATCACTTAACACTAACAAACAACTCTAACATTTTAACAATAATCCAACAATATAACATCAAACATTTTTTTTCAAATGACAAACATTTTTTTCAATTAACACTCTACTTTAAACAGGCTGACAACTTTGTGAATGAAATTGTGATTTCCACTGTTGGAAGTCATTAGGCCATTGATGGACACTACGTTTCCTAGCTTGAGACAAAAGATAAGCATACTGGTGACAAAACCATCGATCTACTTTCACATCATTTCTAGAAGAAGAACGAGGATCAAAATGAGTCACTAAATGTTCTAAGGAATAGCCCAGGCTGCGATGATGCAGAAAATACACACAATATTGTCCACACACCAAGGAATCTGTGCCTTGTAATTTCACATTATTGAATCGGGTAGTCTGAGCATTTCTTCTCATAAAGTCAATGATATCGTCTTCCAAAGGGGGCAATCCGTACGAATCGAAATATTCCACACATCCTTCTTGAGGAAAGTAAACGGCTACCCAGTGGGTTCCTGGGAGATGACTGTCGTCCGTGTTGATCACATAAGCTAGATGGTCTTGAGGTTTGCGATGAGGGAGTTCATCTTTAGCACAGACGACAGGATTCCAAGAAGCCGTATACGAACTGTGGTTCAAAAGGTAATAAAGTTCCCAGGTATCAAATTTTTGTGTGTTTTTTTTTCTTCTTCACAGGTAATAATAAGTCATCAATTCGATCCTGACTTTTTGCTTGAAAATGTCTGACAAATAACCGTTTCTTCGTTTCGTCTCCCCACTCTGATTCAGGAGAGCTTCGATACGATGGATCTCTTGAGTGGTTAATGGTGGACAAGAATGTTCACGCAAGTCTTTATACCACTGATGCAACACGACTTCGTCCGAGATGAGACTCCAAGCTTCGTCCAGATACTCGTTCAATTTTTCTTCTTGACTCAGCATCAGGCATTTATCCTGTTGAATTTGACTGGGATGATCGTTTTGACATCCATAGCAATTTTTCTTGATCAATTCGGTCATTTTTTCGACCAAGTGTTTGGCAAAACAGGAGACTAAATGGGCTTCTTGTTCTGGCCATCTCGACTTCATCATGTCCAAGGTTTCTCCACTAGGTAAAGAGGGATAACAGTCTTCCATGGCTTCTAATAATCTAGAATGACTTCTCTCAAACTGTTGATTTCTATCGTATTGTCGAATTCTGCATACAGGATGACGTTCAACGTTGGATCAGCAGGGTCTCGGTTTGCAAACTGAATTTCCACACGAATCTGGCCGGATTTTATAGGGTGGAAATGTTCCTCGTCGCTGCCTTGGTCTGGAGTGAAATCAAAACCCCACAAAACATAGCCTCCTGCATAATCCTCGTACGTAATGCCATGACTGGTGTTGGTTCCTAACTGACCAGTGGCTTCGTACAGGGACAAGTACGATCTCAAGTAATTGTTCTGGGTAAAGTTAGGCTCAATGGGTCGGGTACACAAGGTCTTGCCGTCGCGACTGACTTCGATCTTGGACACGTCAAAGTGTCGAAACTCAAAAGGATTTTCGTTTTGAAGTCCATTGAAAGCTGAATTCCTGACGATACCAACGATCAAACGTTTGGGTAACTGTCCTTGGAACAGATGATCTTCGATCATGGATCGCTGTCCAACAGGAATGGTGAACGTTTTCACTTCCACTCGTCCGATTGGATACTTGGCGGTGGTTCTGCTCAACGTCTGACTGACGTCGTTTCCCACTTTGGGTAACACTTCCACACGTCGTACGTAGAGCCTGGCTTCTTGGATAACAGTTTTGTATTCGTTGTTATGGGCCATCAAATGGAAAGCAGTAGTGCTACGATTCAGTCTCAGGCGGATATCCACGCCGTTCAGCAAATACTTTTCTTGTAACCACATGTCCAAATGTAAACGATCCATCAATTCTAAACTTCGCCCTTGCAGAATTTTATTTCTACGTGTGTTAAACCCCACATTGTGAGGCTCGTCATCTGCTGTGAGGGCTGTGTCGTTAAACGTGCCTGTCGTGTCAGGTTTCCATACCACGCAAGCATCCAGATGAGTATTCTTGGCTTCTTTTCCGTACGTCAAGAGATTTTCCAGGTAGGCACGATACGGGTAAGTATCCATGCTGCTGCTGACCAGTTTGTTATTCAAGTACAAGTCCACTTCGCTGAACAAGGAATGCATGAAATTGTTGACGGGCGCTACCCTATCATTGGCTCCAGGATTGGTGTTGTCCGTTTTGATCACTTTGACTTTCAAATACAGGTAACTGCTATTCAGATCGATGTAATCTTCGGGCTGACCTTTGATGTCAAACTCGATGGGAACAGAATCCGTCAAAGAGGAGACGGGGTGAAATTCCACCCATTGGGATTCTTGCATGGTCATCATGGTGGGCGGCATGGCAAACAGTTCCGACTTGGAACAAGCGCAAGACTCTCGGTGCATTATTTTTTTTGTTCTTTCTCAATAATCGAAAACGTCTAAGTCTCGAACGGTTCTTCTTTTCTTTGTCTTTCTAGTTTTGGACGTGTGAAGTCTGGTGAAAGGGTGTTTTCTTCGTCGTCTCTTTCTACCTTGTCCTTGCTGAATGCCTGACTCGGTAGCGTGCAGGGCATTTATAGGTGTTTCTCGTCGGCCCAAAAGGTTTTTACCCGTTTGCAGCAAGACATTTTTGCCTGCCATCATGAAAGCTTCTTTGGGGTTTTGTTTGTCGATGATGACATTTTGGAGAAATTCTTTGCCTTGTGTCAGTGCCGCATCTTCAAGGCGTGCAATCCGCGTGTCACCATAGGTTTCAACATCGGAGCCACCGAACGAAAAGCCGATTTTAACATATCTCCTAAACGGTGTCCTGGCTGTCGAACAACCCCTCGGTACACTGGATACATGACTTACGAGTCGTGAGAGAACCGTTTTCGAAAATGGAGTTTCACCGTGACTTTTCCTTTGGTGAATGGAATATTTTGTCCCAGATCTCCTTTTATAGCAATGTTGACCGTGTCCAAATACGACTTGCTGACAGGCAAATAGTGAGGATGTGCAAATTCGCGGTGAACGTGGTAAGTGTTTCCACCTTCCTCGTCAGCGGTCGTGGCAGAATCCACTTTGAAAGGAATGACACGCAGTAACGGCACAGAGGTGTGTCCCACCACGTTATACTCCACCACATCGGAGTACACAAACATCAAATTCAGTCCTTGGTTCAGTTCTACCGGGGCACGAAATAACTTGCTAAAAGACTCGTTGTCGTAAATGATTGGTAATTCGTTTTTCTTGAGCATGGTCATTCTCAGGTCCATGTCTCCGCCCAACATGTCAAACAATTCAGGACAAAATAAAATGGACAGGATTTTACTCCCGTCATATTTCATCATGAAGCGACGAGCTGCTTTGTGGTACTCCATGGTGACACATTTTTTGACACTTTCCAAAGCTTTCAGAAACACGACATTAAATCTGGAGGTAATGGTGCTGACCAAATGTTGACCACTAAAATAGTAGCCTGGGATAATCAAAAAGTGGTAGGACCACTTTTGAGTTTTGTCATCATAGGTTTTGTGATCATATTTGACATGGGTATTCAAGTACTTTTGCATTGACTCGTCATGAACTTCCACCGTAAAAAAATTTTGATTGGGAAGGACATTGAGGACTTAGGTCGGGTGAATGATTTCCTCTAAAGCCACTTCCCAATGGGCTTCGTGATCTAATGGGATGGCCTGAGGTAATTTGGCCGTGTAACAGCACAACGTGTTGTTGGGAAACACCTCCATGGAACTGTCACTGGGTAAGGTTAAGTAAAATTGGTTTTGGTGATTCATAATTCCAGAGTTCTGTGGCTGTCCGAGGGGTTACTGGACGTCAGAGGCTTGTCTCCGCCCAAAATAGGGTTGTTATTGTTGTTGTTGGAGTGGTGACTGGCACTGACACTGGACACTAGGTTCCCGTGGTTCCCGTTCGAGGTGAATTTCAGGGAGGGATTAGGAAGCAGGTAACCGATGCAACTGCTCAGTAAAATGGTCCACAATTGTTTGTCTCCTTGTTGCAAACTCAAATTGGCGATCGCTGCCCCGATGACACAATACACGACGAAGATTTGGCAGAAAAAGACGATTTGCGTTTTAGGCACACGTTCTCCGCACCACACCCACAAGGGTTGTTTTTGTAAATCTTGCACAGAAGAACTAGGGGAAGGAGTGGTCGACGTAGCTGCATCTGTGTGAAAGGGCATGATGGTCACTTCTTTTTATAGTCGATGACTTGCGAAGCGTTGATCCAAGAATCAAAACTGGGTGGATATCCTTTCCAACGTACTTTGACTTCTTTGACACGTCGTTTGCCCACTTTACGGGTTCTGCGTTCGAGAATGCTTTCGATGTCGTACACGTCGTCTTCTTTTTTGGTGACACGTTGTAACTCGGGCAAATAAAACGTTCCTTTGAGCACTTCTCCGTTCATGTCTTCCAATTTATAGACGGTAGGATGACGGCCATGCACTCGTCCAGTGACACGAAACAATTCGGTCGTCCAGTTAGGTAAGTAACCTTTGTGGAAAGTGCGTTTGGTTTTGCCAATGCGCACCCAATCTCCTACGTCCAACTCTCCACTTTTCTTGGGGACAGCCCTCGTCGGGGACGTACCAAACAGGCGCTCAAACACCAGCACTTCGTTGTCGGGAGTCACTTCTTGCGGGGCACGTCCAATGCTTCGATGGTAAGATTGGTTGTACGCTTGCACCAGGTGCGCTAAGATGTCGATGTACTTCAGAGTGTGGTGATGCGTAAAATATTTCCACATGCGTTCTTTCAAAGTGTGTTGAAAACGTTCCACGATGCTGGCTTTGGTTTCAGGATTCTCGGTGGGAAAAAAATGAATGTCACGTTTCTTTAATTCTTTTTGGAAAGCTTGGTTCAGAATTCGGTACCTTTGTCCGTTTGCCATCGAAGAGGGTGACGACCGCTTTGTTTCAACACTCGTTGCAGGGCTCGCACTAACTCGCTGCTCGATTTGGAAGTCAAGGGCACGACCCAGGCAAATTTGGAAAAGACGTCGATGACACAAAACAAATATTTGTAGCCACGATTGTAGCTGGCCAAATGAGAGACATCGGCTAAATCGGCTTGCCATTGATGATCGATGCCTTCCACTCGGGTGCGACTTCTGGCAAACTTGCGTCGAATGGGTTTGTGTAAAGTGTAGGTAGCTTGTTCTTGTAACCATCGTTGCACTTGAGGTAAACGGAGACTTTTCAGTCGAGTTTTTGCAGCACGATACAATTTTTGAACTCCTGCGTAACCTGCAGGATGGGAGGGATCGTAGTAAATGCTGGCTAAGACTTTTTCCATTTTTTTGAGTTTGTTTGTGTGTTAATAAGTCACTCACTCTTCGGTGATGCTACTTTGGGTGGGTCGAAAAGGTGGTTTAGAAACGGATTTACGTGTCCGATGGGCTACGGGAGTAGAAGTCGAAGGTAGTGGTGGTGTGGAGGTGGCAATGGAATGGCTTTGGTCTTCTTTTCTTTATTCACTTCTGGTTTCCCTTCTTTCTTTATCACTTCTGTCGAAGGAGTGGACATCATCTTTTTAACCCAAGCTTTCATTTCTTCTCGTTGGGGTGTGGGGGACGGGGTCAACAAGGATGCTGCAATCTTACTCGAAATGGGAGCTGCTGACGGTGTTTGAAACACTTCTCGCATCTCTTCTTCCTCAGGTCTTCGTGAGGTAGCATCTATGGTGACCCCTGGGGATGGTAGTAGTGGTGGTGGTGGTGGTGGTAGTGATGATGGTGCTGGACTTTTCATCAAGGTCTTAAAATCTTTCAGAGTGGGTAGAGCTGTTTCGTCTAAAGCTTTCTGGTGAAAGAGTTGCAGTCGTTGCAAGAGTTGACCGTACTTTTGCGATTTTTCTGTTTCGGACAAATCCATCAAGGACTGCAATTCGTGTTGTAACTGGGACATCTCGCTCAAATTGGGATTGGGAGATAAATGCGGGGTGCGTTGTTCTTGCCAACGATGGTATTCCATCCATCGTTTGTAAGGCACAAAAGCTAGTTTTCGTCCTTCCATGGGGTTGTCAGGGGTCGATTCTGAGATCTTGGGACTTCCGAGGGCCTTTTTATCTTGCTCCCACCAGTCCTCCCAACATGGTTCCCAAGACTCCTTTCAGTAAGGGACCTAACAAGAGGGGTAAAATGCCTCCACGTTGGACCAACATCTTCTTCTTTTGACGAATGGGAATTTTCTTTTGAACCATTTGGCGAAGAACGTGACGATGTTTGCCTAAGCATTGTTTCTGGTGTTTGGACAAAGGGATCGTGCCTTTCAAGACGTTCAAACAGCATTCGCACACGGTATCGATGACCTCTTTGGAGGCTGATTGAATGAGTTTTCTTCGTACAGGTGGAGAAGCTTTGGACAGGACAGATAACATGTCCCCATGTTTGACTAAACGAGGAGGCAGTCCTTTTCTTTTCTTTCCTTGGGGCTGTTTAGAAGAGGGATGTTTTCTGGAGGGTGACATCTTTGAGTCTTCAGCACCAAAAACACTGATACCCCGACTTGGTCACAGGCCTTTTTTATACTGGAACGCGTCACCACTGATTGTCTTTACGTCGTATCAACTTCAGGACAGGCATGACATGTCGTGCAGAGGTACGCAACGGACTAAATCGAGCCAGTTCTTGCTTGGACAAATCCAGTAAACTTTGTAACATGCCCGATCTTTCTTGGACTTTGATTTTGGGAGAAGGTACTTTGTGAGCAGCAGCCACTGCCACTAAATTGGAGGGTCCTGCCACTGGCAAAGTTCTTGGGGTCATCAACGGAGAAGTTCTTGATGTGATCAACGTCTCCAAGTACTCTTCAGTTCTTGGTGTCATCAACGGAGAAGTGGATGAACGTGAGGCTGCCGGAGACGCGGTCACCGCCTTTGCAGGTCGTGGTTTGCGAGTGTAAGGTTGCGTCCTGGCCGAAGTGCCTCTCTTGCGACTAGATTTCTTCTGTGGACTTTTCTTTTTCTGGGGACTTTTTCTCTGTTTCTTTTTCTGGGGGCTTCTTTTCTTTTTCCGGGGTGGTGTCTGGTAAGAGGAGGGTCTCGCCACTGGAGAAGTTCTCCTTGGAGACCTGGTCTTTTTCTTCTTCTTGGAGCTTCGTTTGACTTTTTTCTTGGGGAGAAGTCTGGGGGCATTAGGATCCCATCTTAAGAGAGAGCGAATGATGACCCCTCCTAGAGTACCGCTCCCTCCAGGTTTCAAAATGATTTGTTTTTTGGTTTGAGTGTCGATGCGGGGATCGGCCAGTTGGGTCAAAGCGACTTTGTTTCGATCAAAAAAGCGTTTGGTTTGATGAGGAATCTGAATGATCCCTTGGAGTAATTGACGTGCCGTCACCGTGAACCATCGTAAGACTTCTTTGAGACTAGCTTCTAAGACACGAGCTCGTATCTGTGGATTTTTTTCTCGACTGATGCCATACAAGGCACGAATCAATTTGACGGGAAGATGCGACTGAAGGGACGTCATGTTCAAAATGTGTGTGAGACAGACGAAAAGTGTCTGAGGTTTTTATAGATTTTTTTTGTGGAATGAAGTTAAGTCGAAGACGGAGACGTGTACAGGACAGGCCTTCCGTCTTGGCACCAGTGGTGAAACAAGTGGGTACGAAATCGCAAATCCTCGGGGTCGTAGGTTTCAAATCGACGAGTAAATAGGCGTGTGGAGTTTGAGTGGCATCGTCGTACGCCTGAGTCAGCCAAGGCGTTCCTAACTGTTTGGCTAAGACTTGCACTTGCGATTTATCTCGAGGGCTTTTAAACAAGACCACGTAATGCGCATTGAGACTGATGGTGCGATGGGCTTTACTTTGTTGAAACAAATTTTGGGTGATGTAAACGACACTGGCATTACGGTGATGCCCTTTGCGCGTGAACCACAGTTTAATTTCTTCTTCGTCTTCTCCTAACATGTCGTCAAAAATGACCAAATGGGTTTGGCGGGAGTCAGAGACGATGCCGTCGTCTTCTTTAGGAATGCCTTCCACAAACACGATGGAATCGCCTTGACTTTCTCGCAAGAGGCTGTACGCCGATTGCCACTCTTTGTAACACCACACGATCCGCTGAGGTGGCCGATCGATCAAATGATGTTTATGTTCGATCAAACGTTTGACGAATTCGGTTTTGCCTGAACCGCTAGGTCCAGCAATGAGCATGTTAAAGGGATGGCGAAGATACAAAGCCTCCCAACTGGCACGATCTAAGTGTTCGTCGATGACTTTGACAGTAGAGGAAGAGGGAGCAGAGACAGTAGAGGTAGCCATAGTGTCAGGAATGTTACTTGTGACACGAAAACAAACAAGACAAGAGTTTATATACTTTTTTCAGGACACGTTTATTGAATGTTTTAAACATTAATACGAAAGACAAAAATACATAAAAGCCAAGTACAAGGATAAAAGGCACGTGATAACCATCAACGTGGAATAAACACAAGTGTCTGTGCAACATGTTTTGGGCAATGTTCTGAACAGTTCTATAGAGGGTAAGGTCACACAAGTGTCCTGCCGAAAGGGTCTTTCAGGCCTGTCCACGACAGTCCTGTCCTGGGTGACGGGTTCTTCTGGCACCGTCACTAACACTGGTTGAAAAGTAACTTTTTTCCTTGAACAACTCTCGTGCATACTGGGCCACTTCTTGGGTCCAAACCTCAAAATCCCATTCTTTCCAGGCACGGACATCTGTCCAATGGGGGTGTAAGTCACAAGCTACACACACATCGTCATACACGTCTTGGGTAGCTAAAAGTTGACGAATCTTTTTTTCCCGTAGAGGTCGAGAAGTATCCAGATGAAAACGCAAGGCTTTGAGTAAAAGGAGTCTTTCGTGACCATTTAAGGCCATTGGGGTGGTAAGTACTGTTCATAAAGAGTCCACAAAGAATCGGCTGGTAAACGAAATCCCAGAAAACAAGTCACTAAGACACACACCACTTGTCGACCCAAATTGAATGGATACAGTTCTTGTAATAATCGATGGTAATGATCCACGGTTTGAATATGGTCATTGAGTTCCTTCCACGGAATCTGTTCAATAACTTGTGACATAATCCGTGGCATGGCAGCCTGATTTTATAGTCTCTTTGTTTCGGAAGCAATAAAGGTAATTTCTAACTAGACATCTTCTTTCTCCAGTAGGGAATCTAAATCTTGCATACTGTAACCGAAACGTCAGAGTTTGTCTAGATGTTTCGTCTTCCGCTAAGCAGATTCCACGTAAAATATGTTGGTAATCCTTTAACTCGTCTTCCTCAATACGTTGCAGTAGGTGAATCTCGAAGTAACCAAAATTACGAACGTTTAGTTCATTCACTAACTGAAAGTGTTCAACAAGGTCTGACCACTGAAACAATTTCTGACGAATCAGTCCTCTTATACCATTCAGGTACCAGTGGTTAAAGATCTGGTGACGTAACGGATGCAACTGATTTTTACGTTTGACTTGTATTTTGACCAGCTCTCGGTAAATGCGTTCTCTCAACTCCACAGGCAAAGCACGAATGTTCTCTTGTAAAGTATCCATGAATAGGTTAGTCCGTACAATTCACAATCTTCTCCTAGAGCAAACGTAATCCACATAGTGACTAATTTCTGACCACTGCCATTCAGGGTAACGTCCAAGAATGTCACTGAACTCTTTTGATGTAAACGGTCTAAAGCGATAAAATAGGATGAATGCACCCTTGACCCAGAGAAATCTAACACACTGGTTGACTTTTTTCACTTTCCTCTTGTGAATTTCTCGGCACAAAAGTTCTACAGTGACCCATTGAGATTTCACCTGGCACGTCCCTGCCAAACTTCCTTGTAAATCTTCTCTTGTAGTTCTTTAGGTAATGATTCAATATCGTTTTTGAAATGAAGTTTAAATACTGGTCTCGGTGATGTCCAACATTTGACTCCTAGCCAAACTGGTTTCTTCTTCGTCAACGACATGGTAAGTTACTTTAATGTCTCGGTCCCACTAAGGGTAAGTAATGACAATTCGGTGACCATCGAGCATGTTCTACGTAGGCCGAATCTTGCGGTTCCCAGTGCTGAAGTGACACACCGCAACTGAAGCACTTGACTTTATCTCCTTCGCCCAAGTAGAAAAATCCGGCTCTGGCTAATTCTTCGGGGGTCGGGCCTCCCAGATACTTAGGCCATTTTCCTTTGAACGATTGAAGACGATTTTCAAAGTCGCAGTATTCCGACAAACGCACAGGAAACGAATATTCGTCTTTCACAGGTTCGTTTCGATGAGGGTTGGGTGACATGGACAGGAGTTTGCTTAGGGCTGGATGACATCCGTAGGGGGGTAGACGTGAAGGTGAACATCCACCTTTAAAACGAAACCCAGTAAAATATCCAAGAGGACGAGCGGCATCGCTTTCGCATCCCTCAGGTTTGAGATGCACAGCATCACTTTCCATGATAGGGGTAGTGAGAACAAAGTTCCCATGATGCTTTACGGCATCGATAAGGTCACAACGTACAGCATCGTACCCATCGCAAGGCTCACAATCGCATTCCACTTCAGAAGCCCCACACTTGAATTGTGCCTTTCTAAACTTGTTTTGTGCTTCTCTGAAAGTATTCATCTTGTTCGCTTGGTCTTGGTAGTCACTTGAACTATCGATCTTGCCTAGGGTTCCTTTTTATATACAGACCAATACCGACGTGTCCATACGGTAAGGTGAAATGATTGGGAAGTCGCACTCGCTTCTGGTACACGATTTGATAGACTTTATCCAAGGGTCGACTGACGATGTGGTGAGTGGGTAAACGTACAATCTTGTTCGGTTGATAGGTGGTCACTTTAAAGTTTCCATCCTCCCCCGATTGCAAGGCTTCTTTCAATACCCCAAAGTTGACCACTCGACTGGTACGATGATTCAGAGTCAGTCCTTTCACTTTACACGTCGTGTGCACTTCTCCTTGTGGGTCCCGGTATTCGTAGCCGTAATTTTTTGGACCGCCACTGACGAAACTTAGAATCTTGTCGTCGGGATGCTCGTCTGTCCAGGCTCCTAAACGGTCTCCTTCGATGTCAGGGTGCTGTTGACTCGGGTGATGGATGTAAATGCAACTGTCCGTGTCAAAGTACAGGACGCGATCCCCTAACAGTTCTAAAGCTTCGTACAATTTTAAGCGAGCATGAGCTGTCACGTAAGCCGCAATGATGACATTTCCAAAAGGGTCGTCTTGTACAAAGTCCAGATCTTCTTCGTAATTGACCAAGATCAAATTCTCTCGAACGACGTCTACGTGTTTCATGAATTTGGTTTTGTCGTGAATCATCTGGAAATAGCGGGAAGGTTCTGTCAAATATTCCGTCTTGGGTAAACACGGTCGTTGTGCCATTTTACCCGACAAGCAATTTAACATCACTCTGGCAAACGATCGCCTGCCTTCGTTTTTCTCGATGTGATCTAAAGTAATGCCTTCTTGTTCCCAGTATTTATTTTTGAATGTCTTTTGGTCTTCGGGAGTGTGACACCAGGAAGGATAGCCACTGGCTTCTTGCTTCAGTTTCAAAAAGGCATCCACGTAGTCTGCGAAAATGCCTTTCTGCGTGGGGTCACCCTTGTGGTATTGTTGTGTCTTGGGAAAGTGACAAATTTCGTACACTTCTAACAGTTGGTATCCCATGTCCAGAGCTTTGAACAATTCTACGCTGACCCACGTCCCCGTCAAGGCGCGTTCTTACTGGGTGTGCTGGCAAGGTTGATCTTGGTTGCACGTTTCGGCACAAGTACGGCACAAAGGAAACATCAGTTTGCCTTGACAATGGTGAGGTAAGACGGGATGGTACAAGTCCGTGGGAGGCAAAACTTTGCACTTGATCAAGCCTTCGTATTGTCGAATGTTTTTCAGGTCGATGTGTTCCGTGAACAATTGCGGGTGCCCTACAGGAAAGCGACAATATTTGCACACGTAGTGATACAGCGAACACAAGTCCAAGTATATGATTTCTTCTCCTTTCTCTTCGTCGGCTTGGTACAGCAAACAGGTGGCATTGGTCCTTCCTCCGTACAAACTATCCCTCGGGTTCAGGGGGTCCATGAACTGGTAACTTTCCACGAGGCGTTTAAATTCGGGATCGGTTTTCAAACGGTGATCGTACTCGTGTTCCCACATTTCCACCACTTGGTATCCTTCCTGTTCTAACTTTAGGCGTCGCTGACAAGTGGCCTGGTACAAGTCTTCCATGGTTCGTTGTAAAAACTGATTTTTAGTGCCACGGTCAGGGTAACAGACGGGACATCCGTGAAATAAGCAACCGTTAAACTCGTACACGACCTTGGGGTTTTCTAAGTCCCAGCCATCGACCGAATGCGTTCCGATGGTCTTTTCGCCCCCTCCGTTGCGGGCATGCTGAATCCATTTGTCTTCCTTGTCGCACAAGTAACGTAACCAGCGTAGGGCTTTGACCGCGTATTGACGTTTGACATAGTTGGTCGTTTGAGGACCGATGACGGCCACGGTGTTTTCAGGCATGAATCGTTGCCGGTACACTAAGGAATACGCTTTGGCAATGGTGCAAGCTTCTTTCAAAGGATCGACCCCTCCGTGTTCCATGAACAGTTCTCGAAATTTTCCACAGCAACGCCGTAAAATGTCCACGTCGGAACGACAATACTTTAGCATTTCTTCCTGAAAGTCGAAAGGGTCCGAGGCGTGAGCCTGGTACCAAGCGTAGAAAGCTTCTCGTTGTTCGGTACGCATGTTGTCGGGGTCGTAATAGTGAGCCTCAGCTAAATGGGGTAGAACGGCGTGTTGATTGGCTTCCGTATTGAAAAAGAGTGGAAAGTACCCTTTAGCCATTTCTGTCATTCCAAACGTTTTAGGCATTCGACTCAAAGGCATGGCCAAATAGCTCATCGAATCTTTAAACTGTACTTGTCCCACTTGCATGAAAATGATTTTGGCTCCGTTCAAAGTCACTTTAGGACGTTCGGTGCCATGTTCCGTATAGTACCTCAAAAGAAACTGTCCATCGTATCCGGAGAAATTGTGAGCCATCACCGTGGCATGACGATGACAATCTCCGTAACGTTCGATGTCCTCTTGGCTCCACGTCTTGTCGATGGGGTCTAAGACCCATCGAGCGAAATCGGCTAACGTGTTCGGTCCTCGAAAGATTTTTTCACGTCCTCCAGGAATCTTACTGCAGTGAGGGAAATGACTGAAGATAGGTTCTTGAATGCACTTCTCGCACGCTCGATGAGCCACGCAGAAATTAGGAATGTGAATACCAGTCTCTTGCATGCATTCGAAATCGAAAAAGATGAAATTGCTTTTCTTCTTCTTCTTGTGACCATCCTCTTTCTCTGGTGGGGGTTGGTATTTTTGCACGTAGCATTGGTGTTCCAAGTCCACGATATGGTGACAAATGTGACATTTTTTCTTTCCTGAACATACGTGTGCCTTGGCAGTATTGGTACGTATGCATTGTCTACACGTAGGGCACAATCTCAGCAGTTGACAAGCACATTTCTGCTGTGAACCTTGCGTCCTCAAATGTTGTTGGTAACAGGTAGCGCTGACAAACGTGCGCAGACAAGTTGAACAATGCACTGGTCCTTCGCTCAGACAGGGTTGAGAGGCCAAACATCCTGAGCATTTCAATCCGCAATGTTTGTGTTGCTCTCGATTATTATAACCATGGTCACATTTCTCACAGTAATATTTGTATCCCAGGAATCCGGTGATACTGGTAATGGTATCGAAATGGTCATCGTGATGATAGACGTGAATGTATTTTCCATCCTTAAAGTCTTTCCATCGAAACAACAGAGGTCCGCGCATTTCTTGAGGATACACTTTCAAGGTGTATCGTGGAGCTAGGACATCTTGCAATTTTTGCATCTCAGGAATGCCACAGGGTGTGTCTTTGGACAGTCCGGCTTGTTGCAACAGCAGTTCTGCTTCACTTCGTTGTTTGGCTCGGTCCGATTTTCGAATATTCTCCCAGGCTCTTTTCCATTCTACCGTGTCGTTTTTGTTGGCATAGGTTCGTCCCACCACGATAGCCCTGGGTAAACACATCTGGTCTTGAGGGTTGTAAATTTGGACGAGGCTACGCTTAATGCTGCGAAGCTCGTTCACCAATAACATCTTTTTGCGTCCAGTCCCTTGAGGAGGAGAGACGTGGGTCATGTCCAGTGTGGCTTTTCCATCGGTGATGTCAAACTGGTCATTGGATTGTTGTACGTGTTGAATTTTGTCCATGACTTTGGAAGCGGTCAATTCTGCAGGGGTGCTAAACTCGATCCAAACAGGGGATTTCAAACCGTCGTGTTGTATGGAGAGTCTCAAGCGATCGTCTTCTTTGGGTTGACATTGTCGCTTGAGTGTGGTGAGCAAAGAATCACACACTCCGGTGATGAACCCTTCTGCTTTCTCTAACGGTACTTCAGCCTTGAAATCTTTAAACTTCACCGTGTATTTGTAAGCCGTGGTTCTAAATCTTCTAGAAGAGCGCTTTTCGGTTTTCGAATGGAATAGTACTTTTCAGGGTTGACTAAGGGTGGTGAACTTTGTTTAGAGGGTTCGGATTCTGGTTCACTCATGTCCTCTTCAAAATCACTGGCATGAATTTGTGCCAAGACTTCAGCCCTGGTACGAGGCGATAGATCACGTTTCTGCCTCTTACTTTCTTCTTCTTCTTCTCGAATGAATAGGATCGTTTCATCTTGAGTGAAAAACGTCAAATGACTAAAGTTTAAACACCATGGGCTAATTTATAGTCATAGCAGACCAGCGTATATAAAAGGGTGTGTGTCTTGTCCTTTCACTATTCATTTCACTCTCTAACCGAGCACAACGATGGAAGAGACTAGCCAAATCGAACGTTTCATCAGAGCTTTGCGAGGGGTCATTAGAAAATTCTCTTCAGACCAGCCGACAGACTACTCTCCTTCCTTTCGAGATAAAAGTCAAGATACTTGCTATATCTGTCAGAAGAAAGGGCACTGGTCTTCAGAGTGTCCAGACCGTCAAAAAAGAAAAAAAGGGGCTAGAAAAGACAAAAGTCAAGATACCTGTTATTATTGTCAAGAAAAAGGACATTGGTCTCCAGATTGCCCAAAAAAGAAACAAGAGGAGTCAAAAGAAAAGAGGGATTCTTCTTCAGAAGAGAGGGATTCTTCAGAGGAAGAAAGCAGCCAGGTAAAGAAAAAGAAACAGGAGAAGAAAAGAAGGGAAATAAGTGAGGAGGAAGAGGAGGAAAAGACTGTGACGGTGAAGAAATTGAAAAAACAGAGAGACTAAACAGTGAGACAGAAGAAGTGTATGAACTTTTTAAAGTGCTCTGTTGTGAATTGTGAATTGGATTGTAACTATTGATAAAAGAATACATTAATTATATAAGGTAAGTGTCTTTGGGTTTTGATTTTAAAATAAGAACGTACACTCACGCACTCATATACACGTACTATAGGGGTAAAATGGTTCTTTTTTTTGTTGAGTTATTGGCAATTGAAAGTATATCTCTTTTCGAGAGAAGTGGGTGCCCCTGAAAAGGGCCTTTGGTTTTTGGTGTAGGGGTGAGTTTAAGCAACCAACTTTAACTGCCTTAAGCCTTTGCCACGGCCGAGGCCTACTTCTGATGATGATGATTGGGTTGAAATCACTAAGGGTGGTACGGTAGGCTTGGTCACAGGGTTGGCGTGTTTAGCTCGGGAAGGTCGTATTCTCTTCGGTCGTGATAAAGAAGTCTGATACATTTGTTTCAGACTTCTTAACTCCGCTAAAATGTCTAACAGTACCGTGACTGTTTGATTTTCACCCTCTTGTTTCTTTGCTGCTGCTTCTTGTTGTTGTTGTTTTCTTCTTACCTCTTCTTGCTGTTGTTGCTGTAAAAGAAAAGCTTGTTCCGCTTCCTTTTGTCGTGATATAAATTTCTCCAATTCTTCTTTCTGTTTCTGTCTAAAATTCTCCACGTGTGGTAATGAAGGTGACGAAGGTTCCTGAACAAATTCTTGCGAGGTAAGAAAATCCACAAAATTCCAATGTACCTCTTCTGAAAGTAAGTCCGGGTTCCCTTGGGTGGTCTCCACTGCTGGTGCACCCCAATGGATCGTTTTCTGAGTTTCTGAGTCCGGGTTCTCCACTGCTGGTGCACCCCAATGAATTTTTTTCTGAGTTTCCGTCATGTTGAATCACTGTTGCATGGATTGACACCGCACAGGCGCTAGCGAATCTATATAGACCACGTGACGTCACAGACTGTTCTCTTCGGATTGGATGCGGACTGACTGAATTTTGTAACGCGTGTTTGGATTGGTCAATGAACTCAATCCGTTTCAATCCTTCCTCTACCTATAAATAAGCGCAGCTCACTGCATTGATTCACCTGTTCTCGGCGCCTCAAGATGTGGACCACAGTCGAATCATCCACCCTTGTGTCTTCAGTGATGTTTAGGACGGACATGCTAATGTATGTCCGATCCAAGTGGACAGTTGTCCACAAGTCAGACACCAGTCTGTGGATACGAAGAGTCTATGTGGAAAAACAAGGATGCCTCAAGAGGACTCTGATTTATGGCGCTACACTAAGACGCAGCTTGAGGACAAGAAGATGCCGCAGATGCCCTTTATGTTAAGGGCATATTAACATAAACCCAAAGGCCCTTTTCAGGGCCACTCATAGGTCTCGAAAAGAGATTGACTTTCAATTGCCTACCCTTTTTTATGTCATTTTTTAAATAAAAAAATCCCATGTTAAATTCCCCTTGTCCCTAAAGTAGTTTTTTTTCCCATGTTAAATTCCCCTTGTCCCTAGACAAGCCCAAACTCTATTCCCATGTTCAATTCCCCTTGTCCCCAGAATTGCTTTTTTTCTCCCATGTTAAATTTCCCTTGTCCCTATATCGTCCCACGATTTATTCCCCATGTTAATTCCCCTTGTCCCTATATCGTCCCACGATTTTTCCCCATGTTAAATTTACATAGTCCCTATATCGTCCCAGGGGTGTTTTTAATGATAAGTCCCATTGTCCCTATGGTGTCCCCATTCACTACTAACAAGACAGGAAACCGCAAACAGTGCCCTCCCCTTGCTATTGGAAGATTTAAATCACCATGTTGCTTTCATCACACAAACATGAAAACACTGCCTTTTTTGTATGATTATCGCAAAAACGCACGGATCACAACTGTAATATCTGAAAATCGGCTTTTCAAGGACTTAATACCACACGTGAGGCATTATTAAGAAGTAAAGTAGTTGCTGTTGTTTTGGGGTTTAACGCAATTTCTCGGCGCAAAATAGGTGGAGGAAGAACCCGGTAAACCCTTGGTAAGAACATCAGATCCATGGGAAGCTACTGGCAAACTTTCTGACGTACCCACAATTGTCCGAGACCGAGAACTGAACTTACGCGGGCAAATTAAAGTTGTTCTTTTGCCACATAAATACGACCTCTAAAATACAGCTTTATGATCAACAGATTATTGCTACATTTAAATTGAACTTGTTCCGAGAATTTATAAAATCTGTGCTAAAAAAGGAAAATTGTATTAACCAATGTATTGAAGAAGTTAAAATGAACCATAGGACAGTGTGATTCACAGGTGAATAGAGAGATGTTGGGAAAAGGATACAAGAGAGCTATACAAAAAGAGCAATAAGAAATGGTCGCAATTTTGAGGGAATTCACAACGATGGATGTTAGAGAGGTTGAAACTGCGCTAGGAGGACATTTGAAATCACTGGACGATGTTCAGGACTCGGTCAATATTGATGAGGACTGCCCCACTGATGTATGTAGAGCTGATACTGTTGCTACGTTTTAGACTATCATAAACAGTAACAAGAAAAATCGAAGACAACAAGCTTTGTAAAATTTACAAAATAATTTATTTCCCAAGAAAAACAAAGTAAAGAATGGGAAAAAGAACTTACGGTTTTAAGAATCAAATCCGAAAATAATCCAAGAATTAAAAAAAGAAGTCAAAGTAATAAAATGTTCTAATGAATCTAAGTTCGAGTCCCGACGAAATCCGAAATGGAAGGCGTTGACGTATTCTGAAGTCGGTATAGCACTGAAGTGTCAACAATTCTTTGTTGAACCACATAAAATAATATTCCGGTGTTTGAATTCCGAATACAAATTTCAATAAATATCTTTATCCAAGAATTCTGTGTGAGCACTTCAATATTCCTAGGGAAAAGAACTAATAATTCCATAAAATAGAATTTCAACTCAAACTGGTCACAATAAAACAGACACATTGACATCTAAATGTTTAAAAGCCTTTCTGATTAAATTCTCTACAGAAAAAGGTTATACACTAATTTATGATGCAAAACAGATTCCCCTATGAGGGTCACGTGATCACTTTCTAGAACAAGATGGAAGCTTTACATGATTAACAATACATACTCCCAGTACAGCCTCGATTTCACTTTATAAATTCCACACCAAAAATGAATAAAAAAAAGGGGGCGCTCACCTGTTAGTATGTACTTTTGAGAGAGTGACGTATGTAAGGTGAAGTAGTTCGCATTTAAAACATGCACAATGGAGAGAATGTTGGCATACCTCTATGCTACATTAATGTAATGTGAATGATATTTCTTTGGATATTGTATTTTTGGAAATTTTACATGATTTAAGCACACTGCTAACTAAAATGACTGCTCCCTTGTGTTAAAAACTCAGTCTGAATTAGTCTAAAGTACACTATACATAGCAGTTATTAAAATAGGGAAAATGAATTTTGCCAGACTAGACAATACCAGCTTCTGAAAGTGCAATGAATGAATTACCAAATAAATAAAACGTAAAAAAAGTTATCTGCTCTTTTTTTTATATAGAATTTACCTCTGAAATTCAGGAAGTGAAAATGACCAAGTAGAGCTAGCACTTTTTTGAAAGGTGCACATCTGAAGTAAGGCCAAGCTGTATACGCTATAACCCATAGTACACCCATCAATTATACACCAACATAAAGGGAATTAAAGGTTCTTTGAATTATATCTAAGATATACAAGTTCTTTTTTAAATAGCCAGTATAACCAGTGAGGAAAGCCGGGGAAATTCTTTTTCTTTAAAACCCTATGCAAAATACGAAACTGTAGAGCGCCGCCTAACAATACAAGCTCCAAGTACAGCCTCGATTTCACTTTATAAATTCCACACCAAAACATGAATAAAAAAAAGCTTTTTACTTCAACTCTTACTAATTCTGAGTCAAGGTCAGGAACAAGATCAGCATTAAGATACAAAATTCTGATATTAGTTGTTTGCGAAAAAACAGTCAGGTCAAACTAATTTCTGGAAAATGTCGAATTCCAGTAAATAAAATTACATTATAATAGTATGTACTGGAATATAAAAAAATTAAAACAAACTATTAAATAAAATCAAATATAAATTAAATCAAATATACATAACACTGTTAATTCTCCAGTTCTTTCGCAGTGCCAAAAGAGAACATTCTGGGATTTCGTAAGGCTTTGCCAATGTCGCAAACTTGGATTTTTTTTCCTTATTGGCAGCAAAATACATCATCTGGAGATTTTTTTTAATTGACGAAATTGTTGGCTGTTTAAACACATTGTATATACAACCATTGGTTTGGAGTGGAGAAATTCAGATGCCCTATGAAAGGAAGCCGCAAACTGGATATAAAATGCACTGAAAGTTTTTTCTTCTTCTACATAAACAAATTCTTTGTCCCTATTGACAAACCATCTAAACAGTGCAGTGTTATATCACAATTCGCTTATCTTGACATATAGCATGAGTACACTATGTTGTGAGATATCCGCGTTTTTGTTGTTGACATTTCTGGTAACGGATATCAACCAAACGAGGCATTATCTCGTAATCTATCTTTCGTCGGATTTTCGGCCACTCGCTAGTAATTAATATATTTATAGACTGACATTTGTATGTGGATGGTAAGTAAAATTCCTTTCTTTTCACTCAGAATTAAATCCTTTAGAACACTCACATTTTCTGTAATAATCCGCCATTAGACCAGAACTCCTGCGTCTCTATCGTCCGTTGACCCTTTGTTAAATGTCTGACGCATACGTGGAAGGCAGCATCACGCTGCTACCACAAATGTAAAAAAACCCAAAAAAACACACGCATCTTACTTATTGGTTTATTCAACATCCAGTAACTAGAATAGACCAAACAACGGCCAATTCCTTTTTAAAAATGTACCCAGATTAAATGTTTGCTGAAATTTCAAAGGAAACAGATTACCTTTGAAGCACCGATTGTTATGAAAACGTACTCAGCATATGGAAAACATCAGTCTCAATAATGCAATACAATTATTTGATGTTGCCGCCAAATTAAGAAATTGGCATTTGTTTGGTTCTCTAAAGCTGTACTTAAGCGGTGACCTTAATAACGCATGCACCCTTCATCAAAGAAAGCCGACTACACTCTACAATAAAAACAAAAAACTTTTCTTCAAAGGAAGTCAGTACCAAACTTAAATAAAAGCAATGGAATCTGATGGAATCACATTTTCATTTAGAAGCAAACAAGGTATCACAAAAAGTCTTCTGGTGAAAACCCCATATCAATGATTTTCATTCCGGAGATGCAACAAGATATTCAAGATAGCTGCCATGGTGACCATCCTGGTTATCAGCATGATAAAATTTTCATGTAGAGTGAACTTGACATCATAGTAAGTCTTTTACTGACAATGCCATGTTGATATGTTCATCCATTTAGGACAAGAATTGCAAGATGGCTGTGGTGGCGGTTGTATTGAAGGTCTGAGCAGCTAAATTTTCATTTAAGACTGGCTAGATCTTGGGATGAATGTGTGTGTATAAAGTTTTATGGCAATCATCCAAGTAGTATAGGAGAAGTCGGAATTAACATATTAACCCCTTGAGCTTTATGTAATTTTTGCCTGAAAATCAAATAGGAAACACATTTTGAAAGCTATTACTAAATAGACTCGAAAACACCAAATCCCTGGTCATCTTTCAATAACAAACTGCCTAGTTGTATTAGAAACATTGTTTTTCTTTGGCTATTTGACTCGCACATGAGCAAAAGGGTAAAAGTTGGAGGTTTTTTTTTTTTTTTGTGTGCTAAACGGAGCCATTATTTTGTACTGAGACCACTCTTTATTCCAAATGCCCATCTTATCCTACTTTTTGCAAAGGCTCATCTGTCTGTTTGCAGTTCATAACAGTTTGCCTTAGATCAGAGACCAAAATGTCTAAAATCCGGACACAAAATCGGATTCCGACCACGGGCGAATTTTGGATAGAAAAAAGTCGGGTCCAAAAAATGAGTTTTTTTAAAATCTGTATTTTGTAGTGCAACTAGATATTCCAGATTATCTGGTATCACTGTAGAGCTACATCTGTCTACCTTTCTATAATACCACCCACTTAAGTGTATCATGCATGACCATGACACTACAGAGCTCGGCAGTAGGCTACTACCTCCTGCCCCGTTAAGTTGTCACTAGGGCTTAATGTGTTAACAAACAGGGCCACATCACAAGTTCAGTTGGCCTAACAGACAGATGACAAACTATACATGCCAGACAAACAGCCATACCTCAAGTTCAATTGGCCGTACAAACAGGTGGTGAATTACACGTCTGACACTGGGCCATACCACAAGTTCAATTGCCCTTATAGACAGTTTGTGAATTATGCATGCCATACACAGGGTCATATCACAATTTCAACTGGACTTAGAGAAAGATGATGAACTAAGCATGCCAGGCACAGGCCTGTACCCCAAGTTCAACTTGTCTTACAGACAGGTGGTGAACTAATGCCAGAAACAGGGACAAATTATAAATTCAAATGGCCTGACATACAGGTGATTAACTATGCATTTCATACACAGGGCCATAAGTTCAACTACACATGCCAGACACAGGGCCGTATCATAAGTTCAACTGGACTTGCAGGTGGACTAACATGAGCTATCACCTAAATATATAGTGCTGATTTAAACTGTAAAACTGTCATGGTAAAAATTGCACTTTGGGAAGATATTCTTTGATGGTACATTTTGAAAAAACTTGTCTCACTTGATACAACAGACAAGAATATATTCAAATGTCAGAAAACACTGGCAAGATACACACTCTAGTCAAGGTTCACCTTTCTTAAGATATGCATTGGTCAGGTGAATTGCCTACATTTGAGTGGAACAATACCACCTCACTTCTGCAATTTCTACTGTATGAACGCACCATTCTCTACTGATGGATGTGACATTCTGAACTTTTTTATGGTTTTCATTTCACATTTAAAATGTTTCTAAATTATTTTTATGTGTTAGCATGGTAAGTGTATTTGATGGTGAATTTGAATCATTTCTACTTTAAAGATCATGAAGTTCCTTGCCAATTCCAGTTGAAATCTATCCAATGTTTTTACAGGAGTACTTAAAAATAGCAAACGTTGATAGAATCAAGATGATGCATGAGCAATGCAGACCATACCATAAGTTCACTTCGCAGTATGGCCAGGTGATTTAATAATTAAAGACAAAGTGCAAACATCATTAAGTTTTCAAGTTTATTTCACAAAGTAATTTTTCTGCTAAGATTGAAACAAAACTCCTCACACAAGATACAAAAAGATAAACCAGTTTGTGAATATTCTGTTGTTTAAATTACAAATTTTATAAATATTTGATAGTAATTCAACTTAAAACCAAATAAATAGCACAAAAGGGTTATAACTCAAAGTGCCATTAAGGTGGATGTCTTTAAACATCTATTTCGTCTTATTGAAAAATGGATAGAAAATTTTTCTGTTCGTTAAGAACGAAAAGGAGAAAATGGCACAAGAATTCATTCTGATGTTTCTTATCATTATAAACCTTCTTTACTACCTGAATAAACTCAAAGAGTCAAAACATCATGCTCTAACAGCTTGAAGACCCATCCTTAAATTTATAGATGTATAATGAACATTTAACAAAGACAAAAAGGAAATGTGTTTACTAACAATGATGAAATCTAATTATGAATGTATAATACAAATGGCATAATGAGAAAGTAAAGTTTGATATATATGAATAATATGGTCATGCAGAAGTCATCATCTGTTGTACGTGTGGTGGTGGGTGAATTCGCTGAGTCAACTGTTTTGCTGAAAAAGCTGCTGCACAATTCCTAATTTTATCTTTGTGGCATAGCATGAAAGTTGTCAAGAGGCACAGATAGGTAGTTTATGTAATGCTATATTGCCCAATTTTCCCTGATGATATTTAATCTGTAAAAATAAGAAAAGAAATTATACAAGACTGAATAGAATTTAACTAATTTAGCAAGCAAACAAACTGTTACTAAAATTCCATGTTTGCTAGATTTATGTGTGATTAAAGGATATTCATGATGGATACTTTAGAAAGTTTGAAATCAGGGATCATAGATACACGATAGATACCATCTCATAAGTGCCATCGAACACTCTGAATACTATGGATTTACAACAAACAAGTTAACAAAGGAACTTGTGGATGTGACTTAATGAATACCTTGATTGATGTTTTGTGTATAATTTTAACACCTCTTCTTGTTGGCAGTGATTTACCTTATGCAGAGTTTTATAATATTTCATGTTGGAATAAAATAACCGAACTTCATTTTTATAGCAAACACAAATCTGTTTTCATTACCTTAATTTAAATTAAAGTGAAATTTTTTTGTTTGGTTTTGAACTGTTCATTAATTTAATTTTTCTGACAGTAAACAAAACCTCTCTACTCTGAAATCAAAACAAATTTTCAGTCCCAAATTTCAGTTTTACACTGAACAAAAATATTTATGGTCCAGAAATAGGCTGTGGTCATGCATGAAGTTAAGATACGAAAATTTTTATAATTAATTTAATCAATATTATTTTCAATATTGAAAGAGATTTAAATGAGTAAGATTTGGGATTAAACGCCAGCATTGGTAAACTATATCCTTTCCAATTTCATCACATAATATGCTGTTATAAAACGTGGAAAAAGTTGGTCAGCTAACTGCTGCTGCAGAGGTTTATCCACAGAAACTGAGGTAAATTATCTAAGACGGACGATATTGCAAAGATCAGCTCAGCAAATGCGACAAATTGGGCTGTTATAAACTCTTGCCAGAGAAAACCCTAGCCATGTGATCTGATCAGCTGAAGAAAAATTGATTTACAAAAAGAAAAAATAAGAATACTGGTGTGCAAAACAAGACAGGAAACCACAAACAGTGCCCTCCCCTTGCTATTGAAGGTAAATCACCATGCTGTTTTCATCATATAAACATGAAAAGATAGCTGTTTTTGTATGATTATAGTGCAATGGATGACAACCACAACATTTGAAAACTGGCTTTTCCAGTAATTCACAAGTATGGCATTATTAAGGAGTAGTAAGGGACTGGAAGAGAAGATGATTCTGTTATTTGATAACTGGTCCCCATTTGCTGCTTACTATACTTTAGTCTGTTAACTAGTGGGTTCCTTTACTGTAAGTACTGGCATCTTTACACACTGTCACTCCAGAGGAATTCTGGTTGCGAGCCAACTGTGGTTGTGCCACCGACACAATAATGATTGTACCTAATTTTGTTATATTGACCTTTTGGTCAAGTTGATTAGAAAAGGGGCACCATCGAGCCAGCAAAGTAATTTATAATGGATAAATATAAAGGCGGTCCAGTGGGATCATGTCCACTGTCAAACTGAATAACCAAAGGAGCTGAAAGAACTCTCTCTCTAAAATCCATGTCCTTTGGAAATAGACTCAACAAGTTTGATGATCCATATAACATGGACATAAGAGTTATTATGCAAATTGATAACTGTTATAAACTCTATACCCTGGTGGACAAAACACTGAGATGGATGAAGGCTAGATTTTTCTCAACTTAAAAGGTATAGGAGATCATTTCTGCTCTTGAGGAGAATAATTTTTGGAAGAGGTCATTCATATATCATAAAGAAAGTCAATTAGAACAGGGTGACAAAGTAATCCAAAGTTTTGGTAAAGACCTAAAGGCTGATATTTAAACAAAATGGAAGGACTTGAAGTTGGTAACTTTGCCATAATATGGAAACCAAAGAAACTTTGATTATGCAAGACTCAACAGGGACATGAAACTAGGCATCTGTGAGAACAAGACTGATGGCATATTTGTCCCTCTGGATGGAGATTGATATAGATCTTACTGTTTCCAACCTGAACACTGGTGGGAGAGTGAATTTCATGAGGCAACTAAGGTCTATGATCGATTTCATAGGAATATACGTGAACAGAACCACAGATATTGATTTTGTACAATCTCCACTACCTGTATGTCGATTTGTGGCCATCTCAAACTGAAAAAATATCACCCTTCTCATGATCTGACAACACATCATCAGAATGAAGGAGGAACAGGAGGGATTGTATACACAAAATCCAAAGACCCTTTGAAATGATCAGGATCACCCATTCGTTTTGTGGAAATAGGCAGATACAATGAGATTGGAATTGCAGAAGATTGCTGCCAACCGGTGTGTGTGTGTGTGTGTGTGTGATTTGGATTTTTAACGTAGCTTTAACAATTGTTCAGTCATATCGCTACGATGTCTTCAGTGTGGCAGTTTATAGTGATGCCTAGCACTGGGCCATCATGTTGCAGACATGTAACATAATGTCCCACCCAGTCACATTATCCTGAAACCAGGCTGACCAGTCTTAACATTAACCTCGTAATGCTGAGTGCCAAGCGAGGCAGCTGTTAGTACCATTTTTGTAAGTCTTTGGTATGACTCGGCCGAGGATTGAACCAACGACCTCCCACAGCCGAGGCGGACGCTCAAACCACTAGGCCACTGGAGCGGTCTGCTGCCAACCTGCAAACTGTCTGTGGGCATTGGGGGTGCTAAGTCAGTGGCAGGAGGATTACTGGTGGAGAAACTTGGTTTCTAACCTCCCCTGTAAGGGTACAAACATACACTAGTAAAATTATTGCTGGCATGATGCTGAGATTGGAATTGCAGTAGGTATGTAAATAATGCCTTTTGCCTGGCTCGCCTATCATCCCTCTGTTGTGACAGGGACGGCTAGTTTTTAGACAATATGGGTGGAGCAGCAAGCTGGAAGGGTAGTTCTTGAGTTGCCTTCAGTTTTGACCCCAAACAGCAATGGTGAACCAAATGGAGTCATCCTTAAAACCAGAGTGTGATGTGTTTTTAGCAACATGGCATGCAAACAAGCATAATGTTATGCATATTTAATTTAGTTGTTTTTCTAAAAGAAAATCACTTTATCTCATTACATGCTATTGTAATGTAACATTGTATGCTGGACTTGATCCTGTCCAAAATTGAATTCATTTCTGCTTGACCTGTTGACTTTTTTGTATTATTTCATTTATGTGAACAACTAATACACAGCTAAATTATTCTCTACGTGTATGAGCTTAATATCAGTATTATTATTCAGGTGAACAAGAATGAGTAAATATGTTGATTTGGGTCAGGTTTTTTGAGATTCCTAAGTATATTTTACAGGTTTATGTGTTGTAAGTAAACAAGGCTCATTAAATCATTCTAGAAGGTTATTTTCCATTAGGGAATGTTTTTTTTTATAGAAAATGCTAATTGTGACCTGTGGTCAAGTAATGATCTTTATAATCTTGTGACTGTGAGGATTTTACCAGTCGTGCTTTAACATCTAGCGCCTTCAAGTTATATTATGTTGTGACCAGTTTGGGCTGAATTTTGTTTTCTTCAAATATTTGATTTCAAGCGATTATTTTCTCTGGAATACAAAAATGCTCTGATAAAATTCTTGGATAAAGATATTCACTGGAATTTATACTGAATTCAAACCTGGAATAATATTTTTGTGATTCGACAAGAGACTGCTGATACATCAGCACTCCATAGGCTATAACAAACACATCATTGCCTTCAGTTTTGGATCTCTTCAGGACTTGAACTGAATTTTATTCAGAACTTTAAATTACTAGGACTTGTGTTTTTAAATCCTGGATTATTCTGGGATGTAATTTACAATATCGTAAGTTCTTTTTTCTCATTTTCACTTTGTATTCAAGGGAAATAAATTTGTTAAATTTTACAAAGCTTGTTGTCTTTCACTCTTTTCTGTTACTTATTTTAGGAGCATAGACTCATAACAATAATGTATCAAGTTAAGATTAGCAGAGGCAGCCAATGCATTCACCATTCAATGGTGAGATGCTTTTTTAACCCAACCATTTCTGGCCATTAACTCCCAGGCGTGTTGGTTGGCCAATTTATTGGTCAGTCAGAAAATCGTCAATGTGGAAAATTCAACACTGAAGATGTGGTGACAATGTTTTGAACCAATTCTGAGGTGGCAAGAAACACATTCTTATTCGCTTTATAAAAAAATTGGGGCAGACATGTTAAATTTTGATCTAATGTCAGGAGTTCAGTATGGTAAGCAGTAGAATGTGTCTTGTACCAGCACAATGAAAACATCGCTAGTACTCAGCTCTCAGAAAATAAAGCCTTAGCAACCCTCCCAGGTCACATATATATCCAGAGAGCACATCCTTAATCTCTTATATTTCTTTTGACTGTGGAAGCAGCCAGAACGATGAAGACTCTTCCTCATCATAAATGTCAACAGATGCATTGACTTTATAATCATGTGTGGTGGTGCAGGATGGAGGGCATTCCAAAGATGACAACACACAGTATATGTCCAAGATGGCAGCCATAAAACTAAACTCTATCTTCTCAATGGTTGGATTGGAGTAGGGTTGTTGCTCTGGAGTATCTTCACACACTGTGCCCAATCTCTTGTTCAGGGTCTGCTTCCATTTTTGGGATTAACCATTTCATATGGCAATGACAATGTAATATCATAAATATAATATCCACGGCCAGTAAAAAAAATGCTGGAACTATCCTCATTTGTATGCAAAATATTTGTGAAAACTAAAGAAGGAAAAAGTTAAGAAACTGTATTCCTATCTCCTGCACCAGTTAATGCCCATTTTGTTCAAAGGCCATATCTATCCATGATGCCAAAATGTCTATATTTGACTTCTCCAAATCTGTTGAAGTTACTATGGAAGAAAGCTGAATCCATCCAATTTTAGGTGGGGGAGGGACCACAGCAGCATCCTCCACAAGACTTGTAACGGATTCTATATTCAGATGAATATTTAAAATATTAGCACTGGTCTTGTGTGATTTTCCCCTTTTCTCTTTTCCTTTTGTTGATTTTTGAAGTACTGCAGACCAGTTATCCTTGGACAACGAATTATACACAATGCAAGGGGAAAATATACATTTGGTACAATCAAGATACAACTACTATGTGTCTTGCATTTGTTGTATTTAGTAGATAAAATAATAGAAACAATAGATAAATTAGCATGAGCATTTTAATAATTTGCTAAATAACACCTGTTCTTAACAGAAGAAGCAAACCAAAGGCAGCAAGTACAAAAACTTGAATGCCAGCATACACCAATGACAGTGTTGTACTATAACCAAGTTTGAGAATGTGACAAAATTCACACAATATTAGCAAACTTCAAAACATAACAACACACCACCTATGTATGAATGAATATTAATCAAAATAAATCCAAAATCATATATGGATGGTTCAAATTTAAGACAACTTTGACTTAGGTGCGATGGGAGGTTTCCTGTAGGCTGTACTATGTTGTTGTATGGAAGTGAAGCTTAAAACCAAGGACAACTAGCAATGGCAATGGGAGGTAATGTCAAGAGTTATTGCCCTTCATCTATGTGATTCGGACAGAAGAGACAAATTTGTGTCTTTTAATATGGTTGGATTCAGGAGGCAGCAGGCTCATATTCCTGATACTCTGGTGATCAGGGAACATATTCAAAAAAAGAAATAACAAAAATTGGAATGACACATTACACATAATGTTTAGAATAACTCTTAAGATACTAGACAGACTTCATTTGTTATAGGACACCATGTCTGGTAATGATACAAAAGCATAGCAAGTTTAATGAAGACATTTCATACGGCTCTGTCAATCTTTAGTAAATAAAAGTGAAATCAGTGATGTGATAGACAATCTGAATCCAGTAAAGTGCGACCCTGCTATAGAGTGCTAAGTTATAACACAAATTCAGAAATAGCACAATTGTAGCATGGCTCCCAAGAGTTCATATAAAAGTGCGAAAAATAATATGCAAAATGTTATATCATTTTGGGGAAGAGATATATACGAATTCTAATAAAACATGATTGTGGAAAGGTGTTGAAATTTAATATATATGTATTTTTCTTGTACATAGAATAATATTTTTCTTCTTGAAAGTATGAAAAATAACGTCAAATAAGTTTATTCAGGGATTGTGCTGGACATTGCAACTGTCGCAAATTGAATGTTTTTTCCTTATTGGAGACATACTATAACATTTGGCAATTTTTTTTGCGACATTGTTGGCCGATTAAGCATGAATCTTGTGTTTGGAGTGGAGAAATTCAGAGACACCATGAAAGGAAGCTGCCAACTTGATAAAAAGAGGACTGAAACCTATCCTTTGTTACATAAATCTTTTGTTCATATCGACAAACCATCTTAACAGCGTGTTCTTATATCATAATCTGCTTATGCTGATATATGGCCTGAGTACTTTATGCTGTGATACACTCCCACACTAGGCCTAGTTACAAAAGGATCAACCTTTGAAGGCAGAAACAGTAACTGCTGCAATCAAGAAATGATGGTTAATTTTCTTTTTTTTTTAAAAATGTATCCAGAAAAATAGTTTTGCTGAAACTTCAAAGGCAAATGATTACCTTTTAAGCACCGATTGTTCTGTATAAATACTAAAATAAGAAAATGTCTCAGTCAATGTTCTACAATTATTTGATGTTGCTGCCACAAAAAGAAATGGGTGTTTATTTGGTCCTCCAAAGATGTCATTTAACAGTAGCTTCAACAACATAAGCACCCTTCATCAAAGAAAGCCGACTACAATCTTCAATAAAAATACTGAACCTTTCATCAAAGGAAGTAAGCACCAAATTTAAATAAAAGTAATGGAATCTGATGGATTGTTGCATTTTCCAAACTGACTGGAACATATCTATTGTGCTGTGAAAGTTTCCCTTTTGCAGGAAAAAAGTTTCTTTACAATCTCTACCAAACAAGGCACAAATGAAAGTTAAATTTCCAATCTTCTGAAGACAATTAAAGCACATGTAGATTGTAAACAACTATAGCTATGTGCTACTGGCGACAATATCATAGTGAATTTTTAAGTGTCAACTGGATACAGATCAAATGAGGAATATCATTCTTATGTGTGTTATTTGTGTTTTCTAACTGGATGTGACTGATAAATGAATTAACACATAACCTATACTCAAATTCATGGAATTTTCATATGCATGTACAATACTTAACGGATTATGAATTGTACCTCACATATTTAAGTTGTCAACATACAAGTATATTTGAGACTAGTTTGTCTTCATTTCATCAAAAGCATACATTTTTGTGCCCACTTTTATTACCCCTTCCCCACTATTTGTTTGGTACATGTATCATTTTCTTCAGCTAACTGACTTGGCTGTTTATAATAGAGTTTGGTCTATAACAAAGTCAGGTTCTATGGTCCCCAATGACCATGTTATTGTGGGGTCACACTGTATATGCATCAAACTTTGGGGCACAATTAAATGACTCCTATTCAACTCATACTATGCATAATGATTTTCACATAAAGTTTTTTGCATGGGATCGAGTCTTGGATTCGGCTAATGTGGGTATGTGAGAAAGCTTGCCAGTAGCTTCTCGTGGGTCGGTGGTTCTTTCCAGGGTTTTCCCGGGTTCTTCCTCCACCATAAATATTGGCCACCATGTATAGCCTATTGCATGCTGAAAAATGGCATTAACCCTACAACAACAACAACATAAAGTTTTCATTTAATGGATGTTTGCAATTCCAAATTTATTATTATTATAATTAATTTTTAAAGATATTTCTTTTTATAATTTTGTTATGGGGTCCATAGTGATACAGTAATGCATTACATAAAGAACCATCCAATGATAAAGGGCATCAGAATGAGTTAAAGATGTGTATATATTTTCCATTTGTGTTTATTCAAAGAATCAGAGATATTAACTACTTCTGAAAAGATAATAGCAATAAACATTTGTTAATGGAGACAAAAAGAGATCATTACAAATGCTAGACTGAAGGGTGTAATTGCTGATGTCAAAAGTGCAGATTTTAAAACATTTATGATATAGTTGGTACACTTTTCAAAGTTTGCAGTTTATTGATTTTTTATATGTCAACATAGTAACATATCACTTTTTGTAAATATAATGGGTCCAATTAAGCCCTGAAACCATTATGCAGTATTCTTATTAATGACTGGCTCGGGCAGTGGGAATATTCCATGCCCTTCCTACTGGAACTATTTCTGTACTTTTTCATATTAATGATGAAGCTTTCACAGTATTAATACATTCTGTTCGAATTATATTCCACAGACAAATGAGCTGGGGAGGACAATGAGAGCATCACAAATTAAGGTAATTTCCTTAAACCTAATGTTTACCAACCTGTCTATTCTTAAAAGACCATGCTAATATTATTTTAATTCTTTCTAAATAAAGTTAGTTCAAATGAAATATTTGACAGTTCCCATGTTTTTTTTATGCTTTTAACAGAACATGTCCCTTATTGGGTGTAACACAACTTTCCAATCACATTTTTCTCTAAGCTGTCACATTCTCTTCATCTTTGTTACAATGGTATCATGACAACATACCTGGAATGTAGACAAATTTTACACAGAAACTGTTCTTACCTTTTATATACAACTATGTACAGTTATATCATTCAAATGCATCTTGACTCTTCCTCACACATTTTGCTACTCTTTTCTTGAATTCCTCAGGGTTTTCTCTCCATATTTTCTGCAACAAAATATTATCACATTACCAAGAAACAGAAAATATGCTTGAAATTTATAATATTTTAAAGTTAAAGATTGATTCTGTACAGAAGTTTTTGAAAGAACAGTTCCATTTAAGTTTTATAACTATGCCCACTAAATAACACATCAAACTCAACAGAATCCTGAAAAAATTCCAACAGAATTTCTTTTTCTTTAGTTGAGTTTGTTTGTTTGTTATGCTCAAAATATATGATCTTTTCATTGGAATCACTTTCAGTTCCCTTAACAAATGATCAACTTTGACCTGCAAATCTTACATTTCTTGATTTTGTCTGCTTCTTAAATGAAAGGGAAAGACCAACAATGGCACAAGTATTAAATATAGTTAGAGAGAAAAGAGTATTTTGTCAGATAATAGCAGGTACTAGTTTTACAAGGAAAGGAGTATACATTATCCACCCTAAAGGAGAATATGAACTGCTAGAAGAAGGGCCAGTATATATATAAAGGGAAAATGAAGTAGTTACTAATCTGTTGCCATTCAGACAACAGATTATGGCGGAAATGGCTTAAGTCCATATACCAGGAATACCACTGGAAATACCCCTTGAAGCAACAACTGCAAAATCTGAAACAAAGTTCAAGGTGAAGATCAAATATTCAATGATGGCAATGTTACGAGAGTGCTCAACAATAACAGCAGGAAGTAGGATTTTAGAGGTAGAGAGGGATTTGGGTAAGGAACTGAAAGCAGCGTTCTATCTGCACTGCTTCCTAGTTGGATCATGGTATAGTGGATGCATATCTGACAGAAAATGCAGAAATTGTGGTTACAAAGGCCATGATAGAAAACACTAAGACTGGAAAATGAGGGATGAATGAAAGGAAGAATAACAAAGGAGGAAGTACAAATCATGCACAAAATCATGCACAGCTCATGCCAAATGTGCAAACACAGAAAGTGTATAAGGCTACACTAAATAACTTTTTTCCCAAAAGTAGTAGCAACAGATAATAAAACACAGAAACAAAGAGAAGCAGAAGCAGGAGCTGGAGTAGAAACATAATCCAACCCAAGGGAGGAGATAATATCGAAATCGCCACCCCAAAAGAAAGAAGAAAATGTCACCCCATATAGCAAACAAAAACATGAATGGGAAAATAAAGAAAATGGAAGGCGAAGCAAACGAAAAAACAAAACAAAATGCAGAAGGGAACAGAAGCAGAGGGAGAAATAGCCTTAAATCAAATGTTGGAGCAACCTAGAAACAAGGTAGATATACTGGATCAGAGTGAGGTTGGAGAAATCAACAAGAAAATGACCAATGGAGCAGTAATAAAAGAGGAAGCAGGAAACAATAATGAAAGTGAGCTGGAAATATGGAAAGCGAACAATCCATTGCCACAAGAAGAAATGTTAGCCCAACATGAGGAGGGAGGACAAATCATAAATGAAGAATTATGCTATGAAGTTAGAGAACCAGACCAAATACTACAAGGACAGAAAAGACAGAAACAAGTGCAAACTGGGATATTTAAATAACAGCCAATGAAAATAACACCAATGCTGGAGAGGCACCTATAAATATAACTGCTGCGATCACCAGTGAAGAAAGCAAATGAAGTCACTACAAACAAAACATGAACCAACCTTGCAGATGGAAAAAAAAAAGGAAAGAAGTAAAAACAAAGAAAACCCAAATGAAGTACTATGGCATATGGCACACTGTAATGACCAACACAGAAATCTGAGGAAATAAAAAAAAAATAAAAAATAAAAATCCCTCCACACTAATAAATACTTAAAATAATTAAACCTTTGGGTATCTAAAGGTTTTTATGAGGGAACACATCTAAAGTGCTAACCAAACCATATATGCTTGGGAGGGGCCTAAGAACGTGTCCACAAAAATGGTTATTTAGGTGATTGAAAAACATGCTATTAAGTGAGTAATAATATTCAAATCAGACTTGTGCAAAGCAGTATCGTCAGCATATAGATAAGATTCTAAATGTCGTATATACTGGGGCAAGTCATTTATAAACAATATGAATAATACAGGTCATAAAATATATCCCTGTGGATCTCCTTTGTTGTTGTACACCAGCTCTGATTTAGTGTTATCAATAACATCTTGCTGGTTTCTCTCATATTAGGTATGATTTGAAATATGAGATCAAGAAGTGAGAATATTTGTACTTTTCAAGTTTCCATGCAACAATATTATTGGTCAACTAAGTCAAAGGTCTTCAAGATATACAGGCCCAACCAATGCTTTATAAAAAATTCTTTTTTCAGACTGAATTATGACAGAACATCTGTTATGCCATTTGTAGCTTTGCCAATCCTTGATTTTATGACAATAGTCTCTATCCTGTCTAACTTCAATGGTTTCTGTTGTAAGTCATGCAGGTTTCAGATGGTGTTTCACTCTTTTTTAAGGAGTATGCTGATCTAAAAGAGAGTTCATAATAGTTAACTAGGTTTCAAGTGCTTCAGTGGCATCTTCTAAAGTTTCTATGCAGAAGAGAAGGGAGATTTTTAAATCAGATAAAAAGTTATCAACAATAAATTTTTTGAAGCATCTATATAGGTAATGTTATACTTTACATCACATATATCCTCACAATTACTTTTTGTGTAATACAAAACTGGATAATGATCACTTACTGGGGAAAAAAGAGACCCATACTTCAATATTTTCTGACCTACTACCAAAAACATTTATCATTTAGTATACTTGATGTTTCACTGATTTCTGTAGGTGTGGTAACAAGCTGAGACAACCCACAAGATTCAATCATGCTTAGCCATCTTGCACTGCTACAATCTAAATAGTCTATGTTGAAATCCTCCATCACAATTACTTCTAGATCACTATTTTTTTTTTTAAATTTCTCTATCCATGAGACAGGTGAATCAGGCAGCCAGTAGACATAACATGCTACGGTAATATCAGTATTAACTTTGATAAGGCAAGACAGATTTGTATCCATATTCTCTCAAGCTGACAGATCACATGGTCTTTTCTTTGTTCATAGGAAACCAGACAGTTTATATACATTCCCAAACCCCCATGAATAGTTTCTCTTCTGTTTTATTCTTCAATTTCATTTCCCTCTATACCAAGCTTATTATACTGTAAATCTGTAATACCAAGGTAGGTTTCACATAAGCCCAAGACATGAAATATTCGACTCTGTATCAGTTTTACCATATCATGTTTTGGCAAGATGTGTTTAATATTGAGACTTGATATGCAAAGTTCTTTCTTTATCAAACCTGGTGAAGCAAAAGTGGGTATAGATTTTGAGGATTCACATTTAACATTTTTAGAAATGCTTACATTTGTATTTAAACCAATGCTGTTACAAGAATTGATACTGTCATCACTATTTATTTGTTCACAATCTCTGTAAACTAAACTGTGCCATTGTAAGGCCTCAGCAGAGGCTATGTACATCCACACATTAAATCTGGCTAGATTGTACCAGTGACTTGTCTAATATTTCAGCAGAGTAAGTACAGTTGGATATTTGTGCCAAAAAACTTAGTACTTTTTGCATTCTGTTTGACAATTAAAATATTGGATTATTTGCATTCTATGCATATTACTGACAAAACATTAATCTTGTTATGGTTTATTTTGTAAGTCTGTGTGTTGAAAATTGTTGTTGTTTTGTGATTTAATGTCAGTTTTCAGCACATTATATATGGTGGCCAGCTAGTATAACAGGTGAAGGAAGAACCACCGGACCCACTGAAGCTAATGGCAAGCTTACCCACATTGGCCACACTGGAGACTCAAACCAATGGAGACAGTATAGGCAAAGTACTGTTGGCATTCTCTAATTCACCATAACCCTAAACATTATCATTATTTGTTGAACAAAGCTTTTGCTTGCAGTCATGTCCATTACAAATATAACATGTTAACCTCACTATGGTGGCAGGTTTCTGTTACATGGTCTGTTTCACCACAAAAAAACAATCATTGGATATTTTCCTTAAAATGGTGGTATAGTAGTTTACATTTCTTAGTAATAAAGCAATTCCTTTTGCACCCAGTTTAATTTTGTCCCTAGAGTGCAGTTTTAGGTTCACTGTTACCCGTGATTCCCACAAAGAGTGAAGGATACTGGTCTATATACTGCAAATTTAACTGTTCACACGGATCAGTAAGTATTTTATTTATTTGGTTCAGTTGTGCATCGATACAAGGAGGTACCCCATTAATTATTTTGCACATACATTGAGAATGTTGAGTGTAAGGAAGATTTTCATAATCGTCTTAGATTCCATCCAGGTTATATCATCACTTGCATCGTTTCCACCTACCTCAACTACTATTGTTTTGTAAGGTGTGATGTCCATGTAAAAATCTATCTGTTACATTATTTATTGTTGCCCGTTCTAGTGTCTTTACATGTCTTTGTTAGCCCCTTTGTTCTGATTTCTGTCAAGACTGAGGAACCAATAAAAAAAAAGCCCATTCATTATCTACACTGGGTTTGGGTTTATTTGTGTGTCTACTGTTCTCATCATGCATTGGTCTTCTCTCAGCTGTAATGGGTATTTCTAATTCTTTTTTATGTAATGTGCAGGCATGATCAAACAGCTCATGTGTTTCATGAACTATTTTGTCACAATTTTTTTCACATGTACTGGATCTGTATGCTGACTGAACACTTCCTTTTGGCAGGTACTGGAGTTTTTTGGATATCTACACTTTACATTTCTGGGGTCTCTATTTGTATAGCCATATTGCAGGTTAAAGTGACCCTCTTTTCCTGAATAGCACCTAATTGTTGCTTCAGTTCTCTCTTTGTGCCTTCAGGTCAATGGCAATCAATAAGTGTCTCTCAGTATGTAATTTCTGACAATGATAACTGGGGGTTTCATTTTCCACAGGGTGCTCACAATTCTCTAGGTCTGATTCTTCTGCTTGGCCTTGGGCAGTTGGAGGTGTAGGAATTTATTATGCACTGTATGACTTGTACCTATCAATGTATGTGGAGGTGTGAAAAACTGGAGTACTGGTTACTTGGCACATCCTGAGTTAAAAGTTATGGGTCTAGTGGCAGATAGCTGTGCTGAAACAATGCTGGCGTTGTTGTTCATCATGTCACATAATTCAAGTAAGTTATTACAGGTCAAAGCTAAATATCCATTTCTCTTGTATTAGAATAGTATTGGTTGTTGGAAAGATTGAGCATGTTACTTGTTTTCTAATTTAGAAAATTGATTTTATAAAAATATCCAACTTGTTTGGAGCATTTATTGAGTTTAAAATTGGTCCTCAGTTAGATTACTGATCAGCTGGGTAGTTCTGTCATCATGAACTGTGTCTTGATTTTCTTTAATATTTATGAAGACTGGAATTTCCGTTCTGTATGGTTTGTTCCCATTATCTTGAATATTCTCTGGAGTGAATACTGAAAGCTCAGTAAGGATGGATCCACTAAACATTGCTTGGAATATGGACTAGGTCAAATTTCCTGCCATTTTCTTCATTTGAAGAGTTCAGGTAAGAATGTTTTGAAAACACTATCAATATTTGCTGCAGTTATACTGCATCCTAAACAAGCTAGTCCTATTTTAAAGAGAATCCATGACAAATTAATCTTAGATAGCTGGATTGGAATGTGATAAAAAGAATCCATGACAAATTAATCCTATATGTCTGGGTTGGAACAAGATAATCACTGATTACAAATTAATCCTAGATACCTGGGTCGGAATGTGATAAAAGAATCCATGACAAATTAATCCTATATATCTGGGTTGGAACGTGATAAAAAGAATCCATGACAAATTAATCCTATATGTCTGGATTGTAACGTGATAATCACTGATTACAACAGTGACTTGTTAAAACTGCTCCTTACATGGTGGCCATTGTAACATACCCAAAAATGTCCAGAAGCAAGTAAAATCATGTAATTTTCACAGGAGATAAAGGTAAAAACTGAATTTAATCTACAATATGTCTTCTGACTTTAAGATTCATACCATATTGGTGTAAAACAATAAAATCCTTTAAAATTTATTAAAAAATAATTACAATAAACTGTATGCAAAATGTTCATTTAGCTTTGCTACTGACCAGGATCTGCATCTGGTAAATGTTCTTGTCAAAAAAGAGCAAAATCCATGCAAATTAGTAACAGAATTTAACCACAAGACAATCAAACAAATTATTTATATACAATACACTTTATTTTGTCTGAATAATCATAAAGTCAAGTCCCTCAATTCTGCAATGTTGTCAACTCGATCCTTGTATTACAAAAAATTTCATGTTTTGTTTTGTTAAATTTGTATAAAGTTCTACATGTACTGATTTGTCATTTTTCATATTCGGCATGTCTTAAAGTCAAAGAAAATCACTCTCTTCTAACAACTTTTGCCATACATCATTCATGAGTGACATTGATAAAGCTGTTTTGATTAACATCTGGTGCAATTTTTAAAAAGTATAAACAAGTCTACTACTTAATAATATTCATTAATATAATGAACCTGTGAGTTAAGCTTTCAAACTGAAGAAACCCATGTTTTCTTGGAAAGGTGCCATATACAGCTGGTATAAGTTGAGAATAAGGAATGCTATAAATAGAAGATAAGGAAAGCACATGTATGCTTACAATGAACAAATGTACTCTTGTTCTATTCTTAAACAGGAGTCTTCTTTCTTTAAAAAAATAATATATATAATATTCTGAAATTTATATGTGTGGGATCAATGAGATGATAATTTAAAAAAAAACAAACTTTTTTATTGCTTTAAGTACTATAAATGCATAATCCATATCAAGACAAGTAATGTATCTCTATTTTCCCCCATTTTTATCAATGTTTAGATACTTAATTCCAATAAGATCTTTCTTTTACAAAAATAGAGAGTAATCATTGATTACATTGCTCACCTCTACTTTCACTAGTCTACAGTGACCATTGTGAATATTATCATTCAGAAAATAAATTCAGACAACAGTAATCAAGACTCCTGATTTAAGATTTTGTTTGCAATCCTTTATCTTACATTTAAACATTTAATCATTTTAAAAATGAAATCTGAACTACAAATTGGCACTGTACAGATAGTATTGTGTTAACATTGTGAAAGCACTACTTACATACCATTCCTACCAACCCACTCACCTAACTACCTACTGTGACAGGGCCTACAAGAATACAAAAGAGCTTTCTTTTCTACTGCATGAAAACAGAGGTATCAGGTCGATTAAATAAAACCAAACAGTTCATGCTGTGTTTGTATAAATCATGGTTCTTAAAATTTGCTTGAAAAGCTATTATCATTGTCCACCTTTAAAAGTCTGATTTTACTGGGTGTTAGTCACAGACAGAGTAACCGTGGAGTGACAACAATGTGGAGTGACAACAAACAGTAGTAGTTCATGCATCAGTAAATACTTTGATTAACCACGGCAGCATGCAGACAATTCAGCATATTCTGATACTGATTCACAAATACAATGATGTGTGTAGCACATCACAGTTTATAATGTACAGTGAATAATACTTAACATTTACAAGTAAATAATCATATTTCTTCCTACTTCCAACTGCATTTTTGAGAAAAAGCCATCTGAGTAGGCTAAGATGTATACAGTTCTATCATGGATAAATAAGTCTGATCATAAACACACATAATTAATCCATTTTTAGTACAGCATACAATGCAGGTCACAGTAACCTTTGGTTTTAAGGGTGTACTAGCAAAAGGAATGAATCAAATTAACAAGTTTCATGTCTGAAACATACACAGCGCCCAGGAAATAAACTTGCAACCCAAAATTGGAAGAAACTGAGTATGAAATATAGTTCAGAGACCTCTTTTGGCGAAAAGGAAGTAGAACTTATCAAAAAGCATCCCCTAACCAAATTTCAGGTTTTGGTTGGATAACATGCACATGCCAAAAGACCAAAAACTAATGTTGTCATAAGCAAAATTTAAAAAGATTTGGGTAAAAGCAACAAAAGATGAAATACAGGTCAAGATAAACCTCTTTTGTTGCAAGAGTGTGGTAGTAAGAGAGATGCACATCATCATCAAATTCATTATTCTATGCATGAACAGTACCTGCACTATGAAATGATCACAAAATGTAAACCAAGTCTGTCAAGCATAAAATATGGTCAATATTGAAATGCTACTGAAATGAGGAATTAGCGCTCATCAAGATGCATTCCCAAGTTTCATGATTCTATACAACAGGCACAGAGCTTGCCAAAAACTTAAGTAATCATGAATTAAATGCAATAACTTAACCTAAGCCATTAAAATGTAAAATACAGGTAACAGGGACCTTATTTAGCATTGGTGTAGTATGAGGAGAGTTGTATATAATCACCAAGTTTAATGACTACAACATGAACAGTAAAATCATACTGATCAAAGTGAGTGAAATGTGAAATATGGGACACTGTGATACAATACCAATATAGTCAAGAGCTTAATGTAAAAACTTAATATAAGCCAATAAAATGTTAAATGTAGGTCACAATGACCTTCTTGTGCAAGGGTGTTGTACTAATAGGAAAGCATACAATCACCAAGTTTGATGATACTGACATGAATAGTGCTAGAGATTGAACTTTGACAATGAAGCATGATATGGGCACAGTAACCTTGTCATGTTTGCTAAGCTCCAGCTATAAAGTCATGAATAAGCTATAATCTACCTGTCTTGGGAATACTACCAAGGCCATGTTGTTGCTGGGTTTAACACCATTTTTCAGCACACAATATGCTATACATGGCGGCCAGTATTAACAATGGAGGAAGAAACCGGAAAAAACCCGGAAAGAACCACCGACACTCGAGAAGCTACTGGCAAGGTTTCTCACAAACCCACATTGGCCAAATCCGAGATTCGACCCCATGCAGACAGACGTGAAATGGCAGTGATCCATAAAGATCAGCACTTTAGACCACTTGGCCACTTGGGGCCAACCACACAGCCATGTGTTTGCTGTCTAAAGATTGCTGTGGGCTAGTGTTAAACTCTACCGTAAGGTTACCATAACCAGTCAGAGACTGGAAAACTTGTATCGGCAAAGGCGACCACTCGCGTCAATGAACAAAAGGTTTGCCAGTATCACACCTATATGTTCAATCTAGGTTCCATGATCAAAAGGAAAGTCCATGGGTGACCCCACGTTGACAGACAGCGAGAGGGACATTGTCCGCTAAGTTTGATTGGATCAGTCCACAGCAATATCCAATTTGTCATGGGCCATGAGATCATTATTGACACTGTCCGAGTTTTGTACCAATGACATGATAACATTGCTGGTACTTGCCTTTCTGAAAAGACCTTAGAATTCCCCAGGTCACAAATTCTACCCAACAGCTGGTCACTGATCTATTTAGTTTTAGCCATTTGGGGAAGGAGCCAATGGCAGCTCCTCCTCGTCAAATTTGACTGATGCATTAACTTTATATTCTTGAGTAGTGGTAGGAGGTGGAGACCAGTTTGAAGTTGCCAACACTTTAAATTTCCTCCACTGCAGCCTTAAAGTTAAATTTAGTCTATTTCATGGTTGGATCTGAGTACAACTGATTTGTAGGAGCTTCATCACACTCACTGTGTGTCAAGTCCTGACCTGGTTCCACTTGCAGCTCTGGATAAGCCATACCAGGTGGCATCAAAGATTCAATTCCAACCTCTCTGAAATTATCACTAACTTTCTAATATGAATAAGCAGTGAACATAATGTATGGCTGGTTTGCCTGGCTATCATTGGACTGGATGCTGGTGGTACAGAAGACAGACTGGCCATCACCGGTAACAGCTGCTCTAAGGGCATGGATGGATGGATGGATTTCTCACTGAAATTTCTGTCATAGAATGTGTATGTCACCGATGGTTCAGCTAAACGGATGGATCCATCATTAAGATCCCTGTAAATCCTCGTTTGCCAGACCATTATATCAAAAAGTCTCCATGCTGGGACGGTTAGGTTGTATTATGAAATGGATCCAACAGATCTGGTACAAATCCCATGAGCCTGGATTTAAAGATCTGAATTCCATGCTCAGACATGCAATGCAGGGGGACTTATGCTCATTGGACAGCCTAAAAAATCAGAGGACCCCACCCCCTGAGCTGGAAATTGCAAGTGACGAGCTGTATGTTGGGGGGACACCAGCGTACCACACAAAACTTGCAATGGAAGCTGACTTTGGATGTACACTGAGGAGGTTAACGTTATCTTTCCTCAACTTATTCTGTCATTCCTTCCTTTTTGATGCCTTTGGAACTACTGCTTTGAACTTTCTGCATTTCATGCATTTAATGAACAGTTCTATGAAACGACACTAGAAGAAAACACAAAACAAAAATTAGCAGTTCAGCATGTTACTAACTCGCTAATACTGTAGCCCAAACTTTCTCTGTCCACATATTACACACACTGCGTGGCAAAGACAATGTACACTTAGTACAAACAAGAGCCATGGTAGTCTCCCCTTGCTTTGAACTTATTGCATTACATGCATTTAGCTGACATTTCTACCGAATCAGCACAAGAGAAATAAAGCATAACTTTGCAATACATTATGCTGCTAACATGCTAATACCACCCCTGTTACTAACAGAGTAAGCAAAAATAATAGTGTTGTACTAACTCGTAAATGACAACAGGAGTTAAATGCTAGCGTGTTGTAAAGGTGAGAACACAATTCAAATTTGGAATAAAATGTAAAAATAATGTCTATAACCTATCGAAGAATGACTGTCTAACACAATAAATCCAAATTTAAAGTTGGATGGTCCTATTTTAACACTAAAATGGCTTGGATTGAGGGAGATATAATGTAATTGTTATCAGTATAGCAGCGAAGTTTAATAATAATTAGCAACACCTGGCAGTGGCAAGGCGACGTAATCAAGAAGAGTTATTGTCCTTGGTCTATTTGAGATAGACAGGAAACAACAATTTTCATCCTTTACCAGGGCTATTGTGAGGAAGCGGGCTTATATTCCTAATGTTAATGTGATTGGGGAACATACTGGAGGGAGAAATTCACTTACTTATGCTAGTAGACAATCAAACACAAATATACAAAACTTATAATGCAATATTGTTTAGAAGATGTTATGACCGATGAACCATGAATGTAATAATTAATGGGCGATGTTTTGCTTTATGTTAATGCAGTGTAGACAAAAAATCTTCCTCACATCATCTCTGCGATGGCACACTGAGTGCAAAAAGCATGAATGAATATCAATGTTTAATGGCAGAATGCACGGCCAATTTTTGATATATTCCAAATTAAACTTCACTTTTTGAGTAATACATTTCTTTTTCCTTGGTGGTGAAGACATTTTCAAAATCTTACATGCGATGCTGAACGGTAACTCGAATCAGTGTTTTGACGCATGCGCGGAGCAAATTTCCGGTTAGGCCCCAGTTTCTCTCAAAAGCATTTGTAAAACTACTCTTATACATATAGATTAAAATAGGCTAAAATGCTTGCGACCGGGCCAACTGTACTAATCGGCTGTAGATCTACTAATATCGTGACCAGCAGTACCGGACCGTTTCGGCAACTGTGAATATCACGACTAGTGCTTAAAAGGGAAATCAGTTATTTTATTAAAGATTTAAAATAATTGATGATCGGAAAATTTGTGAATTTTTGTCTTACGGTGTGAATCCATGAATCGCTGAAAATGTCGTGAAATTCACACCAAATTCATGACGGTTGGCAGCTATGTATTAGTCTCAACATGTTCACGCAGATAAAACAAAAGGTCTTCACCATATGAAAAATATATAACTTACAGCTGCATCTACATTGGCAGGTGATTCATCGTTGGGATCTGCAAGCATGGATATGACACTAACAAGAATTGTCTCTACAGTATGAACAGGTAACCACCTCTCTGAGGCCTTCTCGTAACCATACTTGTCATCACCTGGCTCATGAAGGATTGAAATGCACACAGAACCATCCTTGGCAACTGGAACCAAGTAGATAAAAGTATATTGTATATTACTGTACATTACATGAGAATCAACTGAAATGCCTAATTAGGATATTACCAAGAAATCGAGACTAGTACAATGCTTTCTATAGGAATTTCTATTTTTAGCATCTGTATCCATATGTCAAGGCACAACAGCATCATTTTTCCAACACTAAAATATTTAATTGCCAAAACAGAATCTGTCAAAGTTAGTAAAATTCTGTTGAACAGTGTTCGAGATAAAGTTGAGTGAATTTCTGTGTTCAGTAACACTGCCAGTATAAGCTGGCACACTGGGATCATTTGTACCAATTTGAAAGGTCTTTCTGTCGTAGGTGGTCAAATTCTTATTTTTAGTAACTGTGCATATATTTAATGGCAGATCTGCATGATCTGTACCAGTGTGAAAGGTCTTTGTGATATGGTGCTTTCTTTCAAAATCTCTGCAGAATTTTAGAAACTTTTTAAGGGTTTCCTATTTTTTGTAACAGTAGTGATACTTGATGGCAGATTAGCTTGTTTTTTTTTACCAATTTAAAAGGCATTTATAACATGATGCTTTCTTTCAAAACTGGTCAAAATTCTGTTGAGCAGTTATTTTAAAAAGCTGTTGAGGGTTTTCTATTTTTTAAAATAAAAATGGTAATATCTGATGGAATATCAGGATAATTTATACCATTTTAAAAGTCTTCATGCCAGGATGCTTTCATTCAACGCTGGTCAAATCATGCTGAGCAGTTTTGAGAAGCATAAAGGTTTATCTATTATTTGTAATGGTGGCCATAACCAAATGCAATTCAGCATCATTTGTACAAACTTTGTAAGCACTTAATGCCAGGATGCTTAAGCCTAAATTTGGCTGGAATTTGTCCAGTGGTGTTCATGAAGAATCTTAAAATACAAAATATTGATTGATGGTGCACAACAGACATAAGGCCATACCATAGCTCACATGGCCTTATGGCTATTCAATTTGTTACAGTGTGTTTGTGTGTGTGCGATTTGGATTTTTAATGTAGCTTCAACAATTTTCCAATCATATCGTTATGATGTCTGCAGTGTGACAGTTCACAGTGATGTCTAGCACTGGAGAATTAAGCCACAGACATATATTATCATGTCTCACCCAGTCACATTATCCTGACACCAGAATGATTAGCCCTAACACAAACCTCTTCATGCTGAGCGCCAAGTAAGGCAGCTGTTAGTACCATTTTTTTATAAGTGTTTGATATGACTCAGCTGGGGTTTAAACCCGAGACCCCCCCATCAAAAGCAGATGCTCTAACCACTTAGTCCACCAGAGTGGTCCAATTTGTTAGAAATTCTGTAAAATCAGTACATTTGTAAAATTATTTTGTTCAGTATGATCGGATATTCTACATAAATGCTGTTTTTAAAGCCATTTTAGCTGCCCCACTTAGTACTCTCAAATCACATGTGCTCAAATACTGACTTTTCAATATTACACTGCATAAGAAGAAAAATTCATTGTTTATTATGTGCATTCAAAATCTGTAGTAAAGCATAATGTTTCCACACTTCCTCTTCCCCTCCCCCCATATGTTTGCATGATTCAGACTAATAATGAAATACATGTATATATTTTCCATGTTTATCATGAAACCAAGTATGACCATAAACATTTATTTAGTACAGAAGACAAATGCAGAGACTATATTGACAAATTTGAGAAGTTTGTTCACAAGGAAAATCACAGATATGTGGTTAATCAAATTAAATATTGACATTTTAATTGATATATAAAAACTGTATCACTTTTATATGATCCTATTCTAAGACTATGTTCTTTATCAACCTGATATATTACATGTTATTTTCAAAAAAGCACCTGAGTGACAATAAATAGAAACAGCAGTGTGATTAGCAATGTAACTATTCAGAAATTTAGTGGGAGTCTGAACTCAAGTGATTTATCATGTTTAAAGTTTTCCCATTGTAAAATAATATAATGGTACATTTTGCCTTGGTTTCTTTTACAAAATACTGCCAAACTCAATAGTTAAACAAGTGACTGTTCCAATTCTTTTTTCTTTTCAAGTTTAAAAAAAGTATTTTCATTTCAATGTTCATTTATCTGTTTTATTTATATGGCAAATAAAAAAAAATGTTTTATGTTTAATTAAAATCCAACATTACCATAAATTTGTTGAATTTTAAATGAAAGTTGTAAAATAGTGCTTTTGTACATAATGAAGAAATTTTGTGATATTCTTATTTTTTTTTAACAACTATTGTTATGAGTTCTCAATCTGACAAGAAATTAAAGTTATTCATAATTAGTGCAAACTAATCCCAAATCTATGATATGCAAATTTCCCAAGTAACATGAAGGACACTGAAAGTCAAACATGTAATCAATAGGAAATGTTTTAACATGATTAAAACTCACTGTTGGGGTGGAAAATCTCTGTCTGGAATATCATCTTAGGAGGTTTCAGGGGGTACTCTTTAGGGAATATCAGATGAGCTTTAAAAAATCCTCCTTCACTGCAAAGCAAAATACAGATAGTGCTGAGTCATAAAGTAAACAAAAGAGGCATGTATTCTTTTGTCCAAAAAATAAATGCAACTCTATACAATATTTATTAATGTTTATGAATAAAAGACGAAATTTAAAGATGAGCTTGAATAATTATTGTTTGCCTTTTTAATTTTTAAGCTGAGAATTCATCTGAGACAACTGTCACAGGCATAAGCAGTCATTTCTGTCAGATTAAAAATCCCTCAAAACTATTGACAACACCCACTGGCCTTCTGTATATTACAATGAGGTGACTAGCTCACTTGGTTTGAAATCCACCCCCACCCCCAATTCCATGCTAATTATTGTACTCCATCACTATGTTCAGCCACTGATCACATATATCAATGTAATGGTGGCATTCCAGACTTGCTTTAACAAGAAGCATCTCTGTTGCTTTGTATCTTGTCTGTTTGGATTGAATTTAAAAGCTACAATTTTGGTGTGTCAAACAGTTTAATATATTACAATTCTAATTGGAGGTTATTATTTCTTCATGTCCAGGGTAAAACAAAAATGACCAAACAGAATGTTTGACAAGCTGGAAGCGCTGCATCAAAACTATATCTAAATTGCTACAAAGTAAAAGATAAGTTTCACACAAAGTGACTATTACATGAACCATAAATGTATTCAAGCTGTACATGGGGAACAGTTTGGAATGTCTCCTTTTTTGTTGATATGCACAATCAACTACTCACTGTGCCAACAGGACAAAAATCATCAGCACAGAATTTGCGAGAATTGGTGAAGGAGCAGATTCCAAACTGCACAAAGTTATAATTTGTTAATTTGCAGAAGGGGTCTGGGTGTTCTCAATAATTTCCTACTTCACTGACAGAAATGAGTGTATGTGGCATATGCTGTAAGTACGATGTGATGAATCTGGTTGTCAGTCATCTCTGCTCCCCAACTCAGACTTGTTCTGGATAAGATTTTCCCTGCATGAGGAAAGTGCACTATTTCTTCTGTTTGAAGATAACACCATCAAGCCTTCTAAATTTAAAGCAAAGACATGAAATAAGATGTTTTAAAGCATTCATGCAGTGCAAAACAAGGGATGTGGTAACCAAGCAGTTCTCCACCAGATAAAAAAATGGAGAAGCCTGAAATGGCCTAAAAGGCTGAAATAAAATCATTGACAACTGTTTGGAAGTAAAAAAAATTCTAATCTTGTCAAGAATGATAACAGCATATGAACAGATGACAGGTCTGTCTGTCTATAATCTGCATACTGGAAACGCACCCAAGATATCAACATATAATATGGCACCATTCTAACATCTAAATAAATCAGGAATATATGCCACTGTCCATCTTAATGCAAGTTATGATGATTGGTTAATTACTAGCATTCAGCTTGGCCTAATGCCAACAAGTTTGATTTTTACAATCAAAGCAAAACTTGCTGGAAATATTTAAATCAAAGACAAATTTAAAACTTGTTCAATTAAACAGACAAAGGTTGCAATAAGGACAGTGGAAAAAAACGATCTCAATAAAGATAGCAGTAAATCTCTCTGATCTATAGGTAGCCACCTAACTTCCCCCAGTCCTTGATAATCCCCTGCCAAGCAATTAGGCTGGACACTGCAGAGGAATTATGTACTGTGGTAAGGGTCTTATAAGACACCTGTTTCAACATCTGTATGTACTAACTTGGGTAATCAACTGATCATTGCAAGAAACAGTGTCCATGTGCCAGCAAAGCCTTTTATGTTGCATATTTTTATTAGATTCTCAGTAAAAGCACAAGGAAAATATGCAGCAAACCAGGGACCTGTGGAAGTCAAAATATGTGCATCCAGGAAGCTTACTTCAGTGTCAGGGAACCAAGCCCTCAGTTCAAAGTAAATACCTGCCAAGTATAATTTTAATACTTTGTCAATGAAAAACAATTATTATTGCCTTGGGTTTGACAATATTTATTTGTAATACTACTGCTAATAATTTTTGGCTGATTCTTCAGTAATAAATATTTGTAAAGGTATTGCAAATGACAAAGTTTTGTAAAAGCAAATTAGTGGTCAAGAAATAGTATGATTTCTGTGTATTTACCATGAAAAATTAGCAGATACAATAAAACTGAAGACAACAAAGCAGTCAGTTGTAAAGAAATGAGAACTCACAACAATGTATCAGGTGGTCCATAGATCAAAACTTCCCATTTGTACATGTCTTCATCATCAAGCAGTCCTGCAGAAAATCCCTCCACAGGATTTTTGTTTAATTCTGCAAACATATTTAGAATTTATTTCATATACATGAAGAAGGAAGATCAATAACAAAAACCTCTGGAAAAATCTGTTTAAGCTACCACAAAAATATTCCCACCCACCACACCAACACTTTGTACCCATGTATTTCTAAATCTAAATAAATATTTAAATTTTTCAACCTCCTTCACTTCAATAATTTTGCAACACCCTCTTGTGTTACTGTGATGACATTACCATAATAAATCCATGCATTTTTCAAATACTGAATCATAAGAAACTGTATATTTCCCACCCTATTTAACCATTTCCTTACCTTTACTGTTGATATTCAAGTAGATTTGTTTTTAAAAAAATGATATATATCCCCTCACCCCATGCCATGTACACAAAACACACCCATCTCTACCCAACACTATCTAAATATTTCAACTTCAGAAACTGCTTTAATGGCATACAAATCCAATAATGAATTCAAACAAGCCTAATTATGACTATGACATGTGTATGACACTTAATGTAATCATTTCTGTACCACTACTTTAAAACCGATTCAGATGAGATGTCTGGGCAAATGACCATGTGGAGGGACAGAATTCAAGCAATATTCCCCATTCTGCTATCATAGTGGAGGCATATGAATGTCAATATTATCATACAAATTGATTTCATACCTTTAACCTTTTCACCCCTTTTAGAATTCCAGGAAATCTGCAAGCAGTTCACACAGTTTGGTGAAAGGCAACTTGGCAGTTTAGGAGGCAAGGGTCACAGACAGATGGACAGACAGAAAAAATAATGCCTCCAACATTTTCAAAAAGTATCCCCAAACTTAAAACAAATAAACTTATAAATTCTACACTGTTCTCACTGTTAAACAAATATAATTTCAAAGTCCCATGGCAGTGAGAAATATCTGTACTTCCAAAACTCTACTTCCTATCTATGAAGATGTCCTTTCTAGGATGTATCAGCAATTCCTAGTTACTTGGCTTACTTTGGTTACTGATCAGGCTGTCTGAAGAAGAACAGTCCAATCACTGACCAGGCTTTTTCTGAAAAGAACAGACCAATCATTGACCAGGCTTTGTCTGAAGAAGAATAGTCCAATCAATGATCAGACTTTTTTTTTAAATGAAGCTCACCTTAGCCCGGTTAGTTCTAGTGTTGTAGCAAAATGTATTCATCAATACATCAGTAGCTAGGCCTAGTTTTTATATCAATTACGTTGACAAATTCTTGCCCATTCACAAGCATATATTTTGATAGCTGATTGACCATTAACCCTTTTCCGAGTAAGGTAGCAACTATCAATTTCCTGCATGATACCCTTTAATGATAAAACATATAAACTAAGATCAGAATCGGTGATTATTAACTTCCTCGTGTACACTATTTCATCATAAAATTAGTTTGAAACTCAAAGTGAACCAGTAAGCCTAACAGGAAATAATGGCGGACTTTGCTAAGCCTGGGATGTACCAGTTTATTAGATTGTCTGTTTTCGTAAACCATCGGGCAAATATTTTCAGAAAAATATACAGATCATTGAAAGCAAAGCCAAGGTATTATTTTATTAAAGATTTAACTTTAAAATGCAAATTATGTAGGTCAGAAACGTATGAGACAATGCTATGTTGTGGAATTCGCGAGATGCGCTTTAAGGTCTAATCTGTTGTCCGACCTGACACTATTTGCGAAAATACGGGAAAAACAGCAAATAAGATACTATTTAACAACTGCCTAAAATTACTACAAGGACGCAGACAAATAAATGAACCAAAAATTTGCGATCCTGTCAATGGACTATTTATAATGAAGCTGTATTATAGTGAGTGATTACATTACGGAAACCTCTCCTTCTAAAAATAGATGCACTCACGTTTGTGTTGATTCTGTAGGAAAGAAGGGACTGCAACTTTTGATGGTGGGACTCCTATTTTTACCAAAATGGGAGTCCTGGACTCCTAGTTTTACAATCCTAGCGAGATCTCTGTATACTCTATTTTATGTTCACCCATTTCCAGGCTGGTTCCAATTTTTCCATAGAATTAGTACTGTGTATCATTTAAGTACATGTACATGTAGCATGCAAACAACTATAGCCACATGCTACTGGCAACAATGCCATAGTGAATTGTTTAGTGACACGTGTTTGTTGACAATGGGATATGGATTCGATGAAGACTAACATTCTTTTTATATGTCTTATCTGTACTTTCTACTTTATGAACTGTGTGTGTGTGTGTGTGTGTGTGTGTGTATGTGATTTACATTTTTAATGAAGCTTTAACAATTTTTCAGTCATATTGCTATGATGTCTGCAGTGTGGCAGTTTATAGTCATGTCTAGCACTGGGGCATCATGCTGCAGATATGTAGAATGATGTCCACCCAGTCACCTTATTCTGACACCAGGCCAACCAGTCCTAATACTAACCTCTTAACAATGAGCACCTAGCGAGGCAGCTGTTAGTACCATTTTTATAAGTCTTTGGTATGACTCGGCCTGGGTTTGAACCCGCAACCTCCGGATGCTCGAAACACTATGCCACTAGTGCAGTGCTCAACATTGCTCAAAATAATAGCATGAATTATTTTTTCAGTCATTGATTTTAAAGATATGAAAATTTACAAAAAAATATCTTATAACTAAATTTTAAAATAGCAATTTACTCAATTGTGATTTCAGATCAATTTATACCTGTATATGTACAAGAACACTGTCATGAATATGCACTACTGGTTTTCAGAGCAACATATTTCAAATTGTGTATGACTCAAGAATATAGTATTTTCATGCAAAAATGTTACTGGGGTGCTTGATTAAAAGACATAAGTACATGAACAGAAAAAAAGGAAATTTATTCTTAAAGCTCAATGTTCACAAAACAATTATATGTAACTACAGTGTGACCCCGCTATAGCACGCTCTGTTATAACACGAACTCAGATATAACACAGTTGTGGCGTAGCTTCCAAAATTTAATATACATGTATTTTCTCGTACATGCAAAGAAAATTTCTTTCATAAAAGTACAAAAAAACGTAATAAGTTTATTATCATTTTGGGGAAGAGTTTGTGTATCAATAATACAGGGTGATTGTGGTATGTCTTAAATTGCTATTTTTTTCTCCTTATTGGCAGCAAAAAATACGATCTGGCAATTTTTGTTGTTGTCGACATTGTTGGCTGTTTAAACTTGTATATACAACCATTGGTTTGGAGTGTAGAAATTCACAGGCCCCATGAAAGGAAGATACAAACTTGATCTAAAATGCAATGAAATTTATCTATTGTTACATGAGCAAATTCTTTGTCCATATTGACAAACCATCTAAACAGTGCATTGTTATATCATGATCTGCTTATGTTAACATCTAGCATGAGTACTGTATGCTGTGAGATATCCACTTATTTTGTTGCTGACACTTCTGGTAGTGGAGATCAACTGGACAAGGCATTATCTCATAATCTATTTTTCATTGGATTTTCAGTCGCTCACTAACAATTAATATATTTATATAGACTGACATTTGTGTGTGGATGGTAAGTGAAATTCCTCTTCTTTTCACTAGGAATAATTTAATCCTTCAGAACACTCACATTTTCTGTAGTAGTCCTTGTCATTAGACAAGAACACTTGCGTCTCTATCATCTGTTGACCCTTTTTTAAATTTCTGATGCATGCATGGAAGCCAGCATCACTCTACTACCACAAATGTAAAAAAACAAAAAAAAAAAACAAGATCTTACTTGTTGGTCTATTCAATAGGCAGGGAGGTACAGTAACTACAATCAACCAAACAATGGCCAATTCCTTTATTAACAATATCCCCAGATAAAATAGCTTGCTGAAATTTCAAAGAAAACAGATTACCTTTGAAGCACTGATTGTAATGAAAATAAACTAAGCAAATAGAGAACAAAATTAATTTCACTCATGCAATACAATTATTTAATGTTGCTACCACATTAAGAAATGTGTATTTGATTGGTTCTCCAAAGCTGTCCTTTAGCTGTGACTTCAAAAACGCATGTACAACTAGAATCTTCAATCAAACAAAGAACCTTTCTTCAATGGAAGTTAGTACTAAACTTAAATAAAAGCAATGGAATCTGATAGATTGTTTCATTTTCTAACAAAACCAAAACAATTTACTGGGCCGTGAAAGCTTCCTTTTTGCAGGAAAAAAGTTGATGCTTATGAATGCTACCAATGGCGGCTTAAAATGCAAACTAACTTTCACTGACTTGGAACGTACTGAAAAGTAAATGTGCTTCATCATTTGCTATGTGACTGTACTATTTTTTTCAATTGAATTCAGACCTATATGACCTGTGACAAAATTAATGAATATTTTAAATCTGTGTGTGTGTGCATATTTTTGATGGCATTACTTGTATTGTGGCTTCTCTGTATGTGACAAGATTCGCGGTTGAGTACAGTGCTGATACTCTATTCATGCTATACATTAAACATGTATATGTAAAACGTATACACATATATGTACCAATGTGTGGTTCTCTGAATAAAGTAAAATATTACATATGCCTTCTTTGTTTTCACTGCAGGTGTATTTCGCATTTAATATACATTGATATAATATGGTAACTGTGCCAATGAATCACCTATTTTTGTGCCCGCATTATTACCTACATCCCCCAAAAAGAAATATTGTTGGGGTACATGCATCATTTTCTGCAGCTATCTGACTGGGTTGCTTATAACATGGTTCAGGCTAGAACATGGTCAAGTTCTATGACTCCCAACTACCATGTTATAGCGGGGTCACACTGTACAAGCAAAAGATATACAAATTTCAACATGAAATGCCAAGAGGTCAAGAATACAAAAAGTAATGAAAGAGGACAAAGACCAATATTAAAAATGGTGGATGGTGCTTGTTTGAATACTTCCTGAAATTTATTTCAAAAGATATAAAGATATAGGAGTTCAATCTTGCATTCTACACATTCAAATTATATTGAAAACATTCCATTTTCATATACTCTATAATTCTGAAAAAAGTCATCCCCAGTTGCTAGTGTAAGTACTTCAAGATATAAGAGGCAAAACTGGAGATACCTGAATTTTTCTTTACTTTAACAACTTATTGCTTATTTATCTGGGCTAGTCAGTTACAACAGCTTTGCTTTTTTCTAAGCAGGAACAAACTTCACATGTACTCGCGAGATATCAGTACTATGGCAAGATCTGGTACACAGAAATGGTCTCCATCCAGTAGTGTAGACGTTTGTTTTCTAATTTAAAAAAAAAAAAAAATAAAGAAAAAAAAACATACCTAAAGAATCACCTAATCTAGATTAAACCTTATTATTAACGACGATATATGTACTCATGACGAAATCTTGCAGGGAATAGACTCTACAGTAGAAGAATGCAAATCCCAAACTTTACCTGCACAGGAACAGATGACACATGTCAAGAGTTCAACTTCATTGAGGAAATAATTTGTCATATGCGAACCAGCATTTCAAACTTTTAATACTCCGCAATTAGCTAGTGGAGAGTTTGTTGCTAAATTACAAATATTCAGTGAATACTACTTCATTAATTTCGACCAAAGAATATCATCGAATGTAAAATTGTGACTTGGTTGAGTCACTGCTCGACTTCAGCGTTTATTGTTTGACATGTCGTTGAGAGGAAGTCACATTTTTCCGAGGTAGTATGACAACTGCGTCATTTCTGATTCCGATTTTTTGTTGTCAGATTTACTCACCAGCAAGTTGTTTCTTCAGTAAAAGGAAAGACTGTTCAATAGCCATAGAAAACGGGGGATTTTCTAGGCAATTTAGAAAAGGAGTAAAACTCCTGGACCCAAATACAGAAATTTTACGCAGGCGCACAGCGAATAGTCTGCTTCCGACGGATCTCGATCTAAAAAGCGCACGAATCAGGTGTCTGGACGATTTGTGCAACCTTACCTAAAAAAACAAAAACAAAAAACAACAAATATCCCGAATTCCTTAACTGTTTAGGGTTCAGATCAAATGAGAATTTGTCAACAAGCGACAAAGCGAGCGACAAGTGATGTTTACAAATACCCGTTTAAAACTATTATCCAGACATATTTATTTGTTTAGTGGGAGGGTCAACAAAAAGGGAAGGGAAATTGTTTTAACAAATTAAAACGTCAGAGATTGACAGAAGGAATTAGTTTAAATATTCTAATTCGAGTTGATCAGATCCCATCTATCGTTACATCTTTGGCAAACTGATTGCCAAACAATCAAAGAGACAAGTTACAAACGATTTAATTTATGGCGAACATTTGCAAAGAAAGAAAAAAAAAAAACGAGCCTTTACTATTGATTGAAAATTATTCTCATTTAGTAGTGGTTGCTTCTAATATTAAAAGAAAAAATCTGCATTTTCTAATATAAAAAAATACCAAGCGTTTCTAATATTAGAAAGTCGGGATGTTCTATAATATGTCTTATTAGAACAAAAATTGTGTAATTGTGAACAAATATTCATTTCTAACATTTGAAAAAGATTACTGAGTGACAATTATGCCGATAAATCAGCCCTTCATCCGTGATGTCATATCGTCCATCAGCATCAACAGAGATTGGAGGTGGGGGGTGGGGTGATTTATCGGACTAGGTAACAATATACTCAATGCAATCAACTAACTGATCAATCAATCAATCATTTAATCAATAAATCGATCAACCAATCAATCAATCAATTTCTTAACCGATATATCAAGCACCATAGTAACAAATTTCCATGTCTACGTTGACTGCATTTTTTTAGCACAAAACATTTGCTTGACAACCATAAATTTTACACTGGTAGAATCAGTGAAAAACCGCATCTTACAGTTATGCCAGCTTGGGAAGAGTATTTTGAACCTTACTGAGGTGCAACGAAAAATGGAAGTCCCATATATAATTTAAAGGGACTTCGAGATTCCGTCGTGTATAACACAAGTATCTGAACAAATTCCATTCGGGTTTTGTTAAATTGTTGTCAGATATGATGGAACACCGTGGAAGTATTTATAAAATCGTTCGATGTCACAGAAGAATGGACACGATAGCAGCTTTCGTCGCCCGCAGAAATAATTCTGACCAACGATGAGATAAATGTGTTTCCACGTCCACTCAATGCTCGATATGTGATGGTACTTTCAGTTCCACCCATGAAAAACATGCAATCTACATTTACGAATTTAACCAAACAAAACATGAATTCTTGTTGTGCTTCATAACCTTCGCGGGTATGATGACTACTTAATAATAGGGCCGGGAGAGGGGGGTGGGGTGGGGTACAGGCAGAATATTTCCATTCTTCGCGGCCATCCCAGTGGTCCTGGCACTTGTGGATCCTGCAGTTGTAAAAGCGGCCGCATTATGGGTCGTCGGAATTGTATCAAGGTAGGTTCTGAAAAGTCGGCTGGAGGCTGCATAGAGTCTCGAAAAATATAGGAATAGATCTTAGATTACCTAATACAAATGACAGAATACACTCGGACACATGTCTTTGACTACCCTGTATCCTCACTGACCAGTTTTGATTTACTCTCAAAGACAAAGTCAGTCAACAATTCCCGATATGCTTTTATGCGTGATAAACGTGCATCAATGACCCACCCACCCCCACGCTCGAGGGTGACTGACATTTCAATCTGGATTCACTAACAGAACATGAAACTCATTGGTTGCATACGTGGTGGTGCCTCTACATTTTTTATATCTTGACAACAAGCCCCGCCACTTCAAGTTGTTCATGATTTGCATGGTGGCTTTGCCATTCAACTACCGCTGTTTTATTCAAAGCTGCCATTGTAAACTCGGTTGGATGGCTCAGTATGTTGACATCTCACCGTTAAAGCGTCCCGTGTACTTGAGTGTTCAACAGCACAATGCACACTTGTTGCATTTACATTAGGCACTTACAAGGTACGTTTAATAGTATACAAAAAGCAGCAGAGAGGGTAGTAGTGAAGGGGGGCACTTTACGTACAATGGGAATTAGCATTACAGACCCCCCCCCCCCCCCCGGGTTAGATTACGTACAATGGAAATTTAACATGGCGAAAAATCGTGGGTCAGATTACGTACAAGGGGAATTAACATGGCGATAAATCGTGGGTCACTCTACGTACAAGGGGAATTTAACATGGCGATAAATCGTGGGTCACTCTACGTACAAGGGGAATTTAACATGGGGAATAGAGTTTGGGCTTGTTTAGGGACAAAGAGAATGGAACATGGGATTTTTTTTCTTTTTTTTAAAAAAAATTTTTTAAAAAAGGGGTAGGCAATTCAAAGACTATCTCTTTTCGAGAAATATGGCTGGCCCTGAAAAGGGCCTTTGGGTTTTCTTCTTCTGCTTCTAATTTCTTCTTTTCCTCCACCAACTTCTTATTTTATCTCCAACACTCTTTCTCTTCTTCCCTTTCTTTTTTTTTCTTCTCCTCCTCTTCTTTCTTCTTCTCTTCCTCCTCATCTTTCTTCCTCTTTTCATTTTCTTCTTCTTTTTCAATTTTTTCGTTCCATTTGCGTATTCTTATTCTTTCCTCTTCATCCTCCTTCTCCTCCTTTATCTCTTTCATGACACCACTAATCTTGTCCTTTGCTTTTCTTAAGTTATTAATTTCCATCTTTACACGATGGGGACTATAGGAATAATGGTCTTCAACGAGTCTTATTAGCATCTGTTCCATTATTCCTAAGTTGTCTAAAACGTCTTGCAAGGTTTGTATTTTGTCCATTTGGTTTGACGCCATCTTCTTTTTATTCTTTGCAGAATGGTTTGAACGACGAATACTGTGGGTTCTTATACTTAAAGCGCGTACGTGAAGGAAAACATCCCCCTAAAAACATAAAATGTTAGTTAGTTAGTTGGATTATAGTGGTTTTCGTTCTTTTGAACATGTACCACTTTTTTATTCACGCACTGCGTGATTTTTAATTACTCCTGGGGGAAGGAAAAGGAGCCTCATCCCCCAGGCTTTTATGTACTCAAAGAGTACTTTTTAATTTAGCCACTCAGGTGTAGGACTAACTAGTCCTTAACAACCTGACTGAAAGGCTAATAGACATGAGTGGGAATAGTCACACCACACACTCGTGTTTCTTAGTTGGATTGAAATGCCCCAGGTGTCAAACCAAGCAGTATGTGACTCCCGCCACGATTGGTCGGCAGCGATGAGGTCACATTAGGACACCCGGTCTTGTGGCATTGACGAAGTGGCCCGCTTTTTTGATATCATCAATTGCCTTTCCCAGTCCGATATTCCGGTAGACAGAGCCTTCCTTTTTTCCACTCTGTTTAGGTGGTGCAGGTTCATCAGCTTCATCGCCGCTGGATGATGATACTTCCAGGGCCGCTGCCAGCGTGGAAGTTTCAAATTCTTCAGTGTCGTCTGCCAACATTGCCTGGATTTGGCTGAGTATGTTAGTAGAAATAGCTGTGGAAGCTTGATTTAAAAGTTCAGCCAGATGTTGTTTAAGAGACAAGGAGACGGTTAGGAGTATTTTTTTTTTTTTTTTTTTTTTGTTTTCTTTTTTTTTTTTTATTCATCAATTCCTTATTTATTTTGATTCCCTATCTTATTGGTTTGGAATGAAAACTTGTTTTTATGGTTGTTTGTATGTTATTATGGAGTCCTGTTTTAATTAATTCCTATTTTCCTATTTTAATTTTTTGTGGCCTTAATTGGTATTTATTATTCGGGGTATGAACGGCTGTGTCAGTTTGTGAACCTACGAGACCTAGCAGGCCGTCATAATTCCCAAACAGTGATTTTGTAATATTCGTCCTTAACTGGTTTTTATTATTCGGGCTATGAACGGCTGTGTCAGTCTGTGAACCCACGAGACCGAGCCGGCCGTCATAATTCCCAAACAGTGATTTGTTATATTTTTAACTGGTCTTTGATTTATTTTCTTAGATTTTTTTGAGTAGATTGGATTCGTGTATAAAACTTATGATATTTTTGAATGTTAGATTAATAATCTACTATTCGCACAAACATACCTTTACTCTTACAAACACAAACACACAAACACATACCCTCACATTTTTTTTTAAAAAGAGTTAGTGTTTATATTCACACTACTCTACCTACACACACTGGCAAATCGATCGTTATTTCTTTTCTAGAGTATTGGGTAGCCCTGAAAAGGGCTGTTTTGTTTGGAACTTCATGGGCACCTGGTTAATGGTGGCACCTTCCAGGCCTGGCGCCACATACGCATCTTATCCCCCAGTTACTTTTTACCTTTTGGGGGGAGAGAGCAGAGGCAGGATATGTCGCTTCAGAATCCCAATTTTCGCTCTCTGGGATTTTGAAATTTTTTCTTCTCTCCTTTTCCTTCTCCTCTTCTTTGTTTCTTCTTTCCTCTTTATATCTTCTTTCTTCTTCTTCTTCTTTATATCTTCTCTCCTCCTCTTCTTTGTTTCTTCTTTCCTCCTCTCTTATCCTTCCCTCCTCGACAATGGCTTCCGCGGCCAGTTCATTTAATATGCGCCTGGCATATTTCATTTGCACATGAAGCTCCAACAGTTTCTCAAGTCTCGTGTTCATTTTTTTTTGGTGTTGATCAATCAACAAGGGTAGCTGGACTGCCGAACGAGTTTCAATTTATACTGAAAGCGCGGACGTGATGGAAAACATCCCCCTAATAACATAAAATTCATCTTACCTAGATCATGACCAAAAAAAAAACAACAACGCGCGGACCTAAAAGAAACACTCACTCACTTTTTATGCTACCCATCACTATTTTAAAATTTTTTATAAATCACTTCAATAGACTATCCACATACTCAAAGCAATTCAATCTAACTCCAAATATACACCTCAAACACCAAAAAACATCATTTTAATCTACTATCCACACCAACTTACTTGAGCTCTTACAAACACTAACACACCAACACATACCCTCACATTTTTTAAAAGAGTTAGTGTTCATTTTCACACTACTCTACCTACACACATTGGCAAATTAATCGTTATTTCTTTTCTAGAGTATTGGGTAGCCCTGAAAAGGGCTGTTTTTTTGTTTGCTATGGCATTCTTTTTTAGTTTCTAAGAATGCGATGTCCTCTGAGGATAGACTTTCTGGCAATAGGTCTGCTTCTTCGGAAAGAGAAGAAGAACTCTTTGGTGTCGATACGGCAATCGACAAAGCCTCTGTCAGGTTCAGGTTGCTGCTGTTGTTGCTGTTGTTGCTGCTGTTGCTACTGTCTCTGAAGTCTGTACTTCTCTGTCCATTCTTCTTTTTCCCTGTTCACTTCTTCTCTGAAGAGCTCTTCTATTAGGTCTTCAGTGATTTTTAGCATTCTCACATTCTCTATTTCTTCTGGCTTTGGTATCAGACTGTGTCTGACCCTATGCAAATTCACGTAGGCTTCGTTGAGCTTAGCTAGTTTGGAGCACATCTTCTTAGGAGGATGAGTCGACAATGGATGGTTAGACTGGGAACAAACCGGTTCTTAAAGTCAAAGCGCGGACGTGAAGGAAAACATCCCCCACACGGTTTTCGAGCCGCAACGTTTAGTGAGTGTCATGAGAGAGATAGTAAGAAAAAAAGAGCATCAATCCAACATTCTTATAGCTAAACAAACCACAAAGGCATTTTTTTCATAACACAACATTTTTTATTCAAAAATCACTTAACACTAAACAACAACTCTAACATTTTTAACAATAATCCAACACTATAACATCAAACAATTTTCTTCAAAACACAAACATTTTTTTCTTCAAATACTAACTACTTCAAACAGGGCTGACAACGTTGTGAATGAAATCGTGATTTCCACTGTTGGAAATCATTAGGCCATTGATGGACACTACGTTTCCTAGCTTGAGACAAAAAATAAGCATAATGGTCACAAAACCATCGATCTACTTTCACATCATTTCTTGAAGAAGAACGAGGATCAAAATGAGTCACTAAATGTTCTAAGGAATAGCCCAGGCTGCGATGATGCAGAAAATACACACAGTACTGTCCACACACCAAGGAATCTGTGCCTTGTAATTTCACATTATTGAAACGGGTGATCTGAGCATTTCTTCTCATAAAGTCAATGATATCGTCTTCCAAAGGGGGCAATCCATACGAATCGAAATATTCCACACATCCTTCTTGAGGAAAGTAAACGGCTACCCAGTGGGTTCCTGGGAGATGACTGTCGTCCGTGTTGATCACGTAAGCTTGATGGTCTTTAGGTTCGCGATGAGGGAGTTCATCTTTAGCACAGACGACAGGATTCCAAGAAGACGTATACGAACTGTGGTTCAAAAGGTAATAAAGTTCCCAGGTATCCATGTTTTTTCTTCTTCTTCACAGGTAATAATAAGTCGTCAATTCGATCCTGACTTTTTGCTTGAAAATGTCTGACGAATAAACGGTTATTCGTTCTGTTTCCTCACTCTGATTCAGGAGAGCTTCGATACGATGGATCTCTTGAGTGGTTAATGCTGGACAAGAATGTTCACGCAAGTCTTTATACCACTGGTGCAACACGTCTTTGTTCGAGATGAGACTCCAAGCTTCGTCCAGATACTCGTCCAATTTTTCTTCTTGACTTAACATTAGGCATTTATCGTGTTGAATTTGACTGGGATGATCGTTTTGACATCCATAACAATTTTTCTTGATCAATTCTGTTATTTTGTCGACCAAGTGTTTGGCAAAACAGGAGACTAAATGGGCTTCTTGTTCTGGCCATCTCGACTTCATCATGATATCTTCTTCGTCTTTATCTTGAGATTCTTCTCCTTCCACGGTCTCCTCACATTCCATCTTCAAAGTTTCTCCACTTTGTAAAGAGGGATAACAGTCTTCCATAGCTTCTAATAGTCTAGAATGACTTCTCTCAAACTGTTGATTTCTATGGTATTATCGAATTCTGCATACAGGATGACGTTCACTGTGTTCCCTGCATCCAGTGGACTCGCAAACTGAATTTCCACACGAATCTGGCCAGATTTTATAGGGTGGAAATGTCCCTCGTCGCTGCCTTGGTCTGGAGTGAAATCGAAAGCCCACAAAGTGTAGCCTCCTTCATAATCGTCGTACGTAATGCCATGACTGGTGTTGGTTCCTAACTGTCCGGTGGCTTCGTACAGGGACAAGTACGATCTCAAGTAATTCTTCTGGGCAAAGTTAGGCTCGAAAGGTCGGGTACACAAGGTCTTGCCATCGCGACTGACCTCGATCTTGGACACATTGTAATGCTTAAACTCAAAAGGATTTTCGTTGTAGGCTCCGTTGAAGGCTGTATTCTTCACGATACCAACGATCAAACGTTTGGGTAACTGTCCTTGGAACAGATGATCTTCGATCATGGATCGCTGTCCAGCAGGAATGGTGAAGGTTTTCACTTCTCCGCGTCGGATCGGGTACTTGGCGGTCGTTCTGCTCAACGTCTGACTGATGTCGTTTCCCACTTTAGGCAACACTTCCACACGACGCACGTAAAGTCTGGCTTCTTGAATGACGGTTTTGTAAGTGGCATCAGCAACACCAGACATCAAATGGAAAGCGGCACTGCTGCGATTCAGTATCAGGCGGACATCCACCCCGTTCAGCAAATATTTCTCTTGTAACCACATGTCCAAATGCAAACGATCCATCAGTTCTAAACTTCGCCCTTCCTTAATTTTAGTTCTACGTGTGTTAAACCCCACATTGTGAACATTCCCTTCTTCTGTCAGGGCTGTGTCGTTAAACGTGTTTGCACCGGCCGTGTCAGGTTTCCATACCACGCAAGCATCCAGATGAGTATTCTTGGCTTCTTTTCCGTACGTCAAGAGATTTTCCAAGTAGGCACGATACGAGTAAGTATCCATGCTGCTGATGACTAGTTTGTTATTCAAGTACAAGTCCACTTCACTGAACAAGGAATGCATGAAATTGTTAACAGGAGCTACCCTATCATTGGCTCCAGGATTGCTGTTGTCCGTTTTGCTCACTTTGACTTTCAAATACAGGTAACTGCTATTTAGATCGATGTAATCTTCGGGCTGTCCTTTGATTTCAAACTCGATGGGAGCTGATTCCGTCAATGAGGAGACGGGGTGAAATTCCACCCATTGGGATTCTTGCATCGTCATCATGGTGGGGGGCATGGCAAACATATCCAGTTCCGTCTTGGAACAGGCGCAAGATTCTCGGTGCATCATTTTTTTGTCTCTTTCTCAATAATCGAAAACGTCTAAGTCTCGAACGGTTCTTCTATTCTTGGCCTTTCTAGCTTGAAGTCTGGTGAAAGGGTGTTTTCTTCGTCGTCTCTTTCTGACTTGTCCTTGCTGAATGCCAGACTCGGTAGCGTGCAGGGCATTTATAGGTGTGTCTCGTCGGCCCAAAATGTCTTTGCCCGTTTGCAGCAAAACATTTTTGCCAGCCCTCATGAAGGCTTCTTTAGGGTTTTGTTTGTCGATGATGACATTTTGGAGAAATTCTTTGCCTTGCGTCAGTGCCGCATCTTTCAAGGCGTGCAATCCTCGTGTCACCATCGGTTTCAACACCGGTGCCACCGAACGAAAGGCCGATTTTAACATGTCTCCTAAACCGTGTCCTCGCTGTCGAGCCACCCCTTGGTACACTGGATACATGACTTACTTACGAGTCGTGAGAGAACCGTTTTCGAAAATGGAGTTTCACCGTGACTTTTCCTTTGGTGAATGGAATATTTTGTCCCAGATCTCCTTTTATAGTAATGTTGACCGTGTCCAAATACGACTTACTGACCGGCAAATAGTGAGGATGGACAATTTCGCGGTGGACGTGGTAAGTGTTTCCACCTTCCTCGTCAGCGTTCGTGGCAGAATCCACTTTGAAAGGAATGACACGCAGTAACGGTACGGAGGTGTGTCCCACCACGTTGTACTCCACCACATCGGAATACACAAAGATCAAATTCAGTCCTTGGTTCAGTTCTACCGGGAAACGAAAATACCTCGCAAAAGAGTCGTTGTCATAAATGACTGCTAATTCGGGGCTTTTTTTTTGTTCTCCTATCTTCCTCATCTCCGTGTCACCGCCCAATATGTCAAACAATTCAGGACAAAATAAGAAAGACATGAATTTTTTGGACCCCTCAGAAAATTTCATCAGAAAGCGACGAGCTATTTTGTGGTATTCCAGGGTGACACTTTTTTGGACATTCGCCAAAGCTCTATGGAACACGCCATTAAACCTGGTGGCTATGGTGCTGACCAAATGTTGACCGCTGAAATAATAGCCTGCGGGAATGATCAAGTTGTAGGTCCACTTTTGAGTTGTGTCATCATAGGTTTTATTGCTATATGTGCCAATCTTATTCAACTCATCTTGCAATTGTTTGTCATGAACTTCCACCTTAAACCAATTTTGCTGGGCAGTGACATTGTGGACTTGGGTTGGGTGAATCATTTCTACTAAAGCCACTTCCCAATGGGCTTCGTGATCTAAGGGGATGGCTTGAGGTAATTTGGCTGTGTAACAGCACAACGTATTATTGGGAAACACCTCCATGGAACTGTCACTGGGTAAGGTTAAGTAAAATTGGTTTTGGTGACTCATAATTCTAGAGTTCTGTGGCTGTCCGAGGGGATATTACTGGACGTCAGAGGCGTGTCTCCACCCAAAATGGGGTTCTGATTGTGGTTGGACTGGTGACTGGCACTGACACTGGCACTGGACACAACGTTCCCGTTTGAGGAGAATTTCAGGGAGGGATTGGGAAGCAGGTAACCGATGCAACTGCTCAATAAAATGGTCCACAATTGTTTGTCTCCTTGTTGCAAACTCAAATTGGCAATGGCTGCCCCGATGACACAATACACCACGAAGATTTGGCAGAAAAAGACGATTTGCGTTTTAGGCACACGTTCTCCACACCACACCCACAAGGGTTGTTTTTGTAAATCTTGCACAGAAGAACTAGGGGAAGAAGGACTGGTCGACGTAGCTGCGTCTGCTGTGTGAAAGGGCATGATGGTCACTTCTTCTTTTTATAGTCGATGACTTGCGAAGCGTCGATCCAAGAATCGAAACTGGGTGGATATCCTTTCCAACGTACTTTGACTTCTTTGACACGTCGTTTGCCCACTTTACGGGTTCTGCGTTCGAGAATGCTTTCGATGTCGTACACGTCGTCTTCTTTTTTGGTCACACGTTGTAACTCGGGCAAATAAAACGTTCCTTTGAGTACTTCTCCGTTCATGTCTTCCAATTTATAGACGGTAGGATGACGGCCATGCACTCGTCCAGTGACGCGAAACAATTCGGTCGTCCATTTAGGTAAGTAACCTTTGTCGAAAGTGCGTTTGGTTTTGCCAATGCGCACCCAATCTCCTACGACCAACTCTCCACTTTTCTTGGGGACAGCCCTCGTCGGGGACGTACCGAACAGGCGCTCAAACACCAACACTTCGTTGTCGGGAGTCACGTCTTGCGGGGCACGTCCGATGCTTCGATGGTAAGATTGGTTGTACGCTTGCACCAGGTGCGGTAAGATGTCGATGTACTTCAGAGTGTGGTGATGCGTAAAATATTTCCACATGCGTTCTTTCAAAGTGCGTTGAAAACGTTCCACGATGCTGGCTTTGGTTTCGGGATTCTCGGTGGTAAAAAAATGAATGTCACGTTTCTTTAATTCTTTTTGGAAAGCTTGGTTCAGAAATTCGGTGCCTTTGTCCGTTTGCCATCGAAGAGGGTGACGACCGCTTTGTTTCAACACCCGCTGCAGGGCTCGCACTAACTCGTTGCTCGATTTGGAAGTCAAGGGCACGACCCAGGCAAATTTGGAAAAGACGTCGATGACACAAAACAAATATTTGTAACCACGATTGTAGCTGGCCAAATGAGAGACATCGGCTAAATCGGCTTGCCATTGATGATCGATGCCTTCCACTTGGGTGCGACTTCTGGCAAACTTGCGTCGAATGGGTTTGTGTAAAGTGTAGGTAGCTTGTTCTTGTAACCATCGTTGCACTTGAGGTAAACGGAGACTTTTCAGTCGCGTTTTGGCAGCACGATACAATTTTTGAACTCCTGCGTAACCTGCAGGATGCGAGGGATCGTAGTAAATGCTGGCTAAGACTTTTTCCATTTTTGTGTTGGTGTGTTAATAAGTCACCCACTCTTCGGTGATGCTACTTTGGGTGGGTCGAAAGGGTGGTTTGGAAACGGATTTACGTGTCCGATGGGCTACGGGAGTAGAAGTCGAAGGTAGTGGTGGTGGTGGTGGAGGTGGCAATGGAATGGCTTTGGTTTTCTTTTCTTTTTTCGCTTCTGGTTTCCCTTCTTTCTTTTTCACTTCTGTCGAAGGAGGTGTGGACATCATCTTTTTAACCCAAGCTTTCATTTCTTCTCGTTGGGGTGTGGGGGACGGGGTCAATAAGGATTCTGCAATCTTACTCGAAATGGAAGCTGCTGACGGTGTTTGAAACACTTCGCGCGTCTCTTCTTCCTCAGGTCTTCGTGGGGTAGCATCTCTGGTGACGGTTGGGGATGACAGTAGTGGTGGTGGTGGTGGTAATGATGATGATGGTGCTGGACTTTTCATCAAGGTCTTAAAATCTTTCAGAGTGGGTAAAGCTGTTTCGTCTAAAGCTTTCTGGTGAAAGAGTTGCAGTCTTTGCAAGAGTTGACCGTACTTTTGCGATTTTTCTGTTTCGGACAAATCTTGGCGATCCATCAATGATTGCAATTCGTGTTGTAACTGGGACATCTCGCTCAAATTGGGATTGGGAGGTAAATGCGGGGTGCGTTGTTCTTGCCACCGATGGTATTCCATCCATCGTTTGTAAGGCACTAAAGCTAGTTTTCGTCCTTCCATGGGGTTGTCAGCGGTCGATTCTGAGATCTTGGGACTTCCGAGGGCCTTTTTATCTTGCTCCCACCAGTCCTCCCAACATGGTTCCCAAGACTCCTTTCAGTATGGGGCCTAACAAGAGAGGCAAAATGCCTCCACGTTGGACCAACATCTTTTTTTGACGAATGGGAATTTTCTTTTGAACCATTTTCCGAAGAACGTGACGATGTTTGCCTAAGCATTGTTTCTGGTGTTTGGAAAAAGGGATCGTGCCTTTCAAAACGTTCAAACAACATTCGCACACGGTATCGATGACCTCTTTGGAGGCCGTTTGAATGAGTTTTTTTCGTAGGGGTGGAGAAGCTTTGGACAGGACAGATAACATGTCCCCATGTTTGGCTAAACGTGGTGGCAGTCCTTTCCTTTTCTTTCCTTGGGGTTTTCTGGAGGGTGACATCTTTGAGTCTTCAGGAGCACCAAAAAACACTGATATCCTACTCGGTCACAGGCCTTTTTTATACTGGAACGCGTCTCCACTGATTGTCTTTACGTCGTATCAGTTTGAGGACAGGCATGACACGTCGTGCAGGGCTACGTAACGGACTAAATCGAGCCAGTTCTTGCTTGGACAAATCCAGTAAACTTTGTAACATACCCGATCTTTCATGGACTTTGATTTTGGGAGAAGGTACTTTGTGAGCAGCAGCCACTGCCGCTAAATTGGAAGGTCCTGCCACTGGGGAAGTTCTTTTGGGGGTCATCAACGGAGAAGTTCTTGGTGTGATCAACGTCTCCAAGTACTCTTCAGTTCCTGGTGACATCAACGGAGAAGTGGATAAACGTGAGGCTGCCGGAGACGCAGTCACCGCTGTGGCAGGTCATGGTTTGCGAGTGTAAGGCTGTGTCCTGGCCGAAGTGCCTCTCTTGCGACTAGTTTTCTTCTGTGGACTTTTCTTTTTCTGAGGACTTTTTCTCTGTTTCTTTTTTTGGGGGCTTCTTTTCTTTTTCCGGGGTGGTGTCTGGTAAGAGGAGGGTCCTGCCACTGGAGAAGTTATTCTTCTTGGGGACCTGGTCTTTTTCTTTTTCTTCTTGGGGCTTCGTTGAACTTTTGTCTTGGGGATAACTTTGGGGGCATTAGGATCCCATCTTAAGAGTGAACGAATGATGACCCCTCCTAAAGTACCGCTCCCTCCAGGTTTCAAAATGATTTGTTTTTTGGTTTGAGTGTCGATGCGGGGATCGGCCAGTTGGACCAAAGCGACTTTGTTTCGATCGAAAAAGCGTTGGGTTTTATGAGGAATCTGAATGATTCCTTGGAGTAATTGACGTGCCGTCACCGTAAACCATCGTAAGACTTCTTTGAGACTAGCTTCTAAGACACGAGCTCGTGTTTGTGGATTTTTTTCTCGACTGATGCCATACAAGGCACGAATCAATTTGACGGGAAGATGCGACTGAAGGGACGTCATGTTCACACTGTGTGAGACAGACGAAAAAGGGTCTGAGGTTTTTATAGATTTTTTTATGGGGAGTGAAATGAAGTTGAGGACGGAGACGTGTACAGGACAGGCCCTCCGTCTTGGCACCAGTGGTGAAACAAGTGGGTACGAAATCGCAAATCCTCGGGAGTGGTAGGTTTCAAATCGACGAGTAAATAGGCGTGTGGAGTTTGAGTGGCATCGTCGTACGCCTGAGTCAGCCAAGGCGTTCCTAACTGTTTGGCTAAGACTTGCACTTGCGATTTATCTCGAGGGCTTTTAAACAAGACCACGTAATGCGCATTGAGACTGATGGTGCGATGGGCTTTACTTTGTTGAAACAAATTTTGGGTGATGTAAACGACACTGGCATTACGGTGATGCCCTTTGCGCGTGAACCACAATTTAATTTCTTCTTCGTCTTCTCCTAACATGTCGTCGAAAATGACCAAATGGGTTTGACGGGAGTCAGAGACGATGCCGTCGTCTTCTTTAGGAATGCCTTCCACAAACACGATGGAATCGCCTTGACTTTCTCGCAAGAGGCTGTACGCCGATTGCCACTCTTTGTAACACCACACGATCCGTTGAGGGGGCCGATCGATCAAATGATGTTTATGTTCGATCAAACGTTTGACGAATTCGGTTTTGCCTGAACCGTTAGGTCCAGCAATGAGCATGTTAAAGGGATGGCGAAGATACAAAGCCTCCCAACTGGCACGATCTAAGTGTTCGTCGATGACTTTGACAGTAGAGGAAGAGGGAGCAGAGACAGCAGAGGTAGCCATGGTGTGAGAAATGTCACTTGTGACACGAAAAACAAACAAGACAAGAGTTTATATACTTTTTTCAGAACACGTTTATTGAATATTTCAAATATGAACACGAAAGACAAAAATACATAAAACCCAAATAGTGATGTACAGGAATAAAAAACACATCAAAACGATCAAAGTGGAATATAAACAAGTCTCTGTACAACATGTTTTGGGTAACCAAGATGTCCTAGGGAGAGTGTGTAATGTTCTTACAGTCTCTACATGAGGTATTGTCACACAAGTGTCCTCCCGGAATGACCTTTCAGGCATGTCCATGACAGTCCTGTCCTGAAGCGAGTGGTTGTTCTCGGTGACGGGTTCTTCTGGCACCGTCACTAACACAGGTTGAAAAGTAACTTTTTTCCTTGAACAACTCTCGTGCATACTGGGCCACTTCTTGGGTCCAAGCCTCAAAACCCCCCTTTTTCCAATCACGAACATCTGTCCAATGGGGGTGTAAGTCACCAGCTACACACACATCGTCATACACGTCTTGGGTAGCTAAAAGTTGACGAATCTTTTTTTCCTGTTGAGGTCGAGAAGTATCAAGATGAAAACGCAAGGCTTTGAGCAAAAGGAGTTTTTCGTGACCATTTAAGGCCATTGAGGTGGTACATACTGATCGTAAAGAGTCCACAAAGAATCGGCTGGTAAACGAAATCCCAAAAAACAAGTCACTAAGACACACACCACTTGTCGTCCCAAATTGAATGGATAAAGTTCTTGTAATAATTGATGGTAATGATCCACGGTTTGAATATGGTTATTGAGTTCCTTCCACGGAATCTGTTGGATGACATGTGACATAAACCGTGGCATGGCAGCCTGTTTTTATATTCTCTTTTTTTTGGATGCAATACACGTACTTTCTAGCCAGAGATCTTCGTTCTCCAGTAGGGAATCTAAATCTTGCATACTGTAACCGAAACGTCAGAGTTCGTTTAGGTGTTTCCTCTTCCGCTAAGCAGATTCCACGTAAAATATGTTGGTAATCCTTTACCTCGTCTTCCTCAATGCGTTGCACTAGGTGAATCTCGAAGTAACCATAATCATGAACATGTCGATCATTAGCGACCTCAAAGTTTTGAACAAGGTCTGACCATTGAAAGAATTTCTGACGAATCAGTTCTCTGATACCTTTCAGGTACCAGTGGTTAAAGATCTGGTGACGTATCGGATGCAATTGTTCTTTACGTTTGACTTGTATTTTGACCAGCTCTCGGTAAATGCGTTCTCTCAACTCCACAGGCAAAGCACGAATGTTCTCTTGTAAAGTATTCATGAATAGGTTATACTAAATTCTCTTTGGTCTGACACAAGAAATGTACTCTTTGCACAAACATGGTTTTAATTCATTGTCAAATCTAAATCGTTTCACCACTAATCTACACATTACAATTCGTTCAGAAGTTTCCTCTTTCACCAAGTTGAGATTGCGTGAAAGATGTTGGTAATTCGTTAACTCTTCCTCTGGAATTCGATGCAGTACGTTTACAATGTAGTAGATAGAATCGTCCATACCAAACCATTCCTTTTTATAACCAGGAGGTCGTTGATCAATGTCTGTCCAATGGAACACTTTCAACTCAATCAGTCCTTGTATAGCCTGAAGGTACCAGTGGTTCAAACACCGGTGACGTAACGGATGCAATTGTTCTTTACGTTTCACTTGTATTTTGACCAGTTCTCGATAAATGCGTTCTCTCAACTCCACAGGCAAAGCACAAATGTTCTCTTGTAAAGTATCCATGAACAGATTATTATGGTAAGAAGTTACTTCAATGTCTCGGTCCCACTAAGGGTAAGTAATGACAATTCGGTGACCATCGAGCATGTTCTACGTAGGCCGAATCTTGCGGTTCCCAGTGGTGAAGTGACACACCGCAACTGAAGCACTTGACTTTATCTCCTTCGCCCAAGTAGAAAAATCCGGCTCTGGCTAATTCTTCGGGGGTCGGTCCTCCCAGATACTTAGGCCATTTTCCTTTGAACGATTGAAGACGATTTTCAAAGTCGCAGTATTCCGACAAACGCACAGGGAACGAATATTCGTCTTTCACAGGTTCGTTTCGATGAGGGTTGAGTGACATGGGTAGGAGTTTGCTCAGGGCTGGATGACATCCGTAGGGGGGTAGACGTGAAGGTGAACATTCCCCTTTAAAACGAAACCCAGTAAAATGTCCAAGAGGACGAGCGGCATCACTTTCGCATCCCACAGGTTTGACACGCACAGCATCACTTTCCATGATAGGGGTAGGGGCACTAAAGTTCCCATGATGCTTTACGGCATCGCTCAGGTCACAAGGTACAGCATCGTACCCATCGCAAGGCTCACAATCGCATTCCACTTCCGAAGCCTCACACTTGAATTGTGCCCTTCTAAACAACTTGTTCTGTGTTTCTCTGAAAGTATTCATCTTGTTCGCTCGGTCTTAGTAGTCACAATGAACTATCGATCTTGCCTAGGGTTCCTTTTTTATATAGAGACCAATACCGACGTGACCGTACGGTAAGGTGAAATGATTGGGAAGTCGAACTCGCTTCTGGTATACAATTTGATAGACTTTTTCCAAGGGTCGAATGACGATGTGGTGAGTGGGTAAACGTACAATCTTGTTCGGTTGATAGGTGGTCACTTTAAAGTTTCCATCCTCTCCCGATTGCAAGGCTTCTTTCAATACCCCAAAGTTGACCACACGACTGGTACGATAATTCAGAGTCAGTCCTTTCACTTTGCACGTCGTGTGCACTTCTCCTTGTTTGTCACGGTATTCGTAACCGTAATTTTTGGGACCGCCACTGACGAAACTTAGAATCTTGTCGTCGGGATGCTCGTCTGTCCAGGCTCCTAAACGGTCTCCTTCGATGTTAGGGTGATGTTGAATCGGGTGATGGATGTAAATGCAACTGTCCGTGTCAAAGTACAGGACACGTTCCCCTAACAGTTCTAAAGCTTCGTACAATTTTAAGCGAGCATGAGCTGTCACGTAAGCCGCAATGATGACATTTCCAAAAGGGTCGTCTTGTACAAAGTCCAGATCTTCTTCGTAATTGACCAAGATCAAATCCTCGCGAACGACGTCCACGTGTTTCATGTATTTGGTTTTGTCGTGAATCATCTGGAAGTAGCGAGAAGGTTCTGTCAAATATTCCGTCTTGGGTAAACACGGTCGTTGTGCCATTTTACCCCACAAGCAATTTAACATCACTTTGGCAAACGACCGCCTGCCTTCGTTTTTCTCGATGTGGTCTAAAGTGATGCCTTCTTGTTCGTAGTATTTCTCTTTGAATTTTATTTGGTCTTCGGGAGTGTGACACCAGGAAGGATAGCCGCTGGCTTCTTGCTTCAGTTTCAAAAAGGCATCCACGTAGTCGGCGAAAATGCCTTTCTGAGTAGGGTCACCCTTGCGGTATTGTTGTGTCTTGGGAAAGTGGCAAATTTCGTACACTTCTAACAGTTGGAGCAGCAGAGGGGGCGAATCGGACATTTTGTCCAATCGTTATTTTGCTTAATTATTACTTTCTGCACTCAACGATCTAGTGTCGTCAGCGCCTGGTAAAAAAAAAACGACGACGTCGTTGGGGGATCGTCCAATCGTCATTTGGTTTAATTAACACCTTCTGCGCTCCGATCCCCAGCGTCGTCAGCGTCCGGTAAGCACATCGACAACCGCGTCGATGTCATCGCCCCCTGCTGCTAAGTGGTTATTTACAATGAAAATCTTTATGATCTTACAAACAGAGTGATCACTAACTCCTCCTCTTGCAGATCAATTAGGTTATTTGACTGATCGGTAATTCTAAAATTAATTCTCGTTAAAAACCGATCATGGCATCGCATATAGACCGGATTAATCGGACTCTCAATGATCAAAAATCCCGGAGGGGCTGTTGGTGAAAACGAATAAAGGATATACCCCTGTTGAGCCTGATTTGATTGCTTGGTATCCACCTGGTAACTCCCTTCGATAACATCACACACCAGATTGATTGCTATCACCGATGCAATATTTACGTTGTATGGAGCAATATGCCTACCACCATCTCCGTTATCGTATCTGAGGATAGTTGATGGGGGGGGGGGGGGGCGTCCGCGGGTGGATTCTTAGGCCATCCTAGTATGGTTCTTATTGAACTGTTATAAATATCAACCATATACCCCGGTGTGCTTATTTCAATCGTCGACGATAACGTCGGTTCATGAACCGTAATAGCGATTTTTGATTCCTTTCCTGTGATCGATTTTATCCTGCGTTGAAATTCTTTATTGATTTGTTCTATTTGGTATGACCCAGTTGATATTGTAACCTCCTCCCAGTCTGGGGTCCCATCGGGTTTATTTGTCTGTGCAAAAACCAGCGAGTTATTAGGTTGTTGTCCGTTAAATGCGTCCGCTCGGATATTAGGCCAACTGTGATATACTCGCAATTTTGCCAGCGCTATTTCCTTTACTGGAACCGGTGATGGGAAGTTCACACTGAATTCGGGTTTCGTTGATGTTATCGATATCATACTTGTTTGTACCGGAGTGGTGTTCTCCGCGATCCGCTGAAGTAATTGAGACCCTTCGGGGTTCAGCGACATTATTATTATTCGTTGTTTTTAGTGTCTAATTTTAACAACCAGGTGGTTTCGGCTTCCAGTTGAAAATCCTCGATTTTTGACATCGCGGAGCTATATAACTGGACCATCGTGGAGAATTCAACATCGGATACGAACAAATTATCAATCGATAACGAGATCAACCCGGATAATTTCGAGTATGCGTCGGATACTATTTGATGTTTTACTGTATACTCGTTGAGTTTTTTTCTGAAAACACGATGATATCTTCCTAGTGATTGCGTTGGCAACTCCAGCAACTGTTGTCATTGCGGAGACAGCGATTGGAACAGCGATCGGGGTTATCGTGGTCACCGTGGATAAAATAACACCGGCGCCAGCTACTATACCCGACACCGAGTACACGACCGCGTCGATGGCGGTTATTTTTCGGCGGTATTTTTTTATTTTTGCACGGTATTGTTCGGAAAGCGTTTTTAAGTTCGCGGAGAATTCTTTTGCGGTATCGAATCGATATTGATGTGACGTCGGTGATACCTCTGATTCAATTTCCTTGGTGGTCATTTTTATTTTAAAAGAGCTAGTGTTTTTAATTACTTAGATTCGCTACAAATTCCACATACCATGTAATGTTTGCCCCGGCTAGATTTCTATCAACGGCATAAATTGTGAACGGTTCAGTTGCGTCCTTGTCTATAATTGTTGATATTGTATTGTTAAACCCGGATGAACTCGACGATAATATATTAAACTGCATCATTGAAACCAGTGTCAATCGATAAATGCCCTTAACAGTTGCGGTGATATTTACTGTATTCTGTGTAGGAGTCCAAGCGAATGATCCATGCCGAATCGTGTATACTGTGTTGACGGTGTTCTCGTGAGGGATTTTTATTTTTTCGAGTTGCTTTGTCATTTTAGGTAGTCTGTCTTTAATCGCCGCAACATCAGTTTTAATCGTTCCTATTTCCTGTATATGCGTGTCCACATCTTTTTTGTTCGCTGCAACCCTAGTAATGAGTGTATTTATTTCCTGTATATGCGTGTCTATACTTTTTTTGTTCGCTATAACATTAATTTTGAGTACTTCTATTTCCCCTTCATGCACGTCTATACTTTTTTTGCTCGCTATAGCATTAACGTTGATTGTTTCTATTCTCTGTCCATGCGCGTCCACATTATTTATGATCGTTGTAACATTAGTAATGAGTGTATTTATTTCCCGTTCATGCACGTCTATACTCCTTTTGTTCGTTGCAACATTAGTGTTGATTGTTTTTATTTCCTGTCCATACGCAGTGATATCATTTATAGTTATTGTAATCTCATCCGGTTTGACATTTTTTTTACCAAAGAATTTATCAACGGCGTTATCGATCCTGTTAACATTTTTTCGTAACGAGGTAAATTGGCCCGACAGCGTCGTAAACTCCAAAATAGTATTTTTTATTGTTGCAAGATTCGGTTCGGTTACCGTCGGGGTTCCAAAAAAACTAGCGGTAGTGAGTTGTATATCGGTCACCGATCTATCTAACCTTGTAAAACCGTCTTGGACTAATGTTACCCTATCCGTCACCGTCGACAGATGTTCACCCGGTTTGAGTCGTCCGTCGACGGTATACAACGCGATAGTGCCCTCGCCGGCATCACGCTGTCGTGTTAAAACATCATTCAGTGACACATTACCGGATTTCAATTTACCCTGGCGGTCTTGAAATACAACTATTTCGCCCGGGTCAACACTTGTTAGATTCAACATATCAGCGATTTCATCCTCAATTAGTTTTTTTATGTCGGCGGCGGTCGTTTCCGTGGATTCTTTCAGCGCCGAAACCGGTCGCCCCCAGATATCAATCATTATTATTGTAAATGTTATTCTCTAAAATCCGTTGAGCTTCTACGACCCCACTAGTGTATTCGTTTACAACCACATGATGTGGTTTTCGCGATGATGAAATCGCCACAAGTACGTTCAATACCTCACGGCCACATATCGGTGGGTCACTTAATCGCTGTGTTGGCAGCGTGGAATAAAAAACCCGGGCTGAACACGCCCGGATATACCGCATGAACTCTTTCGGCGGGGCTAACCCGTATGAATCAAAATAGACGATCGCACGCGGATCAATCGCGTATGCAACCCAATGAGTTCCCGCTCCGGAGGACCCATCGAGGTTAATTATACCGGTTTCAATATTCCTTGGTACCGCCGGTAATTGATCCCTCATAAAAACACCTCTGAAGTTTTTTATCGCTAGCGCGTTTGCGGCGTCTATTAAATCAAAATTAGACATTGGAGTCATAGACTCAGGAGTCATAGACTCCCGAGTCAATAAACGGTTCCCGGTAGTCTTAGACCCTTTCCCGAGTACCATGAATACGGGGTTCCCGGTAGTCTTAGACCCTTTCCGGCCACGGGTCGTTTTTTTTTGTAGCCTTTCCCGGTTGCCTTCTTCAATGCCATCCCCGCCGCGGTACCAACGGCTCCTAACGCCGCCGCCTTAGCCACTGCTGGTGCGGCCGCGGCAATCAACGCTGGAATCGCAGCTAACAGCGGAAATATCCCACCGGTCTTTTCCATGTTTTTAATTGCTGCGGCTGAAAAATCTATTTGAACACCCTTTTTATTCTTCATCGCATCATTGAAATGTTTTATTTGACGCGCCGTCAACGATATCTTATGATTACCACCTGCCATCTGCGACGGCTTCAGCGTTATTGTGGTCCCGCATTGTTTAGCCGACTTTGATCGTAATTTCTTGACTTGACCATCAGTCAACTCTACACTGACGACACTATACGACATTTTATTGTAAACGCGTTTTGTGCTTTCAATTACATGTTTTCCACTGGCGCATCAACGATTCTCATTCGTCCACCAACACCTTCTAGCAGCATTGATTTATCGCTGAGAATGACAGCAACCGCTCTATAATTAACACCACCCGGGGCTATACGAGCTCTGAAGTGTATATCAACGACGGATTGTCTCGTTAAATCAAGATGTTCCAGCGAAAAATAATAAATCGGATACAGGTTTTTAAAATCAAGTTGTGATATTTGCAAACCAGTGTCGACGTTTTGATCACGACCCATATACGACAGCAATCGATGATACACACGTGCGATATGGTTGTCGCCGTAATTAAGCTGTATATCCTCGGATGGTTCCTGTTGTCCGTTTATTCTCAGCGAAACATCCCTGACTCCTAATTGATCAAATATCATATGGCTGCGTTCTTGACTACCCAATCGTTCCCTATTCTGCAGCGCTATGAATATATGACGCGGGGCTGAAACACCCTGTTTTGACGCCAGGTGCCATGTAAACGTATCGGCGACGTTATCCTCTTTAGCATCAGTTGTTACCGCTAGCCAACTCAACAACGATTTCCCTCCCTGTTCCATAAATGCTAACAATCGTGCTTCCGTGGTAACTGATGGAGTCAGCACCGGCATCCACAATGCCATTTTAGTTAAAACGACTTTACCGGCAGCGACGCCAGCAGCACGCCATATTGCATTGTTATCATCGCCCCTTCGCGTCAGCGCGATTGTATGCTTAGCCCCATAGACAACTTTTCTGACATTTCTGCAGAATCCAAATATGTGATGGAGTGGAATCGCGCATGAAAACTGTCGGCGTGGTCCTTGCAACATTCCTACTCGTGCTGAGAATCCTAGATTGTAATCATTGTTGGTGCTTTTTATAATATTGAAATTAGCGCCTGGTCTTGCTCTGCGGTCTGGATTGGCTGCTTCAGCCTGTGGGTCAACTGCGGTATCTCTTTCCGCCAGCACGTTGATGTACTGAAGATGATCAGCGTTATTAGTGGTGTCCTTTGCGAACATTATAGATGGACCCGCCGATCTTGTATAATCATCCGAGTATCTCGCTAACCCAATTATCGTCGTTGCAACATCAACCTCGCGTTCTATTGATTCAATTTCTCGCCCGTCAATAAGATATCTGGCGCTCTCAAATAACGCCATAATACCGTTGTTGACGAAGCCAACTCGAACACGATGGTCATCTGCGTATGGCGCATTATCGGCAGCATTTGTCACGAGTTCTCCCTCGATTTCGATAAACGCTTCACACGGCAGAAAATATTTACTGGTATCTTGGACTTGAAGTTCAATTCGCGATCGTAGGTCAGGTTGCGCTGCATAATAAGAATAATATTGATAATCACGGACAGAATCATCCCTGCGCACTGGGGCATCCATATCAAACGCGGGATCAGCGGTTCGCGCAAACATTCTATTATTTATCATGCTGATATTTTCAATTGCGATTTTTTCGTCGTAAATTCTTTGAATTTAAACCACTCCCCGCTATCGCGTTCATGAGCGCGTTGGTTGCCGCATCGGCGGATGGCGAAGTCGTCGCCAACGACTCTAATTTTTCTTCCACGGCGTTATTTATTACTTTACTGACATTTGCAGGCATCACTGTCGTTGATGGCATTACCGGTGGTTTCTGTTTTTTTCTCCTGGATTTCACCAACGACATTAGTTTGTCCCGCGCGGCTGAAAGCGCCTTTCCGGCAACATCTCCAATAGCACTAATTCCCTTATCACGAATAACATCAATAGCCTTCATCCCTAATTGTTTGGCTAACGGCGCTACTTTTGGAGCCATTCTTGTAAATAACCCCGCAATGGTGCTACCCAGACCATCTCCATAGTACGCGCGGTAAACAGGCAATCGCGAGTTTACCACGTAGACGAGTACTGGTTTATCATGGTTGTAGTGTATGATCATCCTTATTAAAAACACCAGTTTTCCAATTAATCATCCACGAGTTCGTCTATGAGCGTTCGATATGCATTAATGTCCATAATACCGCCTGCAAATAAACGCTTGCAAATATCAGCGGCCTCATTGATTATTTCCGGAGAGTTATTTCCGGCTCGTTTTCCTCCGATTAGTACTTCCAGCCGTGATATATCACCGAGAACACTACCAGGGCAGGTAACGCCGTAGGATTCTTTACCAACAGAGTATCCTTTTCCTTTTTTTGGTGTTATACTCTTAACTTCCTTGTGGAATTCATCGTAATCGGGATCACCACGATGTGGTAATGCATCTTTATGTTTACTCGCTAAATACACTATTCTTGCCCAGTCCTTTAACGACTTTATATTTTTCTCGTAACCGCTATTGATATGCTTCTTATCTCGTATGCTCTTAGCAAAATTGTTGGCAGTAAAATTAATTAATTCTTCCCTGCTGCTGAAGCCTCTAATTTCATCTATTGTGCTCTTCTTGAGTACAATACGGGGTATATTTCCCTCTTTTTCTTCCGGTATTTCTTCTTCCGGTGTTTCTTCGGGTATTTCTTCTTCTGGTTCTTTCGCAGCAGCGCCTAGTTCTTCCTCGTCGGCCATTGTAACATAAGGTTCTTGTGGTTCGGTTATAGCGAGTGGTGGTGGCCTCCGTGTTGTAGCAGCCGCTATTTTTGCAGGAAGTGTTTCTAAAGACCTTTTTGTTTGTTCGGTCTGAGCCGCTATCTTTTCAAGCGCACCAAGAACGGGTACAGTTGCCGCCGTAACATCTTTGGTCGCTTTAGTTACCGGGGCAAAGAGTTGTTCGCTTCCAACAGTAAAATCGGTTTGTAGTTGCTGCCGCGTTTGAAGTTGTTCTCGGACCCTGTCTCGTAACGGTATAAACTTTTTAAGCGCTGCTAGCCGCTCTCTGGCTAGCCGAGTAGTAAGTGATTCGCCTACCATTATTGCAATTGCGAAGCAATTTCTAATTTCTCGCCGGAGTTTTCGTCTATAATCCTTCTAATGTTTTTGATCTTACTAGAAATCTCCCGGCGTCGTTCATAAACACGTCCGAGTTTTTTTCGTATTATTTCAACGGCAGTAAATAGTCCAATGAATGCATTTGCGTCATTGTGGTACAAGTTTTCATTAATCGTATGTTGTAATCGTTTTATAAAAAAGTACTCGCGGGCCAGGGTAAAACGCCCCCGTTTCGACTGTTCGTTAATAATCTCATAATCGGATAATATTTTTTCACTGTCGAGACCATCAGATAATTCAATTCCTTGATTTTTTAATTTTGAAATCTCAGTTAATATATTATTGATGTCTTCGATATTCATTATTCTTATAAAACATCTTGTTTTTAAATAAAAAAAAATGAAAACCCCGTGTATCAATTCCGAGGTGTTCATACTTTGTTTTCTTCCGGAACGGACAATTTATTGTCAGCGCCGGTGGCCTTGTCAGCGCCATAGGCGCCGGTGACTTCGTCACTCGCTGATATTTACATATGAAAATCGAATTCTGTGTCCGGTCCTTTTTGAGATCGCTGTTTGATATACTCGTTCTGCAACAAATCGTACTGAGGCCCTACAAATGTCGAAATATTTTCCTGCCGCATGCATGGAGTGAAATGTTTTTTCCTCGTGCGTTGATGTATTAAACGATTTGACACCTCTTGCTTGATTTGAACACTTACCAGTTTGGCCTTTTTTAATATTTTCGCTCTGAGAGATAGCTTGCAGATTACACAGTCTGTTATCTTGACAATTAGAATTAATGTGATCAATAACGAGGCCATCCTTGATCAATCCGTTAAACGCTTCATATATCACCCTGTGAACAAAATACGTCTTCTTTCCAGCACTAAATTGCAAATACCCCCGATTATTCACGGTACCAACCGGCTTCTTCAGTTTGCGGTTTCTAACAATGCCGTCGCGAGATGCCTCGTAACTGACGAGCACAGGATGCGGCTGAAATTCTTGGTCCATTTGTATAATAATACTATTTGTCTAATTTATTATTTGGTTTAATTATAAATCTTTCAACGTAGTCTTGGGGGGTTTTGATGACGAAGTCTGCGGTAGGGTCAATGACGGCGTTTTTAATTCGCTTGTCATAATAGCGTTTTAGTTCCCTGTATCGCTTTCCGCCACAATTAATACATAACTGTGATTTTCCTCTTACACCGACGTGGCAAACCAAGCACGGGAGAGGGCCAAGAGAACCATTACGAACGCTTTGTAAATGGTATCCGCAGAATTCACCTCTACATGATTTATTGCACGGGGTTGTCGACCCAATCATCAACCATTTGCAGTGATTCATTATACTATATTCTTTCATTTAAATACTTGTTTTAATTATATGGATGAGTTTGAGAGATTGGCAGCAATTAAGCCCCGGAAAAATATTAAATTCAATCTCGATAGAGTCCTCAAGGACACACCAAAAGCGTTAATAAACGATAAAACCCTGTTGAATAAAATACGCGATTGTATCAATGAATTCAAGCGTGATGGCGCATCTCACAGTTGGTCAACATTTCGAATTGATGGCATTGTTGATGCTACCATGAACGACAACCGCGCAGCAACGATAATATCACAACTTGACGGTAAAAGATATTTCTTCAGAGTAAAATTCATTGTCCGGGTGAAATCAGGCGATTGGATCATACGTGATAAATTTGAACCGGTTCTCAGCGACAAGAAAACAGTCATTGTCAGCCGCGACTCCAAGCCGGGGTTGTTAACCGGAATTGACAGACCATACTATGAACGAGCGTATCCTGAAACAGCAGTTGTTTATGGAATATACCCGTTAAATAAGAAACCTGATATCGGAAAACTGAAACCGATGAAACAGTCAACGGGGATAAATTGTGTAGCAGAACGAATAATAGAGCATTTTACAAATGCGTGTCGAGGAAACAAATTGACTGATTTACGACGTAGCAAAATCAACCAGTGGGAACTAACCGTAAAAGAGCGTGGAGCAACCATCAGCGACATAGCGAGATTAGAAACGTCGTTGAGATTTCCAATAACCGTTACAACGATAACCGGTGAAGTATTATACGAATCAAAGTATAAATCGAAGGGAGCCCCAATCAAAATTATTGATCATAACGAACACGCATGGACGCCCGCGATCACAATATTTCCACGGGATAGAACAGTAAAGTATATACCCGAAGAATTCCTGGGAGAACAATTCTCCCGGGATGGTTTTCTCGCGGAGAGGAAACTATTTGATGCTATTGCCTACTTGTGTAAAAACGACCCTGTATCAGTGTGGTTACTTCGCAGCGCTGAAAACGATGCGGATACCTTTGATCAGTTTGTAAGACCAAACGGCGAATTATATCGCACTGAAGCATTTCACAACAGGATGAAAAAAACCGCCATAGAATTTGAGGAGCATGATGAACAACTGCTAACAAATTGTTTTACGATTCCATCGGTTGTAGCTCATGTTGCAGCAAGGAAAAATGCGTGGAGACCAACGCGCAAGGAATTTTTACCAGATGTACAATCCAGTTGTTTGGAATACTATCACGGTGGACTATGGAACACTGAATACAACCGCGACGCTATGATCTCGGTTGATATGGTTGCCTGTTATCCAGCGAGTTTTCTCGGGTATGGATCCGCCGCTGAGTACTTTAGACGATTTGGACACCCCAGTCATGAAATGACTCGTGTTGCTATTAATGGACCACTGCCTGATTTTGATTTAACCGGATTCGCTCGCATAGTATCATTTGAATTCGCGGCAGGACTCCATCGCTGTTGCTATATTTGGATCGGTAGACACATGTCTGAAAAGAAGTGGCTGCCAATAGCGCTGCTACGGTATATGATTGATTGTAGCATGCTAGTTTCGTTGATTGTCAGTGACGCGATTATATCATACCAGGCGCAGACTGAAGTCTGGTTACCAGAACCGGAGCGTCTAGATAGCATAATTGACGAGTCCAGAAAAAACATTGATGCCGACGAGGAATATATCATCGAATGGTCCAGGAGGATATTCAACCAACGAAACCACGAGGCAAAAGATCTCGGTAGACGAATAATTGGTAAGTTCACACAAGGTGGAAAAAACTGCGATTACAAACGATATTGCTCACGGCTGATTATAGATGACGCAGAATATGATTTCGTAATCAAGGACGCAGTGGCGAAAAATAGATACGTGAACTGCAAAACAGCTTTCTTGTCCAATGGAACAAAGTTGGGTACAGTTGTTACCTACAGCGATGGAGACAGCCCAGCATACCCGCATTTGAGGGCGTCTATGCTGGGTTACGCCGCTATCAATTTATTCTCGATGATAAATAGATTCCCAAATACCGCGGTTAGAGTAGCCGTTGATTCATTTTATATTGACGTAAAGTATAAGAAAAACGTAGCTGGGTTTACTAGTCCGGACGAGAGTTGGGGTACATGGAGAATTAAAGAAGAAATACGACGCGATTATTCCCCGTCAGCAAATGTCATCGTTGAGAACAATTACCTACGCGGTAATAATTTATCAGAATGGTCTAATGCACCATCGTGTTCTGATCCAATTTGTAGACACAAAACAGTTTATTTAAGCGGCTGTGGCGGGTCAGGAAAGACGACTCGGGCAATTGAATTATTTCGAACGCGGGCAAGTATAATCGTGCTTACACCGACCCATAGACTAACGCGAGAGATAAAACAACGAAATGTTGACGCCGTTACTTATCACAGCTTTTTTCGATACAGCGGCGGTGAGTGGACTCCTGATCGAATGGGTGAAAAATTTATTCCCGACATTATCATCTGGGATGAGATATGTACTGTTTCGTTAGATACTTTACAAATGTTTCTTGAGTGGTTGCTGCGCGCGAATACAGCAGTAATCATGTGTGGGGACCATGGCCAACCACCACCATTTGTCGGCGAGGGTCCACATGATTGGTTAAAGGGTTTTGTGGACTATTATGAAGAAACCGATACTGATTACCGAGCACTTGATGAACAACTGCGCGAGGTTAAAAAACTAATCAGATTACAGCCGGATAGAATTCAATGTGAAATAATCCGCGACGTGATTCCGGAAACGCCGTTAAATGAATTCTGGGAAACATGGAGACCAAACGATTTAATTGTAGCGAGCAGAAAGATAGTCAGAGACACACTTCAGCGGAGGTTGTTTGCGTTGCATAAGGAAAAGTTTCCAACGCGCCCAGTGCCGTTGTGTTATAGACCCGCTGACACACGGCGGCAGAACATTGAAGTTGAAATCCCGGGCCCGACAGCGTCAGGGACAAAAAAACAAATTCTCGTGCTGAATGATATCGTGCTCGTTGATATCAGCGTCGTCGAGGACGCGCTACGTGCTGATAAATCCCCGTGGACGCTAGGATACGCAACAACAATACATTCCTCGCAGGGACTAACCATCACGGACACAATTGTTTGGATAGTTGATAATCGCATCGAATGGTCGAATCTAGTCTATCTTGCAGTGTCCAGAGTACGAAGGATAAATCAGCTTCGAAGAATTGTTATTGACGAAGCCACCGACGAAGCCGGCGACAAAGTCACCATCGATGCAAGCGTCATTGATAGAAAACTCTCGGGTTACCGCCAACAGGATAAAAAAAAACAGCGGCGTTTTGATATTGATGCCGAATTAATAATCTCGCTACGACAACAACAGAATAATCACTGCGCGAGTTGCAATTGTATAATGAGTTGGCGTTATTCGGATAAAGACACTCGCCAATTTACCGTGGATAGGATCGATAACAGTCTCGGTCATGTCAAAAACAATGTGAGGTTGACCTGTCTTGAGTGCAATAGACGCAACGGCGCTAGTTAAGACCACGTGGGGGCAATTGAGTATCGTTAGGTATCACTTGTAGTTGCTCGCGTGTAAATCCGCGCTGAGGAGCAGTTGAATCCAGTCTATAGATCGGTGGTCTACCAGTTGATCGTGTTATCGTTGATATGTTATGTGTGGTAACACTCCAAATAGGATCGGTAGCCCTTTTTTTACCGCCTTCAAGCTCTCCTGGTTCATATAGATATCTAACAGTGACATCGCCGAGAATCGGCTTGGAAACGCTATCTATTTTTGATCTTCCGGGTATATACTCGTATTTAATCGCGTCGCTGGGCTTCATGTTGATTGCTCGGGTAATCTCGTTATTTAACGCTGCAATTACACCTGGCAACCTTTTAACCCATTCACGAGATCGTTTTTCTTGGATGAATTCCTTCGCGTATTGATATCCAAATAACCGTTCAGCGAGAGTCCGATTGAATCGTTCAACAATTGCCTGATCACGATGTAGCGCAGTATGACCTCGTCGTATCGCGACGCTATGATGTTTCAGCGTTGATAAAACAGCACCGCGAAATTCACTACCGGGATCAACTTGTAATAGATTTGGCCAGCGCAGAGGGCCTCTTCGATAAATTCTTTCAAACGCAGCGGCTACTTCAGTTGCCGACTTTGTTTTTAACGGCTCCGCTTGTTTGTATCGACTCGCAACATCAACTACGGTTAGCGCGTATTTGTAACCGTTGTCATGCGGCAAAAATAGTATATCAGCCTGATGAACTTCATTAGGTACGCTGACATCAAAGCGCGAGAAGTTGATTTGTTTAGGCGGTGGTAGATAGATTTGCCATATAGCCTGTTTGGATAACCAATTAACCGCAGTGGTCTTTGTTACCTTTGCAGCGCTTGCAAGCTTACCAATTGCGGCCTTCCCCTTCCAGTATCCTCTCGGAGAATAATAGATGGATTCCATGTTGTTATTATAAACGCTATCGTTTTCAATTACCAGCGCCAGAAGCTCCGCTTCCAATCATTAATTTACCTTTCATAGCCGATTTTGCCAACCATGAGGCCAATTTTTCTTTGACGGATTTATCAGGAATAGCATTTAATGCGTGAATTAATTTTACGTCCGCGATATGACGCTGTTGAAGATCGCTACTTTTGTAAGCAACATCATGAGCATGACACGCCTTATCGATAGCGTTTATTGGATACTCACCGGGTTTGGGCTGATTTTGATCATCGAGTCTGATATCTAATCGTGTTCCGGGGCCACAGTAGCTATATCCTGGGAGGTGTTTTTCTCCTGGATACTTTGCCCACGGGGTTCCGGGGAGTTTTGCCAATTTGGCTGCGATGTCACCTCCTCGCTTTTTTTTAAAACATCCCCGGGTTTAATAGAAATAAATCTAAATTTCTTTGTACCGCATTGTACGCACTTACCAGTAAGCGCCGATCTGTTATTTCTTGTTGTAACGGTTGTCATATCATTTGTGCCAGTACGCACTCTGCACTTCACACAATATAGATCCATAATTTATGTATAGAGATATGAATATAATTGATTTTTCGGCGACTAAATCAAGAGAACCAGTTAAGCATGTTGCAGCGTTACCAAACTCGATCCGGATGATTATCATCGGACCATCTGGATCCGGCAAGACGCAATTGTTACTCAATTTAATAATGAGATGGATGAAGTGGGATAAGTTGTATTTGGTTGCTCCTAGCGTAGATGATCAACGATGCTACGAGGTGTTGAAAGATTTCAACGAGAATGCATCAGCGATCGCTAAAAAAAATGTTATTGAGTTTATTACGGATATCAATGATGCACCGGGTATTGATGATATTGATGGCGACGTTAACAATCTAGTCGTGTACGATGATGTTATGTTAGACAATCAAAAGAACCCAGCTAGGATATTTTCCAGAGGCAGGCATAAAAACACTGACGTGATATATGTCACTCAACGATACACTCAGATTCCAAAAGTAATTAGAGACAACTGTAATATTCTTGCTGTGTTCAACGGCGTTGATACACACACGCTACGAAATATTTGGCAGACATGGTGCGGCGGTGACATGGACTTTAATGTTTTTCGAAACTTTTTTAGTCATGCTCAGTCGACCCCACATGGATTCATAACGATAAATTTACATGATCCTCGGACACGATATCGTATCGGACTTGACCAAATATTCGGTTAGTTGTAAATAATTTTCATTGTAAATAACCACTTAGCAGCAGGGGGGCGATGACATCGACGCGGTCGTCGATGTGCTTACCGGACGCTGACGACGCTGGGGATCGGCGCGCAGAAGGTGTTAATTAAACCAAATGACGATTGGACGATCCCCCAACGACGTCGTCGTTTTTTTTTTACCAGGCGCTGACGACACTAGATCGTTGAGTGCAGAAAGTAATAATTAAGCAAAATAACGATTGGACAAAATGTCCGATTCGCCCCCTCTGCTGCTGTTGGTATCCCATGTCCAGAGCTTTGAACAATTCTACGCTGACCCAGGTTCCCGTCAAGGCCCGTTCTTCCTGGGTGTGCTGACAAGGTTGGTCTTGGTTGCACGTTTCGGCACAAGTACGGCACAAGGGAAACATCAGTTTGCCTTGACAATGGTGAGGTAAGACGGGATAGTATAGGTTCGTGGGAGGCAAAACTTTGCACTTGATCAAGCCTTCGTATTGTCGAATGTTTTTCAGGTCAATGTGTTCCGTCAGCAATTGCGTGTGCCCTACAGGAAAGCGACAATATTTGCACACGTAGGGATACAGCGAACACACGTCCAAGTATTTGATTTCTTCTCCTTTCTCTTCGTCGGCTTGGTACAGCAAACAGGTGGCATTGGTCCTTCCTCCGTACAAACTATCCCTCGGGTTCAGCGGGTCCATGAACTGGTAACTTTCCACGAGGCGTTTAAACTCGGGATCGGTTTTCATACGGTGATCGTACTCGTGTTCCCACATTTCCACCACTTGGTATCCTTGCTGTTCTAACTTTAGGCGCCGCTGACAAGTGTCCTGATACAAGTCTTCCATGGTTCGTTGCAAAAACTGATTTTTAGTGCCACGGTCAGGGTAACAGACGGGACATCCGTGAAATAAGCAACCGTTAAACTCGTACACGATCTTGGGGTTTTCTAAGTCCCAACCATCGACCGAATACGTTCCGATGGTCTTTTCGCCTCCTCCGTTGCGGGCATGCTGAATCCACTTGTCTTCCTTGTCGCACAAGTAATGTAACCAACGTAGGGCTTTGACCGAGTTTTGACGTTTGACAAAGTGGGTCGTTTGAGGACTGATGACAGCCACGGTGTTTTCAGGCATGAATCGTTGTCGATACACTAAGGAACACGCTTTGGCAATGGTGCAAGCTTCTTTCAAAGGATCGACCCCTCCGTGTTCCATGAACAGTTCTCGAAATTTTCCACAGCAACGCCGTAAAATGTCCACGTCGGAACGACAATACTTTAACATTTCTTCCTGAAAGTCGAAGGGGTCAGAGGCATGAGCCTGATACCAAGCGTAGAAAGCTTCTCGTTGTTCGGTACGCATGTTGTCGGGGTCGTAATAGTGAGCCTCAGGTAAATGGGGTAGAACGGCGTGTTGATTGGCTTCCGTATTGAAAAAGTGTGGAAAGTACCCTTTAGCCATTTCTGTCATTCCAAACGTTTTAGGCATTCGGCTCAAAGGCATGGCCAAGTAGCTCATCGAATCTTTAAACTGTACTTGTCCCACTTGCATGAAAACGATTTTGGCTCCGTTCAAAGTGACTTTAGGATAATTTGGTGCCTTGTTCCGTATAGTATCTGAGAAGAAACTGTCCATCGTATCCGGAGAAATTGTGAGCCATCACTGTGGCATGACGATGACAATCTCCGTAACGTTCGATGTCCTCTTGGCTCCACGTCTTGTCGATGGGATCTAAGACCCATTGAGCAAAATCGGCTAACGTGTTCGGTCCTCGAAAGATTTTTTCACGCCCTCCGGGAATCTTGCTGCAGTGAGGGCAATGACTGAAGATAGGTTCTTGAATGCACTTCTCGCACGCTCGATGAGCCACGCAGAAATTAGGAATGTGAATACCGGTCTCTTGCATGCATTCGAAATCGAAAAAGATGAAATTGCCTTTCTTCTTGTGACTGTCCTCTTTCTCTGGTGGGGGTTGGTATTTTTGCACGTAACATTGGTGTTCCAAGTCCACGATGTGGTGACAAATGTGACATTTTTTCTTTCCTGAACATACGTGTGCCTTGGTATTATTGGTACGTATGACTTGTCCACACGTAGGGCACAATCTCAGGAGTTGACAAGCGCATTTCTTCTGTGAACCTTGCGTTTTCAGATGTTGTTGGTAACAAGTAGGGCTAACAAACGTGCGCAGACAAGTCGAACAAGGCACTGGTTCTTCGCTCAGACAGGGTAAAGAGGCCAAACATCCTGAGCATTTCAATCCACAATGCTTGTGTTGCTCTCGATTATTATAACCATGGTCACATTTCTCACAGTAATAACTGTATCCCAGGAATCCGGTGATACTGGTAATCGTATCGAAATGGTCATCGTGATAATAAACATGAATGTATTTTCCGTCCTTAAAATGTTGGCCTCGAAACAACAGAGGCCCGCGCATTTCTTGAGGGTGCACTTTTAAGGTGTAGCGTGGAGCTAGGGCATCTTGCAATTTTTGCATCTCAGGAATGCCACAGGGTGTGTCTTTGGACAGGCCAGCTTGTTTCAACAGGAGTTCTGCTTCGTTTCGTTGTTTGGCTCGATGGGAACGTTGAATAGTGTTCCAGGTTCTTTTCCATTCTACCGTGTCGTTCTTGTCGGCATAGGTTCGTCCCACCACGATGGCACGGGCTAAACACATCTGGTCATGAGAGTTGTTAATTCGGACGAGACTCTTTTTGGTGTTGCGAAGGTCGTCCACCAATAACATCTTTTTGCGTCCAGTTCCTTGAGGAGGAGGGACGTGGGTCATGTCCAATGTGGCTTTTCCATCGGTGATGTCAAACTGGTCATTAGATTGTTGCACGTGTTGAATCTTGTCCATGACTTTGGAAGCGGTCAATTCTGCAGGGGTGCTAAACTCGATCCAAACAGGGGATTTCAAACCGTCGTGTTGTATGGAAAGTCTCAAGCGATCGTCTTCTTTGGGTTGACATTGCTGCTTGAGTGCAGTGAGCAAAGAATCCCACACCTCAGTGATGAACACTTCTGCTTTCTCTAACGGCACTTCAGCCTTGAAATCTTTAAACTTCACTGTGTATTTGTAAGCCGTGGTTCTAAATTTTCTAGAGGAGCGCTTTTCCGTCTCTCGAATGGAATAGTACTTTTCAGGGTTGACTAAGGGTGGTGAACTTGGTTTAGAGGGTTCTGATTCTGGTTCACTCATGTCCTCTTCAAAATCACTGGCATGAATTTGTGCCAAGATTTCAGCCCTGGTACGAGGCGATAGATCACGTTTCTGCCTCTTACTTTCTTCTTCTTTCTTCTCGAATGAATTAGATCGTTTCATCTTGAAAGCAAAACGTCAAATGACTCAAGTTCAAACACCATGAGCTACTTTATAGTCATAGCAGACCAGCGTATATAAAAGGGTGTATGTCTTGTCCTTTCACTATTCATTTCACTCTCAAGCCGAGCACAACGATGGAAGAGACTAACCAGATGGAACGTTTCGTCAGAGCTTTGCGTGGGGTCATTAGAAAATTCTCTTCAAACCAGCCTACGGACTATTCTCCTTCCTTTAGAGATAAAAGTCAAGATACTTGCTATATCTGTCAGAAGAAAGGGCATTGGTCTTCAGAGTGTCCAGACCGTCAAAAAAGAACAAAAACAGGGGCTAAAAAAGACAAAAGTCAAGATACCTGTTATTATTGTAAAGAAAAAGGACATTGGTCTCCAGATTGCCCAAAAAAGAAACAAGAGGAGTCAGAAGAAAAGAGGGATTCTTCAGAAGAAGAATGGGATTCTTCAGAGGAAGAGAGGGATTCTTATGAGGAAGAAAGAAGACAGGTGAAGAAAAAGAAACAGGAGAAAAAAAGAAGAAGGGAAGAAAGCGAGGAGGAGGAAGAAGAGGAAAAGAGTGTGACGGTGAAAAAATTCAAAAAACAGAGAGACTAAACAAGGAGACAGAAGAAGTGAATGAACTTTTAATTAAAGTGTTGTGTTGTGAATTGTGAATTGGATTGTAAAAAAATGGAGAAAAGAATAAATTAATGATATAAGGTAAGTGTCTTTGAGTTTTGATTTCAAAAAAAAGAAGCTACACTCACGCACTCATACACAGACACGTACTATAAGGGTAAAATGGGCTGTTGAATATTTTTTTGAGTTATTGGCAATTTGAAATTGTATTTCTTTTCGAGAAATGTGGGTGGCCCTGAAAAGGGCCTTTTTTGGTGCAGGGGTGAGTTTAAGCAATCAACTTTAACTGCCTTAAGCCTTTGCCACGGCCAAGGCCTACTTCTGGACTACGTAATGTTGATGATGATTGAGTTGAAATCACTAAGGGTGGTACGGTAGGCTTAGTCACAGGGTTGACGTGTTTAGCTCGGGAAGGTCGTATTCTCTTCGGTCGTGATAAAGACGTCTGATACATTTGTTTCAGACTTCTTAACTCCGCTAAAATGTCCAACAGTACCGTGACCGTTTGATTTTCACCCTCTTGTTTCTTTGCTGCTACTTCTTCTTGCTGTTGCTGCTGTTGTTTTTTTCTTACCTCTTCTTCTTGCTGTTGCTGTAGGAGAAAAGCTTGTTCCGCTTCCTTTTGTCGTTGTATAAATTTCTCCAATTCTTCTTTCTGTCTCTGTCTAAAATTCTCCACTTGCGGTAATGAAGAAGGTAACGCAGGTTCCGGAACAAATTCTTGCGAAGAGAGAAAATCCACAAAATCCCAATTCACCTCTTCTGAAAGTAAGTCCGGGTTCCCTTGGGCAGTCTCCCCTGCTGGTGCACCCCAATGGATCGTTTTCTGAGTTTCCGTCATGTTGAATCACTGTCGCATAGATTGACTGCACACAAGCGCTAGCAAATCTATATTGACTACGTGACGTCACAGACTGCTCTCTTCGGATTGGATGCGGCTGGCTGAATTTCGTAACGCGTGTTCGGATTGGTGAATGAACTCAATTCGTTTCAATCCTACCTCTGCCTATAAATAAGCGCCGTTCACTGCATTGATTCACCTGTTTCTCGGAGCCTCAAGATGTGGACCGACGTTCAATCTTCAACCCTTGTGTCAACAATGATGTTCAGGACGGACATGCTCATGTATGTCCGGTCCAAGTGGACTGTTGTTGATAGGACAGATACAAGTCTATGGATGAGGAGAGTTTATATAGAAAGACAAGGATGTCTGAAGAGGGTACTTGTGTATGGACCGGCAGTTAGAAGGAGTTTAAGAAGAAGAAGAAGATGTGAGAGATGCCATCTATGTTAATATTAATATTAACATAAACCCAAAGGCCCTTTTCAGGGCCAGCCATATTTCTCGAAAAGAGATAGTCTTTGAATTGCCTACCCCTTTTTTAAAAAAATTTTTTTAAAAAAAAGAAAAAAAATCCCATGTTCCATTCCCCTTGTCCCTAAACAAGCCCAAACTCTATTCCCCATGTTAAATTCCCCTTGTACGTAGAGTGACCCACGATTTATCGCCATGTTAAATTCCCCTTGTACGTAGAGTGACCCACGATTTATCGCCATGTTAATTCCCCTTGTACGTAATCTGACCCACGATTTTTCGCCATGTTAAATTTCCATTGTACGTAATCTAAACCAGGGGGGGTCTGTAATGCTAATTCCCATTGTACGTAAAGTGCCCCCCTTCACTACTGAGGGTGAACAGACCACTTGCTGGAAGGTCCATTTTGGAAAAAATAAAGCTTCCTACGAAAAATACAAATAAAAGGTCAATAAAGTCAAAGCGAAGCCTCTAACTGAAACCAAGAGATTCTCTAATTGGGTTAGTTCTAACTGAAACCAAGAGGTTCTCTAACTGGGTTAGTTTTTTTTTTGTTTCTTTGTCTTTGTCGTTTGTGTTTTCCAAAATTTTGTTTACACACCGTGACACTTATTTGTGGTCGCACCCTCTCTGCTGCTATAAATGTGTGAGTAATTAAATCATTATTATATCAATAATGGAATCTTACACTAGTAGATTATCTAGAGAAAGATCAGTAGCAATCAGAAGATATCTTCCTGTTCGTGATGCTCTCAAACAAAAACTGCAAGAACACCAAGAAGCACAAGTTGAATATGGAGAAGGTACAGAACAAGTATTTAAACCTGTTACAATGGTTACCGAAAGAGCTGCAGAAGCTACTGAAGGTCTTCTTCCGGCATTAAAACAAACTGCTGAGCAAACTGAAAAGATAGCAAGAAGAACCAAAGAGATAAAAAGAATTTTAAGAGATCTTCCAGCTGGAATAGCTGCCTCTCAACTCCCACATGTTCCTCAACTTGATGAATTGGAACATGAAGGTGCTGTTGGAGGAGAACCAGAACCTAAACCAGAAACGAAAAAAGAAAAGAAAGAAAGTTGAAATGCTTGATAAATTTACTCCAAAAGGTATTCAAAATATAAGACAGACTAAAGAACTACATATACTTTCTGTAGATGGTTATGCAGAACGAAATAAATATTTAAAACCTGAATATGTTAAAGGTGTATCTTTTGATCAATTGCGTAAATGGGTGTTTCGTGCACATGATGAAAAAAATCAAGCACGAGGAGACGAATTTGCTGAATATTTACAACGATCAGATGAATATATTGCTATTAAGCAATTACAGGAAATTGAAAAAAAGCATTACCTACTAAATCACATATTCCTTAGCTACCACAGCAACCTCTTAAACCACGGCAACTTCCTCCTCAACCACAACTTCCTGGACCACAATCTCCTCAACCACGAAAAAAACTTTCTAAAGATGAAATTGAAACTGCTATTATAAGCAGATTTACACCTGATGGTTTACAGACTATCAGGGACGCGGATTTTCCTGGGACAATAGATATTGCTGCAGAATATAACGAAAGGGATAAATATTTAAAACCTGTATATCAGAAAGCTTTTCCATAAAGTGATTGGATTAGAGATGAATTTGTCGCTCGATTTGGTTATAAATATTTAGATAATAGAGATTTTGTTCAAACATATGCAGGTAGAATAAATGAAAGTAAACAAGAATTACAACAACCAAAAGAAAAAGTTGATATTTTTAGGGAATTGTTTGAAGAAATTCCCAAAACCGGCAGTGGTTTAGGAACTGGCCCTGACAGTGTTCTTGTCGATGTTAATCGATTAGAAGTTCTGATAGGAGAAAAACGCGCAGGAAATAATTCTCCAGAAATTATTAATGAAATATCTGATATTTGCCGAAGAATATTTACAGGCGGTGGTATGGACCGTAATATTTATCATTCTCTCATTAATGAAATTAATGATGATTATTGCAGCGACTGAAAACAATTAATTAATCAATTTGCGTTTTAAAAAAGTGATCATACACAATGCTCAGCGTGGGCCTGTAATAGTTAGGATAGTAAACTCACGATTGCCAACGTACAAAGCAATTTACGGAGATGGACTTGATGATGTTGTTCAAGGTTTAAGAGAATAGCACCAAAAGCAATACCGATTGCAAAACAATTAGGAATGAAAGCTAATGACGCTATTCGCGATAAAGGTATCAGTGCTGTTGGTAATGTTGCCGGTACAGCATTTTCAGTAATCAAAGAAAGATTAGCTCGATTAGTACGAAGAAAACCACAACCAGTAAAATTACCCATCACTGAAGTTATGCTTGCAAATATCAGTAAAATAATAAATCAAGCTGCAAATAAAAAAGTAGCAGATTTTACTGTTAATGAAGCCGTTTCTGCAATGTTGACTAATGAAATTATACCGGCAAATACAAGTTTTATTTCAGCAAGTGGTCTTCGTGTTAGACGATAACAATTATAATAAAAATGTTTAAGCTTATATCCGATCCAGCGTTTGATATGGACCCACCAGTTCTTAAAGACGAATCTATACGTGATTATCGATATTATTCTTCTGATGCACGTGTACCAGATCAGCGTGGTCAGTAGTGAAAGGGGTGAGATTAGCGTCAATGGGAATTAGCATTACAAACACCCCCTGGGCGAGATTAGCGTCAATGGAAATTTAACATTAACCACCCTAGGCGAGATTAGCGTCAATGGAAATTTAACATGGGCAAAAAACCCTGGGTAAGATTAGCGTCAATGGAATTTAACATTGGAGAAAGGAAAAAAAAAGGAAATATTGAGATTAGCGTCAAAGGCATTCGAACAATGGAAAAAAAAAATATCGATTCTAGGGACAAAGGCAATTGAACATGGGGAATAGAGTTTGGGTCTGTCTAGGGACAAGGGGAATTGAACATGGGAATAGAGTTTGGGTTTGTCTAGGGACAAAGGGGAATTGAACATGTTAGAAAAAAAAACTACTTTAGGGACAAGGGGAATTGAACATGGGATTTTTTTTAAAAAATTTTTTATAAAGGGGTAGGCAATCGAAAGGCTATCTCTTTTCGAGAAATGTGGGTGGCCCTGAAAAGGGCCTTTGGGTTTATGTTAATATTAATATTAACATAGACGGCATCTGTCACATCTTCTTCTTCTTCTTAAACTCCTTCTAACTGCAGGTCCATACACAAGTACCCTCTTGAGGCATCCTTGTCCTTCTATGTAAACTCTTCTCATCCATAGACTAGTATCTGTCCTATCAACAACAGTCCACTTGGACCGGACATACATGAGCATGTCCGTCCTAAACATCATGGAAGACACAAGGGTGGATGATTCAACTGTGGTCCACATCGTGAGGCGACGAGAACACGTGAATCAATGCAGTGAACTGCGCTTATTTATAGGTAGAGGAAGGATTGAAACGGATTGAGTCCATTCACCAATCCGAACACGCGTTACAAAATTCAGTCAGTCCGCATCCAATCCGAAGAGAGCAGTCTGTGACGTCATGTGGTCTATATAGATTCGTTAGCGCCTGTGTGCTGTCAATCTATGCGACAGTGATTCAACATGACGGAAACTCAGAAAACGATCCATTGGGGTGCACCAGCAGTGGAGACCACCCAAGGGAACCCGGACTTACTTTCAGAAGACGTACATTGGGATTTTGTGGATTTTCTTACCTCGCAAGAATTTGTTCCGGAACCTTCGTCTCATTCTTCATTACCGCAAGTGGAGAATTTTAGACAGACACAGAAAGAAGAATTGGAGAAATTTATGCAACGACAAAAGGAAGCGGAACAAGCTTTTCTCCTACAGCAACAGCAACAGCAACAAGAAGAGGTAAGAAAAAAACAACAACAAGAAGAAGTAGCAGCAAAGAAACAAGAGGGTGAAAATCAAACGGCTACGGTACTGTTGGACATTTTAGCGGAGTTAAGAAGTCTGAAACAAATGTATCAGACTTCTTTATCACGACCGAAGAGAATACGACCTTCCCGAGCTAAACATGCCAACCCTGTGACTAAGCCTATCGTACCACCCTTAGTGATTTCAACCCAATCATCAGAAGTAGGCCTCGGCCGTGGCAAAGGCTTAAGGCAGTTAAAGTTGATTGCTTAAACTCACCCCCTACACCAAAATAAAAAGGCCCTTTTCAGGGCCACCCACTTCTCTCGAAAAGAGATAGCCTTTCAATTTGCCAATAACTCAAAAATCAACAACAACAAAAAAACCATTTTACCCTTATAGTACATGTCTGTGTATGAGTGCGTGAGTGTAGCTTCTTATTTTAAAATCAAAACTGAAAGACACTTACCTTATATAATTAATGTATTCTTTTCTCCATAGTTACAATCCAATTCACAATTCACAACAGAACACTTAATAAATTGCATTCACTTCTTCTGTTTCTTTCTTTTTTACTCTCTCTTTTTTTTCAATTTCTTCACCGTCACAGTCTTTTCCTCCTCTTCCTCCTCACTTTCTTCCCTTCTTCTTTTCTTCTCCTGTTTCTTTTTCTTCACCTGGCTGCTTTCTTCCTCTGAAGAATCTCTCTTTTCTTCTGAAGAATCCCTCTTTTCTTCCGACTCCTCTTGTTTCTTTTTTGGGCAATCTTGAGACCAATGTCCTTTTTCTTGACAATAATAACAGATATCTTGACTTTTGTTTTTTCTAGCCCCTTTTTTTTTTTTTGACGGTCTGGACACTCTGAAGACCAATGCCCTTTCTTCTGACAGATATAGCAAGTATCTTGACTTTTATCTCGAAAGGAAGGAGAGTAGTCCGTCGGCTGGTCTGAAGAGAATTTTCTAATGACCCCTCGCAAAGCTCTGATGAAACGTTCCATCTGGGTAGTCTCTTCCATCGTTGTGCTCGGTTTGAGAGTGAAATGAATAGTGAAAGGACAAGACACACACCCTTTTTATATACACTGGTTTGTCATGACTATAAATTAGTCTATGGTGTTTAAACTTGAGTCATTTGACGTTTTGCACTCAAGATGAAACGATCCTATTCATTCGAGAAGAAAGAAGAAGAAGAAAGTAAGAGGCAGAAACGTGATCTATCGCCTCGTACCAGAGCTGAAGTTTTGGCACAAATTCATGCCAGTGATTTTGAAGAGGACATGAGTGAACCAGAATCCGAACCCTCTAAACAAAGTTCACCACCGTTAGTTAACCGTGAAAAGTACTATTCCATTCGAGAGACGGAAAAGCGCTCCTCTAGAAAATTTAGAACCACGGCTTACACCTACACAATGAAGTTTAAAGATTTCAAGTCCGACGTACCATTGGAGAAAGCAGAAGGGTTTATCACCGAGATGTGGGAATCTTTGCTCACCGCACTCAAGCGACAATGTCAACCCAAAGAAGACGATCGCTTGACACTATCCATAGATCACGACAGCTTGAAATCCCCTGTTTGGATCGAGTTTAGCAGACCCGCAGAACTAACCCCTTCCAAAGTCATGGACAAGATTCAACACGTACAACAATCTAATGACCAGTTTGACATCACCGATGGTAAAGCCACACTGAAAATGGCCCACGTCTCTCCTCCTCAAGGGACCGGACAACGCAATAAGGTGTTATTTGTGAACGACCTTCGCAGCACCAAAAAGAGTCTCGTCCAAATTAACAACCCTCAAGACCAGATGTGCTTAGCCCGAGCCATCGTGGTGGGACGAACCTATGCCAACAAGAACGACACGGCAGAATGGAAAAGAACCTGGAAAACTATTCAACAATCGGACCGAGCCAAACAACGAAACGAAGCAGAACTCCTGTTGAAACAAGCTGGCCTGTCCAAAGACACACCCTGTGGCATTCCTGAAATGCAAAAATTGCAAGATGTCCTAGCTCCACGCTACACCTTGAAAGTGCACCCTCAAGAAGTGCGTGGGCCTCTGTTGTTTCGAGGGAAAGACTTTAAGGATGGAAAATACATTCATGTCTATTATCACGATGACCATTTCGATACCATTACCACTATCACTGGATTCCTGGGATACAGTTATTACTGTGAGAAATGTGACTATGGCTATAACAATCGAGAGCAACACAAACATTGCGGATTGAAATGCCCAGGATGTTTGGCCTCTCCACCCTGTCTGAGCGAAGGACAAGAAAGAGTACACTGTCCTGCTTGTCTGCGCACGTTTGTCAGCCCTGCCTGTTACCAACAACATCTGAAGACGCAAGGTTCACAGCAGAAATGTGCTTGTCAACTGCTGAGACTGTGCCCTACCTGTGGACAAGGCCTACGTACCAATAATGCCAAGGCACACGTATGTTCAGGAAAGAAAAAATGTCACATTTGTCACCACATCGTGGACTTGAAACACGAATGCTACGTGCAAAAATACCAACCCCCACCAGAGAAAGAGGACGGTCACAAGAAGAAAGGCAATTTCATCTTTTTCGATTTCGAATGTATGCAAGAGACTGGCATTCACATTCCTAATTTCTGCGTGGCTCATCGAGCGTGCGAGAAGTGCATTCAAGAACCTATCTTCAGTCATTGCCCTCACTGCAGCAAGATTCCCGGAGGGCGTGAAAAAATCTTTCGAGGACCGAACACGTTAGCCGATTTTGCTCAATGGGTCTTAGATCCCATCGACAAGACGTGGAGCCAAGAGGACATCGAACGTTACGGAGATTGTCATCGTCATGCCACAGTGATGGCTCACAATTTCTCCGGATACGATGGACAGTTTCTTCTCAGATACTATACGGAACAAGGCACCAAATTATCCTAAAGTCACTTTGAACGGAGCCAAAATCATTTTCATGCAAGTGGGACAAGTGCAGTTTAAAGATTCGATGAGCTATTTGGCCATGCCTTTGAGTCGAATGCCTAAAACGTTTGGAATGACAGAAATGGCTAAAGGGTACTTTCCACACTTTTTCAATACGGAAGCCAATCAACACGCCGTTCTACCCCATTTACCTGAGGCTCACTATTACGACCCCGACAACATGCGTACCGAACAACGAGAAGCTTTCTACGCTTGGTACCAGACTCACGCCTCCGACCCTTTCGACTTTCAGGAAGAAATGCTAAAGTATTGTCGTTCCGACGTGGACATTTTACGGCGTTGCTGTGGAAAATTTCGAGAACTGTTCATGGAACACGGAGGGGTCGATCCTTTGAAAGAAGCTTGCACCATTGCCAAAGCGTGTTCCTTAGTGTATCGACAACGATTCATGCCTGAAAACACCGTGGCTGTCATCAGTCCTCAAACGACCCACTTTGTCAAACGTCAATACTCGGTCAAAGCCCTACGTTGGTTACATTACTTTTGCGACAAGGAAGACAAATGGATTCAGCATGCCCGCAACGGAGGAGGCGAAAAGACCATCGGAACGTATTCGGTCGATGGCTGGGACTTAGAAAACCCCAAGATCGTGTACGAGTTTAACGGTTGCTTATTTCACGGATGTCCCGTCTGTTACCTTGATCGTAGCACTAAAAATCAGTTTTTACAACGAACCATGGAAGACTTGTACCAGGACATTTGTCAGCGACGCCTAAAGTTAGAACAGCAAGGATACCAAGTGGTGGAAATGTGGGAACACGAGTACGATCACCGTATGAAAACCGATCCCGAGTTTAAACGTGCCGTGGAAAGTTACAAGCTGATGGACCCCCTAAACCCGAGGGATAGTTTGTACGGAGGAAGGACCAATGCCACCTGTTTGCTGTACCAAGCCGACGAAGAGAAAGGAGAAGAAATCAAATACTTGGACGTGTGTTCGTTGTATCCTTACGTGTGCAAATATTGTCCCTTTCCTGCAGGGCACCCACAATTGTTCACGGAACACATCGACCTGAAAAACATTCGACAATACGAAGGCTTGATCAAGTGTAAAGTTTTGCCTCCCACGAACCTATACCATCCCGTCTTACCTCACCATTGTCAAGGCAAACTGATGTTTCCATTGTGTCGTACTTGTGCCGAAACGTGCAACCAAGACCAACCTTGTCAGCACACCCAGGAAGAACGGGCCTTGACGGGAACCTGGGTCAGCGTAGAATTGTTCAAAGCTCTGGACATGGGATACCAACTGTTAGAAGTGTACGAAATTTGCCACTTTCCCAAGACACAACAATACCACAAGGGTGACCCCAGTCAGAAAGGCATTTTCGCCGACTACGTGGATGCCTTTTTGAAACTGAAGCAAGAAGCCAGCGGCTATCCTTCCTGGTGTCACACTTCCGAAGACGAAAAGACATTCAAAGAGAAATACTATGAACAAGAAGGCATCTCTTTAGACCACATCGAGAAAAACGAAGGCAGGCGATCGTTTGCCAAAGTGATGTTAAATTGCTTGTGGGGTAAAATGGCACAACGACCGTGTTTACCCAAGACGGAATATTTGACAGAACCTTCCCGCTACTTTCAGATGATTCACGACAAAACCAAATACATGAAACACGTGGACGTCGTTCGCGAGGATTTGATCTTGGTCAATTACGAAGAAGATCTGGACTTTGTACAAGACGACCCTTTTGGAAATGTCATCATTGCGGCTTACGTGACAGCTCATGCTCGCTTAAAATTGTACGAAGCTTTAGAACTGTTAGGGGAACGTGTCCTGTACTTTGACACGGACAGTTGCATTTACATCCATCACCCGAGTCAACAGCACCCTGACATCGAAGGAGACCGTTTAGGAGCCTGGACAGACGAACATCCCGACGACAAGATTCTAAGTTTCGTCAGTGGTGGTCCCAAAATTACGGCTACGAATACCGGGACCCACAAGGAGAATTGCACACGACGTATAAAGTGAAAGGATTGACTCTGAATTATCGTACCAGTCGTGTGGTGAACTTTGGGGTATTGAAAGAAGCCTTGCAATCGGGAGAGGATGCAAACTTTAAAGTGACCACCTATCAACCGAATAAAATTGTACGTTTACCCACTCACCACATCGTCAGTCGACCCTTGGAAAAAGTCTATCAAATCGTGTACCAGAAGCGAGTGCGACTTCCCAATCATTTCACCTTACCGTATGGATACGTCGGTATTGGTCTGTATATAAAAAGGAACCCTAGGCAAGATCGATAGTTCATTGTGACTACCAAGACCGAGCGAACAAGATGAATACTTTCAGAGAGACACAAAACAAGTTTAGACAGGCACAATTCAAGTGTGGGGCTTCTGAAGTGGAATGCGATTGTGAGCCTTGCGACTTTTCAACCTGTGTTAGTGACGGTGCCAGAAGAACCCGTCACCCAGGACGGGACTGTCGTGGACAGGCCTGAAAGACCCTTTCGGGAGGACACTTGTGTGGCCTTACCCCCTACTAAAGAACTGGTTAGAACATTACCCAAAACATGTTGTACAGACACTTGTGTTTATTCCACGTTGATGGTTATCATGTGCCTTTTATCCTTATACTTAAGCCTTTGACTTTTATGTATTTTTGTCTTTCGTATTCATGTTTGAAACATTCAATAAACGTGTTCTGAAAAAAGTATATAAACTCTTGTCTTGTTTGTTTTCGTGTCACAAGTGACATTTCTCACACTATGGCTACCTCTGCTGTCTCTGCTCCCTCTTCCTCCACTGTCAAAGTCATCGACGAACACTTAGATCGTGCCAGTTGGGAGGCTTTGTATCTTCGCCATCACTTTAACATGCTCATTGCTGGACCTAACGGTTCAGGCAAAACCGAATTTGTCAAACGTTTGATCGAACATAAACATCATTTGATCGATCGACCACCTCAGCGGATCGTGTGGTGTTACAAAGAGTGGCAATCGGCGTACAGCCTCTTGCGAGAAAGTCAAGGCGATTCCATCGTGTTTGTGGAAGGCATTCCTAAAGAAGACGACGGCATCGTCTCTGACTCCCGTCAAACCCATTTGGTCATTTTCGACGACATGTTAGGAGAAGACGAAGAAGAAATTAAACTGTGGTTTACGCGCAAAGGGCATCACCGTAATGCCAGTGTCGTTTACATCACCCAAAATTTGTTTCAACAAAGTAAAGCCCATCGCACCATCAGTCTCAATGCGCATTACGTGGTCTTGTTTAAAAGCCCTCGAGATAAATCGCAAGTGCAAGTCTTAGCCAAACAGTTAGGAACGCCATGGCTGACTCAGGCGTACGACGATGCCACTCAAACTCCACACGCCTATTTACTCGTCGATTTGAAACCTACGACCCCCGAGGATTTGCGATTTCGTACCCACTTGTTTCACCACTGGTGCCAAGACGGTAGGCCTGTCCTGTACACGTCTTCGTCCTCGACTTCATTTCACTCCACATAAAAAATCTATAAAAACCTCAGACTCTTTTTCGTCTGTCTCACTCACAGTGCGAACATGACGTCCCTTCAGTCGCATCTTCCCGTCAAATTGATTCGTGCCTTGTATGACATCAGTCGACAAAAAAATCCACAAATACGAGCTCGTGTCTTAGAAGCTAGTCTCAAAGAAGTCTTACGATGGTTCACGGTGACGGCACGTCAAATACTCCAAGGAATCGTTCAGATTCTTCATCAAACCAAACGCTTTTTCGATCGAAACAGAGTCGCTTTGGTCGAACTGGCCGATCCCCGCATCGACACTCAAACCAAAAAACAAATCATTTTGAAACCTGGAGGGAGTGGTACTCTAGGAGGGGTCATCATTCGCTCACTCTTAAGATGGGATCCTAATGCCCCCAAAGTTATCCCCAAGAAAAAAGTCCAACGAAGCCCCAAGAAGAAAAAGAAAAAGACCAGGTCCCCTAGAAGAACTTCTCCAGTGGCGGGACCCTCCTCTTACCAGAAACCACCTCGGGAAAAGAAAAGATACCCCCAGAAAAAGAAAAGTCCACAGAAGAAAACTAGTCGCAAGAGAGGCACTTCGGCCAGGACGCAACCTTACACCCGCAAACCACGACCTGCCACGGCGGTGACCGCATCTCCGGCAGCCTCACGTTCATCCACTTCTCCGTTGATGACACCAAGAACTGAAGAGTACTTGGAGACGTTGATCACACCAAGAACTTCTCCGTTGATGACCCCAAAAAGAACTTCCCCAGTGGCAGGACCCTCCAATTTAGTGGCAGTGGCTGCTGCTCACAAAGTACCTTCTCCCAAAATCAAAGTCCATGAAAGATCGGGTATGTTACAAAGTTTACTGGATTTGTCCAAGCAAGAACTGACTCGATTTAGTCCGTTGCGTACCCCTCCACGACGTGTCATGCCTGTCCTCAAACTGATACGCCGTAAAGACAATCAGTGGAGACGCGTTCCAGTATAAAAAAGACCTGTGACCAAGTCGGGGGTATTAGTGTTTTTTTGGTACTCCTGAAGACTCAAAGATGTCACCCTCCAGAAAACCCCAAGGAAAGAAAAGAAAAGGACTACCACCACGTTTAGTCAAACATGGGGACATGTTATCTGTCCTGTCCAAAGCTTCTTCACCTCTACGAAAAAAACTCATTCAATCGGCCTCCAAAGAGGTCATCGATACCGTGTGCGAATGTTGTTTGAACGTTTTGAAAGGCACGATCCCTTTGTCCAAACACCAGAAACAATGCTTAAGCAAACATCGTCACGTTCTTCGCCAAATGGTTCGAAAGAAAATTCCCATTCGTCAAAAGAAGAAGATGTTGGTCCAACGTGGAGGCATTTTGCCTCTCTTGTTAGGCCCCATACTGAAAGGAGTCTTGGGAACCATGTTGGGAGGACTGGTGGGAGCAAGATAAAAAGGCCCTCGGAAGTCCCAAGATCTCAGAATTGACCCCTGACAACCCTATGGAAGGATGAAAACTAGCTTTAGTGCCTTACAAACGATGGATGGAATACCATCGGTGGCAAGAACAACGCACCCCGCATTTACCTCCCAATCCCCATTTCAGCGAGATGTCCCAGTTACAACACGAATTGCAGCCCTTAATGGATCGCCAAGATTTGTCCGAAACAGAAAAATCGCAAAAGTACGGTCAACTCTTGCAACGACTGCAACTCTTTCACCAGAAAGCTTTAGACGAAACAGCTCTACCCACTCTGAAAGATTTTAAGACCTTGATGAAAAGTCCAGCACCATCACCAGTACCAGTACCAGTACCACCACTACCAGTGACCAAGACAGAAAAAGGAGAAGAAGAAGAAGAAGGGTTTCAAACTCCACCAGAAAAAGTACGCAAGTTGACAACACCACCTACCTCCAGAATTGGATGGATTAAAAAGATGATGGCCACCCCTTCTTCATCACAAGAGAAAAAGAAAGTGAAGGCAGAAGTGAAGACAGAAGTGAAACAAGAACCGATATCCCCCGCTCAGATATCCTCCTCTTCAACACCTATTGCTGGTCGCACACGCAAAGCATTGCAATCCAAGAAAGTACCCCAAGAGAAAAAGAGTAGCATCTTCCAAGAGTGGGTGCCTTATTAACACACCAACCAACACAAAAAATGGAAAAAGTGTTAGCCAGCATTTACTACGATCCCTCGCATCCTGCAGGTTACGCAGGAGTTCAAAAATTGTATCGTGCTGCCAAAACGCGACTGAAAAGTCTCCGTTTACCTCAAGTGCAACGATGGTTACAAGAACAAGCTACCTACACTTTACACAAACCCATTCGACGCAAGTTTGCCAGAAGTCGCACCCGAGTGGAAGGCATCGATCATCAATGGCAAGCCGATTTAGCCGATGTCTCTCATTTGGCCAGCTACAATCGTGGCTACAAATATTTGTTTTGTGTCATCGACGTCTTTTCCAAATTTGCCTGGGTCGTGCCCTTGACTTCCAAATCGAGCAGCGACTTAGTGCGAGCCCTGCAACGGGTGTTGAAACAAAGCGGTCGTCACCCTCTTCGATGGCAAACGGACAAAGGCACCGAATTTCTGAACCAAGCTTTCCAAAAAGAATTAAAGAAACGTGACATTCATTTTTTTACCACCGAGAATCCCGAAACCAAGGCCAGCATCGTGGAACGTTTTCAACGCACTTTGAAAGAACGCATGTGGAAATATTTTACGCATCACCACACTCTGAAGTACATCGACATCTTACCGCACCTGGTGCAAGCGTACAACCAATCTTACCATCGAAGCATCGAAGACGTGACTCCCGACAACGAAGTGTTGGTGTTTGAGCGTCTGTTCGGTACGTCCCCGACGAGGGCTGTCCCCAAGAAAAGTGGAGAGTTGGCCGTAGGAGATTGGGTGCGCATTGGCAAAACCAAACGCACTTTCGACAAAGGTTACTTACCTAACTGGACGACCGAATTGTTTCGCGTCACTGGACGAGTGCATGGCCGTCATCCTGCCGTCTATAAATTGGAAGACATGAACGGAGAAGTGCTCAAAGGAACGTTTTATTTGCCCGAGTTACAACGTGTGACCAAAAAAGAAGACGACGTGTACGACATCGAAAGCATTCTCGAACGCAGAACCCGTAAAGTGGGCAAACGACGTGTCAAAGAAGTCAAAGTACGTTGGAAAGGATATCCGCCCAGTTTTGATTCTTGGATCGACGCTTCGCAAGTCATCGACTGTAAAAAGAAGTGACCATCATGCCCTTTCACACAGACGCAGCTACGTCGACCGCTCCTCCTTCCCCTAGTTCTTCTGTGCAAGATTTACAAAATAACCCTTGTGGGTGTGGTGTGGAGAACGTGTGCCTAAAACGCAAATCGTCTTTTTCTGCCAAATCTTCGTGGTGTATTGTGTCATCGGGGCAGCCATCGCCAATTTGAGTTTGCAACAAGGAGACAAACAATTGTGGACCATTTTATTGAGCAGTTGCATCGGTTACCTGCTTCCCAATCCCTCCCTGAAACTCTCCTCGAACGGGAACCACGGGAACCTTGTATCCAGTGCCAGTGCCAGTCACCACTCCAACAACAACCACAATCAGAACCCCATTTTGGGCGGAGACACGCCTCTGACATCCACTAACCCCTCAGACAACCACAGAACTCTGGAATTATGAGTCACCAAAACCAATTTTACTTAACCTTACCCAGTGACAGTTCCATGGAGGTGTTTCCCCACAACACGTTGTGCTGTTACACGGCTAAATTACCTCAAGCCATCCAGTTAGATCACGAAGCGCATTGGGAAGTGGCTTTAGTAGAAATGATTCACCCTACACAAATCCAAAACATCACCGAAAAGCAAAACACTTTTGAGGTCGAAATCCTGAACCAACAATTACAAGAAGCCATGAATGACATCGGGTTTTCAGGGGACACAAGACCATCCAACAATTCACCCTTCAATATCTACACCTTGAAAATTCCGGCAGGGTTTTATTTTAGTGGCCAACATTTGGTGGACACCATTACTTCCAGGTTCGAGTTCGCCTTTGGCAAAGCCCTGAACAGAGTCAAAAAAAGTGTCACCCTGGAGTACCATAAAGTGGCTCGTCGCTTACTGATGAATTTTCAGGATACCCAAACGTTGTCCATCAGTTTTAATCGTGACTTGTTTGATATTTTAGGTGGAGACACAAAAATGGCTCCAAATTTTAAACCGAAGATCAACAGCAATACGGAATTTTACAAGTTTTTTCGATTCCCTGTAGAACTGAACCAAGGATTGAATTTGATGTTCGTGTACTCCGATGTGGTGGAGTATAACGTGGTGGGACACACCTCTGTACCGTTACTGCGTGTCATTCCTTTCAAAGTGGATAGTACCACGACCAGTGACCAGGAAGGTGGAAACACCTATCACGTCCACCGGGAATTTGTGCATTCTCATTATTTGCCTGTCAGCAAGTCGTATTTGGACACGGTCAACATTGCTATAAAAGGAGATTTGGGACAAAATATTCCATTCACCAAAGGAAAAGTCACGGTGAAACTCCATTTTCGAAAACGGTTCTCTCACGACTCGTAAGTCATGAATCCAGTGTATCGAGGGGTTGCACGACAGCGAGGACACGGTTTAGGAGATATGTTAAAATCGGCCTTTCGTTCGGTGGCCCCGGTGTTGAAACCGATGGTGACACGCGGATTGCACACCTTGAAAGATGCGGCACTGACACAAGGCAAAGAATTTCTCCAAAATGTCATCATCGACAAACAAAACCCTAAAGAAGCCTTCATGAGGGCAGGCAAAAATGTCTTGCTGCAAACGGGTAAAGACCTTTTGGGCCGACAAGACACACCTATAAATGCCCTGCACGCTACCGAGTCAAGCATTCAGCAAGGACAAGGCAGAAAGAGACGACGAAGAAAACACCCTTTCACCAGACTTCAAGCTAGAAAGGCCAAGAAAAGAAGAACCGTTCGAGACTTAGACGTTTTCGATTATTGAGACACTACAACAAAAAAATGATGCACCGAGAGTCTTGCGCCTGTTCCAAGACGGAACTGGATCTGTTTGCCATGCCCCCCACCATGATGACCATGCAAGAATCCCAATGGGTGGAATGTCATCCCGTCTCCTCATTGACCGATTCCGCTCCCATCGAGTTTGAAATCAAGGGACAGCCCGAAGATTACATCGATCTGAACAGCAGTTACTTGTACCTGAAAGTCAAAGTTCTAGATAAGGATGGAAATGCTATAGACACTGAGCCAGTAGCTCCCGTCAACAATTTCATGCATTCCTTGTTCAGCTCAGTGGACTTGTACTTGAACAACAAACTGGTTAGCAGCAGCATGGATACTTACCCTTACCGTGCCTACCTGGAAAATCTCTTGACGTACGGAATAGACGCCAAGAACACTCATCTCAATGCCTGCGTGCTATGGGAACCTGACGAAGCGGGCGAATTTGATAAAACAGGTCTTGAAGCTGACCCCAAATCAAAAACAACCACCAATGAGGGATTTGTAGAACGAAGAAAGAGAATCATAGGACCCAACCAAAGTTTAGAACTGATGGATCGTTTGCATTTGGACATGTGGTTGCAAGAAAAATATTTGCTGAACGGGGTGGATGTCCGCCTGAGACTGAATCGGAGCAGTACCGCTTTCCATTTATTGGCTGATGCTGGCGAGTACAAAACCAAAATCCAAGAAGCCAGACTCTACGTACGTCGTGTGGAAGTGTTACCTAAAGTAGGTAACGACATCAGTCAGACGTTGAGCAGAACGACCGCCAAGTATCCGATCCGACGCGTAGAAGTGAAAACTTTCACCATTCCTAGGGGACAGCGATCCATGATCGAAGATCATCTGTTCCAAGGACAGCTACCCAAACGTTTGATCCTTGGTATGGTCTCGAATGAAGCCTTCAACGGAGCTATCACTAAAAATCCTTTCAACGTTCATCACTTCAACGTGTCCAAGATTGAAGTCAGTCGCGATGGCAAGACCTTGTGTACCCGACCTTTCGAACCTGACTTTGAGAAGAAGAATTACTTGAGATCGTACTTGTCCTTGTACGAAGCCACGGGACAGTTAGGAACCAACACCAGTCACGGCATTACGTACGACGATTATGACGGAGGCTATGCTTTGTGGGCTTTTGATTTCACTTCAGACCAAGGCAGCGACGAGGGACATTTCCACCCTATAAAATCCGGCCAGATTCGTGTGAAAATTCAGTTCGGAAACAGAATCGGTGATGATGATGTAACGTTGAACGTCATCCTGTATGCAGAATTCGATAATACCATAGAAATCAACAGTTTGAGAGAAGTCATTCTAGATTGCTAGAAGCCATGGAAGACTGTTATCCCTCTTTACCTAGTGGAGAAGCTTTGAAGATGGAATGTGAGGAGACCGTGGAAGGAGAATCCCAACACAAAGACGAAAAGGACATCGTGATCAAGTCGAGATGGTCAGAACAAGAACAGCAATTGGTCTCCTACTGTGCTACATACCTGGCAGACACAATTACGACATGGATGAAGCATGATTACTATGGATGTCAAAACATCAGTCAAGAAGAAAAATTCAACGAATATCTGGACGAAGCTTGGAGTCTGTTTAAAAAAGACGTGTTACGTTGGTGGTATAAAGACTTGCGTGAACATTTCTGTCCTCCATTAACGACTCGAGACATCCATTACATCAAAACCCTCTTTGACAAATTCAAAGAGAAAGTCGAGATCGAAATTGATCACTTATTATCAGCAAAAGAACATTTAGTGACTTATTTTGATCGTGATTTTTCTAGAAACGATGAGAAAGTAAATCGTTGATTTTTTGACTAGTATGCTTATTTTGTTGTCTTAAGCTAGGAATCGTAGTGTCCATCCATGACTCAATGACTTCCAACAGTGGAAATCACAATTTCATTCACAACTTTGCCAACCCTGTTTAAAGTAGAGTGTAAATTGAAAAAAAATGTTTGATGTTATATTGTTGGATTATTGTTAGAGTTGTTGGTTAGTGTTAAGTGATTTTTGAATAAAAAATGATGTGTTTTGAAAAAAATGCCTTTGTGATTTGTTTGGCTATAAGAATGTTTGATTCATGCTCTTTGACTTCTTACTATCCCTCTCATGACACCCATTGAACATTGCGGCTCGAAAACCGTGGAGGGATGTTTTCCTTCACGTCCGCGCTTTGACTTTAAGAACCGGGTTGTTTCCAGTCTAACCATCCATTGTCGACTCATCCTCCTACGAAGATGTGCTCCAAACTAGCTAAGCTAAACGAAGCCTACGTGAATTTGCATAGGGTCAGACACAGTCTGATACCGAAGCCAGAAGAGATAGAGAATGTGAGAATGCTAAAAGTCACTGAAGACTTGATAGAAGAACTCTTCAGAGAAGAAGTGAACAGGGAGAAAGAAGAATGGACAGAGAAGTACAGACTTCAGAGACAGCAGCAACAACAACAACAGCAACAGCAACAGCAGCAGGAACCTGAACCTGACAGAGGCTTTGTCGATTGTCGTATCGACACCAAAGAGTTCTTCTTCTCTTTCCGAAGAAGCAGACCTATCGCCAGAAAGTCTATCCTCAGAGGACATCGCATTCTTAGAAACTAAAAGATTGCCATAGCAAAAAAAAAAAAAAAAAAAACAAAAAAAACAGCCCTTTTCAGGGCTACCCCAATACTCTAGAAAAGAAATAACAATCAATTTGCCAATGTGTGTAGGTAGAGTAGTGTGAATATAAACACTAACTCTTTTTTATAGTGTGAGGGTATGTGTTTGTGTGTTTGTGTTTGTAACATCTCACGTACTTTGGTGTGGATAGTAGATTAAGATCATGTTTTTTTTGGCTGTTTGAGGTGTGGGGAGAGTAGATTTGGGGGGTTTGATTGAATTGCTTTGCGTATGTGAATAGTATATTGGAGTGATTAATGAAAAAATTTTTTAGAATAGGAATGGGTAGTATAAAAAAGTGAGTGAGTGTTTCTTTTAGGTCCGCGCGTTGTTTTTTGGTCATGATCTAGGTAAGATCAATTTTATGTTTTTTAGGGGGATGTTTTCCTTCACGTCCGCAGTTTTAGTATAAATTGAAACTCGTTCGGCAGTCCAGCTACCCTTGTTGATTGATCAACACCAGAATGAACACGAGACTGGCGAAACTGTTGGAACTTCATGTTCATCTGGAATATGCCAGGCGCCTGTTGAACGAACTGGCCGCGGAGGCCATTGTGGAAGAAGGAAGGATGAGAGAGGAGGAGGAAAGAAGAAATAAAGAAGAGGAGGAGAGAAGATACAAAGAAGAGGAGGAAAGAAGATACAAAGAAGAGGAGAGAATATACAAAGAAGAGGAGGAGAGAAGATACAAAGAAGAGGAGGAGGAAAAGGAGAAAAGAAGAAGAAATTTCAGAATCCCAGAAACCGAAAATTGGGATTCTGAAGCCACATATCCTGCCTCTGCTCTCTCCCCCAAAAACGTAAAAAGCAACTGGGGAACAATATGTGTATGTGGCGCCAGGCCTGGAAGGTGCCACCATTAACCAGGTGTCCATGAAGTTCCAAAAAAAACAGCCCTTTTCAGGGCTACCCACTACTCTAGAAAAGAAATAACCATCAATTTGCCAATGTGTGTGTGTATGTGTGTGTGTGTGTGTGTGTGTGTGTGTGTGTGTGTGTGTGTGTAGGTAGAGTAGTGTGAATATAAACACTAACTCTTTTTTCATAGTGCGAGGGTATGTGTTTGTGTGTTTGTGTTTGTAACTGCTCACGTAAGTTTGTGTGAATGGTAGATTATGGGTTTCTTTATTGTTTCTTAGCGTATGTGAAGAGTATAGTTTGGGTTTTGTAACCGCTCACGTACGATTGTGTGGATAGTAGATTATGGATTTTGTTTATTGTTTCTTAGCGTATGTGGAGAGTATAGTTTGGGTTTTGTAACCGCTCACGTACGATTGTGTGGATAGTAGATTATGGATTTTGTTTATTGTTTCTTAGCGTATGTGGAGAGTATAGTTTGGGTTTTGTAACCGCTCACGTACGATTGTGTGGATAGTAGATTATGGATTTTGTTTATTGTTTCTTAGCGTATGTGGAGAGTATAGTTTGGGTTTTGTAACCGCTCACGTACGATTGTGTGGATAGTAGATTATGGATTTTGTTTATTGTTTCTTAGCGTATGTGGAGAGTATAGTTTGGGTTTTGTAACCGCTCACGTACGATTGTGTGGATAGTAGATTATGGATTTTGTTTTAATGATTTGCGTGTGTAAATAGTAGATTTGGGGTTTGTTTATTGTTGCTTCACTTATGTGGATATTATATTATATGAAATGAGAAAAGTAGGGGATGTTTTCTTTCACGTCCGCACGATGTTAGGTCATGATCTAGGTAATATCAATTTTATGTTTTAGGGGGGATGTTTTCCTTCACGTCCACGCTTTTCGTATAAGAACCCACAGTATTCGTCGTTCAAACCATTCTACAGAGAAGATGGCTTCGAACCACCTCCATAGATTTCAAACATTGCAAGACGTCCTTGACAATTTGGGCATGATAGAACAAATGCTAGTACGACTCAATGAAGACCACTATTCTTATAGTCCGCATAGAGTAAAAATGGAGATTAACAACTTAAGAAAAGCAAAGGACATGATAAGTGGTGTGATGAAGGAAATAAAGGAGGAGAAGGAGGATGAAGAGGAAAGGATAAGAATACGAAAATGGAATGAAAAAATTGAAAAAGAAGAAGAAAATGAGAAGAGGAAGAAAGAAGAGGAGGAGGAAGAGAAGAAAGAAGAGGAGGAGAAAAAAAAGAAGAAAAAGAGTGTAGGTGAGAAAATAAGAAGTTGGTGGAGAAAAAGAAGAAATTAGAAGCAGAAGAAGAAGAAGAAACCAAAGGCCCTTTTCAGGGCCAGCCATATTTCTCGAAAAGAGAATGACTTTTCAATTGCCTACCCCTTTATAAAATTTTTTTTGAAAAGAAAAATCCCATGTTCAATTCCCCTTGTTCCTAAAGTAGTTTTTTTTTCTAACATGTTCAATTTCCCTTTGTCCCTAGACAAACCCACACTTTATTCCCATGTTCAATTCCCCTTGTCCCTAGACAGACCCAAACTCTATTCCCCATGTTCAATTGCCTTTGTCCCTAGAATCGATATTTTTTTTTCCATTGTTCGAATGCCTTTGACGCTAGTCTCAATATTTCCTTTTTTTTTCCTTTCTCCAATGTTAAATTCCATTGACGCTAATCTTACCCAGGTTTTTTTGCCCATGTTAAATTTCCATTGACGCTAATCTCGCCCAGGGTGGTTAATGTTAAATTTCCATTGACGCTAATCTCGCCCAGGGGGTGTTTGTAATGCTAATTCCCATTGACGCTAATCTCACCCCTTTCACTACTGTGGTCGAATCGAACTTCAAGTTCAAGATACATGCAGATATTTTGTGCCTGCTGAAGCATTTATTGAAGTAGAAGGAGAAATTGTAAAAACAGATAATACTGTATATCATGCTAATGACATAGCTGGTTTTGTTAACAATGGTATTATGGCGATGTTTGACAGCGCTACGTACATGATTGACGGAAGAATTATTGAAACAATTCAAAAAGACGTTGATGTTGCTACAACGATACTAAATTTAGCGAGATATTCAGATAATTATACAAGATCAGCTGGTCCGTCAATGATGTTTGTTAAAGATAATTTTGACAGTCCTGACCATAGACCGTATCATATAAGACGACCAAGAGACCTCGCCAACGCTAATGACGCTAATGTGTGACTGGTGGTTCATGGAGCCAATACAGAATATAATTTAGGATTTGCTGCGCGTAAATCGATGTTAAAAGACGCAAATATAAGATTTTCATGCGCAATTCCATTATCTAATATCTTTGTATTTTGTAGAAATGTCAGAAAAGTTATCTTTGGAGCAAGACACACAGTTGTACTTGTGAGAAAGGGTAATGATAATTACGCAATCTGGCAATCTGTTGCTGTTGCTAATGATGGTAAAGTAATGTTAACAAAACTTTCACCGTGGATGCCAGTAATGATTCCAACAATTGCTGAAGAAGAAACGTTAAATAGTTTTATGAATTCATGTGGAAAATCGTTGTTATCATGGTTGACAGTAACTACAGATAGCATTCAGAGTAATGTTGTTGGGATATTTACATGGCATATAGCATGACAGCAAGAAGTTTCTGCACCAAGGCATATTTTTATTGCTTTACAAAATACTGTTCGATTATATTCACACATAGTCATATGATATTTGACGACCTTGAAGTTAGTGAAGTTTCTTTAAGGATAAACGGACATCAAGAACCATCTGAAGATATATTGTTGAGTTCTGAAAATAGTCATGCAGCACGTGCATATCATCGTTTAATGACGTTTATGAGACGTGATCTAAATATAGATTTTCGAAGTCTGTATCCGATTTATTATTTTTCATTGGAGCATATATAATTATTCAAACAATCTGTTGTTGATATTTACTTTCGAGCTCGTGTAAACTAAGCTGGTATTAATAATAGAGCAATCGCATTTATTCTTTCAGACAAAGCAATGTTACTTGAAGGCACTGGCGGACGAATTAGAGCTATTGACGTACCGATAGAAAACATGTAATTAAATCGCTCACAATATTTATAATGTCATATCGTCATGTTAGTGTCAATCTGACTCCTGGTCAGATTAAAAAGATTCAATCAAATTCAGCAAAGAACTGTGGAATAAAAGTATCACTAAAAAAAAGACCAGATCAAAGGTGGTCAAAATAAATTATCATTGTTAGAACGTCAACTCAGGCATTACAATGATGACAAACAATCAAAAACAGGCTTTAAACTCAATCTTTCTGCGAGCACCATTAAAGATTCGATTAAACCGCTGATATATTTCCATTTATTGCAGCTATACCAGCTTTATTAAACGCTGCAGCCCCCAGCTGTTGCAAAAGCAGCAACACTTGGAGCTGCTGGTGGATTAGCAGCACAAAAAAGGAAAACGAAATAAAAAAAGGGAAAGGGGTCTAAGATTACCAGGAATTCCTTATCGATACGAAAAAGGTATGAGACTTCCAAGGACACTTCGTTATTCTTCCTATCTCAAATGTTGATTTACTTGAAGCTGGTGAAAAAGTTAAACATAAAAAATTTAGAATTGTTTTATGCGTGATCAGTTATCAGAACAATCAAACAACATAGAAACCCTTATAAGTTTCAGTCCTGGTACTCAATGGGTGGCATACGCAATTGATCCACGTGTAATTGTTTATTTTGATTCGTATGGACTGGCTCCACCATGAGAAATTTTAAATTACGTAAACAGAATAAAAACTCCAGTCTCGTATTCTACATTACCAATACAAACAATAATCGATCCGCCAATACGTGTCCGGGAAGTAATTTCTGTACCCGAAGCTGTGTCATCATCAACATTGCCACCTCGTAAAGATGTGCACGATGATACAAGTAGACGCCTCGTTTTAAACAGATCTTAAAGTATAATGGTTGATATTTACGGAAGATCTTCATCAGAACGAAAACAAATAACCCACGGAATAGCTCATCAAAATATAAGTAAACAGATTAGTAATGAAATATCAGAATTATTGAATCTCGCAAATGTAGATCCAAACGAAGTGCTTGCATTTCAAGATAAGCAAGGAAAATTAAAAACAAGCAATCTTTCATTGAAAGATATTATCGTTACAATTAATGAAGTAACTGAAAATAGCAAAGCTGTGTTTGATAATAATGGAAAAATTAAACCAGGTGTTATTATGTCAACGATATTAGATAATATTCGTGGTCGAGTCCACCAGCCATCGATATTAACCTCTCCGACATAAAAAAAAAAACCAACAGGGTGGTTTAGTCGACAGTTCCTGATGTGTAAGCAAAAAGAATTTTTAAAATATCCTATCATCAAGAATTATGAAACATTTCGTGATGGTGTACATCACGAGATGTTTCATAATTATTGATGATAAGATATTTAAAAAATTCTTTGTGCTCCATTTATATAATACTACTATTTGTTTAAATGATTATTTGTCTAAATGATTATTTTGAAAATCTAGCCAGATAATCTTTAGCGCTTTTTATGACTGTCATTATTATCAGTGTTTTGTTTTTTTTAAAAATCATAGTATCTTTTCAGTTCTCTGTATTTTTTTTTACCACCACATTGCACACACAACTGCGTTTTCTTCTAACCCCAACACCACATTTTAAATACGGTTTAGGTCCTAAACTCCCTCTCCGTACACTTTGTAAGTGAAGTCCACAGAATTCGTTTATACAAGCTTGATTACAGCGAGTTGTAGAACCTATCATAAGCCATTGCATTTATTCTTTGAATCATTTTTTCTTCTCTTAACACAATAACTCCTTTAATTTTTATTGAATTTCAACCAAACTCGGGGTGTAAGTATCTTTTAGATGCAGCAAAACAACAGCTGTGCCCAAACCAGATAATTACATCTTTCATGGTGACATCAAACTGGACTCCCCGCCTGAAAGTTTTAATACTTATCGGAATACAAACACAGTAACTACTAGTCTTAAACATCCTTACAGGTTGTATCTAAACATTTGTAACTGAATTTTTTGGGTGGGTGGTGATAACTGTTTTATTTTTTTCAAGACAATCATATGTCTATTATTATTTTTTGTGGTTGTTATTGATATTGTTGTTGTTGTTGCTGATATTATTATTATTATTATTATTCCTGATTAGGCCTTATGTTATACCTCGGATACGGGAGGTCGTGGGTTCGAACCCCGGCCGAGTCATACCAGAGACTTATATTAAAAATGTTACTAGGAGCTACCTCGTTTGGCGCTCTGCATTAACGGTTAGTGTTAGGACTGGTCGGCCATGTTCCAGGATACTGTGACTGGGTGGGACATGATGCCCCAGTGCCATAAATCACTGTAAATTGTCATACTGCAGACATCGTAGCGATATGACTAAAACTGTATAAGCTACGTTACAATTCAAAACAGCACAAATACATACGCTTATGTTTTAGGTTAATATAACAATACATGTCTGACTGGGATTTTGATAGATAGGTTCATATAATGTTTGATTATTTAAAAGTTTATCCGGTATCAATTACTGTGCTACTGGAACTAAAGAAAACTATTTTTGAAGAAAGTAATTGTAAATAGTTTAGATATGAAAAATAAATGAAAACAAAAAGAAACCAAAAACACAAACAAACAAACAAAACAAAACCAAAACACCCCCAACCCCCAACCCCCACAAAACCCCAACTTTTGTTTGGTTTTCCTTTCTATTTTTTATTTATCTGTAATTGCACACCCAAATAAAAATACATTTTTTTTTTATGGCTTTCACAGGACTACGACGGGTCTTCAAAAGTAAGAAAGAAAATGAAAAACAAAATGAAAAAATCAATGGTTGTCGTACTAGTTCGTTGTCAGCGGCGTCACTAGGGTTAGTGTCACCCAGTGCGGTAACTTATGGTGTCAACCCCATGGACCTCCTTCCGTAACAGTCCATACAAATGTTTATAGACAGTGACCCCCTCTGACGGTGTCACCTGGTGCGGCCTCCCCCCCCCCCCACATCTAGTCATGCCACTGTTTGGTGTGTAAGATAAATGATTTCAGTATATGCCTTGCACATAGTATGTCCTTGCAAGATGCAAATACAAATGAATTGTCTGATGAAGTAGGTTGGGTAATGTTGATTTATTGGACTAAGAACAGCCATCTAACTTTTGTGTTGACTAGTAACGTTTTTAGGCTGAAATGAGTCTTCTGTTTCACTTTGGTACGGTACCATTCTTCTTTCACTCCGCGTAATAGAACAAAAATTAAATTAAAAAAAAAAAACAAACCTGCGCGCTCATTATTACCAGCACGATAAGACCCGATTCGTTGTTGTTGTTGTTGTTGTTGGGTTTAACGCCATATTTCAGCACACGATAGGCTATGTATGGCGGCCAGTATTAATGGTGGAGGAAGAACCCGGGAAAACCCCGGGAAGAACCACCGACCCACGAGAAGCTACTGGCAAGCTTTCTCACATGCCCACATTGGCTGAATCCTAGACTCGAACCCACGCAGACAGAGGTGAGATGGCAGTGATCCGTAACGGAGAGCGCTTTAGACCACTCGGCCACTCGGGGCCCCTACCCGATTCGTTAACACACTGAATGCGTAATAAATACACTAAATGGAGTAAGGTATATTTTTTTTTGTATTGATCGTTTCAGATAATATACCACAAAAAGCTCTTTGAGGCGTCCCCTTTATGGTCTCGTTGCAAGACTCTTCCGTAAGAAGATACGATAAGCGCAACTTCATCGATATATAAACTTTGATCACTTTATCACTGTCTACGTGATTTTATAGCCTTTGCTATGCTCCTTTCACGTGATACGGTGATTCTTTTGTAAATCTAGGCAACGTTAAATTTATTTAATCTGAAATGGATTCCAAAAAGGTTCATATAAAGGTGACAAAGGTGTCTGGACAGGGATCCCATGGCCTGGATCCAGATGTCGTGGTCCCTGGGTCAGAGGGGGAGGAGGATGTAAACAATTTAAATCTGATGAAAGACTTTCTTCCAGGACCGCTTGATGAGTACAGAAAACGGGCGTCCTTCGACTGGAAGAAAATGAGGCTGTTTCTAGATGGAGAAGATATACTTAGATTTAAGGTTCTTTCCGATTTCTTTTATTTTTGTCCATGTTTCTTATCCATTTAAATTGATATTTAAACGTTATTTTAATCTGCAGTCTAGGCATTTCGTATTCATAGGTAGATAATCACAGAAAAATTTGCGAATACAGGACAATTTGGACCAAAAAGACCATTCTGCCCAGATTTGTCACAACTCGGACCTGAGCCCGATTCAGCATGGCACACTGGATCAAGTTCATGTACAACACGGACTAATATTTAAAGACGAATCGGAGTAAATTATTTATTATCATCAATTTTACTATCATCAGAATGGGTCTGAAATCTCGTTGTTTTTTAGTATTAGCACATGCAGCCATTTGGGCCTAACAACAAACTATGCATGTTTTCTACTGCACTAGGCTCAGAAGCTGACCTCCAACACATCGTTGACAAATTCTCCAGCACCTATACAAGCTTTGGTCTCACCATCAGTACCAAAACGACTTAAGTCCTGCATCAGCTGGCCCCTGGAAGGCCCTATGTTGAGCCCAACATCACCGTCAATGGCCAAAAACTCAGTGTAGTGAACCGCTTCACCTACCTTGGCAGCACACTGTCACAGAGCATCACTATTGATGACAAAGTGAACCTTTGCATTGCCAGAGCCAGCTCAACTTTCGGCACACTGTATGCCAATGTCTGGAATAGAAGAGGCATCAGCGTCCAGACCAAACTAAAGGTCTACAGAGCAGTTGTACTCCTCACACTATTTTACACATGTGAAATGTGGACAGTGTTCCAATGCCATGCCAGGAAGCTGAACCACTTTCACACCACAAGTCTCCGTAAAATCCTCAACATCAAGTGGCAGGACAAGGTTCCAGACACTGTGGTACTTGCCCAAGCAGGTCTACCCAGTATCCACACCACTGATGCAGTCCCAGCTATGCTGTGCAGAACATGTTGTACGCATGCCAGACCACCGGCTGCCTAAGAGACTCTTCTGTGGTGAGCTACAGAAAGGACAGCAATCCCACGGAGGTCAGAAGAAATGCTTCAAAGACAATCTGAAAGCTGCATTGAAAGCATTCAACATAAACGCTGAATCCTGGGAGCAAACAGTAGGCGATTGAGTCACTTGGCATTCCTTCGTGAACAAAGGCTCCAAGTTGTGCAATTCTAGCAAGACAGCAGCTGCTTATCTGAAGATGCAAGCCTGAAAAGCACGTGCCATCAACCCTCCTGGAGATGTCCTACTCATCCCTTGTTCCTTATGCAAACAAACATTCCATGCAAGGATTGGCCTCATTAGCCACCTGTGCACGCACAGAATAAAACACTGCCACTGCAACCCTCAGATGACTAGAGAGGTCTTTGTTGACTCGATGGATGAACAACAACAACAGTTTTAAATTTAGGTTAGGCAGGTTGTTTTTGTTAAACATTATATATATTTAATGTGATTTTTATTATTTTTTGTTTAATTTTTTAACCATGAGGGAAAAAAGTGCTAGGGTAAGTAATGAGAAATGGGGACACTCGCCAACACATATTTATTTGTTCTTGTAGCCACCCCCACAACGATTAAAAAAAACAAACGTATCAAGCATGTGCAATTTGCACACAACTTAGTAATTTCTTTCATCAATTTATCATTTAAAACCTGATTTTCACTAGGGGGTTCTAAACACTGTCAACTTACTGGCATTTCACATCAAATGGCAACTTTGTTAGTAATATGGTTGTCATATTTGTGTGGGTGAGGCAATGTTTTCGAGCAACAAAATTGTTAAATTTACTTTCTTTGATAATCTCAATACATGTAAACCAGTAAATTTTGGAGAACATTCTTTTAACACATGTATATAAGTTTCTCCATTGTATTTGTTCATTAGATAGTCCTGAATGACATCAGCAGTAGCCATATTTGTGGTATGCTGGCAGATCTACTGTTGAGTTTACATGGTTTTAGGAAGTTGAAATAAATTCAGTAAGTTTCAAGATACTGTCAAAAAAAAATACACACACAAACAGAACACAAATCAGGCTTTCTGTTAGTATCTATATATTTAATATATTAGTTGATTTTGCTTCAGTGTGCCTTGTTCAAAATGGTCAGTTTTGGTGGTCGCATATAGGAGAAACTCCCTGGTTGCCCATCGTCCCGGTAAAATGGGCAGAATATTGTCTGCTAGTGGCTTTGTCAGGAAGTGTCTGTTTGTTTTAGAATTATTAAGCCTAGACATTGCAAATACTTTATTGGATGCAGATGATGCATTGGTGACCGAAATGGACAGTTCTAGAAAGCAGAAAAGGACAGTGTATAGTCTGTCTGCTTGTTTACACAGAGAGCTTCAGTTTGGCTTGAAACACCAATATGTTGTCTGTGTTATGGACCTCCTGATGAAAGTCAGGTTAGAAAATATAAATTGATGAATGAAATGACTAAGTTTTGTGCACTTTTTATAACTTTGATGTTTTTCCTTTTAAAATTGATTGAGGTGTACAAACAAATGGGAGAGTGTATGAATACTATAGTAGCATGTAGTTCAGCACCATCACTTAGGTATATCAATTAGGTTTTTGATAAAAATACCCCTGAAAATAAAAAATATTCACTACGAAACGGCATCATCAGAGTTCATTAGTTTTATGCAAATAAGTTAATTTTGATTCCAGTTAGAAGTGTTTTAAAGCAAATGTAGAAATTCCAGTACAAATTGACCATTGAGGGTAGCTTGCACAAAGTATTGTAGGTAAAACTAGTGGAAAGTTCCATTTTAACTAGTTGTTCCGTGAAAGTTCCATTTTAACTAGTTCTTCTGTGATATAAATAAGTTATTATACAAACCAAAACCTGATACCATACTCATAATATCGTGCTGAAAATTACCCACATTGACATGTGAAGGTGGCTGTAATTTGAACTAGAATTACTCTTGCATAGGCCATTGCCTGCTACAGACTGTACTTCTAGCTGAAATTGAAATTCATTTTGCCTTGGTGTTAATTTGAGAGATGAAAATATTGGGACACATGGACCCCAAACAGATAAAAAAGTGGGTTAATTTTGAAAACAAAAACAACTGGATTCACAAATATCCGAACCCAGTTCTTGTTTATAAAGGACGATTAAAATATATCATTATCAGCCTTCCCTGCCTAGGACGTATTATGACCATTTGCGACTACACATTTATCTTCTTGTAAACTGGAAATAAATGCAGCAGGTCTTTTTGGTGACGTTATGTTCTCTTCTTATTTTCTACCCATGATCAGGTGCTGTCATTAGATGCCTTGGCAAATCAAAATCAGACAGATTTCTGTCAGCTGGTGAAACTAATCATCCTATGCTTTTTTGGCAGTTAGCCAGCTTGGGGTGTGCTTCGGTCTCATTCAATCAGCCTACAGAGGTCTCGCTAGGATTTTACAATTAGGAGTCCAGGACTTCTATTTTGGCAAAATTGTGGGTCCCACCAGCAAAGGTTGCAGTCCCCTCCCATAATCATATTGGGCATACCTGAAGTGGCAAAAGATCCAGAAGAACCAGTAGTTGTCATTGTGTTTGCTTTTTCCAAATTTTATTACACCATTGACAAATAGCTCTTGTTTGTCCATTCGAAACAGACTGAATTTTGTCAATTCAAGGAAAGGCCTTATTCCAAACACTAAGCACAGGCATCACACACTTTCTTAAACTTGGCTACTGTTCCATCTAAACTGTCGATTCTAGCAACTTCAGCACTCTTCTGAGTCTCATTACAATCTTCATCAATTTGCCCATTAACCCCAAAATAGTTATCCAAATTTGCAAACAGCATTTTGTTTAAGTCTCGACATGTCTTAATCTCGAGGTCACATGAAATACTTATTTGGCTACACAAGGAAAAAAACAAGATAATGAAAGCTAAATTTGTTCCCTTGATGTACTCTCAAAATATGACCACATGTGCATCACTGGATCTACTTGCCTCAGAATTCATTCATTGTAAATATCAGCACATTTTCCCCACCACTCAGCAGCTAGTGTGTCTTTTAACTTGCTGCCCAGATATTTGGTCATGTTCTTTTGATGTACTCTTATAATGACAACATATCCATCAGGGGGTACTTTCAGGCACTGAATTCTGACATTATAAATATCAGCATTGCTAAAATGGTCTATTGATCAACACATTTTCCCACTCGGCAGGTGGTTGATGCAGGACTGGCAAGTCTTTGAATTTGCTGCCCAGCTATTGTGTGCATATGGAGGACTCCTGCCTTAGTGATTTTCTGTGTCCCAGACAACAAATTTGCATCTAAATATGCGTGATTAAGCATTTCTGGCCTGAAGTCAGCTGTAATCAGCTTGTATATGTATTTTCTGAGGTCATTTGGTGTGTACTGTGAGTGCCATGCCATATAGGCAACTTCTTGTGCCAGAGAAGAAAAGTAAGGGTGATGGACCAAGTACCATGACTCATAAAGCATCATTACTGAACTTGACTTGTAATAATTTTGGATGAATATGAAATAGATAAAATTAACATTATATGCAGTTTGTGAGATAGTTTACATAAGTTGTTTACTTACATTTAGATAACTCATGTAGTGAAATGATCATCTGTTACATATAAGCCAGGTGAGTGATATCACGATTTTTACGGCCTCTTGTCTGATTTCTGCCTTTCCACTTTGATTTCAGAACAAGATTTGGACGACACTTGAGAATGATCCACTCTTTTCCCACAGTCTTCAGACCCAGACTGTAGAGAAATATAGAGAAATAACTTTTCTGAGAACAAAGCGGCTTTTTGAGTATAATTTCTTGTCGGAGAAGGAGCTGTTTTCCAATCCCCTGAAGCACCAGGTCCAAACTGATTGCCTTGGAATGTATAACTGGTCTCTCGTAGCCAAGTACCAACTTGACAAGGAGGTAGACTATTTCTTCCAGTATTTAATTGGGCTGTAAGGCCTGTCAAACATAAATAATAGAAGAAAAATGAAAAACAGTTAATTGTTGTCTCATTTAATCATTTTTATGCCAAATTAGCTTAGTTGATGGAGTTTGAATGAAGTAGTGTTTCTATTTGACCTCATAGAGAGAATCTCCAATTCTCAAAAAGTTGTGAACATCTTAGGCTTTCCTGCTATTTAAATATCATTGGGACTCATGATGGTGCTTTTGATATTTAAATTCTAGGGAAAACCAAGGTTGATGCTTAAAAATAGATGATAGTATTGTCAGGTATGAACAGTGACATATCTGACTGTACTCTGCACTGACATTCTATTCCATGGCAGTAGAAAAGTGTGTTGAAGCTTACAGTCTTTGATGCTTAGACTGGTACCAAAGAGTCTGTCATCCACTTGTCAAGGAAATCAGATTATCAGAACATAACCAGTGTCAGTCTATGCTTTGTCAAGGATACCAGTCAGGAATCAGCAATTCCTGTTTGACCATACATGACAGCAATAATGATGTGGTGAAGAGTTTTACAAATTATAATGTTTGTTCTTTTTATCACTGTAAAAATTGGACTGCTTGCTTGAAATTTCACTTGTCCAACAGTACTTTATATTTGTAGAGATGTACAGGATAATTGGGATGCTTTCATGAAATTTCACTTGTCCAACAATACTTTATATTTGTAGAGATGTACAGGCTAGTTGGGATGCCATCATGAAATTTCACTTGCCCAGTAGTACTTTATTATATTTGTAGAGATGTACAGGCTAGCTGGGATGCTTTCATGAAATTTCACTTGTCCAACAATACTTTATGTTTGTAGAGATGTACAGGCTAGTTGGGATGCCTTCATGAAATTTCACTTGTCCAACAATACTTTCTGTTTGTAGAGATGTACAGGCTAGTTGGGATGCCTTCATGAAATTTCACTTGTCCAACAATACTTTATGTTTGTAGAGATGTACAGGCTAGTTGGGATGCCTTCATGAAATTTCACTTGTCTAACAATACTTTATGTTTGTAGAGATGTACAGGCTAGTTGGGATGCCTTCATGAAATTTCACTTGTCCAACAATGCTTTCTGTTTGTAGAGATGTACAGGCTAGTTGGGATGCATTCATGAAATTTCACTTGTCCAACAATACTTCATATTTGTAGAGATGTACAGGCTAGCTGGGATGCTTTCATGAAATTTCACTTGTCCAACAATATTTTATATTTGTAGAGATGTACAGGCTAGCTGGGATGCTTTCATGAAATTTCACTTGTCCAACAATACTTTCTGTTTGTAGAGATGTACAGGCTAGTTGGGATGCTTTCATGAAATTTCACTTGTCCAACAATACTTTATATTTGTAGAGATGTTCAGGCTAATTGGGTTGCTTGCATGAAATTTCACTTGTCCAACAATACTTTATATTTGTAGAGATGTACAGGCTAGTTGGGATGCTTTTATGAAATTTCACTTGTCCAACAATACTTTATATTTGTAGAGATGTACAGGCTAGTTGGGATGCTTTCATGAAATTTCACTTGTCCAGCAATACTTTATATTTGTAGAGATGTACAGGCTAGTTGGGATGCCTTCATGAAATTTCACTTGTCCAACAATACTTTATGTTTGTAGAGATGTACAGGCTAGTTGGGATGCCTTCATGAAATTTCACTTGTCCAACAATACTTTATGTTTGTAGAGATGTACAGGCTAGTTGGGATGCCTTCATGAAATTTCACTTGTCCAACAATACTTTCTGTTTGTAGAGATGTACAGGCTAGTTGGGATGCCTTCATGAAATTTCACTTGTCCAACAATACTTTATATTTGTATAGATGTACAGGATAATTGGGATGCTTTCATGAAATTTCACTTGTCCAACAATACTTTCTGTTTGTAGAGATGTCCAGACTAGTTGGGATGCCTTCATGAAATTTCACTTGTCCAACAATACTTTCTGTTTGTAGAGATGTACAGGCTAGTTGGGATGCCTTCATGAAATTTCACTTGTCCAACAATACTTTCTGTTTGTAGAGATGTACAGGCTAGTTGGGATGCCTTCATGAAATTTCTCTTGTCCAACAATACTTTCTGTTTGTAGAGATGTACAGGCTAGTTGGGATGCCTTCATGAAATTTCACTTGTCCAACAATACTTTATATTTGTAGAGATGTACAGGCTAGTTGGGATGCTTTCATGAAATTTCACTTGTCCAACAATACTTTATATTTGTAGTGATGTACAGGCTAGTTGGGATGCCTTTATGAAATTTCACTTGTCCAACAATACTTTATATTTGTAGAGATGTACAGGCTAGTTGGGATGCTTTGATAAATTTCACTTGTCCAACAATGCTTTCTGTTTGTAGAGATGTACAGGCTAGTTGGGATGCCTTCATGAAATTTCACTTGTCCAACAATACTTTCTGTTTGTAGAGATGTACAGGCTAGTTGGGTTAGAAAATTGTTGTCCCCTATTACTGGAAAAAAATGTCCAGCCAGTGTCAGTTATATGAAAAGCGTTGTTGTTTGACTTTTGATACATTTATTTCAGGAAGTAAAGTATGTCCATTTTCTATAATAATGAAAGGATATTAGTTCCTCATCAGCTATATGCTTTTGTTTTTTGTCTCCAATGGCAGAAATGCCCGTGAATGATAAAGTTGAATTTTCATACAAACCAACGATTTTTAGACCTACTGCAATTGCTGCAATGTACACTTTAAATTATTGTTATTTATTTTTTATTATTTAAAACATAGTTACATATTAGATGACATGTAAACTTTCTTTGGTGGATAATTACTTATAAAATGCATAATTAGATCACAGTTAAAGCTGCATTAGTGGACAATTACAATAAACCAACATATACATTTTTTAAACTTTATTTGGTTAACCTGTAAGTAAAGGGTCAACAAATGACATAGTTATAATAACCTTTGTCACACTACCAGGCAAAGTGGGTGACTAAGTCGCCTAAAAAATGCAAACATTGCCTTCTTCTGTTAGGAAAGCAAAAACGACTTCGCCTTGTGATTTTTTGAGTTACATTCACTGACCATAGTTTTTTAGATGCACCCTCACCTTTGCCAGGTTAGTTCTAGTGCATATTCACTGCATGTGTTTTGATAGTTGATTGACCATTAATCCTTTCCCAAGTAAATTAGCAACTGTCACTGTCCGATTTCCTCATGTTATCTTTTGATGACAAAAACATACAAACTTGTGTTTTGAAATTTTAACAATGGTATGTAAATAGCAATGTGTGTTTTAAGAACAGAATCAGTGACCTGGATATTTTAACTGCTTCTTGTAGATGTACACTATTTTGTCATAAAATTAGTTTGAAACTGTAATGAACCACTAATGAGGAAATGATGATGGACATTGTTGTGTCTGGGAAGTACTGGTTTATTATCTTGTCTGTTTTCATAAATCATTGGGCAGATATATTCAGAAAAATATACAGTTAGTAGAAAGCAAAGCCTAGGTATTATGTTATTGACAATTTAGCTTTAAAATGCAGTTATGTAGGTCAGAAACAATTGGGAAAATGCTATGATGTGGAATTCACAAGAAGTGTTGTAAGGTCAAAGTTTTTTTCTGACTTGACTCGTATTTGAGATAATACGGAAAAAAAGCAGCGAAGCAAATACAATGTAACCAATGCTTAAAATTACTACAAGTACATAGACAAACAATAAAACCATAAATATACAATCCTGTCAATGGACTGTTGTAATAAAGCTAATTAAAGGGAGTTGTTACAGTACAAAAATCCCACCTTCTAAATATAGATGTACTCACATTTCTGTGTTGATTTGGTTGGAAAGAAGGGTTTAGTTTATATACTGACTATAAAGGAACCATGTCTATAATTTTATGCATTTTAGTGTGTTATGTATGAATAGTTAGGGTAATATTTTATCCGCAACAAAGAAATGAGGAAAAACAGTATGATATGAAAGCACGTGTGATTTTGTCCTCATGCACAATGTACAGGGATTGTTTCAAATGTGTTTAGAAATCTTTCAAGTGCCATTATTGTGAACATTTAGAAAGTAAGAAAAAAATTATATAGGGTACTTGATTAAGCATTTTTACTAACTTGCAATTACAATAATGTAATTTGGTTACTCATTTAAAATTCATCACACTGTAGTTTCCGTTATTCTCTCTGAAAGTCATATGGCCAAAATAGAGTATTGCTTAAATCCAGTGTTAAATGCAAATATAAATACTGCGAAATAGAGGGCATAATTAAAATAAGAGAACACGTGTGTGTGTATATATATATATATATATATATATATATATATATATATATATATATATATATATATATATATATATATAGTGCATTTTTTGCTTTGCTTCCACTTCTCCCTGTTGAGCTCTTACTTCTTTCTGTTCTGTCCAAAAGGAGAAGTCACTTCTTCCTGAAGTTCAAGTCTAGCTTGACCCCTGAAGAACTATAGTGACCTTTGTAAACAATGTTCATCTTATCTTGTTTATAGTGACTGATATTGTGGCCATATCCATGGTACATGAAGCTGACAAGCTATGGTACTTTGGTCTCAGAGTATCCAGTAGTACAAAAAATGTATAATGTACATGAGGCTGTCAAGCTATGGTACTTTGGTCTCAGCCACAGTATCTAACAGTACAAAAACATATTATCCATAAATACTTTTCAGATGTTTGGTGGCACCATAATGGCATCAGGTTCTGCAAGACATGCAGAGTTCACAGAGAAGACAAATAATTTTGAGGTGAGTGCCTGCTGTTTTGTATATTTAATGTAATTGTGTGTCTGTTAGTTTTAATTTGTTTAAATTTCATTACATGTTATTGTAACATTGTTTGCTGGACCTGGCCTTGGCCAGCACTGAGTTCGTTTCTGTTTGACCTGATTGACTTTTAAATTTTTTAAAAATTTCATTTGTGTAAACAACTAATAATAGCTTAATTATTCTCTATGTGTATGAGCTTATTAACCAAATTTTTATTCAGGTACACATGTTGATTTGGGTCAGGGTTTTGGAGATTCCAAAGTGAATTTTGTAGGCTATAAAGCTCATTAGATCATTCTAGAAGGTTATTTACCATTAGGTAATGGTTATTTTCAGAAAATGCTAATTTGTGACCTTGGGTCAAGCAGAGAACTATATGATCTTGTGACTGTGAGGTTTTTACCAGTCATGATTTCACATCTAGCTCTTTAAGTTGTATTATGTTGTGACCAATTTGGGTTGAATTTTATTTTCTTCAACTGATGGAATTCAATTGATTATTTTCTCAGGAAATATGAAAGTGCTGTGATAAAATTCTTGGGTAAAGACATTCATTGGACTTTATACTAAATTCAAACCTGGAATAATATTTCTGTGATTCAGCAAGAGATGGTTGACACATCAGTACTTCATAGGCTATAACAGACACATCATCGCCTTCAATTTTGGATTTCTTCAGGTCTTGAACTGAGTTTTATTCAGGACTTTTTATTACTAGGACTTGTGACGTTAATTCTTGGATTATTTTTGGATTTAATTCGCAATACTTTAATTTCCTTTTTTCTCTCATTTTTTACTTTGTATTCTAGGTAAATAAATTATTTGTTTAAATTTTACAAAGCTTGTTGTCTTCTCTCTTTCTGTTACTTATTTTAAGAGCATATCAGATATTGTCACATGCTAATGTGTGAAATATTGCATTTGATTCCATGCTATTCAAATTTATCATATTTGTATTGTCACATTTTGGATCTGTTGTAGAACTGAAAATTGAAGCAAAAAATTTCCCTCCATGTGAAAAAAGGGTCAGTTTTCTGAATATACATATACAAGGGATTTAATAAAAAAAATATGGGGCTTGAATATTTAATGCGTATTTTTCTGTTGATCTTTTTTTTGGTCTGCTTTTAGAAATAAACATGAATTCCATAGTTGCATGTCCAAGGGTGTTTGCTGCAAAGTGCCCTATTTAATTTCTGGAAGAAGATGTATAAAGGAAGTTGGATGCAGTAGACTAGTCACCCCTGGTCCCTGACTGTGTTTTTATTCTTGTAACTCATCAACCTTGGTCCGTAGCTGTTTTCATTCATGTAACTCATCACCCCTAGTCCCTGATTGTGTTTTTGTTCTTGTAACTCATCTACCTTTTTCCCTGACTGTGTTTGCATTCTTGTAACTCATCACCCCTAATCCCTGACTATGTTTTTATTCTTGTAACTCAACCCTGGTCCCTGACTGTATTTTTATTCTTGTAGCTCATCTACCTTGGTCCGTGCCTGTGTTTTCATTCATGTAACACATCACCCCTAATTCCTGACTGTGTTTTTATTCTTGTAACTCATCAACCTTGGTCCCTGACTGTGTTTGCATTCATGTAACTCATCACCCCTAATCCCTGACTGTGTTTTTATTCTGTAACTCAACTCTGGTCCCTGAATGTGTTTTTATTCTTGTAAGTAATCAGCCCTGGTCCTTGTCTGTGTTTCTATTATTATAACTCATTACCCCTGGTACCTGAATGTGCTTTTATTCTTGTAACTCATCACCCCCTGGTCCCTGACTGTTTTTATTATTGAAACTCATCATCCCTGGTAGCTGACTGTGTTTTTATTCTTGTAACTCATCAACCCTGGTCCCTGACTGTCTTTTTATTCTTATAATTATAGAAGGATAAGTTCACGTTGATGCATTATTTAAAAAGAATACTATGTCTCGTCTGTATGGTATTTATATACCCACTAACTGCTGGTGCAGCCACCTTTTTATCCTGTGAAATTATTGGAGTGGTATCACAAATAATAGTTTTGCACTCTGAATGTTATGAATTGTAAACATGTATTCCACCATTGCTTGCTGCAGGGGAATCTTGATTTGGGTCCTGTCAATCCATCCATCTATTACATCCATCTGTAAATCTTGTTTGTCCATCTGTCCATCCCATGAGGCTTGTTAGTGAGATGGCACAAAAAGCACTAAATGTAGATGAATGGATTATGGATAGCAAATCTGTATGTAAATGTTGATGAATTTGATCAGGCTATTACAATAGTTAATCAGGGTGTTTGTTTTTGATTTTGTAAATTGCAAACTAGACTTCTTCACAAACAAATGTTGGCACAATTAAACAAATTCCTTTTCAGATGGTCAGTTAAATTATTATTGGCATATTTGTCTTGATACATATATATGTAGGTGACCTGAGTAGATTTGCAAGAAATTACAATAATTTTTATTTTGTTAAACATATTTGTTAACATTTTGGATATTTTTAGACAAGCCCTGTTAGTACAGCTAAGCAAAAGCCATGTGAATTAGTTGTTGTTGTGGGGTTTAACGCCATTTTTCAGCACATGATAGGCTGTGTTTGGCAGCCAGTATTAATGGTGGAGGAAGAACCTGGGAAAACCCCTGGGAAGAATCACCGACTCATGAGAAGCTACTGGCAAGTTTTCACACATACCTACATTGGCCAAATCCTAGACTCGAACCCATGCAGACAGAGGTGAGATGGCAGTGATCCATAATGGAGAACACTTTATACCACTCAGCCACTTGGGGCCCTGCCATGTGAGTTAGACCAATGACACTGTTTGCATTAACATATAAATGACCTAATTAGATTTTCAGGTTATTTCATCATTTTGGTAACCTTGTTTATATTTGTATCCTTCATGAAATTAAAGCAATACTTCAAATTTACAAATTTTGGTTAAACATTTTGCACTTGTTGTCCGCGTATCACTATTTGGTCATTATATTTGCAGTGAGGGCATTTATAGTTTACAAACACAAAGCTAGCTTTGCACTAAGGTTTGTAACATCTATCTACCTACCTAACAAAACTAAGATGACATTTCTCTCTCACTATCCATAACAGTGTGGATTATTGTCAAGGATGTGAAAACATCATGCATTTGTAATAAACTTTTTTGCAAAATATTTACACAAACATTCGATATTTTTTTATTCGGCATAAAGAATATTTTCTTATGTATATATACTGTTCATCCTATTTTCAGTACTTTGGGTGTTTTGCACTGACAGAACTAAGTCACGGTAGCAATACAAAGGCCATGAGAACCAAGGCAATCTATGACCCTCAGACACAGGTATGACTATTACACAAGATGATTTTATGGACTAATTTTAGGGTCTTCATTGCAACCAGTGATTTTCATTTTAGTGGATTAGCTGTATGAAACAGTGTACTTTTTGCATATAGGCATGGGTGGTGGATTGGTATATAGTCAAGGTTAACTTAAGGGTTAGTGTACATTTGAGCTGGGTTTTGCCTTTGTGATGAATTTAACTAACATACAAATTCTACTGATTATACATTCTTTCCTTTATTTCCAGGTATTACTGAGTTTGCTTTAGCAACAGTTTTGTGGATGACTTTTAACAAAAGTACAAAAGCCATTGAATGTATTTATTCCTTTATTTCCATATATGATCTTCCTTTAGAAACAGCTTTGATGTAAAGTAATCCTTTTGTGCATATGTCCGTCTCTTCCTCTGTCTCTCTATCTTTCTGTTTGGAACACAATCTCTTTAGTAATTTGGTCCCACAGTTTTTGATGGACTGACATGAAACTTGGTTCTTGTTATGGTAATTCATGTATGTATAAGCATTGCCCTTTTTGTACTGTTGCTTGATGAACTATTTGACATAATCTTGTTTTACACAGTTTTTGATGGTTTGCCATAAAATTGGACTAAATATTATGGTCAGCACATGAAGATGTGCATATCACCAAACCACTGTGTTCCTGCAGTTTATGTAAGAGTTATGGCCCTTTTTAACTTGCAGCTGACATAATTGTAATCTGATTGACTTATTAGAGTTATTTCTCTTGCAGCTGAATACAGCGTATGACAGACATTTCAATGGATTTCTATATAACTCTGTACATGCAATGGTCATCATTTCAAAAGGCGCATAAAGACAGACCACCTTGATCTTTCATTTAATTGCTAGAGTTATTGCCCTTGTAACTGAATGCAGTGTACGATAGACCAGAAGAGCCTATTGGGCAGCCTGATGTCTGTTGTCATTCATCCATCTCCTCATTAGCACCAGTTTGTTACCACTATGCTTCCACAGTACTTGGTGGATTGCCATGAAAATTTGCACACACATTCATCCCATGGTATGTTTGGTCCTAAATCAAAATAGTGCTGCTCAGGTATCCAATATGGACACCACAATAGACAGCTTGAAATCTTGTTAACACTACTCCTCAATTGATGGTCAAATCAAAATGTGGTTTTCACTAAAAGACTTCTCATGATGTCTGCTTGGTCCTACATGAAAAAAGTGCTGTTCTGAAATACAATATGGTTGCTATAGCAGCCATCTGTTGTGACCACTACTCCTGATTAGACGATTATATTAATGTGGGGTGTCTCAAACATCTTGAAAATACTGTTACTGCTACTCCAAATAAATATAAAGGCATGAAGACATACTGGGTTTCCGCCTGAAGACTTTGTTGAATTGTTTTTACGCTGATGCTATTTTACTGACGCCCAAGCCTTACCCATTGATTCGCAATGTCCTTATGTGATGCTGTCTGTACAGGGCATCAGTGTTAGTGATGTTTGGGCCTCCCAAAGAGATCCTGTGCATTGTATAGGTAGATAAAACAGGTTCATATTAGGATCTATATTTTTATGTTTTAATGCACCTTCAGGACACAGACTTGTTTGACTATCCCTCTGTATAAGGTTCTCAGATTTATAATACAGGTTACTTTTATAGGTCCCATTAACTCTGTAATAAAGAGAAGGTGTACAGTCAGGGCAAGGGCATTGTATTACCCTGAAAACTTGAACAACCATGCTGCAAACTTTGGCATTATACATTTGCCCTTAGCACTGAAAATTTATAATGTTCTTCTGAATGTTCATTGCTTTAATGTGTGTTAGTACAAGTAGAGAACCTTCATATAAGGGAACTGTATTAATTCAGCTGTGAGAGCATTGGATGTATAATTCAAGGGTTTTGGGTTCATTATCCACCTATGCCAGCCCAAACCAGCTGCCATGGTGTGTACTTGAGAAGGGCACATAGCTTTCATTTCCTGTGGATGATATAGCCAAATAAAACGTTGAAAGTGCTATTAAAAATGACCCAATCAAATGTCTTGTCACCTTGTTGTAGGTGAAGTTTTAACTTAATTATATTCTTAAGTTGTCATAATAACTTGTAAAATTATCAAATTATTGTATCCCTATGCACTGTGTGCTGTGTGTCTTATGATCTTGCATTTAGACATGGAACTGAATGTACTTTGAATACCTGTACATAAATGCATGCCTAAAAATGAATAAAAATCAGGACCCATAGGGAGACATGAATTTGTCTGGATTACTGATAAGTTTTGTTGACCCTGATTTAGTAGGAGCTTGACAAAGCAAACATTTTTAAATCTGTACTTCTCTATGTCTGTCCACATCCTATGTTAAGGCCAGTGTTAAAAGTGTTTTAGATTACGGTCAAGGTTAAAGTGTTTTAGATTAAGGTCAGTGTTAAAAATGTTTTAGATTACAGTCAAGGTTAAAATGTTTTAGATTACAGTCAAGGTTAAAGTGTTTTAGATTAAGGTCAGTGTTAAAGTGTTTTAGATTAAGATTGGTGTTAAAGTGTTTTAGATTAAGATCAGTGTTAAAATGTTTTAGATTAAAGTCAAGGTTAAAGTGTTTTAGATTAAGGTCAAGGTTAAAGTGTTTCAGATTAAGGTCAAGGTTAAAGTGTGTAGATTAAGGTCAAGGTTAAATTGTTTTAGATTAAGGTCAAGGTTAAATTGTTTTAGATTAAGGTCAGGGTTAACATGTTTTAGATTAAGGTCAAGGTTAAAGTGTTTTAGATTAAGATCAGTGTTAAAGTGTTTTAGATTTAGATCAGTGTTAAAGTGTTTTAGATTAAGGTCATGGTTAAAGTGTTTTAGATTAAAGTCAAGGTTAAAGTGTTTTAGATTAAGATCAGTGTTAAAGTGTTTTAGATTAAGATCAGTGTTAAAGTGTTTAAAATTTAGACCAGTGTTAAAGTGGTTTAGATTAAGGTCAAGGTTAAAGTGTTTAGATTAAGGTCAAGGTTAAATTGTTTTAGATTAAAATCAGTAATAAAGTGTCTTAGATTAAGGTTAAAGTTGTTTACATTAAGGTCAGTGTTAAAGTTGTTTTGATTAAGGGCAATGTTGAAAGTTGTTTAGGTTAAGGTCAGTATTAAAGTTGTTTAGATTAAGGTTAATGTTAAAGTTTTAAACTTTCTAGGTAAATAAAAGGCAGGATCAATGGGAAGGGTGTGTGCCTTGTATGGAAATAAAGCATGTATCTGGGGAACATTTTTCAGTTACTTTGTATTGGCAGTTATTACAGATAACCTACATTTCGATAATCAGTATTTGACTTTTAGTAATTTTTATGACTTTAACATGTGAAAACAAAATTGCAATACTTTTAGTTATCTTCCAGAACTTTAATTTTAATTTTCAGGAGTTTGTTCTAACAACCCCAGACTTTGAGGCCACAAAAATATGGGTAGGAAACTTAGGGAAGACTGCTACCCATGCTATAGTTTATGCCCAGCTATACACTCCAGATGGACAATGTCATGGTCTGCATTCCTTTATTGTGCCTGTCAGGGACCCAAGGTCCCTAAAGACTCTTCCTGGTATTATGGTTGGGGACATGGGAGAAAAGCTAGGCCTAAATGGTATTGATAATGGGTAAGAATCATTTAAATGAGGAACCTGTCTGATAACATTTATAATCAGTTGATTCATGCTTAGCAATACATTTGCACATGAAATCCAGATGCAGTGGGAGTTAAGTTTCTTGTTAATTTTCCATCTTTTCTTAAATTTGTTGCAGAGAAGATCATAAGCAAAACACGTCTTTTCACTCATAAAATATAAAATATATGTTGGTGTGGCCACAGTATTGGGTGATGTTTTTCTTGACGATAACTCTGACAGTAAACGTTAGAGTTTCCAGGTTTAAGACTGCCCAAAAGATGAAAGGCCCAGGTCATATGATACATTAGGCTGAAACTGTTACCATCAGTAATTGATTGATTTTTACAGTATTCTTCCTTTAATACCTAGGGCATAATATGGTGGGTTTAAAATCTGGGGTATAATTAATAAACCTTTGGCAGATATTTGAGACCATTATCTGTAAGCATCTGACAAATTAAGTAGTTAATGGACATCAGAGTACTGTGAATTAAATATTTTTTGTAGTGTAACAAATATTTGGAATTTTTTCAAAATATGAAATCAACAACCCCCCAAAAAAATGATCCATCTTTAGAAGAAATAGGATTCCTACCCTAATCCATAAAACAGGGCATGTCATGTGTTATGATGCTGTTTGTCAATAGGATCCCTACCTTAATCCATAAGACAGGGCATGTCATGTGTTGTGATGCTGTTTGTCAATAGGATCCCTACCCTAATCCATAAGGCAGGGCATGTCATGTGTTATAATGCTGTTTCTCAATAGAATCCCTATCTTAAATCATAAGGCAGGGCATGTCATATGTTATGATGTTGTTTGTCAATAGCATCCCTACCCTAATCCATAAGGCAGAGAATGTCATGTGTTATGATGCTGTTTGTCAATAGGATCCCTATCTTAATCCATAAGGCAGAGCATGTCATGTGTTATGATGCTGTTTGTCAATAGTATCCCTACCCTAATCCATAAGGCAGGGCATGTAATGTGTTATGATGTTGTTTGTCAATAGCATCCCTAATCTAATCCATAAGGCAGGGCATGTCATGTGTTATGATGCTGTTTGTCAATAGGATCCCTAATCTAATCCATAAGGCAGGGCATGTCATGTGTTATGATGCTGTTTGTCAATAGGATCCCTAATCTAATCCATAAGGCAGGGCATGTCATGTGTTATGATGCTGTTTGTCAATAGGATCCCTACCCTAATCCATAAGGCAGGGCATGTCATATATTATGATGCTGTTTGTCAATAAGATCCCTACCCTAATCCATAAGGCAGGGCATGTCATGTGTTATGATGCTGTTTGTCAGTAGGATCCCTATCTTAATCCATAAGGCAGTGCATGTAATGTGTTATGATGCTGTTTGTCAATAGGATCCCTACCCTAATCCATAAGGCAGAGCATGTAATGTGTTATGATGCTGTTTGTCAATAGGATCCCTATCTTAATCCATAAGGCAGAGCATGTCATGTGTTATGATGCTGTTTGTCAATAGGATCCCTACCCTAATCCATAAGGCAGAGCATGTAATGTGTTATGATGTTGTTTGTCTATAGGATCCCTACCCTAATCCATAAGGCAGGGTATGTAATGTGTTATGATGCTGTTTGTCAATAGGATCCCTACCCTAATCCATAAGGCAGGGCATGTAATGTGTTATGATGCTGTTTGTCAATAGGATCCCTACCCTAATCCATAAGGCAGAGCATGTCATGTGTTATGATGCTGTTTGTCAATAGGATCCCTATCTTAATCCATAAGGCAGAGCATGTCATGTGTTATGATGCTGTTTGTCAATAGGATCCCTATCTTAATCCATAAGGCAGAGCATGTAATGTGTTATGATGCTGTTTGTCAATAGGATCCCTACCCTAATCCATAAGGCAGAGCATGTCATGTGTTATGATGCTGTTTGTCAATAGGATCCCTATCTTAATCCATAAGGCAGGACATGTCATGTGTTATGATGCTGTTTGTCAATAGGATCCCTATCTTAATCCATAAGGCAGGGCATGTCATGTGTTATGATGCTGTTTGTCAATAGGATCCCTACCCTAATCCATAAGGCAGGGCATGTCATGTGTTATGATGCTGTTTGTCAGTAGGATCCCTATTTTAATCCATAAGGCAGAGCATGTAATGTGTTATGATGCTGTTTGTCAATAGGATCCCTATCTTAATCCATAAGGCAGAGCATGTCATGTATTATGATGCTGTTTGTCAATAGGATCCCTATCTTAATCCATAAGGCAGGGCATGTCATGTGTTATGATGCTGTTTGTCAGTAGGATCCCTATCTTAATCCGTAAGGCAGGGCATGTCATGTGTTATGATGCTGTTTGTCAATAGTATCCCTACCCTAATCCATAAGGCAGGGCATGTCATGTGTTATGATGCTGTTTGTTCAGCTGTCTGAATGTCTCTTTTCCACACATTAAAATGAGTAATCTGTCACCCACAGTTACCAAACTATGTGGATATGAAGATAGACAGCTGGTGTTTGAGTAAGATCATGCTTCTGTTCAAATTTTTGAAGGTATGCCAAGTAAAGATTTTAATTTTTCATTTACATCAATTTCATACTATTTTACTTTGTCCCAGGTTGATTTTGGGATCAGTGGGTCAAAGATCAAAGTGATTATCTCGGAAAAATGAAAATTGTGTCTGCCAAAGAGTTTGTGGATGGCTAACAAATAAAGCAATTTGATTTGAATGTCAAAATGCTCAGAGATCAGGGTCACTGGCTGCAAAAAAGAAAAATGATTATTATACACATATGATTATGATTATTTTTCTCAATCTATCGGGTTTCTGCACAATAACTTTAGATGCCCCCATTAGGCAGTTCCAGGCTGCTGTGGTGGCATAAGTTGTTATAGTGTCTGCCTTGGATGCTGGAGGTCGTGGGTTCAAAACCCTAGCCAAGTCATACCAATGATTTTATAAAAATGGTACTATGGTTTTTGCACAATAAATTGAGTTCTCCACCATCTACTGTTAGCAAACTTTATGGATGATTTCTTTTGGAGTAGGAAGGAATCCTGGTGACAGTCAGGTTAGAAATTGTATATTGATGAATGAAATGACTAAGTTTTGTGCATTTTTGATATACTTGATGCTTTTCCAAAACAGGAGTGTGTTCGAAATCTATAGAGAGCACATCAGTTATTTTTTCAAGACTATTATCGTGTACATATTGACCGCTCCAGTGGCCTATTGGTTAGAGCGTCTGCCTCAGATGAGTGACAGCACAGGTTTGAACCTCGGGCGAGTCACACCAAAGACTTATAAAAATGGTACTTACAGCTTCCTCGCTTGGCGCTCAGCATTTAGAGGTTAGCATTAGGACTTGTCGGCCTGGTGTCAGTATAATGTGATGGGTGGGACTTGATGCTACATGTCTGTGATACCGCAGTGCTAGACATCACTATAAACTGCCACTCTGCAAACATCCTAGCAATTTGACTGAAAAATTGTTAATGCTGTGTTAAAAATCCAAATCACATCACACACGTCATGTACATGTTGACAACCAAGGGAATCAGTTTAATGGCTTTTTTGTATCAATAACTTGGCTAAATTCTAGCCCATGTTTCAAAAAATAAAAATAATTGCTTTTTATTTGCACTTATGAGACACTGTAGTTTGTACAGCATTTTATAAAAAATTCATGTTACTTTTTTATAATTCATCAAGTCTCAGTATTTTCAAGTAGGACTAATATGCTGAAAATAATGAACAGTAGATCCAAGGCCTTAAAAGAAAAGTTTAAATGATATCTTTCAGAAAGAGCAATCATCCTTATGAAATATCCATCCATATATTCATCCAAAGATATTTTTCTGTCTTCCTTTTAGATTCATGGCCTTCAATAACCTAAGGATTCCAAGAGAATATTTACTGAATAAAACAGGGGATGTAACTCCAGAGGGAAAATATGTCACACCTTATAAGGTAGGTCTCCTCATTTTCTTATATTGTCTAAGTCAGTCTTGAGATGGTGCCTTAGATTTCTCAAGGATTATGAAAAAAAGGAAGCTTTCTCATATCAAAGAGAAATTTCTAACAACTACTTTGGGGTCTTCCCCTCCCCCCCCAGGTTTAACTTTTTAAAGCGTTGAGGTGATTTGTTTAAAGGAAAATGAACTGCTTGTGACAAAACAGTCTTATGAAATGTAAATGTAAATTATGAAGAGAATTCTGTATATGCAGAGAGTTTTCTTTTTAGCAGTTTTGAAAAGAATAACCTCTTGCTTTCTTTCCTGCAGTTGACATTTTTTCTGATGCACAGGATGCCATACAGTTTCACATATTTTATATTAGCCAGCATTATATGATAGAATATTGAGCCACCACACAGTGTATTCCATTTATATCATTTTAAACAGCAATATATCATAGAATATTGAGCTACCACACAGTGTAATCCATTAATTAAATATCATTTTAAACAGCAATATATCATAGAATATTGAGTCACCACACTGTGTATTGCATTAATATCATTTTAAACAGCAATATATCATAGAATATTGAGCCACCACACTGTGTATTGCATTAATATCATTTTAAACAGCAATATATCATAGAATATTGAGCTACCACACAGTGTATTCCATTATTATCATTTTAAACAGCAATATATCATAGAATATTGAGCCACCACACTGTGTATTGCATTAATATCATTTTAAACAGCAATATATCATAGAATATTGAGCTACCGCACTGTGTATTCCATTTATATCATTTTAAACAGCAGTATATCATAGAATATTGAGCCACCACACTGTGTATTCCATTAATATCATTTTAAACCTTATTAAATTAGTTTGCATGATTTGTTTTAAGAATTTTGCAGTTTTGTTTTGATGCTGCTATGTACATTACTTTTATGTCAGGTGTAATCTGACTTTTAACATGATGATATTCCTTGAAAAAGAAATAAAATATTTAAATTACTTCATCAGTTAGAAAGATTGATAACTAAAGTCAGAATCAAAATAAGCTAAACACAGATTACTTAGTTCACATAAATGTTTGCTCTAAAATTGGTTGAAAGTATTTTTATATATTGTCAATACAGAACGATTAAAAGAAAGATCCATAGATGATGCATTATGTGCAGTTTATGTACACATTTTATGATGAACATTCGACACCTACTAGTATAGTGCAATTCTGTTTGGTGCCTTCATTGTCTTTAAGGAAACAAGCATGTATGTATTAACATTTAACATCATGTTGTTATGAACTCTAGGAAGATATACTTTTCCAAAGGAATGCTAACTTGAAGCTTTAAAAAAATAAAACAAAAAATGTAAGGATGTTAAAATTATATAGATGAAATAAAAGACAAAGTAAAGAATATGAAATCTTTAAATAAGGAAGCATAGATATAGATATGTAACAAGATTTAGTTTTGAGACATGGCAGCAATTGAAGATTACACTGTGCCAAGGCTATTTTAGGAAAGTGCCTTGCTTAAGGATACACTGCAGTAGCTGATTGGGGCTAATCCATTTGTTGTAAATGAACTAAGAATAATCAGAGTTGAAGAAGAATTTTCAGGAACATTATTTACCATATTTTCTTTCATGAATAAATGAATGAATTAACAAATTTTTCAGGACCCAAGTAAAAGGTTTGGGGCCTCATTGGGAGCTCTATCTGGTGGTAGGGTTGGTATAACTGGAATGTCTACCTGTAATCTAAAGCTTTGTGTTACCATAGCAATCAGATATTCAGCTGTGCGACAGCAGTTTGGACCTACAGATGGTCCAGAGCTTCCTGTTATTGAATATCAACTCCAGGTAATGAGATTTGAGCAAAATCATAAAGGTGATGAAGCAATAAATGTTTATGCTTATCTTACATATATTATCCAGGATATATTTTATCAGTACTTTCCAGTTTTTAAAATATAAAATACATACCACTGGTATTCTAGGGAAATGATGTAAAGTTAGCCCACCATTTCCAAAGTAAACTGAAAATTCTGAGGTATATGAGAAAGTTTTTGCTGGATTTATCTTGATTTTTATTTCTGCATAGAATTCACATTCAGCCCCCAATTTAAAGAAAGGTTTACCAATATTAATTAGATTATAAGTGGATTACGTGAAGGTGCTTTTGTCTGTGATTTGAAGTCCATTAAACCATATTTAATTGCAGTAGTACATCACTTGCTACTAATGCATCACTTACATTTTCCCGGATGCCAGATTTCCAGTTCAAGCTAATTATTCCTTTCAATTAATAATTTGAGGTCCAGAATTGAAAAGAACATAATCCTGATTCCGTATTCTTGCCCCCATACAGAATATCTATTTTTCCTGGAACTTTTGTACGAGTATATGTTTGCTTAGTCACTTTTTGAAATTTACCTTCATTGTTTTTTGTGAAATGCCTTTGGAGCAAATGATATTTTTTGGGTGTCATCATAGTATTTTTCCCCACAGTCCTTGCATTATTTTAAGTGGCTTTTTGTTTGTTTTCTTTTTGCTAAGTTTAAAGGGCTTTTGTCCCTTACTCAGCAAGTTGTGCATATGCTGAGTGTTTCCCTTCTGAGTAATCAGTGTTTTACTTAAGTATTAGCTACCCTTTTTCGTAGGCATATGGGGCTGGTTATTGGTCACCAGGTGATGGTCATGATTAAACAGACACCAGGCAATAGTGTGTTACTGGTGACTAGACACCTGGTACCAGTCACCAGGCCAAAGCCGTTGAACAACCAGACATGGGCTTTGATAGTCAGTCTGGGGACATGGATTGTGTTGATACCCTTCTTGTCTCTGTTATCTCTATGTTCCAATTGAATCCCACTAGAATTTGTTAACCCCTCTTACCATCACCTCCAGTCTTGTCCAAAGAAAGGATGTGGCCACCACACTAATTCAAGACTATTGAGAAATGATCAGCGATCCCATTCGCCTTGGGGGACAGCTATTAGGGTTAGTTAGAATATCCACAGTGATGCTGTCTTGGAGACATCTAAGGTCTTTTTGAACCAGAGGCAAGAACACTTTGATAAATGATAACTTGAGGTGGAGATGCTATTCGGAGGTCTCATCTCATCTTTAGCATAGCAGGGTTTGAGGCATCAGCAGAACTGGTCCTTAGCTGCAATTTCCGGTCTATTGAAACCTGCCAAGAAAGAGTACACACCCTGACCAACTGCAGGGGACCTCTTCACAAGTTCAAGTTCCCCAACATCTACTCTTACAGCCCAAGTTCATAACTCCATCCTGTCCATCTTGTGCTGGATGAGGTGGTCCAAGAGCCAAGGGTGGAAGTTTGGACACCCTTTCCTAAGGAGGGAGGTAGTCACCCCTAGGGGTATGCATCCTTTCCTGCAATGTCTTCCTCTTCCCAAGTAGATGCTTTACTAGTCCTCTTTTCAGAGCTTTGGTTAAGCACTAGAAATAATTTGTGGGTCCATTCCAGTTGAAAGGAGAGTGCTAACTTCATTTCTGGGGATATCCTTTTTGTTATGGACCTCCATTTTCCTTCATCAGTCTAAACTGGTTCATGAAGGTTTTCTGGTACAGATCTTTTGGTGTTTAAGAAAGGCATTGTTTTGACTCATTGACTTTTATGCCCAAATCAGATTTCTTTGGGAACAAAGCTACAGGCAGGAGTTAGGAATGCCAAAATACACTATGACTGAGTGATCTCCATAGATGTATATGAAACATACCTTCATATCCCATCTTCCAGCCTCAGACAAAATTATTCTTGGACATATTTTAATTTCAGGCTCTTCTGTTTAGCCTCACCTTTGCCACACAAGATGTTTTATCGGGGTGATGATGGGTTACAGTGGCTCCCTTGAAGTCTTTAGAAGTCCCCTCCATTTTTGATGACTGGTTGATGCACAATGTCCTCAGAGAAATCCTTCTGAAGGAAGTATTCCTTTGTTGGTCATTGGTATTTTGTCTGGGTCTAAAGCTCAACCTAGAAAAGTTGGATCTCATTTTTGTGAATGTTGAATGTCACCAGACAGGACCATGCATATTCTATCCCTTACAGAGGGACATATGACCAAGACTTCATTGACAGCTCACCTTCACTTTTTGGAACTCTGAATGCAGGTGTGATCTAATCCCCCTAGGGAGACTTCACTTGTGCCCTCTCCAGTTCTGCTTCTAGCAAAACAAAGCTGCACAAGAACCTAAGCTGATGGCTTGATCGTGATCATTTCCTGACTGGAGTTCTGATTCACAGACCTGAACCCTGTTCAGGATTTGGTGCTCACCTGGAGCCAGAGTTGGTAATTTTTCATGGACAATATTCTTGGGAAGAAGATACCCTTCATGTAAACAATATGTATATGCCAGCATTATTCCTAGTCTACATGAGTGCATCCATCTCATAAGGTGTCATTGTTTTTATGGTTGCCTCAGACATCGTGTCAGTAGTAGTATACCTCAAACATTGTGTCATTAGTAGCATACCTCAGACATCGTGTCATTAGTAGCATACCTCAAACATCATGTCCTTAGTAGCATACCTCAGACATCATGTCAGTAGTAGCATACCTCAGACATCGTGTCACTAGTAGCATGCCTCAGACATCGTGTCAGTAGTAGCATACCTCAAACATCATGTCATTAGTAGCATACCTCAGACATTGTGTCAGTAGTAGCATACCTCAAACATCTTGTCAGTAGTAGCATACCTCAGACATCGTGTCACTAGTAGCATACCTCAAACATCGTGTCAGTAGTAGCATACCTCAGACATCGTGTCACTAGTAGCATACCTCAGACATTGTGTCATTAGTAGCATACCTCAAACATCATGTCATTAGTAGCATACCTCAGACATCGTGTCAGTAGTAGCATACCTCAAACATCTTGTCAGTAGTAGCATACCTCAGACATCGTGTCAGTAGTAGCATACCTCAGACGTCGTGTCAGTAGTAGCATACATTAGACATCGTGTCACTAGTAGCATACCTCAGACATCGTGTCAGTAGTAGCATACCTCAAACATCGTGTCACTAGTAGCATACCTCAGACATTGTGTCATTAGTAGCATACCTCAAACATCATGTCATTAGTAGCATACCTCAGACATCGTGTCAGTAGTAGCACACCTCAGACAACATGTCAGTAGAAGCATACCTCAGACATCGTGTCAGTAGTAGCATACCTCAGACATCGTGTCAGTAGTAGCATACCTCAGACATCGTGTCATTAGTAGCATACCTCAAACAATAGTCAGATACACATGTTCATTTATGTTGCAAGTCTGGAACTTCTCCTATGAGCAGTCATGGAGGAGATCAATTTCATAGTTTGCCTTATTCTGGGAAAAAGGAATATCCTTGCACATACGGGAAGAGCATTAGTGGGCTTGTTTGCTCTGAGACTGAATAAGAGCCTCCATTTAGTAACTGGAAGACCAAATATTTTTTAAAAATTGGACTGGGGTCTTAGCATCCAGGAAAAAGCAGCCAATGCAATAGTAGCAGGTAAGTATTACATAATTAAAAATTAGCATTACCCCTACCAAAACCTACAGAATATTTTCAAACTGTAAACTTCCATTTTTATGCTAGAATTGTAGTAATAATGCCATTTTGAGTAGCATTTTGGAGAGACAACTGTATATTATTCACCGGTCTTCCAACATGTTTAATTTCAAAAGGCATCTGTTCGTTGCAGTGTTTTTGTTGTTATGCCACTGTAGAGTGGTATGACTATTTCTTTCCTGACAATAATAACCATTAGAGGTTGCATGTTAAAGTTTGTATGTCCCTACGACTTGCAAGCATGTTCATCTTTAATTGGTCTGACCACTCCTGTCCTTCCATCTGTCCCTCCATCTATCTGTCATATTGTTGTACTCCAGTAATAATATTTGGCGGGCATTTTTTAAATCGTATATGATAAAGTACTTCTTGCTATTTAGTTATTTCTTTTTGTTATTTAAGACTTTCTTTACTTTTCCTTCATTCTTGTTGCATGTAGCACACAGTTACGCTCTTGGCAGATACATTTTGTAAACAATTTTGTCTATATGACCTGACCTGTTTTTATGCTATTTTTCTTTTAAAAAAAAAAACATTTTAAACTGTTATTGACTTTCATGGATGCACATATTGTCAGTGCCAGCTTAATTTGCATAGTAATTAAGAAAACACCTGACATATATATATATTGAATTTAATATGCATGATTCTATCCATATTTAGATATGAAGATGGTCTCATTAAATTTTGACATGAATAATTTGAATTTTCTTTTGTAAGTTTTTTTCTGATATTTGGACATTAATTTTGCTATGAAACTGTCTCAGTCGATGCATATGGAGAAAATCTATTCAGCTATTCATGTGAATATATTAATATTGTTCAGCTCTGCCCATGGAGATAATCTTTTTAGATTATTCTGCAGTGCATGTGAAGATCATCTATATAAATTTATCAGATATGCATGTGGAGATAATGTGTTGAGATATATGAGATGTTCATATGGAGATAATGTGTTGATAAATGAGATGTTCATATGGAGATAATGCATTGATAAATGAGATGTTCATATGGAGATAATGTGTTGAGATATATGAGATGTTCATATGGAAATGTGTTGAGATATATGAGATGTTCATATGGAGATAATGTGTTGAGATATATGAGATGTTCATATGGAGATGTGTTGAGATATATGAGATGTTCATATGGAGATAATGTGTTGAGATATATGAGATGTTCATATGGAGATAATGTGTTTTGATATATGAGATGTTCATATGGAGATAATGTGTTGAGATATATGAGATGTTCATATGGAGATAATGTGTTGAGATTTATCAGATGTACATATGGATACAACCTATTGAGAGGGGAATAATTTCTATACATGATTTTTGTATGCTTTATCAGATTTTCAAACCTTTTGGGCAGACTTTTTGTTAACATTGGTGTCATAAGTGTTTTGCAAACACAGTTGAAAGTCATTATGTTTTGTTTGCAGACATGATCCAAGTATATTGTTCATGGTAACCACTTTCTTTTTAATTTTTAATTTTATGCCATTGACACTCTTATTTCATTTCTAGCAATGGAGATTGCTACCATTTCTGGCTGCAGCTTATGTCATGGAGCATTTCTATAAGTCCTTCTTCATGGATTTTGTGGGGATACGAGTTGGGGCACTCATGGGGGACAACAGTGAAAGACAGGTAATTTAATCACACAGTTACATAGAAAACAGTACTCAGGATTTAATTTATTCATCTTGTACAGGAAAACTAAACCAGCTGTACAAATTTTCTTGCAACTACTTCGGTTGCCTAGTGGTTAGAGCATCTGCCTTGGATGTGGAAGGTCTTGAGTTCGAGCCCTGGCCGAGTCATACCAAAGACTTATAAAAATGGTACTAACAGCTGTCTTGCTAGGCGCTCAGCATTAAGAGGTTAGTGTTAGGACTGGTAGGGCTGGTGTTGGGATAATGTGACTGGGTGGGACATCATGCTACATGTATACAGCATGATGCCATATTGCCAGACGTCACTATAGACTGTCACACTGCAGATATTGCGATATGACTGCAGAATTGTTAAAGCTGTGTTAAAAATCCAAAAGACACACAAGCACAAGTTTTCTTGAAGCTGCAAAAATTCAGTGTCGGATTATTTTACATCCTTTTAATTTTGCTTATCAGTCACTTTTTCTATCAAACCTTTTCACAGTGTTTATAGATACCTACATGTAATTATGTTTGTGGATATAATTAATCCTCAGACTCTGAAATACATGGGGGTTTAGAGTACCACTTATCCATTGATACTGTGCATTACAAGAACATCTTTAATATCTTCTGTTTTGGAAATAACAACAAAACCTGCACCAAATTAATTGCATTTAAACTTGCACCAAACTATTTACATAGAAAACTTGCACAAACTGCTTTCATTGTAAATCTTTATCTTGTGAAGGATGATGCATGATCTGATCAGGGTCAATGCTGATAAGTGTCTACATTATAGATAAACCTGTTCTGTCAGGGCATTATAAGACAGTAGAGCTAAATTTGTTGTGTTTTGATTTGTCAGGGCATTATAAGACATAGTTAAATCTGTTATGTTTTGATTTGTCATGGCATTATAAGACATTTAAATCTGTTATGTTTTGATTAGTCAGGGCATTATAAGACAGTTAAATCTGTTATGTTTTGATTTATCAGGGCATTATAAGACAGTAGAGCTAAATCTATTGTGTTTTGATTTGTCATGGCTTTATAAGACAGAGTTAAATCTGTTATGTTTTGATTAGTCAGGGCATTATAAGACAGTTAAATCTGTTATGTTTTGATTTGTCAGGGCATTATAAGACATAGTTAAATCTGTTATGTTTTGATTTATCAGGGCATTATAAGACAGTAGAGCTAAATCTATTGTGTTTTGATTTGTCATGGCTTTATAAGACAGAGGTAAATCTGTTGTGTTTTGATTTGTCAGGGTATTATAAGACAGAGTTAAATCTGTTATGTTTTGATTAGTCAGGGCATTATAACACAGAGTTAAATCTGTTATGTTTTGATTTGTCAGGGCATTATAAGACAGAGTTAAATCTGTTATGTTTTGATTAGTCAGGGCATTATAAGACAGAGTTAAATCTGTTATGTTTTGATTAGTCAGGGCATTATAAGACAGAGTTAAATCTGTTATGTTTTGATTAGTCAGGGCATTATAAGACAGAGTTATATCTGTTGTGTTTTGATTTATCAGGGCATTATAAGACAGAGTTAAATCTGTTGTGTTTTGATTTATCAGGGCATTATAAGACAGAGTTAAATATGTTGTGTTTTGATTTATCAGGGCATTATAAGACAGAGTTAAATCTGTTGTGCTTTGATTTGTCAGGGCATTATAAGACAGAGTTAAATCTGTTATGTTTTGATTTGTCAGGGCATTATAAGACAGAGTTAAATCTGTTATGTTTTGATTTGTCAGGGCATGATAAGACAGAGTTAAATCTGTTATGTTTTGATTTATCAGGGCATTATAAGACAGAGTTAAATCTGTTATGTTTTGATTTATCAGGGCATTATAAGACAGAGTTAAATCTGTTGTGCTTTGATTTATCAGGGCATTATAAGACAGAGTTAAATCTGTTATGTTTTGATTTGTCAGGGCATTATAAGACAGAGTTAAATCTGTTATGTTTTGATTTATCAGGGCATTATAAGACAGAGTTAAATCTGTTGTGCTTTGATTTATCAGGGCATTATAAGACAGAGTTAAATCTGTTATGTTTTGATTTATCAGGGCATTATAAGACAGAGTTAAATCTGTTATGTTTTGATTTATCAGGGCATTATAAGACAGAGTTAAATCTATTATGTTTTGATTTATCAGGGCATTATAAGACAGAGTTAAATCTGTTGTGCTTTGATTTGTCATGGCATTATAAGACAGAGTTAAATCTGTTATGTTTTGATTTATCAGGGCATTATAAGACAGAGTTAAATCTGTTATGTTTTGATTTATCAGGGCATTATAAGACAGAGTTAAATCTGTTATGTTTTGATTTATCAGGGCATTATAAGACAGAGTTAAATCTATTATGTTTTGATTTATCAGGGCATTATAAGACAGAGTTATATCTGTTGTGTTTTGATTTGTCAGGTCATTATAAGACAGAGTTAAATCTTTTGTGCTTTGATTTGTCAGGGCATTATAAAACAGTTAAATCTGTTGTGCTTTGATTTGTCAGGGCATTATAAGACAGAGTTAAATCTGTTGTGCTTTGATTTGGCAGGGCATTATAAGACAGAGTTAAATCTGTTGTGCTTTGATTTGTCATGGCATTATAAGACAGTTAAATCTGTTATGTTTTGATTTGTCATGGCATTATAAGACAGTTAAATCTGTTATGTTTTGATTAGTCAGGGCATTATAAGACAGAGTTAAATCTGTTGTGCTTTGATTTGTCATGGCTTTATAAGACAGAGGTAAATCTGTTGTGTTTTGATTTGTCAGGGAATTATAAGACAGAGGTAAATCTGTTGTGCTTTGATTTGTCAGGGCATTATAAGACAGAGTTAAATCTGTTGTGTTTTGATTTGTCAGGGCATTATAAGACAGAGTTAAATCTGTTGTGCTTTGATTTGTCAGGCGTTAAGTCAGTAGAGCTAAATCTTTTGTCTTATGATTTGTCAGGGCATTAAAAGACGGTAGAGCTAAATCTATTGTGTTATGATCTGTCCAAAAAACACCATGTGATATTGGATAAAACCACAGAATATTTCATTTTTAAATGATGTGAAACCATATTATGATTGGTTCACAACAGACAAGAGCATCAATGAAATAAATCAATTAGCTACAATAAAACAAAATTTCTGGTCAGGTAACTCATTTCAGTTGATCACAATACAGTTGGATCCATGAACATATTGTGCCCATAAAAGACTTATAGTTACAACTTTGAGGGGCATTAGCCTAGAGCCTCTAGATGGTTTTAACTCACATTTTGTTATATCCAAGATAACCATGAATGGGGTCATACTCTTGGCTCTGGACTTTAAGTTTTTACAGATTGGGCTTAGAGTCAGTAAAGGTGTATTTGTCTATAGTGATGTCTGGCAATAAAGCAATGGACTTAAGTTTAGCTGCGGTCTGAATACAAATTTAGAGAAAAAAAGTTTTTGCTTAGTAATTATTTTTAAAAAATTTGTGTACTAGGAACATTTTTATCATAATTTATTGAAAGAAATAAAAACACCATAGGAAGTAAAAGTTTGTGATCACTGGTATATAATGAAGGTATGTAGAGATCCAAAGACTCTTTTGCAAAGGCTAGTATCACCTGCCAAACTATATATGACTGGGAAGCACAAAGCTTTTATCAAGTCTTCATCACAAACATCAAACATTTCCATCACTTGCCATATTTTAAGACTGTAAAGCACAAGGTTTTTATCACAATCTGGATTACTCCCATCATGCATGTCAAAGGTCCCAATTACCTGCCAGATTTGAATTGGACTTGTAAATGCAAAGTTTTTATCACAGTCTGGATTGCTTTCACAACCCATATATACTAAATTTAAGTGCTTTTCAACAACTCTAAAGTCAAAAGTGCAAAAAAATGAGGAATAGCTATGATTTCATTAGTCATTCTCTACAGTAGTCCCACACTTTAAATCCCCTTATTTTACTACCTTTTTATCCTGTAATTGAAATTTGAATTGGTCACTTTGTGGAAAAGAAACAATATTTAGCACAATTCATTTTTACCTAAGTGACCTCGGACCAATTACAAAGAAACGTAACTCATGTCTCCTTGAACAAAGTGTAGATTGTACATTTTCACTTTATTTAAGTGTTTTATATAAATAATGTGGTTTTCCATGATTAATTACCCTGCCTTTTTATATTTTTGTATGTGCATTATTGCATACATTCTTGTTAAAACATGATAAAGTTGCCTAACATAAAACATGGATCTGTTGTGTGGCTTCCATGAATGGTGTTTTAGACAGGGTGTGCTATATAATTTTACGCATTTTATCAGGCTGAGCTTGGAAAGGAGATTCATGCTTTGTCTTGTGCCAGTAAACCCCTGGCCGCTTGGCTTGCACGAGATGGCATACAGGAATGTAGAGAGGCATGTGGTGGACATGGATACTTCAGTGGTATGTATCTTTCTATCTTATGTCTGTATGTTTGTCTGTATTGTGCTAGAAAACCCAGGGCAGTCTGACTTGCCAGATAGACAGCATACAGAAATAAAGAGTGGCATGTGGTTGACATGGACAAGTTAAAGTTATGCATCTTTTTATCTGCTTGTCTGTATTGTGCTAGAAAACCCAGGGCAGTCTGACTTGCCAGATAGACAGCATACAGAAATAAAGAGTGGCATGTGGTTGACATGGACAAGTTAAAGTTATGCATCTTTTTATCTGCTTGTCTGTATTGTGCTAGAAAACCCAGGGCAGTCTGACTTGCCAGATAGACAGCATACAGAAATAAAGAGTGGCATGTGGTTGACATGGACAAGTTAAAGTTATGCATCTTTTTATCTGCTTGTCTGTATTGTGCTAGAAAACCCAGGGCAGTCTGACTTGCCAGATAGACAGCATACAGAAATAAAGAGTGGCATGTGGTTGACATGGACAAGTTAAAGTTATGCATCTTTTTATCTGCTTGTCTGTATTGTGCTAGAAAACCCAGGGCAGTCTGACTTGCCAGATAGACAGCATACAGAAATAAAGAGTGGCATGTGGTTGACATGGACAAGTTAAAGTTATGCATCTTTTTATCTGCTTGTCTTGTGCTAGTAAACACATGGCAGTATGACTAGCTAGAAAGTTGTGTGGTGGACATGAATACTTCAGAGGCATCTGTCTGTCATGTACCAGTAAACCCCTGGCAACGTGGTTTGCTAGAGATGATGAACATGATTATAGAGAGCTGTGTGATGGACAGGGATACTTCAGAGGTATATATTTCTATTTATCTATCTTGTTACAGTAAACCCTTGGCAGCAAGCCTTGCTGGAGACAGCATACAGTACACCCTTGGCGTAATGGCTTGCTGAAGGTTATGTATAGGAGTATATAGAGGTGTGTGGTGACATGATTACTAACAAATATTATTAGTCTGTCTGATCACTTGCCTGTTGCCTGTTTGCTTGTCTGTATCTGATTGCCAGTAAATTCTGACAGTCTATTTTGCTTGTCTGTATGTGATTGCCAGTAAATTGTGACAGTCTATTTTGCTTGTCTGTATGTGATTGCCAGTAAATTGTGACAGTCTAGTTTGCTTGTCTGTATGTGATAGCCAGTAAATTGTGACAGTCTAGTTTGCTTGAGATGGTGTACAGGAGGACAGAATAGCTTTTGGTGGACTTGAATACTTAAATGGTGTGCATCTGTCTGTCTGTCTTTCACAAGTTAGCATTTGGCTGCCTTGCCTGTTAGAATGGCATTTGTAGGAGTTAGAGAGGTGGTGGACATGAATGTTTTATAGGTATTTGTCTCTCTTGTGCCAGTAAACACTGACATCTTGACTTACAAGCAGTAGCACACAAATAAAATAGTTTTAGTGGATATGTGGTCTTTACAGGTATTTGTCTGTCTGTCTTTTGCTTGTAAACCTCAGGCAGTCTGGTTTACAAGAGATGGTATTCAGGCAGTTTGTGGCAGCCAGTATAAATGGTAGAAGAAGAACCTGGGAAAAGCCTGGAAAGAACCACCAATTCATGAGACGCTACTGGCAAGCTTTCTCACGTACCTGCATTGGCAGAGCCCAAGACTTGAACACATGCAGACTGAGGTGAGATGTCAGTGATCCGTAATGGTGAGCGCTTTAAACCACTCGGCCACTTGGTATGAAGAGACATGAGGTACACCACTCCCTTGATAACTCAAGCCCAGATAACGCATGAACCTGCTTATAATGTGGGCTCAGGCATGGGTCCCATTTTTAAACTAGAAAATACCAAAATATTTATTCCTATTTGTTGAACTTGAAGAAGATTGCGATCAACATTGGTAATGGAAACAGATATATCATTCGTTTTATTGTCAAAAACAGTAGATAGGACCTAGAAATTTTAATCAACATTATGAAATATAAACTTTAAAAAGAAGTCATAAAATTTGTTACATTTTCTTTCCAAATGACATTTTTAGTACACTGTAATTAATGATACTCAAGGAAATTATGATCAATGAAAATGTCACTTGTGCCTAATTGAGGCAGTACTTCGATAAATAAATACCAATTAAATAATTTTTTTGGTAGAAATTGAAATTTGTTTTCTACTTCTATCTTTTAGTTTCTTTTAAGTGTAATCATCATAAAAGAAATGTGTCCTTTTGTAATTAAATGTAAAATTTGTCAATCTACAGTAACAGCAATCATTTCTCTGAGAACCTAATTAAGTGCTGACCTTGTTTTGATATTGGACTAGCGGAAACATTTGTATTATTTCTCTAAATAAAAAGAGGGCTTCCTTTTCTATTTTCATGTTAATTACGTCTTTTGAATCAAGTAAAGGAGGTGGAAAAAACAAAAATATTAAAAGGTATACAAATTCTACATGCTTAAGAACCAGTGTCTCCGGTCATATGTTGGGTAGCTCATTTCAGTTGAAATGTCGATCCCTGTAGTAAATGTTATTGTGTATGCATTCTTATTAAATTGCCTTAAATTAACCTACTCAATCATAACTGACTAAAGATAGCAAGACAACCAAGCGAGATGAGTACTTCATACAATAAAGAGCTTTGTTTCACAGATATGGACCATTGTGGGGAAAAAACTAGTTTCAGAGAATTCTTGAATTTGCATGTCAAGATGTTGTCAAGGATGATAAGAAGTTTCAGTGTTAGTTGCAATGAAATCACGGCATCAGTATTTTACTAAGTGAACAATTCAGAAATTGAGTATCAATGTAGACAATTGTCTCACAAAATGTTGCTTTTTTGGATAAAAAGGAATCTTGTTTGGTAGTGTATCAACAGTTAGCTTGGTTCCCTGCTTTGTAGATTCCTTATTTCACAAAAACTATTCAAACACCACTCCAGGAACCAGACTAATCAACAAAAACCAAAAGACGTGATGTAATTTACATATGTTTTTAGGTACCGTGTTGGTTATTGAAACCAGTTGGAATCATGTTATCAATCTTTCTGATGTTGGACATTTTGAAAATAAATGTGATTTATACAGAATAGAATAATGAACAACTTCATCAGAAGAAACACTTTATTGACAATTATTCTCGACGTGATTATAAAATGAGGATTCAGTCATTAAACAGCCCAGCCCCGCCAACCCCGCAGTTCACCAGATGTCTTTCATCTAGCAGATTCTCTGGGAGGTCCCTCAGTAACTCGCACCCTCGCTTATAGTTTGGTCTATGTTTTCGGACCCCAATGTGCACGAGTTATTGAGGGAGAGGTGTATATAGGACACTGATAACCGAAACTCAGAAATGCTGATGCAGGGGATTGCAATGATCAGATTAGCATCTAATACTCCAGATATGTATAGTTTGAAGCAGGTATGAATTATATATACATAATAATTAAATTCATTTAAATATCGACATAGTTTTATGAATGTGTGTGAGGGGGAGGTAAAGAGAAAGTTGTAAATGAATGAAACCTGAAACTACTGAGTGATGAAAATTATGTGCCCATCAATAAGCCTCCAAAAACATAACTGCAGCTTAAGTTCCTAAAACGTTAAGTTTATTTTGCACAATTTTTTTACTAGTCAACCGTCTTGGAGAGCTGAGAGATGACAATGATCCTAATTGTACATATGAAGGAGATAACAATGTCATTCTACAGCAGACCAGTAATTACCTCCTGAATCTGCTTGACACCAAACAAAAACGAGGTAAGATATTTATTTTCTGATAGTATTACCTTTTGACTTCCCATAGCATGGGATATTTGGCATGTTAGGCCAGTAGCCTAAAGTTGCCACAGTTATTTGACAAAAGCTTTTGAACAAAATTCAAAGTGTTTTTAATAGGCAACAAACAAAAAATGAAAGAAGTTACAGAATTTTTGGGAAGACGATAAAATGTACCCTTCCCATTTTATTTTACACAATAAGTAATTTCAGTAATGGTATAGACTTCATGTACTAATTAATTACATTTACTAAATCTGTGAATATTTTTGGGACTTCAATACAAAATGCATTGATCTGAATTTTTTTATGTGGTTTTTATTTTGCTGTTTTAGGTACCACTTACACTAATGTAATAATACTTGTAAATGTCTGTTTTGTTTAATTTTTATAGAAGTTGTTCTACATAGGAAATTGGATTAATTGATGTTGTTGTGGGGTTTAATGCCATTTTTCAGCAACGATAGGTTATGCATGGCGGCCAGTATTAATGGTAGAGGAAGAACCCGGAAAACCCCCAGGAAGAACCACCAACCCATGAGAAGCTACTGGCAAGCTTTCTCACATACCCACATTGGCCAAATCCTAGACTCGAACCCACACAGACAGGTGAGATGGTAGTGATCCGTAATGTGGAGCGCTTTAGACCACCCGGCCACTCATGGCCCCAATTGATATTGTGTCATGAAGAACAGTCTATATGTATATTGTGAAAGCTTTTTATAACATTAAAGACATTTTGGAGATTTTAGAGTACTAATCAAGAAGGTTGAATTCTTAAGAAACTATTTTATGAACAGGATCTGCCTTCAGCTTTTGTCACAAATGGATTTGAAAGCCAAACATGGCTCTGGGGAAATATCAAAATAAGATGAAAAGATGTGATGCTCTGAATTTTTGGGTGCTAGATGGTGCTGTCAGAGTATATAAAGTAAAAGTAAATTTAATAATGAAACAAGACATGTCAGTTTGTAGCTTCAAGGTTTGTGAAACAATGCATGTCAGTTTGTAATTTCAAGGTCAATGAAACAAGGCATGTCATTTTGTATCTTCAAGGTCAATGAAACAAGGCATGTCGGTTTGTAGCTTCTAGGTCAATGAAACTAAAGCATACTTAAGACGCATTTAGTTGATTACTTGCCAAGCATAATTTTTGACATCATGCACATTACGATGTTGTAATTACAGCGATGCCAAAACTTGCTTCAAGCATTAGATCAGACGATGTGAACACTTAATGTAAACAAACTGTAAAGAGATGTAGTTTTTACTGTCATTTCTCTATCTATAACCGCAAATTCTCTTTGGGGTGCTACAACTCAATGGTCTTAAACTATGTAACAAAAAAGAACAAAATCCAACAAGCATTTTAAAATTCAACAAATAATTTATATCCATAGAATACAAATAGTTTATATCCCTAGAATACAATTGTGAATTAAATACTAATTAGTTCTATAAGTTTTATCACAAGTCTAAATGTATGAAGTTCCAACTGAATTCCAGTATTATTCTAAATAAATTCCAATATTGAATGTGTTGATGTGCCTGTAGTCTTGAATGTGGTAATGTGCCAATGGCCTGAACTATAATGCTGTGCTAAATTCTAATGTCTTTGACTTAAAATAAGATAAACATGTTTACCCTCATTGATAATGATCCTAATATTTGATCAACACTCACAAAGAAATATTAGCTATGTATTATGTTGTTTACAAATTTAATGTCACTAGTCAGGTACACAGTGAACTTGGTTATAGACTAAGGTAAATTACAAATTACAAATATAACTAACACATAATCATTAAGAAATGCCAGAAAATTATACAAATTTGTAAACATAAGAAGAGATATAATAATCTTGTTATTTCTCCAGACTGATACCAGAAAAATTCTCTATGGAGATATAGTATTACTGTAATTCCTCCAGACTGGTGTCTACAAATTCTCTGTAGAGATATAGTAGTGACACACCAGAATACTGAGTGCTTTGCTACAGTGTACCTCCTCTGTTTCATTCGCACAGACCTAAAAATAGTAGCCAAGCTGGATGACCTCAAGATATTGACTTTTAAATTTTGTGGCTGTTTTTGTTTTTAAATTTTTGTTGTCATCCATTTCTTAGCATACGGGGAAACATACTAACTGATTATTTGAATGATTTAGAAATAAATCAAAATTTCATATTGTTTCTTTGGATGACAGTTATTTATGGTTAAATAATCAGTTTGATTTGGATATAATGAGGGTTCTTGTGCATTAATTTAAAAGAAATGCATGTTTTGTCTGTAGTGTGGGCATACATGCCAACCATTATGCTTTTTTTACTAAATTACGCCTTACATGTAAATGTCTATGGATTACGCTTTTTCTGTATATCCACCTTCCCAAAAAAATCAATTATTTGTTTTCTCATTTTTATTAACAATCCCATTAATCCCACAGACCATATTTTAGAAAAGACGGCTTCTACGTAACTACAGTATAAGAGTACATTTGTCCATGGACTTGCATGCACTTTCCTAACAATATTATGTTCTATTTATAGCAACTATCCTATTACCAAGAAACATGCTGGTTCTACTTTCAAACTTTCGACCATATATTCTATTTATAGCCATGGTATGGGCTTATTGAGGAGAGAATGGACTGGTTTTCTACATTTTAATCTTTATTTGCAAATTCTTTGTTCTAATTCATATTTAATACAGAACCAGTCTATAGTTATTTGGCGCTAAAAAGTATAATTTATTTTTGTCGATGAGTGTATGAGAGCAAAAATATCTCCTTTCAAATAATTTAACAGATGGATTAGAAAAAGGCAAAAAATAAATGGAACAAAAAATAACAAAATCATCCAAAGACGAAGATATAAGGGCAGCATCACATAACATCTATTGCAGGCCATGTGGAAAGAATTTTACTATTTTACGCTAAAAGTCTTCAGATGGATTCTAGTCGATGTGTGTGTTAGAGCATATATATTTTTTCCAAGAATTTCACAGATAGATCAGAAAAAGACAAAAAAAACGAATCCTCCAAAGATTCAAAGATGAATACATGAATGGCATAATACAGTGTTCCATTTTTGGGCAGCATCATGCTCATTGCAGTCTGTGCGTAAACGATTTTAATATTGGGCATGGTGGTAAATTTGATGTCGAGAAACACTTCAAAACAAAGAAACACATCGAATTAGCTTGTCTTACGAACTCCAATACTAAGGTAACTTCTTATTTACAGCAGAACTTAAGTGCGGACATGAATGCTACAAATGCAGAGGTGTTATTTACCGAGTTCTTAATAGAAAGATAATGAAGATCTTGCTATTGGTGCAGAAGCAAGAGAATTCATAGAACACAATTCTACTCTTGCTGTGAAGGTGTGCTATGATAAAGTTAGAGATTATTATGCTACAGCCTGTGATTACATGCTCCAGAAATTGGAGATGAAGTGCTTTTAAATGCTTCAGTTGCTGATGTAAATGAGAGACAGTCAAAAAGCTTAAAAAGTGTTAGATTCTTTGTCAAGAGATATCCCTTTCTGTTGCCACCCTTGTCTACCTTGGATCATCTGGAAGGAGAATTCCTGAAGAATAAAGTTGGGATTCTACCTGACAATATATGTAATGCAGATAGAGTTGATGTGCAATGGCACCTTATTTCCCAGCTAAAAGACCCAGTCACTGGAAGATAAAAATGTCCTCTTCTCTGTCAGGTTATGAAAGGAATATTGGTTCTTTACCATTCTAATGCTGACAGGGAGAGATTGTTCAGTATTGTTTGCAAAAATAAAACTGAATTCAGATCCAGGCTCTGTAACCCAGTACTTAGTACTCTACTGGTTTGCAAAACATTCATAGTCTCAGCTGGTACAAAGTGTTTTAAAATGCGACATGATATTCTGTTGTTTCTAAAGCTAAAAGTGCTACATATGAAAACTTTAAGCTGTAAAGAATGTTAAAAGACGAGAGGGGCAAATAAATCATTGTTTATTGTATTTTTAGCATGTTATATTTGGATTACTCTTTTTCTGCTCAGATTACCCTTTTTGTCCACTTGGATTACACTTTTTCCTCGTCAGGCGTTGGCATGTATGTGTGGGCAGAAAGTATCATAATAGGAAGAGCTTTCAGATTTGTACAAATTATATTAGTCTTTTGTCAGCCACCATTATTAAAAAGCAACAAAAAAGAATGACTTCTTCCTAAAAATTGCTTAAGAGAATTTGACTGAAGTTTAAAACATTGTCCTTTAAGGTTTTGCTGAAACACCATTAAATATGGCCTCTATTTGAAAACTATCGAAAAGAATTTTATGAAATGTGACAGAAAGCATTGTGGATGAGAGGGTTTCAGATGTGTAAACTGATGTTGATCTGTCATCATTAAATTTGTTCACTATAACAAAAGTAGAAAAGGTTTTCAATGACTTCTCAAACACAGCTCATCAGAACTTGACCAAATTCAACAAAATAAATGATGGCGTTTGCAGGTTGTACTTATTTAAAAGTTATGCCAGTTTGCTTTTCAAATATAGTCACCATTACTACAAAACAGAACAAAATTTAAACAAATTGTCAAAAGATCCTCAATAGAATTTGACTAAATTTGAAAAGGAGTGTCCTTACATAACAAGCTTTTAAATTTATACAAATGATACAGTAAATGCTCCTTTATGAAATAAGGCATACCGTTACTAAGGAGGTAAAACATTTGAACAACATCACAAACACTGCTGATGGACACTATTCTTGTGCACATTTGTACAGATAATACAGAAGACATTTATATGAATGATGTCAGTCAGCCACCCAATATGGCCATTTTTACTAACAGTTAAATCTTAACTTTCCTTCCTGCAAACTGCTCACCAGAATTTGACCAGATTAGACAGTGTTGGAGCTTGGAGGGCATTCATATTTGTATGAATGATGTTGGTATGCTATCCACGGTAAATGTTACTTAAATAAACACTTTAAAATAAAGTTTTCAAAAGTACTGAATGAATATTTGAATAAATTTGACATGTATGGTATGAATTTTGCTGAAAATCATACTGGCATTAGGTCCTTTTGGTATAAACTTTCATGGAAATCATACTGACATAAGGTCCTTTTGGTATGAAAATCATACTGGCATTAGGTCCTTTTGGTATGAACTTTCATGGAAATCATACTGGCATAAGGTCCTTTTGGTATGAAAATCATACTGGCATTAGGTCCTTTTGGTATGAACTTTCATGGAAATCATACTGGCATAAGGTTCTTTTGGTATGAAAATCATACTGGCATTAGGTTCTTTTGGTATGAACTTTCATGGAAATCATACTGGCATTAGGTCCTTTTGGCATGAACTTTCATGGAAATCATACTGGCATTAGGTCCTTTTGGTATGAACTTTCATGGAAATCATACTGGCATAAGGACCTTTTGGTATGAACATTGATCGAAATCATACTGGCATAAGGTCCTTTTGGCATGAACTTTCATGGAAATCATACTGGCATAAGGTCCTTTTGGTATGAAAATCATACTGGCATTAGGTCCTTTTGGCATGAACTTTCATGGAAATCATACTGGCATTAGGTCCTTTTGGTATGAACTTTCATGGAAATCATACTGGCATAAGGACCTTTTGGTATGAACATTGATCGAAATCATACTGGCATAAAATCCTTTTGGTATGAACTTTCATGGAAATCATACTGGCATAAGGTCCTTTTGTATGAACTTTCATGGAAATCATACTGGCATTAGGTCCTTTTGGCATGAACTTTCATGGAAATCATGCTGGCATAAGGTCCTTTTGGCATGAAATTTCATGGAAATCATACTGGCATAAGGACCTTTTGGTATGAACATTGGTCGAAATCATACTGGCATAAGATCCTTTTGGCATGAACTTTCATGGAAATCATACTGGCATTAGGTCATTTTGGTATGAACTTTCATGGAAATCATACTGGCATTAGGTCCTTTTGGTACGAACTTTCATGGAAATCATACTGACATTAGGTCCTTTTGGCATGAACTATCATGGAAATCATACTGGCATTAGGTCCTTTTGGCATGAACTTTCATGGAAATCATATTGGCATTAGGTCTTTTTGGTATGAACTTTCATGGAAATAAGGTCATTTCATTAGTAGGTAAATATGCTGATTTATCATCAAAAGTGGATAAAGATGCAAGCAATAAAGAAACAATGAAAAAAACATTTTCATAATTTATGCAATCAGCAATATTTAAAGATAGTTATACAGAAAGCATCCTACTGAGGACACATTTTTCGGTAAACTGTTCTCGCATTTAGCTATTAGGCAGATGTCTGTCAGATGAGTGATGTCAGGTCCACTTGGGCCTCTTGATACATTGATTTATTCCTCAAAAATAAGGCTTGTGCATGTTAGTAGGCTTTGATCATCTGTTTTCTGTCGGTTTTAGTAAACAGATCCAATGCCCTTCTCTTGTGGTATGCTTGGATTTATGGCAGAGATGCAATGCATACATTTAAATGGAAACTTTTTTTTGCCTTCAAGGTCAGAAGATCCAGTCTCCATTACATAGTGTGGATTTCTTAGATGGTTTGGATTCATTGCTCAAATCCAGGTTTTCTGGCACCACTGTAGAGCATTGCATGGATCCACAAGGTAACCAACAGAAAATGTGTTAAAGGATACAGTTAATCCCCATGTAAACTTCAACATTGTGCAGATAATCCTAGAATGAGTGTCAGATTTGTATTGGATCAGAAATTTAGGAAATTTGAAGAGCTTATACCAAGCACCACGTTTAAAAATGTAACACACATCATGACACTTCATTAAGTTGTCATTCATTATTGTCATCATTAAAACCATCATTAACATTATTGCCTGTCATTATTGGCATCATTAAACCCATCATTGATATTATTGCCATTATTAAACCCATCATTGACATTTTTGCCAGTCATTATTGACATCATTAAAACCATCATTGATGGTATTGTCAATCATTAACATCATTAAAACCACCACTGCCAGTATTGCCAGTCATTATTGACATCATTAAAACCACCACTGACAGTATTGCTAGTCATTATTGACATCATTAAACTCATAACTGACTTTATTACCAGTCATTATTGACATTAAACCTATCATTGACTTTATTGCCAGTCATTATTGACATCATTAAAACCATCATTGACATTATTGCCAGTCATTATCAACATTATTAAACCCATCATTTCCTCACATTGCATACATTTCATAACACCTTATGTTTCCAGTCTTTTCATAACATCATACTCAAGCAGGTAAATGTGTAGATTCACCTTAATATACTTCAGATAGTCAATTTACTTTGCAATGTTTGGAGTTTTATGGAAGAAAGTAGATTTTTGTATAAAAACTAGAATCATAGCTTCAAGTTTGTGCTCATTTTAAATGAAATTTGTGAAACTTATCAGATAATTTCATTAGTTTGCTCGCCACAACTCATGCGAGATTGAATTAATTTATTTTACTTGTTTCACAGTTTCATGATTAATGAAAAGATCATTCATTCTCTGTCTGACATTTGTGTTAATTTATTCAGTGGTAGCTGTTTGTATTGGACTTAAGAGACTTGATGGTATTCAAGTTTAGAATTGCACACAAGTCCAGACTTAAAGGTGACTTTGAATTATAAAATGCATGAGAGTTATTGCATGTCTTGTGTATACTTGTTACTTTGGTATGCTGTGACAATCTCCAGATATCTGTCTATTCAGTCTAACGATACAATATCTGCTGCTAAGTAACTAGGTGAAAATTCACAAAACCTGGCATTTAACTTACATGTATCTTGTTGATATGGTAACCATATATATACAATATTCAGTGCACAAATTTCAAGCACTATGACAATTTTAAATGTTACTTTACCAAACGCTATGCTATTTTAAGATATTATTTTCCCTAGTACTATGACATTTTCAAATATTAATTGATCAAATTTATACATGCAATAATAGCTGGAATACACATCATATATGCGATGGAAATTTAGTTAAAACCTGGGGTCATTTTCTGGGAATAGGAGATGGGATGGAGTCACACACATTAAAAAGGATGGGCTTATGTTTGCAGTCCAGTAGGATAGCTTGAGTTTTATTTTTTTTAAATATAGGATAACACACATATATATCGTAAACTTTGCATGTAGGAAAATTGATGAAGCAAAAGTAACATAAACAATAGTAATTTTATTCTTGGTTAACAGTCTTCTTAAATAAAATTCATAACAAGCTAAATCGCAGTGTTCCCTGGGCCTGTTTACATGTGAAGTTTATTGTACTATAAATGAATTGTAGTGATTCTTGGAGCATACAGATGGCTGATTGCACAGTTGCTTGTGGACAGTGCAGCCAAATTGTCTGAGCAGTACAGCACTGGAAAGGATTCCTTCACAGCTCGAAATGACAGTCAGGCCTACTTCTGCCGCAGTCTTTCCCTTGCTTTTATTGAGGTCAGACCTTTATATCCAGCAGTGAGAAACTTAAGAAGTGGGCATTTGTATTCACTTTGTTACAGTCAGTGTACACTCTGCCATAAGAAGCAGGCATTAGTATTCACTTTGTTACAGTCAGTGTACACTCCGCCATAAGAAGCAGGCATTATTTAGTTTTCACTTTGTTACAATCAGTGTACACTCTGCCATAAGAGGCAGGCATTATTTAGTTTTCAGTTTGTTACAATCAGTGTACACTCGGCCATAAGAAGCAGGCATTATTTAGTTTTTTCTTTGTTACAATCAGTGTACACTCTGCCATAAGAAGCAGGCATTATTTAGTGTTCACTTTGTTACAATCAGTGTACACTCTGCCATAAGAAACAGGTATTATTTAGTTTTCACTTTGTTACAATCAGTGTACACTCTGCCATAAGAAGCAGACATTATTTAGTTTTCACTTTGTTACAATCAGTGTACTGCTCCGGTGACCTAGTGGTTAGAGCGTCCGCCTCGAATGGGGAGGTCGTGGGTTCGATCCCCGGCCGAGTCATACCAAAGACTTACAAAAATGGTACTAACAGCTGCCTCGCTTGTCGCTCAGCATTAAGAGGTTAGTGTTAGGACTGGTCAGCCCGGTGTCAGGATAATGTGACTGGGTGGGACATCATGCTATATGTCTGCGGCATGATGCCCCAGTGCTAGACATCACTATAAACTGCCACATTGCAGTCATCATAGCGATGTGACTGAAAAATTGTTAAAGCTACGTTAAAAATCCAAATCACATCACATCACTTACAATCAGTGTACACTCTGCCATAAGAAGCAGGCATTATTTAGTTTTCAGTTTGTTACAATCAGTGTACACTCTGCCATAAGAAGCAGGCATTATTTAGTTTTCACTTTGCCAATGACAGTGTACACTCTGCCATAAGAAGCAGGCATTATTTAGTTTTCACTTTGTCGCAGTCAGTGTACACTCTGCCATAAGAAACAGGCATTATTTAGTTTTCAGTTTGTTACAATCAGTGTACATTCTGCCATAAGAAGCAGGCATTATTTAGTTTTCACTTTGTTACAATCAGTGTACACTCTGCCATAAGAAACAGGCATTATTTAGTTTTCAGTTTGTTACAATCAGTGTACATTCTGCCATAAGAGGCAGGCATTATTTAGTTTTCACTTTGTTACAATCAGTGTACACTATGCCATAAGAAACAGGCATTATTTAGTTTTCAGTTTGTTACAGTCAGTATACACTCTGCCATAAGAAGCAGGCATTATTTAGTTTTCACTTTGTCGCAGTCAGTGTACACTCTGCCATAAGAAGCAGGCATTATTTAGTTTTCACTTTGTTGCAGTCAGTGTACACTCTGCCATAAGAAACAGGCATTATTTAGTTTTCACTTTGTTACAATCAGTGTACACTCTGCCATAGGAAACAGGCAATATTTAGTTTTCAGTTTGTTACAATCAGTATACACTCTGCCATAAGAAGCAGGCATTATTTAGTTTTCACTTTGCCACAGACAGTGTACACGCTGCCATAAGAAGCAGGCATTATTTAGTTTTCACTTTGTCGCAGTCAGTGTACACTCTACCATAAGAAGCAGGCATTATTTATTTTTCACGTTGTCAAAGTCAGTGTACACTCTACCATAAGAAGCAGACATTATTTAGTTTTCACTTTGTCACAGTCAGTGTACACTCTGACATAAGAAACAAGCATTATTTAGTTTTCACTTTGTCACACTCAGAGTACAATGCCATAAGAAATAGGCATTATTTAGTTTTCACTTGTCACAGTCAGTGTGCACTCTGCTATAAAAAGCATTATTATTTCGTTTTAACTTTGTCACAGTATACACTCTGCCATAAGAAACAGGCATTATTTAGTTTTCACTTTGTCACAGACATTGTACACTCTGCCATAAAAAGCAAGCATTATTTAGTTTCAATTTTGTCATAGTGATTGTACACTCTGCCAAAAGAAGCAGCATTATTTAGTTTTCACTTTGTCACCCTTTTTTCCCCAATACCTATTGGACAATTGATTGAAAAATTGACGGCCAAAATGTTGATAGTAATAGTATTTTAAAAAATCCAGAATGCAGTGTAAGGAAAATGTCCATGGTTGCAGCCAATCTGTAAAGAGAATACTGCAAAGAATTTCATGGGCTTATTTGGACCATCAGAATCATATAAAGTGACATACTAACATACTGTCATATCAGAAATATTAAACTGCACGCTATAGGTAAAGTGTACCAACTTGTGATAAACTATATTGTGCAACAGAATCCATGTCTCTTGTTCCTGTTTAAATCATACATAAAATTACACTAAATTATACATTAGGGCTCATGCTTCTAGTACCTGTCTTACATCATATATAAAATTACACTAAATTGTACATCATTTTCTTCAAGTATTAAAATAGATAACTAGTTTTTTCCCCCCAGAGATTGAGCAAGAATATTATTTTTAAGCCAGTTGGGGTATATATAAAAAATAAAGCTTAGCCTCTCCCCCTCCTTCCAGATTAAACAGTTGATCCCTTCATGATGTCAATATCATGACCACACAAGCACATATGTGAACACACTCACATAATAGCAACTACTTGGACTTTAAACAAAATGGTACACATAGTTACTGTCTTTAAAATCCATTGAACAGTGGAATACTTTCTTAACTGTATGCATTTTTTACTACTGTCATTAGTTGTTCATTGGAGGGTTTGAAAGTGGTACAAGTGTCATGTGACTCCATCTCTGCATTCACCAGTAAATGGATAGTAATTTTGTTCAGGCTTGTGTGAAGGTTTTGTTGAAATTTCACAGCACGGAAAATGATCTTTTGTATCTGCAATGCTGTGAGGGAGTGTAAGACAAGCAAAGTTAGAATATTTAAATATATTACTTTGGGACTGAACTCTGCATGCTGGGTGGTATTGCTATGTTGATGGGCACCATATACGTTGTGGCAGGTATGCATGTTCCATGTATGTTGGAATGGCACTAAGCAAGTGAGAGTTAAATATAATGTGTGGTGTTAATCAATACCAATGCAAGTAACTTTAAAACTATTTTTGCCTCCCCAGTCATCATGGTGAAATTAGTGGTGATGAAGTCATCATTAATGTTAATGGTGTTAATCAATACCAATGCAAGTAACTTTTAAACTATTTTTGCCTCCCCAGTCATCATGGTGAAATTAGTAGTGATGATGTCATCATTAATGTTAATGTTTTGTGCCAAAATATTTTGAGAGTCTGATGGGGTTGGGTGGAGGGGGGAACAGATCAGCATATAAATGCAGGTGAGATATTTGGATCTGCAAATTAGCAGTAATAAATATGTCAATAATCAAAATGCAATTATTCCAAAATCAGAAATGTATGGAAATATTTAATGCAGGTTACTGAAGTTCCTTCCTTCATTAGAAAACAATGTGGTGTGTTAATGATTATTATTTATTATTGCTAAGTAAATTAAAATGTTATGATTAAATAGTGTATACATATAATAATAATACCGACTGCTCCATTTTAACATGCATGGGTCCCAGGGAAGGCATTTTTTTAAAATATATGTCATAGCACCCTGATTACTGACTGAATTCATATGAAAATAGCAAAGCATTTTAAATTGCATTTATGGGTGACCATTCCATGTTCCCGGAGTCCAAAGTATATTTTACTGTAACAGCCATACTAAATCTTTTGTCATAATTTGAATATATTTATTAAAGTTCCTTCCTGCATTATAATTCAATATATTATATCAGTAATTCTAATGAAAAACATTATTTATTATGGTTATGACCAGTAAATTTTTATTATAATTAAAGAGTGTAAAGCTTATCATGAAATAATTATATGAATAATATTAATAATAATAATAATAATAATAATAATAGTGAAATGGTTGTCTTTCTTCATAATATTTCGGTAATTATTCTGATGACATATTATCATTATTATGTTTTACAGCACACAGTTCTAGACCGATTCTTTAAGATGATAGAAGAGGGTCGGGATGGTGTAGACACTTCTCGAGAGCTCCACACAGTTCTACTTAGGATGGGTGCACTCTTCGGACTCTGGAGGCTGGAAAAACACCTGGCAACACTGTATCAAGGTACTCACAACATCTACTTTTCAGGATAGATCACATTGAAATTTGCTTTCCAAACTCTCCTTCTTACAGATTTTCTTTCAGAGTTTATTGCTTGTTATGTAATATGTAAAATACCTTTCTAGCTATAGATTAAATGGACAAAGGGAAGCAACTTATACAAATTAATTCCCCTTTCTACCCTTTTAGGTGGCATACCAGTATATCTGGTTAAAACCAGATTATGACTTTCACTGTCAGGAAGTGGCTCACAGCAGGAATACCCCATAAGTTTAATACACTCAATTAATGACTTGCCCTGAATACTTCATTTTTCATATTACAATTATAAGTTGTGCAAATCTGCTGTAAAACATTGTTTTTGTGTTAAATGTTCTCCCACATAATAAAGCACACGCATATTGACGATGTCGTCAATAGTCTGTTTTCCTTGTCACTACTCTAACATAAACTTGCTTTATTGTATCAGTTTACTTTTGTGTTAAATATTTTCCCACATAAAGAGGTTAATTTGCACACCATTAATAACTGCACATGTGTTTGTGGGTGGGTGGGCTGGTGGGTGGGTGGCTGTAAATGTTTTATGTTTCTGTGGATTGAACTTACTTCAGATATTGCTATTTTTAATTTGCTCAGTATGATAATTAAGGCACTGCTCTCCTTACATCCACATCTATTATAGGTCACTGCATAGTGTAAAAAGGTACCCATATGACTGCTAAACAAAATTGGTTCGCGGGGGTGGGGGCAATGCATAACTTTGAGCCATCGCAAGTTCCACTTTATTCTGCATACAGTTGTTTAATGAGCTGATCCATTTAAATATCAAAATCGTCATAGATTTATCAAAAACCAATGTACAATTGATCTTCATAAATATAAATGAATTCACAGTAGATCTAGATGGACTAAATTATTGGTCACAAGAATCAGGCATATGTAATACTAAGGTGCTGGATTAGAAAGGTATCTTGATACTTTGTAACTAACATCCAGACTTTTCATCATTCCATGATTATGATGGATTTTCTTTTTACAGAGATTTCTTTTCCTTGATATGTGCATTTATTTTCATGTTATGGCTAAACCAGAATAAAAGTGAGCACACCTGAATTGTGCATTCTCTTCCAGGTGGATTTATAACAGGAAGTGAACCCCCAAAGCTGATACAGGATGCCATCTTGAGGCTTTGTGCAGAACTTAAAGATGATGCAGTATCACTAGTAGATGCAATTGCTCCCCCAGACTTTATTTTGAATTCTCCCATTGGTCAGTCAGATGGACAGGTATGCTCTTCAACATGAAAATATGAGATTTGGTCGTTTGTAATATGCTTAGTTATTTTGTCACGTTTTGTGAATGTTTTGCCCTTAATGTACGTTTAATCACAGGGTGTAATATATTATCAAATTTCATGAATATGTTGCCCTTAGTGTACAATTAATCATAGGATGTAAAAGCTTTATCAAAATTCATGAATGTGCTATTTGTGTACAGTTAATCACCGGGTGTAATGCATTATCAAAATTCATTAATGTTTTGTTCTTAGTGTACAGTTAATCACAGGATGAAATGCATTATCAAAATTCATGAATGTGTTGCCATTTGTGTACAGTTACTCAAAGAGTGTGATGTATTATCAAAATTCATGAATGTGTTGCCCTTACTGTACAGTTAATCACAGGATGTAATGCATTATCAAAATTAATAAATGTGTTGCCCTTAGTGTACAGTTAATCACAGGGTTTAATGTATTATCAAAATTCATGTTGCCCTTAGTGTACAATTAATCACATTACTGCATTATGAATGGTACTCTTCTAGACTGCAATTGCCAGAAATTATGAAACATACTGTATGTTTACATTTATTTTTAGGTTTCCAATTCATGCATTAGAGGTATGTCATAAAACATGAATTTAAAGACCCTAAATTACATGGCATTGTCATGTATTTGATGTTCATTGGAGTATCCACATGTCATCTAATGTGACAATGAAATTGTAATTTTTCTTAAAAACTATGAAATATTATCCATTAGAAAGTGTGTGTGTGTATGTTTTGGATTTTTAATGTATCTTTAGCAATTTTTATGTCATATCCCAGTGATTTCTGCGGTGTGGCAGTTTATAGTAATGTCTTGCACTGGGGCATCGTGCCACAGACATATAGCATGATGACCCACCCAGTCATATTATCCTGACACCAGGCCGACCAGTGCTAACACTAACCTCTTAACGCTGAGCACCTAACAAGGCAGCTATTAGTACCATTTTTATAAGTTTTATTGGTATGACTCGGCAGGGGTTCAAACCCATGACCCCCTGCATCAGAGGCAGATGCTTTAACCACTAGGTCACCGGAGTGGTAACTAAATCCTTGTTACTCACTAAAATTTGCCATAATGACCACCTATATATAATGAAAACTCATAGTGGACTCTTTCATATTAATTGAAAACTGTCATAGTGGACACGTCCTTGTACACTGAAAATTGCTGTAATGCATATATGCACCAAAAACTGCCTTTGTTGTCACCACACTATACAATGAATGATTCATAGTGGACACCTCCATATACACTGAAAATTGCTATAGTGGATATCTACATATACACTGAAAACTGGTAGATATCTAGATATGCACTGAAAATGGGCATAGTGGACACCTATTTATATTGAAAACTGTTATATTATACACCTCCATATACAATGAAAACTGCTGTAGTGGATATCTACATATTCACTGAAGACTGCCTTAATGTAGACCTCTATATGCACTGAAGACTGCCTTAATGTAGACCTCTATATGCACTGAAGACTGCCTTAATGTAGACCTCTATATGCACTGAAGACTGCCTTAATGTAGACCTCTGTATGCACTGAAGACTGCCTTAATGTAGACCTCTGTATGCATTGAAGACTGCCTTAATGTAGACCTCTGTATGCACTGAAGACTGCCTTAATGTAGACCTCTGTATGCACTGAAGACTGCCTTAATGTAGACCTCTGTATGCACTGAAGACTGCCTTAATGTAGACCTCTGTATGCACTGAAGACTTTCTTAATGTAGACCTCTATATGCACTGAAGACTGCCTTAATGTAGACCTCTATATGCACTGAAGACTGCCTTAATGTAGACCTCTGTATGCACTGAAGACTGCCTTAATGTAGACCTCTATATGCACTGAAGACTGCCTTAATGTAGACCTCTATATGCACTGAAGACTGCCTTAATGTAGACCTCTGTATGCACTGAAGACTTCCATCATGGACTCTAGAAGAACTCAAACCATACTCTGGATGAGGCTTATGTAAAGAAGATCCAAGCCAAGTTTAATGTTCCACATTTTTGTTAAAAATTGACAGAGTTGTGCCTCTCAGATGACTTAGACATTTGCCCATACATATTGAACCATTTCCTAATTGTATCACATTTCTTGAGATGTTTGTTGTTTGTAATACTCCTTTCATAATCATTTTTCTTGCAGATCTACAAGAACCTGTATGGGACCATGATACAGGGAACAAAAGCTCTAGAGAGACCTGATTGGTGGATGCATTTTGTTGAGAAACCATTCATTGGTGGCCTGAAAGCAAAGTTATAATGGACAGTCTTGCTTGCAATGAATCAGTTTTTCATGAACAGTGAGAATATCAGATTGATATTTTTGTTGTATAGGAAGGACAATTAATTCTCCTAGGTCTGTTTCCTAGTTAGAAACATTTGAATGCAGATAATCTGTATCAGTCGTATACGCAAAATATTACAAATAACATGATTTATTACAATGAAATCATGAATATCATCAGTATTTTTAACATCATGAAATATAGTTAGTTGGTTGATCAGATAATTGTTACAATTGATGACCTTTCTCAAGAGGATTGACTGAATATTAACTTGATATACCTGCTGTGATTTAGATCCAAACAAGATCATTTTTGAGGAAAAGAATTGAACATTAGAATGGGAAATATGTTTGTTTGATAATATAAATTATGACATTACCTTAAAAATGTATAACTCTGTGGTGGACCAGCTGGAAAATCTTTGTTTTTGGTTTTCTCTATCAGGATCTTCATGACATACTGTGGACAAGTACCCCAGCAGGGAATGCCGATTTTAGAGCTATGAATGTCAGAGATCAAGATACAGTGTAACAAATTTTTGATACGTTGTTAACTAATTGAAGTATATGAGATATTAATTAGTAAACTCATGCAGACAATAATGAATACTTTATGAGCACTAAGAACACATGTCCCATTTCATGTGATCTTTATGGTGTCACATGATATTGGCACAAACATGACAGCATGCTGTAATTGGTTTTACAGAGACATATTTTGTATTATGAAAATGTGTTCTCACAGCATTGTAAAATATTTATCACCAGAAATTTATTTTTCTGCATTTTAAACGTTTCTAATTATTGCTCATGATTGAATAAAAGCTTTAAACAAAAGCTTTTGATTCTAAATGAACTTTCCTTTTCTTACTTGCCAGATAGGATATAACTTGTTTCCTACAATTTTGAAAATGAGTTTTCATAGATGAGGTCAATCACAGTCATGGATGCTCTCCCTTGAATTATGTCTTTTAAAAAAAACAAAAAAAGCCACACAAAAAACAAACTAGCAGTTGTTTGTAGCACAGCTGTCTCTGACTTGAATAGTTTTTAGTATTAGCATATTAAAATAGCATTGTAATTTTACAAGGATCAAGGAATATTTCAGCAAATTAAGAATTTAAAAATACGTTTATAACAAATTTCCAGTGCTGCCAGCAGTCTCATTTTGCCAGTTCCATCTGTTTACACAGTATTGTAAAGTTTGATTTTGAGGAAGAGCTTGTAATGTTTGTTGCATCTTGTTAATTTTACTTGGAGAGAAAATGCAATGTATATATTTTACTGTGAGTGCTGTATTGAAAATATTTATAATCAATTATTTTTCATGCTTATCAAATTCTTTGGTTTTGCATAAAACATAATATGGGTACTTAAATGTTGTAATTGGGAAGGAGTCCCATGGTTTTTCCTATAGAATTAAATTGATTGGAAGGAGTCCCATGGTTTCTACAGTAGAATCAGTTGATTGGGGAAGGAGTCCCATGGTTTCTACAGTAGAATCAGTGTGTTTGGTTTTCAAAATTTGTTGTTTGTAGCAACCATGGAATTCATGAAAATTGGTCCCACAAGAAAAATAGTTAATTTACTGTATGTATGTATGTCTGTATGTATGTATGTATGTATTTGAAATACTATGGAACCACTGTGATCAGTCATGTGTATCTATAATGAACTTCAAGTGTATCACTTATTTTTTGTTTTGATTTTATGATGACCTATTAAATGCTTTAGTAAATAAATTTATATAAATTGTCAGGTAAAATGAATAAAGTTTTCAAATATGGATGTGTTTGTACTTAATATTTATAGATTGCAGTTTGGTTCATGGAACTTTATAAAAGTGTTGTTGGCCTAAAATTTGTGTATGTGCTTTTGGATGTTTTGAGTGTTTGAAGTTGCTGCCAAAAAATGGCTGCACACTGAGTATCTTCTAGGACATATAATTGTGAGGTTCACACAGAGTTTTAATAGAAAATCCCCTGAAAATCAGCTGAATGAATGCACAAAAGTCAAATAATATTTTCAAGCCAAACCTCTATTTCTTGCTTAAATTCAACCTTTATTTAGAAATCTATCTCCTTTGTTTCAAATAGAGTGGTAGAATTTCATCTCTTAATAAATCTGAGAATGGACAGTACACTGAAACTGATAAATTCATTTGAGGGATGCCTACAGCTGCATGCAAAAAGTCAGGTATATTTGAAGCCAACCTTTGTGTCTATATTAAACTCCTACCAGTATAAAGAAAACTACTTTTGTCCTTTTAAATGGATGGAATTTCATTTTTAAATATTCAGGTTTAGAATAACTTAATAGACTAATTTTGAGTTTTTTGCCTATATTTAAAGTTTTCATGTGATTTTCAGCTTTTATGATACTGTATGAATTTCTATATTTGTGGACATCAGTTTTGATGGTTTTATTAACTATACTGTTCATGGACCCGGGATGAACTGTTTTGTTTGTCTTTCCACTAGCACAAGTTTGTTATTAGACTCTTTCTAAACAACTTGGAGGATTGCCATGAAACTTTACAGACACACATTCATCACATTGTCTAGCTGGTTCAAAATAAAAATGGTACTGTATCATTATCCATTTTTGCCACCAGTATGGCCATTTAAAAAATATTGTTATCATTACTCCTGAAAAGATGGTCCTATCCATATATGGTTTTCACTAACAGATGTATAGTTGGTCCTAACTGAAAATCATCCCAGTCTAACATCCAATCATCTTTGCTAACCAAGGTTACGATAACCCTATCAACACCTTGGCAGATCAAATATCTATATTGGTACTTTGTCCTAGCAACATCTATTGGATTTCATGTGTTGCCTCCCTTAGTATATAATGCCAACTTACCAATAGCATGGTGCATTGTACATCCACTTAAAATGGTGGTTGCATTTGACCTAAATTTATACTTTTTAAGTTTAACATCGAAAGTATGACTATGTACCAAAGGGAAGCCATTTCAGGTGTATTTGAGTGAAAGGTATTTGTGCAAACATGGACTGACACTGGAAAATTGCTTATTTATCATTCCATTCAAGTTGTGTTCTCCCCTTGGCTTAATCACGTCAGAACAGTGTTAAAATTTGAACAACTTAATTTTGATTGGATGCATACAGTGCAATTCACAGACCCAAATCGCATAAATATCTGCTCAACATGCCAAGATGTAGATAGGGTTATCGGAAAAGATGACATCCAATATGGTGTCAGCTAATGTCTAACATGGCCAAAACAGTGGCCATCTTGAAAATCTTGTTATTGCTAATCCTTCTGCATGGAAAAGTCATTATGACATGGGGTTTCATGAGAAAGGGTTAATATAATGTCTAGTTGGTTCTAAATAAAAATTCTGCCACTTGCACTTCCAGGATGACTGCCACAGTGGCCATCTTGAGAATCTTTTTTATAGGTTTTCCTCAATATAGGATTTTACAAAAAGACTAAAGTCATTACAAGAAGTATTATGATGAAAAGTACATATTGAAATACTTGTAATGACTTGTTGGTCTTAAATAAAAATTGCTGCTGATCTGATGTACAGTATGGTCATCTTTGTGGCCATATTGAAAGTCTAGTTGTTGGTATGCCTCTTAAATGGAAAGTTATTTTGACAGGGTTTTCATAAGAAGAGTTCTTATGGTGTCGAGTTGGTCCTTAAAGAAAATGATGCAAACTTCACCTTCAATATGGCCACCATGGGGGCCATCATGAATTTTTTTAAATCTCAACTCCTCCCAGATGGAGGTATGTATTAACACTGGGTTTTACCCAATAGACTTCTTATGTTACCTTGATGGTCCTGAATGAAAATTGTGCCAGTCATACCTCCAATATAGCTGTCATAATGGCTGTCTTGAAAATCTTGCTGTCACTACTCCCACTGAATGGATGGTCATATTGACATCTTGGGTAGGTCAGTTGGTAGAGCATCTGGCATGTAATCCATGTTGCAGGTCCCATACCTGTCTGGGCCATCCTGGTTCTGCTATCTTATTGTGTCTTTGGAAAAGGCTGTTAGCTCGGATTTTTGTGGTGTGCTATAATAGCCAATAATGTGTTAAAAGTGCCATTACCCCAATCATATTGACATAGGGTTTTCACCAAATGACTTCTCATGTTTACTTGGTCCTAAACAAATATTTGTTGTACAACAGCAACTAATTTGAAAATCTTGTCAGCACTGAAGAATATATATCAGAGATGTTTTTAAAATTCAGCAGCTAAAAGGAAGGAATGGTCTTTTCTTAAATTCCTCAAATTTCTTTTAGCCCAGTAAAATTTCCTTGTCGCCAGGGCACAACTCACCTGGCCCAGTAGAATGTCAGTCCCTTCAAAGGGCTTTTGTTAAAAAATGACAGTGGGTAGTTGAATTCATGGATTGGAGAAAATTCATGGATTGGAGAATTGGTACTATTGTTTCCACAGAAGGTATCAGCTTCAAGAGTTTTTAAATTTGTGGTTTGCAGCAACCATTGATTTACCAAAGTTGGTACTTTGAAAAGTAGTAAAACTGCAGAAATATTGTGACTCAGCTGGTCATTTATTACTGTCTCCATGATTTTATCAAATTTGCAATGGTCTTTTCATGGAATTTATAATTTGAATATATATGGAAAGTTAAATTTTTCTCCTCATTTGGAGTCTAAAAAGTGGTTCCATGGCCTGATCCCAGATGTTGTGTTCCTAAGGTTAGAGGGGGAGGAGGATACAAACAATTCAAACGTGATTAAAGAATTTACTCCATGATTGCTAGATGAGTACAGAAAACTGACTGAGAAAAAAATTGAAGCTATTCCTTGAAAGAGAAAATATGTCATGATTCACAAAAAAAGGAAATTTCTTAATTATAAAAACAATAGGCACATACATGAAAAATGATAACATACCCGCCATAACCCATGTCACTCAAAAAACAGTTTAATTTTTACTTTAACCACTCCCCCAAGATATAATTTTCAGTAATCTTAGCAACAAAATAAAAACAAAACAGAAAAACTTTCTTTACCACTACAGTTAAGTCTTTAATCTATATCCTGTATGAACATGACACATTGTTGCTTTGTCTTCCTTTAAAATTAATTTTGGAACCGTTTTCACATTTGATTGTGATAGAGGAAATTAAAATATGAACAACCACCATTAACACATATTACCTAAATGGATGACAGTTAATAAGGTGACGTCATGTTTAATACTCTGAGCACTGTTGTGGGAGATTCCATTAGGCAAATTTGCATTGGTAAACTAATTGGAATTACCTAATTTATTTGAAGTAATGTTTATCAAAGAGATGCACAAATGTTATTACACATCATTGTCTTGAGAAAGAATGTTTATGCCATCCTTATTAACGATTATTGGCAAGTTTGTGACCACTGACGTGTGTCAATATTTCTTTAAAATTGGATATTACACCATCTATCAACTGCAAAACATGATTATTTTGGTAGTCAGAATAGCATGATTCATATTTCAGGGCAAAATGTTGAAATGCAGCTGTGATTTAGAGAAATACGATCCATATGGTAAGTGTGGAGCGCCCAGCAAGCTAAATTTCAGAACTCCTGGTTGCCAGAGTTTGACTTTGTGAAGAAATACGATCCATCTGTTTTGTGTGGAGAGACCAGCAAGATAAATTTCAAAACTCTTGGTTGACAGAGTTTGACTTCATGAAGAAATATGATCCATCTGTTGTGGAGAGCCCAGCAAGCTAAATTTCATAACTCCTGGTTGACAGAGTCTGACTTTGTGAAGAAATATGATCTATCTGTTGTGGAGAGCCCAGCAGCTAAATTTCAAAACTCTTGGTTGACAGAATGCTTCAAAGAAAATGTTTTTTCATTAAAATTTTGAATTTCTTGTCAATTCCTCTAGTTTTATATGAGTAAATAACTTATTATTCTCAATTGTATGACATTGCCTTTTTTTATAGGTTGGCAGGTATGTGATTTTCATGAAGTTAACCTAATACAGGATTTAATCTACTTATTGGCACACACACACAAAAATTATGGGTGGTCCAATCAAATGTGTAAGAGCATCCACATAGTGTAAATTTCATGCTCCAGCACCCATAATGGGATCAGTGAGTTTAAATGAAAGTTTGAAAATAAAAATACAAAAAAGTATCAAAAACATTTGGAAGCTGCTACGAGTTTCAAACTTGCAACCTCTTGTTTGGCAAGTGTTCCAAACAAAGGAAGCCAAATGTTTATATGTAAGATAGGTAGATACACATGAAGTGCTTTTCATTTGATGATGTTGGCTTTCTATAATGAATTCAGACTGCTAGTCAGACTGCTAGTCAAAATAATAGAGAGTAATGACTGCAGCTTACTGGATGGCTCTAGATTAAAGCACCCGCAATAAACTTTAATTCAGTATAACACTTATGATTTATAGCTATTTTTCCCAGGCAATATATTCAAATCCTTTAATGTTCCAGTAAATTAAATAATAAATAAATTCTTTCAGTGAATTTGCAAATTTGTGAAAATAAAAATTAAGAAAACTTTAATTGCTTGTTCTATTGGCAGATGAATAACTATTAATAACTATCTTTAGTTAAAACAATGTAATATAAGTACTTATCACTTAGAATTAATTACACTGTATACTTTTTTCTGTGCTCATGGAAGTCATATGGCCAAATATACATGTTGTAATGACCAAAGAGGGCACAGAGACCTTTAATTGGGATATCATGGCTGTTTGAAAATAAATAATAGAAGCAAACATAGATGGAGCATTACTGTCTCATTTCATCACCTTTATGCCCAATTAGCAGGTGATTTTTTTAATTATATATTCTTTCTCTTTGACCTCATACATATGTGTGTGTGTGTGTGTGTGTGTGTGTGTGTGTTGACATACACATATACACATGCAAAGAAACCTCCCAAAGCTGCTAATCTGGATACTGTCAATGAGAGAGAGAGAGGGACACTATTATAACTGTTTTTACTGTAATGATTTTATTCAAAGTGACCATCAGCAAAACTCATTACTGTAATTGGATTTCTGTCTAATTATATACCCATCTTACATTGCATGTAATTTTTAGTGTTGTATTACCAATTGTTTGCCTCGCCCATAACTTTTTAAAAGAGACTGTCATGAAATTTTGATGGAGTATATGTCATGAATAGATGGAGAGTTACTTACCCTGTGAAGGTCAAGGTCAAGGGAAATTAAAATTTAATTTTGTGACTTGTGTCCTTGTCTAGATTATGATGTTGAATCACTGAAGATATTTTAATGAAACTTTAGATCATGTGTAGATGGTGTTTTACTTAAAATGGCCTTGCCATTAGGGCATAGGTGAATGTCAAAGCAATGGCAATTATATCCTTATCGCCTGTGTTAACATTTGAACTGTAAAAGCTATTTTAATGAAACTTTTATCAGTTATATATACTGAATAGACAAAATGTAATGTAACATAGTCATGCCCATTGTCTCAAAATTAAGGGAAAATATAAATCCGTGTCTTCAATCTGTACACAATGTCTGAACCACTGAAGATATTTTAATGAAATGCTAGCTTTTAATATATCTTGACTTGACAGTGTTTTACATATTCAGTCATACCCCTGCCTCAAGGCCAAGTTAAATACAAGGATGATGTTGTCATCTTTTAACTACCACATATTTTGATGGAACATTTTCCAGGTCTGCACCTTGTCATTCTATGTTGATGTACCTAGCTCAGAGGCCAAGATCATCAGTACAAGATAGGTCATGAACCATGCATGTCATGTACAGTTTAATTCACTTTCTGCTATTTATGTCCAGTTCTCATGCTTTATGCTGAACTTTGAAACAATTTTACCATATCTGTCCAGTAACATTGCAGCACTCTAGTAAGAGTTGATCACTGTATATAACCTCACCATGGTAGGATGGGAATAAAAAGTCATTATTGCATTTCCTTGTTTTAAAGAAAAGTTGATTTTTGATGTCGTTTTGCTGATTTTCCATTTTTTGTTATGAATTACATGTACATCAAATAATCTTGCAGTATATTTTTCTAATCATATTATAGTGTTACAGTTATTAGAGTTCCAGTTTGATTTGAAAGTTTTTAGCTGTGGTATAACTGGTTGAACATGTCACAAATTTGCCATACTGCTGCATTGTGTTCTGGCTTGATCTGAAGGGATTTGGAGAGAACCTGCAGAGCTACTTTTAGTTCTCCTTCCTGCCTAAGACAATATGCAAGCAGATTCAGACATGTGTCACGAATTGTTTTTGTGACTTGAGTTCCTGACCAGGACAGGTTTTTTAGGGCTGTTAATCTGTTGCTTTCCATCCCTAGTGCAAAGTAAGTGTGATATTGAAGGTAGTAGAGGTAGGGTCTGGCATCCACCACTGCCCAGTCATACCAGTAGTGTTCCTCAGGATCTCTGAGTGCAGGATCAAAACCTATTGACCGGAACATCTCATAACAAAGGGGAGGCAAAGCAATATGAATCTCTGATGGTAGATATGTAACAGATGTAGCTATGCATGTTTTAAATATCTGGCTGGTTGTTAAATTTTCTGACAGAATTTTCTCCATGGTTGTTTCCTTAAGATCGCCAGAAGGCATATTAGGATCAAGAATCATGTAAGCTGAAACCTCAGATACATGGTCCACTAATTCATGCTCTACAGCACTTAGCACCGCCTCGGCTTGAACTGGATATCCAAACTTGAGATAGAACCCAGCAAGCTTGAGTCTCCCTGATGTTACATCAGATTCTGTTCCAAGAAGGAGGAAATTGTGCGCTTCATCCATACGTTGAGGATGAAAGTTCTGTGATGCAAAACATAATGATGCCATTTGGCAACCAATGTGACTGGACAGAAATGCCATCAGTACAGTCAATATATCCTTTAGAGGCCTGCTCTCTGTTTGGAATCCATGCTTTAGTGTGAACATAAGATCCTGTGATACAGTTTGGCCAGACAGTTTCAGGAGCTTTAAGTAACCAAATTTCAAGACAGTGTACACTTCTTGAAGAAGAATACTTTCAGTGTTGAACACAGAAGAGTTATACTCTATCCCTTTCACCATATGTCCAATATCACTTACTTTCTTCTGCAAAGTACACAGTCTACTACATGCTTTGGATAGTGCTTGGCCAAGTTGATCACATTCAATCTGCATCAGATATCTAAATTCCATATCAATTAGAGTGACCAATGTCTGGTATAGCTGTTGCCTCACAGGTCCTGTCATTTTCCCCAGAAACATATTCTCCTCAGGAGTGAAATAGTTTGGGCAAAAGCCTTCCTTAATCCACAAAGAAATTGTTTTCAAAAGTAACCTTAAACAAAACAGCAGATTGTTTGGTGTCCAAATGTTCTTTGCTGTATTATCTATCAAGTAGAACAATGCAGTCTTGCAGTGATAACTACTAAGACATTCCCCAACGGTAGGTGTAATAAAACGTTTGGTGATGATTTTCATCAAAATGCAACAGACCATTTGTGTGTTGTTTAGTCTCCACATCAGCTTTCTTTCAACTTCAGTAAATGAGATTCTCCATTCAAGTTCTCTATCATCGCTAAATGAATGTCCAACAGGAACTAGGAATGCCTCTTTCTTCAGAAAATTCTCCAAATCATCAGGTGAGATCCAGCTACATTTTCTGTGCAGTTTCAACCATGGTATAGCTTCCTGTAGCCAACTGTTTACTTTGATGCCCCAAATTCTGTCACAGTTTGCTGGGCCAAGTGTTAAAGTCACTGCTGGCCCATGCCTGTCACCTTCCTGCGATAGAACCCATTTTGTTGCTTTCAGTACTATGCGCCCTTTACAGTCAATAGCACGTGCTTGACCTAGTTCCATATCTCCTTCACGCAAAGGTTGAAAACCATTCACAGTTGGTTTAAGCCCCTGTAGCTTAAAATACCCAGGAAATGTATGCTCATCATATGTCATAAGGTAATTTCCCATTCCATTGACAGCATTTTGTATATTCTTTACAGCACAAATATATGTATTGAAATAGACGACATCAACATCTGATTGTAGGCCTGGTGTGGTTGACCCTTCAATCTGACTGCCAAACACCTTACAGTAAAATCCTGTAAGCATGTTACCTCTAAAATTTATGTCAATGAATGACTGCAGTCTTTCAAACTGTTTAAATGTGTTCTTCCTTCTATGGCGGATCTTTTCATTGACCCCAAGTTGATGAAATATTTCCATAAGAATCAGGGAGATCTGGGAGAAGGTATCCTCTGTGCATTTGTCTGCCATGGAATCTGAAATGGTAGATCATTTGATAATTACAATAATGCTGATTATAGAGACATGTACACAAAACATCACCAGAATATAAACATATACTGGTACCAATAAGTCATGCTGCCATTGATTACACCTCTACATACATTCAGGAGTGTATAGCTGTGGGGATGTGGGAACGGCATTCCCTTAATTGTTTGGCACACTTGCTTATATTTGTTGCACTTGTCGTTATCCCCCCTCCCTTGCACCTCTCCTTCACTTCTTTATTGCATTCTCTCACTTCTGTATGAGTGGTAATTTTCCAGAAATACTGAAATGTGCAAAGATTACACCTATCTTTAAGAAAGAAGAAAAGGAGGATCCAGGGAATTACAGACCAATATCAATTCTACCTGTATTGTCAAAATATTTTGAAAAGCATGTACCAATTCAGGTCTATAATTTTTTAAAAATATTCTCTCTATTTCATAAAGCGCAATCAGGATTTTGAAAGTACCACTAATGCCAAAGAGAACTTACCAAATTAATTGATCTTTGGCTGAAGGAAATGGATAATGGACAATTGACTGGGATTGTTTTCCTTGACTTCAAGAAAGTCTTTATCTTGTTAATTATGAAATTCTCTGCAAAAGTTGAACTGTTACAGGTTCGACAATCCTTCTTTAAACTGGTTTAGATCATACCTAAACAAAAGGTCTCAACAAGTAAGCATTGGCAATATTAGCTCTCAAACTCACACTATTCATTCAGGAGTCCCTCAAGGCTCAGTTTTGGGCCCTCTCCTCTTCCTTATCTATATCAATGATCTACCATTAAATAATGAATCCACAAATCCAAATTTGTTTGCAGATGATGTAACCTTGTATTATAGTTCTAATACTGAAGTTATCCATACAAGATTAAACTAAGACCTTTTTAGAGTCCAAAACTGGACACAACAAAATAGGATGGTAATTAATGAAGGTAAAACAAAATGTATGATTTAGGGGACATCACAAAAGCTACGCAAGTCAGGAACCCAGAACTATCTCTTGCAATAACTAATCATCCACTAGAAAATGTCAAACTTGAAAAGCTTGTAGGTGTGTCTGTAGATAATAATTTATTATGGAATGACCATATTGATAAGCTTTGTAAAACACTGTCGTCCAAAATTGCCCTTCTCAGCAGAATCAAGAAATATTTACCAAGGGAAACTCGCAATCTATACTACAAGTCATATATTCTTCCAACAATGGATTAATGTTCAAATGTATGGGGAAACTGTGCTAAATCTGAGCATGACAGGATTTATAAACTTCAGAAACGAGCAGCATGCGTAAGTTTAGATGCATCTATTGATCATCCCTCAAAAGCATTGTTTACAGAACTCAAATGGTTTGCAATATATGACAGAATAGATTTTCACAAGGCAGTTCTTTTATATAAATGTCTACATGGAACTGCACCAGAGTATCTTCAGGACTTATTCATTGGCCTTTTTCAACACAATACCAGTTGAGATCAATATCACATGGAAACCTTCTAGCACCAAAACCAAGAACAGAACAATTTAAAAAGAGCTTCCAATACTCTGGTACAGTTCTGTGTTACAAGCTTCCACTACATGTAAAATCTGCTGAAAATATTAGAGTATTTAAGAAGAGATATCATGAGCATGTATGTGTTTCTAATAGATAATGGAATTTAGTATTTTAATACTAAACATGCTAAAATAAACAGTAATTATTGCTATCTTCATATAATGTGCATTGTTATACATTGTTATACTCTCCTTACGAGGGGCCTCAAGGGAGAATAGTCCTTGACTAATGAGTCACCCTTTATAATTAAGCTTTATTATTATTATTATTATTAGCACTTCAACACTGCATATATTAAATGTAACCATATCATGCCTACATCAGGTGTCCATTTTATGGAGGTGTCAGTTAAAATAGGTTGAAATCTACCTTGAGGATGACTTGCTGACTCCAATACATGATGTACACAGACATTCACACTTTGAGGAGGTGTCCTTTATATGTAGATGTCAAATAAGACAGGCTGTAATCTATCTTGAGGGCTCTTGTTAACACCTGAGGTCATTGCATAAATGTACATTGACAACAGTTGTCTTTTTATGGAGGTGTTTACTAAGAAAGTTTGTATTCTACCAAGAGGTTTATCTAGTGCATAGATGTACATTCACATCTACACATGTGTAATAAACATTAATAGCAAATAAATAGATGCTGGCACTGGTATTCATGTCGCCATGGAATTTTGACTGGGTTTCAAAGCATTTTTAACTTATCAACTGATGATTTATGTTAATCTGTCTGTTTGCTTATCCATTTTTGGTGTGAGTACTCACTTTAATCAAAGTGTGTTTATAGGTTATTTCTCTAGAACAATTGGTTATAAAGTCACATAAGTTGGTATGTTGATGTGTCATGTAGGTTCAACAACTTTCATTGAAAATTTGGACACTGTGACCTATTTTTCATGGCCTAGTGATTTGGTTAACCTTTATAATCTTATTAATAATAATAGTAATAATAATAATAATATAATGACTTTATTTAAAGAAGCTCATTTAGTCAACTGACCAACTTTCAATGAGGCTTTCTACAATGACATAAATATATATAATGCACAATTTTTACAAGAAGTGTCTTTAGACAACAAATGTTAAAAACTAGACAACTAATGCTATAATAAAATATGTACAAGGCTTCAAGGATAATTACATACAAGATTCATTCAAATAGTAGCAGTAAACATGTGTAGAACATTATTGGTGAGTACATGATAGGAATGTAACAGGTAGTAGTAGTGAATTAAACAAACTCATACAAATGATCATTTCTGAAGATGATCACTAAGAAGCTTTTTAAAGCTTGGCATGAGTCAGCTGACTTTATATAAGATGGCATGGAATTCCAAAGTTTGTCTAAAGAGAAAGCGAAAACTCTTCTTATAAAACTCTGAATTTGGTTTAGATAAATACATATACCTTGTTAGAGACAGATCTTAGTTCATACATATCTACATTTGTAACAAATATAAAGTTACAGTTAAGAGTCTGGAGTCAAATGATGTAAGGATTGATAGACTAGTAAACCCTTCTAAAACTGAGATCTATGCTGAAATTGAAGCCACTTTATGGTTTTAAAAAGATTTGTTGATGGTGTATCTCAATCAGCATGAAGAATAACTTGAGCTCCTCTTTTTTGAAATTTCAGTAATCTTTCCTGATTTTCTATACCACTATTACCCCAGATAGAACAACAATATTATAGGTGTGGCATGATATATGCATTATAGAAAATCTTTATCTGTTCATGAGTGAGATATGATTTTATTCTGTTCAAGAGATATAGCAGGGAGGTAACTTTTTAATGACCATATCAACTTGTATTTTCCAGTACAAGATATTGTCTATCATGATGCCAAGTAGTTTTTCATTTTCACACTGTTGTATATCCATTCAATTTATCATTACTTTGAAAAAATTTTTCTCAGCTTCTATTCTTGCTTGACTACCTATGATCATGGCTTTTGATTTGGCTGCATTTATCTTCATACCATTGTGTTCACACCAGTTATTTATTTTTACCAAATCTTTATTTAACTTAGTGCTAATCTCATGGCCTGTTGATCCAATGTCATATAATGTCATATCTTCTGCAGACATGTTGATGGTGGATAGCTCAGTGTGATATGATAAATCATTGATGTACAGCAGAAAGAGTAATGGTCCAAGAACTGATCCTTGTAGAACACCTGACTTGATCAGTTTCTGATCTGAAAGTTTTTTTAAAATAGAAACATATTGTTGTCTGCCTTTAGGATAGGATTGAAACCAAGTTAAGCATTCATGGCTAACTTGATATATGCTGAGCTTTTCCGGCAGGATTTTGTGATTTACAAGGTCAAAAGTCTTTGAAAGGTCAAGAAACATAAAAGGTTACATTGATCTGTTACTGTTAACCAATCATCCATCAAAGTGTAGTCTGGCATGAATGTCCTTCACAGAAGCCTGATTGTCATGAATGTACTAGCAAATTAAATGATTCAAGGTAGTTTCTAAATTCATTACAAACACGTCTTTCTAATATCTTTGAAAGTGATGATAAAACTGATATAGGTCTATAGTTATTCATATCAGAAATCCTTTCTTATGTATTGGGGCTACTTTTGCCAGTTTTAGCCTGTTTGGAAAAATACCTGTGAAAATACTTAAATTGAAGATATACATGAGTGAAGGTGCAATCAATTGAGATGAGAATTTTAGGAATTTTGCACTGATATTATCTAGACCTATTAGTGTTGTGACATCAAGTTGGTCTCATTCATTTAAAATGAATTCCAAGCTTATTTTGGGTATTTTGAAGCACTCTTCTTTGTTACATTTTGAAGAAATATGTTCATTTAATTCATCACTGGAGAATATTTTATGAGTTGTGAGATCCACAAGTTTTTAGATTATATTCACAAAGAAATCACTGAGTACATTTGCAATTTCATGAGGTTCTTGTTTAATATCAATATGTTTGTCACTAATAAATGTAAATGTAAATGGTAGGTTATTGACAGATTTGCCTCTCAAGTCTGAATGAAGGGTTTTCAGTTTTCTAGGATTCATTTTTGTAATACTATCTGATACTTTAGTGGAATAATAAGTTTTGTTTGCCTTTTCAATCAATGACTCAGTTTCTCCATAATCTGTACTGGTAATTGTCAGTATCTTTTAATTTATTAAATATATCACTTATTTTAATAGCATTCAGTATATCACCTGTAATCCAATTTGGTTGATTTTGTTGCTTGACTCTCTTGAAATTAATAGGAGCATGATCAATTGAGTGTTCAGGGTATCAGTAAACATATCTATCCAGATCTCAAGAACATCTGATGGGTCATTACAACATTATATTACTGACTTAGGGATATCTTTCAGTTCTTTAAGGAATATTTGTGACTTGAATCTTTTCATTATTTGATACTGGATATATTTGTGATGGTAAGTTTGACTTTTTTGACTTAATTTTCATGTATGGCATATTGGATAATGATCACTTACGGAAATTGGGGAACTGCAACTTCTATAATATTGTCAGCATTGTTAGTGTAAATATGATCAATTAGTGTTTCAGATACCTCTGTTATCCTAGTGGGTACATGAACTAGCTGTTGATAATTCGGGGAATTCATGGTTTTAATCCAGCTTTGATTGGTTTTATAAAGCAAAGTGTAACTGAAGTCACCCACTAAACAGTCTTCTTTGTTTTCTATATATAGAGTTTCAAGCTTATTTTGAAATATAGTATACCAAGTATTGTCAGTGTTCGGTGGTCTATATACACAGCCGAATACAATAGTTTAAGATCATTATGTCTCATTTCTAGCCAGATTATTTCCATACTAGTTTACTCAAAATTATATCAACGTTTGAAAGAAATGCCATCCTTAAAGTAAATGAGAAGTTCACCAAACTTTTGGAAAAGTTGGTCTTTTCTTTGTTGTTGTTGTGGGGTTTAATGCCATTTTTCAGCACATGATAGGCTATAATACATGGCGGCCAGTATTAGTGGTGGAGGAAGAACCCGGGAAAACCCTGGAAAGAACCACCAACCCACAAGAAGCTACTTTTTCATGGATGATGGCTTGCTTTGCATGGCAATTTTCACTTTCTGAACTGAAGAGGTAAATTTAAAAATTAAACAGCAAAGGAAGCTGAAATTTTTTAAAGATTTTATTTCCCCTAGCCAAGTGAACTTGTGGCCTTTTGTCCACCATTTGTCTTGTGTCATCTGTCATTCATAATCCATCTATTGACAATTGCTTGTGAACACTAGATGCCTCATTTCTAATGAAATTTCAATCTGAATTGGCATGTATATCATCAAGACATCATTTATGAGCAATATTCAGCAAATTAATAAAGTGATCTTACAATCTGATTGACTGAGCTTGTGAACACTGTTGAGGCTATATTTCTGTTCAAATTTTGATTATATATGGCATTAAACTTCTAATTCAAGCACATTTAACCAAATTTTCTTGAGGTAAAATGTTGTGTATGTATTGTAGATTATTTCCTTTGACTTGTATTGATATTATCATAAGCTTTTCTACATTGTGTAACTTTTTGGACTAAAAGATTTTTGTTCTGCAGAATCAATTTTTTATAAACACATACACTCAACTCTCCCCTAAATGTTATCTTTTTGTAGTGGTCACCTAGTTACAATGGCTAATCCCATTTCCTCCTCCCCTACATGAAATTTCGTCTATTAAATTCATGTATTTCAACAGACACCCTTTGCTTTCTCCCGTGGTGAAGGACCAGCTATTTCCTAGCCAAGCAGTGGTCACTAAAGCATATTGATGCTGCAAAAGAAGCATTTGTTTTCTCAAGTAAAGTACTTTTTTAAATAAAGACATGTCATCTGAATTGATGAGCAGGCATACCTTATCTTTGAAAAACACAAAAGCCTAACAATTTTATTGATAGGGAAAATACTCAAGGTAAAAACATGAATATTATAACCGCCACTTTTGAGAGTGGGTGGGTGAAATGAACTCATGATAATACCAAATGCATTCATCAGGTAAGGAACAATCAAGAGCAAATTTTACCCTGAGTTTAATTTAGCTGATCTAATTAGACTTTTTCAGTAATTTTTTAGTGTTTTCACTGCATAATAGATTTGGAACAAGATCTGGGTATGAAGCTGTTCCTATGTATTGTTTGCAATGTGTAAAATCAAAACTCACCTTTCAAACACTGCTCATTTCTGGTATATACCCGAGTCATTATCATATAAGTAAAATGAGAAAAACTCAAAACAGACAAAGTATTATAACAGCATGGAAAAACTGCATTCACCCTTATGTACAAAATGGCTTGTGGTTAGAGAAAAGAAACTGATAGTCGCAATGTACATAACAGATCTTTTAAGATGACGCTGTTAACAGTCATTTAATAATAAATTACTCATCTTAAGATAATAATAAATGTTTAACAAAGACTAAAGTTACTTTTGCATATAAGATTTTCTGCTGGTTGAAATTTTCAAAGAATTGCTGTGCTAAATTCTGCAATTACACAGTACTGAGGATGAAATCTCATGCAAAAACAATACTTCAACTTAAAAGGTATATCAAGTCCTTTAACAAAGGTATTCCATCAATCAATGAATTGACACTTTATATATTTGGCTTAGATCTGTTACTTATGAGACCAGGGCCATGGAGAGGATTTGTGGGCCCTAGGAAAAATTATCCAGTAAGCCACTATGAATTGCAAAAAGAATGAAGCTTTCTCTTTGGTGGTGGGCCCCCTGACTGTTGTGGGCCCCTGAAAATTTGTCCTCGTTGTCCTACCCTGTCCACAGCCCTGTATGAGACATCTCATTCCAAATGCTATGTATAGGCAGATGATCTAGCTACATGTGTATGAGACATCTCATTCCAAATGCTATGTATAGGCAGATGATCTAGCTACATGTGTACTTCCCTGTGCATGTAGCAGAAATTAAAATGGGTACAGTCATTGATACATGTTTGCCTTGCCAGCATATTGTTTTCTCTTTCCCCCATTGATAAGCCATCAAAATGCATTGTGATTAATTAATGGCATCCTACTGAGATTAAATCTAAACTTTAAGAAATGACTGGACTGTAACCCAGGCTGAACGAAAATTTACTATATTAAAAAGACTTAATTGCAGCTTGAATAAATCCATGAATAAAACCAATTTCTACCATAATTTATGAAAGATACATTTAGAAATTTTTGAACTGGGAATTATGCCATTTGCTCAAAATACTATTACTTCTGCTAACAACAACAAAAATAACACCAGTAATGACAACACCACCAATAATAATAACAATAACAATAATGGTATTAGTGCAAGGTATTTGCTGCAATCAAGGGTCACCAGTAGACAAAGGCAGATTTGTTCTTTTCCCATCAGTGGCATCTTTGCTAGCCAAGGTTCTGATGTGTTAATCCTATACTACAGAGTAAAGATGTATTGGTGGCTACTTAAGACAAGTTGACTCTATCTTATTTTTGGTGGGGCTTGATGTCCAATATTCTGTATTCAATTAGTCTTTATGCATTATGAATTGGTGCCTTGATGTCCAAGATTTGATATACAATTGGTCTTTATGCATTGTTAAGTGGTGAGAAGGATTTCTTAGCATAGGAAGACTCGATCCTTCCACCTAATTACAGTATGGCCAGAATGGGTTCTCTTATACATAATTACAGTGTGGTCATTTATCCACTTAATTACAGTATCGCCATTATGGTCATCCTTGTACACAATTACAGTATGGTCATTCTTATACATAATTACAGTATGGTCATCCTTATACATAATTACAGTATGGTCAGTATGGTTATTCTTATACATAATTACAGTGTGGTCATTCTTATACATAATTACAGTATGGTCATTCTTATACATAATTACAGCATGGCCAGTATGGTCATCCTTGTAAATAATTACAGTATGGTCATTCTTACACATAATTACAGTATGGTCATTCTTATACATAATTACAGTATGGTCATCCTTATACATAATTACAATATGGTCATCCTTATACATAATTACGGGGCCCCGAGTGGCCGAGTGGTCTAAAGCGCTCACCGTTCCGGATCACTGCCATCTCACCTCTGTCTGCGTATGTTCGAGTCCAAGGCTCGGCTAACGTGGGTACGTGGGAAAGCCTGCCAGTAGCTTCTCGTGGGTCGGTGGTTCTTTCCTGGGTTTTCCAGGGTTCTTCCTCCACCAGTTATACTGGCCGCCATATATGGCCTATCTTGTGCTGAAAAATGGCGTTAAACCCTAGAACAACAACAACAACAATACATAATTACAATATGGTCATCCTTATACATAATTACAATATGGTCATCCTTATACATAATTATAGCATGGCCAGTATGGTCATCCTTGTACATAACTATAGTATGGTCATTCTTATACATAATTACAGTATGGTCATTCTTATACATAATTACAGTATGGTCAGTATGGTCATCCTTATACATAATGACAGCATGGCCAGTATGGTCATCCTTGTACATAATTGCAGTATGGTCATTCTTATACATAATTACAATATGGTCGTCCTTATATATAATTAAAGATGGTCATCTTAATACATAATTACAGTATGGTCAGTATGGTACATTCTTATATGTAATTACAGTATGGCAGCATGGTCATTCTTATACATAATTACAGTATGGCCAGAATGGTTATTCTTATACATAATTACTGTATGACCAGTATGGTCATTCTTATACATAATTACAATATGGCCAGTATAGTCATTCATGCACCTAATTACAGTATGGACAGTATGGTCATCCTTGTATATGATTACAGTGAGGTCATCATTGTTCATAATTACAGCATGGTCATTCTATATACAAATACAGTATGGTCAAATGGGTATTTTCCTACCTAATTACAGTATGGTCATCCTTGTATATGATTAATATAATAAGTTGATGCTACCATCCAAGGTGTAGAGAGGTGCACTTCTGATGTGAAATGATGGATGACATGTAACAAGCTGCAGATGAATGATGATAAAACTGAGGCCATTCTGATCACAACACAAAGACTTTCTCATTCACATCCTTTACCTCAAACAATAAATATCAGCAACGCCAACATTAAATTCACACAATCAGTATGAAACGTAGTTGTTACTCTGGACAGTACTCTCACATTGCACCAACATGTCATGAACATATGCAAGGCTGCATATCTTGAGCTGAGACGCATCAGCTCAGTTCACAAATATCTTTCAGTTGATGCCACTAAAACACTTGTGTGTTCATTAGTACTTTCAAGACTGGACTACTGTAACTCAATTCTGTCTGGTTCAACTCATAATCTACTCCAGAAACTTCAAAAAGTTAAAAACACAGCTGCTCGGATCATACTTAGAGTACCATGATCAGAGCACACCTCCCCGCTGCTCTGTACCCTATACTGGCTATCCATTCAATCCAGAATCAAACACAAAATTTGTTCACTGTGCTACGTTTCACTGTTGGACTCTAGTCCAACATACCTATCTGATCTCGCCCATGTGTACACACCACCAAGATACTTACGCTCCTCTTCTGACAATCATATACTCATTATTCCCACTATGAAAACAAAGTCATATGGACAGCGTTCTTTTGTATACCAGGGCCCAGCAACATGGAATGAATTGCCCACTGAACTTAGACACAAAGACACAGTGATCACATTCAAGAGGGCTCTCAAAACTCAATTATTTCGACTGCAAGAACAAACTTAAAGACATAATGTTTCCTACCTGAAATATTCTCAGCATGTTTTTTATTTTTTTTAATGTTTTTCTAATTTCATGGTTTTTGTTTTTGTAATAATATTATTATATGTTTATTCATCTTATAAGTGTTGTCTAATGTTGTAAAGTGCTTAGAGCTTCTAAAGATTAGGCGCTATACAAAGTCCTCATTATTATTATTATTATTACAGTGAGGTCATCATTGTTCATAATTACAGCATGGTCATTCTATATATAAATACAGTATGGTCAAATGGGTATTTTCCCACCTAATTACAGTATGGTCATCCTTATACTTAATTACAGCATGGCCAGTATGGTCATTCTTATACATAATTACAGTATGGTCATTCTTATACATAATTACAATATGGTCATCCTTCTACATAATTACAATATGGTCATCCTTCTACATAATTACAATATGGTCATCATAATACATAATTACAGTATGGTCAGTATGGCACATTCTTATATGCAATTACAGTATGGCCAGCATGGTCATTCTTATACATAATTACAGTATGGCCAGAATGGTCATTCTTATACATAATTACAGTATGGCCAGTATGGTCATTCTTATACATAATGACAATATGGCCAGTATAGTCATTCATGCACCTAATTACAGTATGGACAGTATGGTCATCCTTGTATATGATTACAGTGAGGTCATCATTGTTCATAATTACAGCATGGTCATTCTATATATAAATACAGTATGGTCAAATGGGTATTTTCCCACCTAATTACAATATGGTCATCCTCATACATAATTACAGTAGGGTCATTCTTAAACATAGTTACAGTTTGGTCATTTTCACACCTAATTACAGTGTGGCCAGTATGGTCATTCTTATACATAATTACAGTATGGTGAGTATGGTCATTCTTATACATAATTACAATATGGTCAGTATGGTCATTCATGCACCTAATTACAGTATGGCCAGTAAGGTCATCATTGTTCATAATTACAGCATGGTCATTCTATATATAAATACAGTATGATCAAATGGGCATTTTCCAACCTAATTATAGTATGTTCATCCTTATACATAATTACAGTAGGGTCATTCTTAAACATAATTACAGTTTGGTCATTTTCCCACCTAATTACAGTGTGGCCAGTATGGTTATTCTTTTACATAATTACAGTATGGTCATTCTTAGACATAATTACAGTAGGGTCATTCTTAAACATAATTACAGTTTGGTCATTTTCCCACCTAATTACAGTGTGGCCAGTATGGTCATTCTTTACATACTTACAGTATGGTCATTCTTAGACATAATTACAGTAGGGTCATTCTTATGCATAATTACAGCTTGGTCATTTTCCCACCTAATTACATTACGTAAATATGGTCATTCTTATACATAATTACAGTATGGCCAGTATGGTCATTCTTATACATAATTACAGTATCGCCAGTATGGTCATTTCTATACATAATTACAGTATGGTCATTCTTATACATAATTACAGTTTGGCCAGTATGGTCATTCATATACATAATTACAGTATGGTCATGATGAAACTACAGTGTGATTGAACATGGTACTCTGTGTATTAAGGAACTGAGAAAAGATCATCTTCCACCAAATATTCTTGTATCCTCAAGTCATAATTACAATATCAAAAACAAAAGGATTAAGATTTAACATCAATATCATGCCCTATAAACCTTATTTTTGATTTGGTTGTCAGCTATTGTAGTGTATTTTTTTCTGTAGATCAAGAAGTTTTGAAGAAGGGATTAATATTCAAAGGTCAGTGTGGTGTTTGCTGAGCAAAAATGCTGTAATAACAAATGCTGTAATAAAATCATCTGGCTGTAAGCATAGATTTCTCACATTGTAATACTGTTTCATAACGTAATACATGTAATAAAATACAGATTCTGATCTGGTACATATATATATATATATATATATATATATATATATATATATATATATATATATATGTTAAAGAATCTATTATAAAACCTGGCATACAAGCATTAGTGTCACATTTCAGATGTTTTTTATATATGGAATTTTTGTAGTATTCAGTAATTAATTAATTAATTATTTAATTAATTGGGATGTTTTCATTTTTGTGCTGTGTTTTTTATTTGTCTTTTTAGTTGCCAATTTAGATACTGAGTTGGTTCTCAATTTAGATAGAAAGATATATCAGCAGATCCATGATTTGAACTGCCTATTTCTTGATTTAGAAATACCATGTTTAAACTGAGATAAATTCAGTTGCTAACACTGTGATTTCAACTATAAATTAATATACAAAGTACATGTACAGTAATGCCTTCAGCCAGGAATGCCATTGGTATTCCATTATTAATTCCTGGCAGCCTTTGATGTAGTACCTGCAGTTCACAATCTTTAATAGTATTAATATTGTTAACATAACAGTATAGATATAATATGATAAAGTTGTTATTAGAATAGTTAATAAAAACAATGGCTTAATTTATTGTTGCATTCAAGTTTGTTATTGTCTCTTATGAAACAGATGTTACATTGCAGTAATGTATATTTTATGTTCTGTTATAAAGACACTTGTAACGATTGTGCTGTATGCATAATTTATTTACTTTCTGCTGGTTTTTGAATGCCAGTGAAACATAGCCAAAGCTGCTGGAACATTTTCTGGTTGTCTGCCATGCATGTTATCTTTTTCTGTTTCCCCTCTAGTCAATGCACACTCAAGACACAACACATCAAAGTACTTGGGTGTATTTTAATAAGCTATACAATTTTAAAAAAATATGATTGGCCCAGGACTGTTGAGGATATATAGAGTAGTTATGAAAATGACAATGTGTGAATTTTAATTCTTCAAATTACTTTATGAATTTTAAAAGTTTTGGGGTGTTAATATACCCCTACTTAAAAGAAATGCAGATTAGAAATTTACAAGGGGACTCAGGGTGTTTTCATATGAAATGGTAATAATAGAAACATATTTTAACTACCGTTATCCTGATACTGTCAGAAAATCATACTACTAAAGTAATTCTGTGACTTTTGTACTTGACCATAATATAACTTGCGAACCACTAAAGATATTTTAATGAAACTTTATCCAATTATATATTATGTAAATACTTTGTATCATATAATATAGCTGTAACTCCTGCCTGATGGTAAATGTCAAAGCATGACAATAACGCAAGGAATGTATCTTTGACTGGAGTATGACTTTTCAAGTACTTTAGATATTTTAATAAAACTTATAGTTATATATCATGATTAGATTGTATGTTGTATATCATAGCCATGCCCCCTGCCTGAAGATGAAGGTCACTAAAAGTTAACATATGCATCTATGACCTTTGTCCATGTACAGGTATAACATTTGAATCAATGAATCCCTTTTAATGAAACATTAGCCTTTTGTATATCTTGGCTGTATTATACATTCACAGCCATATTCCCTGCATTAAGGTGAAGGTCACACCAAGTCAGATCTATGTCCATGTATGGGTATTGTGTTTGAACCAATACTTTATTAATTAATGTCTATATTTATTCAGACAAGAATATCATAACTCTAGCCATAAAATGGTAGTAGAATGAACATACATTACATAGACTAAATAATAAAAACTGTTCCAAGATAAAACATTTTTTTGTTATCTTTCTATCTCTTTGAATTAAGTAAACAAGAAGGCAACTTACATGTATACAAACTTATATCCAGCCTTGATTTCCTTGTCAGACCTATGTATGGTAGTTGAATGCATAGGGGAACATTGCTCATTGTTCTGCCTTTCAAAGATTAAGTTAGTGAATATTATAGTATAGTTCAAGGTCATGCATAAAAACATATGCAATGGTGCAATTTAAGCAACATTAAAAAAATAAATAAATCTGTCTAATCAAGAGTTACCTTGTTTGCTATCACCATTTATCTGTCTTCAATTTAAGACTGGAATATATTATCAGCTTGTTCATATTATGTAATACATGAATAAAAGGTAACCATCTATATGTGCATGTAAAAGTAAATCACAGAAATTACTTACTTTTCCTCCAGAACACATACAATTTAAAACCTAAAGTAAGGTAGGCATAAGCCGATTCAAACACAAAAATATGAAGTTCAAGAACTTTCACTGAATGAAATTGGTGGTACACAAAACCAGGAGAGGTCATCACCGTTAAGCATGGTGAAGCATAATGTTTTAAAATACAACAAGGAAATATTGCATTGCTGACCATAATTATCTTATAAATGGAAAATTGTATAAACTCTCTATATCTGATCACATAAATATTAAGCAATATGCAAAACATTCTACTTAGCATTAAGAAATTAATTACACTTGAACCCAATCTCTTTGTGTGTTAAATATCTCACTAAAAGTCATTCTGAGGTATAATAAAAGGTATTCATTTAGCTTGCTAGCCACAAATAGAATCATAATTGTTCATTGTAAAGTTCATTGAACATGTTTATGTGTAACTACTATATGGTTGTTGTTCTCTATAGGACTCACAGTACTAGTTCAACTCCCATAGTAAGCCTGTGCAAACACCATGATATAAAAAATTCAACAACTTAAAATTTCTGAATGCACTTGATCATATATATATATATATATATATATATATATATATATATATATATATACATATCCTTAATGAGAGCCTCCATGTAGTGAAAGCCATATGATCCATAGCATAGTCTGGATCTACATGTGTTTGAAACAGAAGTGTTTTCAATTCTGCACCAAATAGACAGGTACAAAATTCAGCAATAAGTTTTCCAGCCTCAAGTCTGCAAAGGACTGAAATTCCCTCAGTAAAATATTATCTCTATTTTTCCAGTTACAACTAGAGTAAGTTCTCAAAAGATTCATTAAATAACAATTTTGCTTTCAAGGAGCCTGGAAATAAAACTTCTTTTATGTATGTTATTCTGTACAAATTCTAGTTTTGACTGTAATGTTTATAAAAAGAATATCGTGGGTGTATAGTAATTATACTGTGAAGAGTTTTACCGATTTTGATGAAACAGATCACATGGTCTCGTGACGCAATACTAGCCAGTCCTAGGAATACAAACAAAAACATGGTGAGCGAGACAGACACCAAGCCATACCAATTGGATGACTTCCAGTGTTAACATTGATGATGATGAGAGTCTCAGTCGTAAGGTGTGATCAAGATAATACTGACAGAGTTGGACAAAGAATGGCAAACACCCATTACAGGTGTATTTGAGTGAAAGGTATTTGTGCAAATACGGACCGGCAGTTGCAAACTGCTTAATTAGCAGTCCATTCAAGTTATGCGCTCTCCTTGTCTTGATCATGTTGGGGCAGTGTTCAAATTTTAATAACTTAATTGCCGTTGCATCCAATGAAATTGACAGACCCGAAGCACAGATATATCTGCTCGATATGCCAAGTATAATGGTTATCACATTTAAACCTGGGCTAGCGCACAGGGGCTCGTATCATTCCTTAAAATTGACCTATCATCATGTACTATATAATAACTACATACATGTAGTACACATATGACAGGTTAATTTTAAACAATGATACGAGCCCCTGTGGGCTAACGAAGATTCTCTCGGTAGTCGGGATGCTGGAGTTGTCACAGGCTGATAAGTCAGCCCATCACCCATGATGATATAGATTTTCGTTCATGAACAGGTCACATCAGACCTACACGTTGTCCATCAGTATCAACACAGATTTGTGGGGTTGATTTATCGGACTAGAGTTGCCACTGTGAAAGTCACATTATAAAAGTGACTGAATGGGCACGGAAATTATGCATTCAACTCCCAGAAAGTGTGTCAATAATTAAATTTTGGTGTTGCGACCGGAGAGGATGCTTCAGAAAAAGATTTTTTAAAATACCTACAGTGCTCTAATTATTATTGTATATTTCCATTGATTTCTAGTCTCACTTCATTATCGACCAATCCTTGCCCGTGAAATCCACAGGTGCTCAACGCAAGCTTGATGTTAAAAAAAATCATCGAAAGGAAAAAATCATACAGAGTGACCAAAATACCTTAGATTACCCCCATGACCCGTTTAGGACCCTCTCTATCATAAGATATAAGAGAGTATATTATGATACTGTTTTTTTTTTTTTAACATCATGCTCCCGTCGAACACCTGTGGTAAAATCCATATATACTTTACACCCATTTCTAGACTGGTTCATATTCCTCTATATCATTAGTGTATGCAATTAACTGCTGCAGACACTCTTTGGAAACTGAAGAATTTTAGTGTATCATGTGACTGCTATAATCCTTGAAAGTATTTTTCAAACAAAACCAGATGTATGTTTCAATTCATGTAGTAAATGTTTGTTTCAATTGCTTTGTATTTGTCTGCTTACCTGAAAGCTAAAGATTATTAATTTACGTCCCCTAAAATTGAATATCATATTATGCTGTCCCCCAATCCCTTAAAATGTAAGAAATCCTCATGTTTTACATATTTATTTATTCAATACAGGAAGTTCTATTTACATCTTTAACTGCCCAGTTTTATCTATCTATCTATCTATCTATCTATCTATCTATCTATCTATCTATCTATCTATCCAAGGAGAGACATGAATGACATAGCAGGTGTCACGCAATTGTGGTCCTTTTCATTTCTAATCCAACACATGTATATTTCTGTGGGGAAAATGGCATCATTAATGCTTTGTTTGGTATGCAGAGCATGTGCATTTTTTATATTTTTGTCTGGAGTGGAAAACATGAACAACTGTGAAATGTTAAGTACTTCAGCTGCTGAGTCCTTAAATAGACTGATTTATTATCATGTGTCATCTTCATCCATTCAGCAGGATAGACCGATAAGGCTGATTTTAAATTATTTTATTGTGTCTGATCGATGTGTGATGAACATTTATTACAATGAGAGAACAATAAAAACATCATCTTCTTTCCATATGGGAATTTAAAATAAAATTTTCCTGCAATGGATTTATGCAGTTAACATAACTGACTTTTATATTTTTCAATGTATTATTCCATACTGTAATGATGCATGCTGTATTGAAGTCAATTATCATGATACATATTCTAAGACAACATGGCTGAAATACCTAACTGTAGTCACAAAGACAGGCATACCATGTGCTGTTTGCAGTGATCATGTTAACCATATTGAATGATGCAATTTATCCTTGCTATAATGTTAATTAAATATAAGTATTTATTGACATTATATTGTTAGAAAGGATATTATATTGTCTAGAAAGGATAAAGAAGCATTGGAGGAAGATGATCAGTTACTTCCCTTTACATGATAGGTAGTGCCAACAAAATAATCTCTTCTAACAAGATAAAGATAAAAAATTCTTTTCTTTTTAGTTTAGTTCAATGATTTTATTGCCGATGTTACATCTGTGGTTGGACCGCAGGTTCAAATCAAGAGCAAGAGTAATTTTCATTATAGTAAGAGGGTATTTGATTGCTTTGAAAATTCACTTTTGTATTTAATTCTTTAGGTAATTGCCACAATTCTCCTCAGCATCCAACCTCTCACCTCATCCCACCCCATACTCATCCACGCCCGATTTACTTTGCAACATTGACAACTGTTGTATATGTAATCATCGAAAGGGAATCACTGAGAAATATTTTTTATCGGCGTCGTCATATTTACTGATCTGATAAGCGTAATATTTATGGATATAAATTATAGTGAGATCGTTTATTTTAAATGATTTATCTTGCTCCACTTTTTTAATTCTAAGATCTTAATTTATAATCCAAACAATATAGCTAGCAACCGTCAAGATATATCCACATTCTAAGATTCGTTATATCCAGAATTACTATTCCTTGAAAATTTTTTAACTCTCATCATACAGATATAATCCTTGAACTTGATTTGATAATAATCCCATCCTACTATAATCAGACCTAGCGTCGAGACCTTTGACCATGAAATCAATGTCATCGTGCAATTAAATCATTTACTGAAAAAGAACGATTTACAAAACTCTTTTGTTGAAATTCATTTGCATATATCAAGGTCACTGTATTCATAAACTCAATAAAGTACTAAAAATATAAGCAAAAACTTTTGCGTTGATCCAAAGGCCAGGTAGATCCACATAATTACCATCACAGACACAATTTTAATAAAACATGTCCTAGGAAACATCGAAACTGGCCCTGCCGGTCTAGAGTAGTAAAAAATATTTTTTACAACTGTGGATCAAAAAGACATACCATTTCTAAGGGTGCTGCCCCGGACATAATTTGTTACATCTCGTAGAAAACATTCCTATTCAGTGTATTATTATTGACTCAGCTGTATGGAGAAGCTGAAAAAATCATTTTTATATACTCCTGCCCTCATCATTCGACACATATGAGTTCATTAAATGTGTGATCATTCTTGTTATACAACAGTTCAGTACATACCATGATTGACAGCTGTATCACATGGTAGGCACATCGTACCCCAACTACTGCCTTGCAATGAGTTAAAGCTGTATTCATTATTTAATATTACACAATTTAGATCACTGCGTGGGACGTGTTACCTTTTAAACCATGATGAATATATTTACTGAAATATAGGGAATATATATATTAGCTCAGAACTAACATAAACTGTTATTTTAATTTTTATCATGTTATATATTTTAATTTAAAGCTATATGTCCTTATAATTTCGAGAATTTTGACACAATTGAAAATATTTTACTATGCAAATGAATATGTGTGGAGCTTAGAGCAATTTTTCAAACTATCACTTGCTTCATACTTTAATTAATTAATTAATTAATTAATTAATTAATTAATAAACCTATACTTTTTATATCCCGGATGACATAAGTAGCAACATGCAGAGTGTACCTAATATATTTAATAATATTTATTGGTTTATTGCATCATTTCCTTTTATATATGTTTCAGGATTATTTTTGTTTGTTATGTAACATAACTTAGCACATAAGTTATTAATGTAACGATAGCTTTGTCATTGGAGAGGCAGTGGTGGTTTTGAAAAACATTGATAGTAGTTAATGGGGATCTTATAGGGTCTATGGGATTTATCATTACAGACCCCCTTGGGAACATATAGGGTCTATGTAAATTTAACATGGAGAAAAATCGTGGGAACATATAGGGTCTATGGGAATTAACATGGCCAAAAACCCTGGGACAATATAGGGTCTATGTAAATTTAACATGGAGAAAAATCGTGGGAACATATAGGGTCTATGGGAATTAACATGGCCAAAAACCCTGGGACAATATAGGGTCTATGTAAATTTAACATGGACATAAACCCTTGGGACTGTATAGGGTCTATGTAAAATTGAAACAGGGAGGGTCTCTATTTTTTTTAAAAAAAAATAAAAAAATAAAATAAAAAATAAAATAAAAAAAAGGGGTAGGCAATTCAAAGACTATCTCTTTTCGAGAAATATGGCTGGCCCTGAAAAGGGCCTTTGGGTTTTCTTCTTCTTCTTCTTCTTCTTCTAATTTCTTCTTTTCCTCCACCAAGTTCTTATTTTATCTCCTACACTCTTCTTCTCTTTCTTTTTTTTCTTCTCCTCCTCTTCTTTCTTCTTCTCTTCCTCCTCTTCTTTCTTCCTCTTTTCATTTTCTTCTTCTTTTTCAATCTTTTCGTTCCATTTACTTATTCTTATTCTTTCCTCTTCATCCTCCTTCTCCTCCTTGATCTCTTTCATGACACCACTAATCTTGTCCTTTGCTTTCCTTAAGTTATTAATTTCCATCTTCACACGATGGGGACTATAGGAATAATGGTCTTCAACCAGTCTTAATAGCATCTGTTCCATTATTCCTAAGTTGTCTAAAACGTCTTGCAAGGTTTGAATTTTGTCGATTTGGTTTGACGCCATCTTCTTTTTATTCTTTGCAGAATGGTTTGAACAACGAACACTGTGGGCTATTATAGTGAAAGCGCGGACGTGATGGAAAACATCCCCCTAAAAAACATAAAATGGATCTTACCTAGATCATGACCCAACAACGCGCGGACGTGAAGTAAAACATCCCCTTACTTTCTCATTTCATATAATATAAACCTCAACTATACTCTCTACATACACTAAGAATCAATAAATAAACCAATAATCTACTATTCACACAAACTTACTTCAACATTTACAAACACAAACACACAAACACATACACTTCCACTATTAATAAAGAGTTAGTGTTTATATTCACACTACTCTACCTACACACAATGGCAAATCGATCGTTATTTCTTTTCTAGAGTATTGGGTAGCCCTGAAAAGGGCTGTTTTGTTTGGAACTTCATGGACACCTGGTTAATGGTGGCACCTTCCAGGCCTGGCGCCACATACACATCTTATCCCCCAGTTACTTTTTACCTTTTGGGGGGAGAGAGCAGAGGCAGGATATGTCGCTTCAGAATCCCAATTTTCGCTCTCTGGGATTTTGAAATTTTTTCTTCTCTCCTTTTCCTCCTCCTCTTCTTTATATCTTCTCTCCTCCTCTTTGTATCTTCTTTCCTCTTCTTCTTTATATCTTCTCTCCTCCTCTTCTTTGTTTCTTCTTTCCTCCTCTCTTATCTTTCCCTCCTCGACAATGGCTTCCGCGGCCAGTTCATTTAATATGCGCCTGGCATATTCCAGATGCACATGAAGCTCCAACAGTTTCTCAAGTCTCGTGTTCATTTTTTGGTGTTGATCAATCAACAAGGGTAGCTGGACTGCCGAACGAGTTTCAATTTATACTGAAAGCGCGGACGTGAAGGAAAACATCCCCCTAATAACATAAAATTCATCTTACCTAGATCATGACCAAAAAAAAACAACAACGCGCTGACCTAAAAGAAACACTCACTCACTTTTTATGCTACCCATCACTATTTTAAAATTTTTTTATAAATCACTTCAATAGACTATCCACATACTCAAAGCAATCCAATCTAACTCCAAATATACACCTCTAACAGCCAAACAAACATCATTTTAATCTACTATCCACACCAACTTACTTTAGCTCTTACAAACACAAACACACCAACACATACCCTCACATTTTTAAAAAGAGTTAGTGTTTATTTTCACACTACTCTACCTACACACACATTGGCAAATCGATCGTTATTTCTTTTCTAGAGTATTGGGTAGCCCTGAAAAGGGCTGTTTTTTTGTTTTGCTATGGCATTCTTTTTTAGTTTCTAAGAATGCGATGTCCTCTGAGGATAGACTTTCTGGCGATAGGTCTGCTTCTTCGGAAAGAGAAGAAGAACTCTTTGGTGTCGATACGACAATCGACAAAGCCTCTGTCAGGTTCAGGTTGCTGCTGCTGTTGTTGCTGTTGTTGCTGCTGTTGCTGCTGTCTCTGAAGTCTGTACTTCTCCGTCCATTCTTCTTTTTCCCTGTTCACTTCTTCTCTGAAGAGCTCTTCTATCAGGTCTTCAGTGATTTTTAACATTCTCACATTCTCTATTTCTTCTGGCTTCGGTATCAGACTGTGTCTGACCCTATGCAAATTCACGTAGGCTTCGTTGAGCTTAGCTAGTTTGGAGCACATCTTCGTAGGAGGATGAGTCGACAATGGATGGTTAGACTGGAAACAACCCCGGTTCTTAAAGTGAAAGCGCGGACGTGAAGGAAAACATCCCCCACACGGTTTTCGATTCGCAACGTTCAGTGAGTGTCATGAGAGGGATAGTAAGAAATGAAAGAGCATCAATTCAACATTCTTATAGCTAAACAAAAGACAAAAGCATTTTTTCAAAACACAACATTTTTTATTCAAAAATCACTTAACACTAAACAACAACTCTAACATTTTTAACAATAATCCAACACTATAACATCAAACCATATTTTTTCAAATCACTAACATTTTTTTCTCAATCTACTTTAAACAGGGCTGACAACGTTGTGAATGAAATTGTGATTTCCACTGTTGGAAATCATTAGGCCATTGATGGACACTACGTTTCCTAGCTTGAGACAAAAGATAAGCATAATGGTCACAAAACCATCGATCTACTTTCACATCGTTTCTAGCAGAAGAACGAGGATCGAAATGAGTCACTAAATGTTCTAAGGAATAGCCCAGGCTGCGATGATGCAGAAAATACACGCAGTACTGTCCACACACCAAGGAATCTGTGCCTTGTAATTTCACATTATTGAATCGGGTGGTTTGAGCATTTCTTCTCATAAAGTCGATGATATCGTCTTCCAAAGGGGGCAATCCGTACGAATCGAAATATTCCACACATCCTTCTTGAGGAAAGTAGACGGCTACCCAGTGGGTTCCTGGGAGATGACTGTCGTCCGTGTTGATCACGTAAGCTTGATGGTCTTTAGGTTTGCGATGAGGGAGTTCATCTTTAGCACAGACGACAGGATTCCAAGAAGACGTATACGAACTGTGGTTCAAAAGGTAATAAAGTTCCCAGGTATCCATTGATTTGTGTTTTTTTTCTTCTTCACAGGTAATAATAAGTCATCAATTCGATCCTGACTTTTTGCTTGAAAATGTCTGACGAATAAACGGTGATTCGTTCTGTTTCCTCACTCTGATTTAGGAGAGCTTCGATACGATGGATCTCTTGAGTGGTTAATGGTGGACAAGAATGTTCACGCAAGTCTTTATACCACTGGTGCAACACGTCTTTGTTTGAGATGAGACTCCAAGCTTCGTCCAGATACTCGTCCAATTTTTCTTCTTGACTCAACATCAGGCATTTATCGTGTTGAATTTGACTGGGATGATCGTTTTGACATCCATAGCAATTTTTCTTGATCAATTCCGTCATTTTGTCGACCAAGTGTTTGGCAAAACAGGAGACTAAATGGGCTTCTTGTTCTGGCCATCTCGACTTCATCATGATCACTTCTTCTTTTTCCACACATTCCATCTCCAAAGTTTCTCCACTAGGTAAAGAGGGAGAACAGTCTTCCATGGCTTTCTAGTAATCTAGAATGACTTCTCTCAAACTATTGATTTCTATGGTATTATCAAATTCGGCATACAGGATGACGTTCACCGTTACATCAGGGTCTCGGTTTGCAAACTGAAGTTCCACACGAATTTGACCAGATTTTATAGGGTGGAAATGTCCCTCGTCGCTGCCTTGGTCTGGAGTGAAATCGAAAGCCCACAAAGCATAACCTCCTGCGTAATCCTCGTACGTAATGCCGTGACTGGTGTTGGTTCCTAACTGGCCGGTGGCTTCGTACAGGGACAAGTACGATCTCAAGTAATTCTTCTTCTCAAAGTCAGGTTCGAAAGGTCGGGTACACAAGGTCTTGCCGTCGCGACTGACTTCGATCTTGGACACGCCAAAGTGTTGAAAGTAGAAAGGATTTTTTTCGACAGCTCCGTTGAAGGCTGTATTCTCGACGATACCAACGATCAAACGTTTGGGTAGCTGTCCTTGAAACAGATGATCTTCGATCATGGATCGCTGTCCCTTGGGAATGGTGAACGTTTTCACTTCCACGCGTCGTATGGGATACTTGGCGGTCGTTCTGCTCAACGTCTGACTGATGTCGTTACCCACTTTAGGTAACACTTCCACACGGCGTACGTAGAGTCTGGCTTCCTCGATGACAGTTTTGCAAACAGTAGTACCTATCAAATGGAAAGCGGCACTGCTACGATTCAGTCTCAGGCGAACATTCACCCCGTTTAGCAAATATTTCTCTTGCAACCACATGTCCAGATGTAAACGATCCATCAGTTCTAAACTTTGTCCGTTTTTGATTTTGTCTCTTCGTTCTACAAATCCGTCATTGTTTGGTGTTTTGCTTGCATCAGTTTCGAATCTTTCAAACTGGCCTGCTTCGTCAGCTTCCCATATCACACAGGCATTGAGATGAGTGTTCTTGGCATCTATTCCGTACGTCAAGAGATTTTCCAGGTACGCTCGATAAGGGTAAGTATCCATGCTGCTGCTGACCAGTTTGTTGTTCAAGTACAAGTCCACTCCGCTAAACAAGGAATGCATGAAATTGTTGACGGGAGCTATTACCTCATCGCCATCTAGGGTCGAATTGTCCTCATCGACAACTTTGACTTTCAAGTACAAGTAACTGCTATTCAGATCGATGTAATCTTCGGGCTGTCCTTTGATTTCAAACTCGATGGGAGCTGAGGCTGTCAATGAGGAGACGGGGTGAAATTCCACCCACTGGGATTCTTGCATGGTCATCATGGTGGGGGGCATGGCAAACAGATCCAGTTCCGTCTAGGAACAGGCGCAAGACTCTCGGTGCATCATTTTTTCTATGTTTCAATAATCGAAAACGTCTAAGTCTCGAACGGTTCTTTTTTTCTTGGCCTTTCTCGCTTGAAGTCTGGTGAAAGGGTGTTTTCTGCGTCGTCTCTTTCTGCCTTGTCCTTGCTGAATGCCTGACTCGGTAGCGTGCAGGGCATTTATAGGTGTGTCTCGTCGGCCCAAAATGTCTTTACCCGTTTGCAGCAAGACATTTTTGCCTGCCCTCATGAAGGCTTCTTTAGGGTTTTGTTTGTCGATGATGACATTTTGGAGAAATTCTTTGCCTTGCGTCAGTGCCGCATCTTTCAAAGCGTGCAATCCGCGTGTCACCATCGGTTTCAACACTGGGGCCACCGAACGAAAGGCCGATTTTAACATGTCTCCTAAACCGTGTCCTCGCTGTCGAGCAACCCCTCGGTACACTGGATACATGACTTACTTACGAGTCGTGAGAAAACCGTTTTCGAAAATGGAGTTTCACCGTGACTTTTCCTTTGGTGAATGGAATATTTTGTCCCAAATCTCCTTTTATAGTAATGTTGACTGTGTCCAAATACGACTTGCTGACAGGCAAATAGTGAGGATGGACAAATTCGCGGTGGACGTGGTAAGTGTTTCCACCTTCCTCGTCAGCGTTTGCGGCAGAATCCACTTTGAAAGGAATGACACGCAGTAACGGTACGGAGGTGTGTCCCACCACGTTGTACTCCACCACATCGGAGTACACGAAGATCAAATTCAGTCCTTGGTTCAGTTCTACCGGGGTACGAAAATACTTGGCAAAAGAATCGTTGTCAGAAATGACTGGTAATTCACCTTTTTCTTTTTCTACTTTCTTCCTTAGCTCCATGTCACCGCCCAACATGTCAAACAATTCATGACAAAATAAGAAAGACATGATTTTGGGCCCCTCAGGAAATTTCATCAGGAAGCGACGAGCTGTTTTGTGGTACTCCAGGGTGACACTTTTTTTGACACTTTCCAAAGCTTTCAGAAACACACTATTAAACCTGGTGGCTATGGTGTTGACCAAATGTTGACCACTAAAATAATAGCCTGGGGGAATGAACAAGTGATAGGTGGTCCACTTTGAATTTGGTGTACGGGTTTTCTTGTCATATTTGCTATGGGTATCCATCCACTGTTGCATTTGCTCGTCATGAACTTCCACATCAAATTTATTTTCATTGGGAAGGACATTGAGGACTTGGGTCGGGTGAATCATTTCTACTAAAGCCACTTCCCAATGGGCTTCGTGATCTAAGGGGATGGCCTGAGGTAATTTGGCCGTGTAACAGCACAACGTGTTGTTGGGAAACACCTCCATGGAACTGTCACTGGGTAAGGTCAAGTAAAATTGGTTTTGGTGACTCATAATTCCAGAGTTCTGTGGCTGTCCGAGGGAATATTAGTGGACGTCAGAGGCGTGTCTCCGCCCAAAATGGGGTTCTGGTTGTGGTTGCTGGAGTGGTGACTGGCACTGACACTGGACACAACGTTCCCGTTCGAGGAGAATTTCAGGGAGGGATTGGGAAGCAGGTAACCGATGCAACTGCTCAATAAAATGGTCCACAATTGTTTGTCTCCTTGTTGCAAACTCAAATTGGCGATGGCTGCCCCGATGACACAATACACCACGAAGATTTGGCAGAAAAAGACGATTTGCGTTTTAGGCACACGTTCTCCACACCACACCCACAAGGGTTGTTTTTGTAAATCTTGCACAGAAGAACTAGGGGAAGGAGGAGTGGTCGACGTAGCTGCGTCTGATGTGTGAAAGGGCATGATGGTCACTTCTTTTTATAGTCGATGACTTGCGAAGCGTCGATCCAAGAATCGAAACTGGGTGGATATCCTTTCCAACGTACTTTGACTTCTTTGACACGTCGTTTGCCCACTTTACGGGTTCTGCGTTCGAGAATGCTTTCGATGTCGTACACGTCGTCTTCTTTTTTGGTGACACGTTGTAACTCGGGCAAATAAAACGTTCCTTTGAGTACTTCTCCGTTCATGTCTTCCAATTTATAGACGGCAGGATGACGGCCATGTACTCGTCCAGTGACGCGAAACAATTCGGTTGTCCAGTTAGGTAAGTAACCTTTGTCGAAAGTGCGTTTGGTTTTGCCAATGCGCACCCAATCTCCTACGGTCAACTCTCCACTTTTCTTGGGGACAGCCCTCGTCGGGGACGTACCGAACAGACGCTCAAACACCAACACTTCATTGTCGGGAGTCACGTCTTGCGGGGCACGTCCGATGCTTCGATGGTAAGATTGGTTGTACGCTTGCACCAGGTGCGGTAAGATGTCGATGTACTTCAGAGTGTGGTGATGCGTAAAATATTTCCACATGCGTTCTTTCAAAGTGCGTTGAAAACGCTCCACGATGCTGGCTTTGGTTTCGGGATTCTCGGTGGTAAAAAAATGAATGTCACGTTTCTTTAATTCTTTTTGGAAAGCTTGGTTCAGAAATTCGGTGCCTTTGTCCGTTTGCCATCGAAGAGGGTGACGGCCACTTTGTTTCAACACTCGTTGCAGGGCTCGCACTAACTCGCTGCTGGATTTGGAAGTCAAGGGCACGACCCAGGCAAATTTGGAAAAGACGTCGATGACACAAAACAGATATTTGTAGCCACGATTGTAGCTGGCCAAATGAGAGACATCGGCTAAATCGGCTTGCCATTGATGATCGATGCCTTCCACTCGGGTGCGACTTCTGGCAAACTTGCGTCGAATGGGTTTGTGCAAAGTGTAGGTAGCTTGTTCTTGTAACCATCGTTGCACTTGAGGTAAACGGAGACTTTTCATTCGCGTTTTGGCAGCACGATACAATTTTTGAACTCCTGCGTAACCTGCAGGATGCGAGGGATCGTAGTAAATGCTAGCTAAGACTTTTTCCATTTTTTTGTGTTGATTGGTGTCTTAATAAGGCACCCACTCTTGGAAGAGGCTACTCTTTTTCTCTTGGGGTATTTTCTTGGATTGCAAGGCTTTGCGTGTGCGACCGGCAATAGGTGTCGAAGAGGAGGATGTCTGAGCAGGGGATATCGGTTCTTGTTTCACTTCTGTCTTCACTTTCTTTTTCTCTTGTGAGGAAGAAGGGGTGGCCATCATCTTTTTAATCCATCCAATTCTGGAGGTAGGTGGTGTTGTTAACTTGCGTACTTTTTCTGGTGGAGTTTGAAACCCTTCTTCTTCTTCTTCTTTTCCTTTTTCTGTCTTGACCACTGGTACCGGTACTGGTACTGGTACTGGTGATGGTGCTGGACTTTTCATCAAGGTCTTAAAATCTTTCAAAGTGGGTAGAGCTGTTTCGTCTAAAGCTTTCTGGTGAAAGAGTTGCAGTCGTTGCAAGAGTTGACCGTACTTTTGCGATTTTTCTGTTTCGGACAAATCTTGGCGATCCATCAAGGATTGCAATTCGTGTTGTAACTGGGACATCTCGCTCAAATGGGGATTGGGAGGTAAATGCGGGGTGCGTTGTTCTTGCCACCGATGGTATTCCATCCATCGTTTGTAAGGCACTAAAGCTAGTTTTCGTCCTTCCATGGGGTTGTCAGGGGTCGATTCTGAGATCTTGGGACTTTCGAAGGCCTTTTTATCTTGCTCCCATCAGTCCTCCCAACATGGTTCCCAAGACTCCTTTCAGTATGGGGCCTAACAAGAGAGGCAAAATACCTCCACGTTGAACCAACATCTTCTTTTTTTGACGAATGGGAATTTTCTTTTGAACCATTTGGCGAAGAACGTGACGATGTTTGCCTAAGCATTGTTTCTGGTGTTTGGACAAAGGGATCGTGCCTTTCAAAACGTTCAAACAACATTCGCACACGGTATCGATGACCTCTTTGGAGGCCGTTTGAATGAGTTTTTTTCGTAGGGGTGAAGAAGCTTTGGACAGGACAGATAACAGGTCCCCATGTTTAGCTAAACGTGGTGGCAGTCCTTTCCTTTTCTTTCCTTGGGGTTTTCTGGAGGGTGACATTTTTTGCTTGTGGTTCCGGGACATTCACCGAACAGACACTAACGTCGATGACTTAACGTACACCCTTTTATCTTTTTTTTGGGACTATCGCTTTGTCATAAAGGTGACAATGTTTTTCCCAAAATCGCCAAGGAATCCTCCCCTTTGTTGACGCCTCTTTTTCTTGGAACGACTGTGTCTTTTCTTAGGGTAATGTCGATGCTTGGCTAAGCGCTTTGTCGGATGACGCGTCTGCCTTTGTCTCTTTCTTTTGTGGCTTCTTGGAGGTGACATCTTTTTTACAAGTTCACTGATACCCCGACTTGGTCACAGGCTCTTTTTATACTGGAACGCGTCGCCACTGATTGTCTTTACGTTTTATCAGTTTGAGGACAGGCATGACACGTCGTGCAGGGGTACGCAACGGACTAAATCGAGCCAGTTCTTGCTTGGACAAATCCAGTAAACTTTGTAACATGCCCGATCTTTCTTGGACTTTGATTTTGGGAGAAGGTACTTTGTGAGCAGCAGCCACTGCCACTAAATTGGAGGGTCCTGCCACTGGGGAAGTTCTTTTGGGGGTCATCAACGGAGATGTTCTTGGTGTGATCAACGTCTCCAAGTACTCTTCAGTTCTGGGTGTCATCAACGGAGAAGTGGATGAACGTGAGGATGCCGGAGACGCAGTCACTGCCGTGGCAGGTCGTGGTTTGCGAGTGTAAGGTTGCGTCCTGGCCGAAGTGCCTCTCTTGCGACTAGTTTTCTTCTGTGGACTTTTCTTTTTCTGGGGACTTTTTCTCTGTTTCTTTTTCTGGGGGCTTCTTTTCTTTTTCCGGGGTGGTGGTGTCTGGTAAGAGGAGGGTCCTGCCACTGGAGAAGTTATTCTTCTTGGGGACCTGGTCTTTTTCTTTTTCTTCTTGGGGCTTCGTTGGACTTTTGTCTTGGGGATAACTTTGGGGGCATTAGGATCCCATCTTAAGAGTGAGCGAATGATGACCCCTCCTAGAGTACCGCTCCCTCCAGGTTTCAAAATGATTTGTTTTTTGGTTTGAGTGTCGATGCGGGGATCGGCCAGTTGGACCAAAGCGACTTTGTTTCGATCGAAAAAGCGTTGGGTTTGATGAGGAATCTGAATGATTCCTTGGAGTAATTGACGTGCCGTCACCGTGAACCATCGTAAGACTTCTTTGAGACTAGCTTCTAAGACACGGGCTCGTGTTTGTGGATTTTTTTCTCGACTGATGCCATACAAGGCACGAATCAATTTGACGGGAAGATGCGACTGAAGGGACGTCATGTTCACACTGTGTGAGACAGACGAAAAAGGGTCTGAGGTTTTTATAGATTTTTTGATGGGGAGTGAAATGAAGTCGAGGACGGAGACGTGTACAGGACAGGCCCTCCGTCTTGGCACCAGTGGTGAAACAAGTGGGTACGAAATCGCAAATCCTCGGGAGTCGTAGGTTTCAAATCGACGAGTAAATAGGCGTGTGGCGTTTGAGTGGCATCGTCGTACGCCTGAGTCAGCCAAGGCGTTCCTAACTGTTTGGCTAAGACTTGCACTTGCGATTTATCTCGAGGGCTTTTAAACAAGACCACGTAATGCGCATTGAGACTGATGGTGCGATGGGCTTTACTTTGTTGAAACAAATTTTGGGTGATGTAAATGACACTGGCATTACGGTGATGCCCTTTGCGCGTGAACCACAATTTAATTTCTTCTTCGTCTTCTCCTAACATGTCGTCGAAAATGACCAAATGGGTTTGACGGGAGTCAGAGACGATGCCGTCGTCTTCTTTAGGAATGCCTTCCACAAACACGATGGAATCGCCTTGACTTTCTCGCAAGAGGCTGTACGCCGATTGCCACTCTTTGTAACACCACACGATCCGTTGAGGGGGCCGATCGATCAAATGATGTTTATGTTCGATCAAACGTTTGACGAATTCGGTTTTGCCTGAACCGCTAGGTCCAGCAATGAGCATGTTAAAGGGATGGCGAAGATACAAAGCCTCCCAACTGGCACGATCTAAGTGTTCGTCGATGACTTTGACAGTAGAGGAAGAGGGAGCAGAGACAGCAGAGGTAGCCATGGTGTGAGAAATGTCACTTGTGACACGAAAACGAACAAGACAAGAGTTTATATACTTTTTCAGAACACGTTTATTGAATGTTTTTTTATCAAACATGAATACGAAAGACAAAAATACATAAAAGCCAAAGGCTTAAGTACAAGGATAAAAGGCACATGATAACGATGAACGTGGAATAAACACAAGTGTCTGTACAACAATCACATCTTTTGGGTAATGTTCTAACCAGTTCAACAGGGGGTAAGGTCACACAAGTGTCCTCCCGAAAGGGTCTTTCAGGTCTGTCCACGACAGTCCTGTCCTGGGTGACGGGTTCTTCTGGCACCGTCACTAACACGGGTTGAAAAGTAACTTTTTTCCTTGAACAACTCTCGTGCATACTGGGCCACTTCTTGGGTCCAAGCCTCAAAATCCCATTCTTTCCAGGCACGGACATCTGTCCAATGGGGATGTAAGTCACAAGCTACACACACATCGTCATACACGTCTTGGGTAGCTAAAAGTTGACGAATCTTTTTTTCCCGTAGAGGTCGAGAAGTATCCAGATGAAACCGCAAGGCTTTGAGCAAAAGGAGTTTTTCGTGACCATTTAAGGCCATGGAGGTGGTAAGTACTGATCGTAAAGAGTCCACAAAGAATCGGCTGGTAAACGAAATCCCAGAAAACAAGTCACTAAGACACACACCACTTGTCGTCCCAAATTGAATGGATACAGTTCTTGTAATAATCGATGGTAATGATCCACGGTTTGAATATGGTCATTGAGTTCCTTCCACGGAATCTGTTGGATGACATGTGACATAAGTCGTGGCATGGCAGCCTGTTTTTATAGTCTCTTTGTTTCGGAAACAATACACGTACTTTCTAGCCAGAGATCTTCGTTCTCCAGTAGGGAATCTAAATCTTGCATACTGTAACCGAAACTTCAGAGTTCGTTTAGAAGTTTCCTCTTCCTCTAAGTAGATTCCACGTAAAATATGTTGATAATCCTTTAACTTGTCTTCCTCAATGTATTGCTGTAGGTGAATCTCGAAGTAACCAAAATAATGAACATTTCGATCATTCACTAACTCAAAGTGTTGAACAAGGTCTGACCACTGAAACAATTTCTGACGAATCAGTTCTCTTATACCATTCAGGTACCAGTGGTTAAAGATCTGGTGACGTAACGGATGCAATTGTTCTTTACGTTTGACTTGTATTTTCACCAGCTCTCGGTAAATGCGTTCTCTCAACTCCACAGGCAAAGCACGAATGTTCTCTAGCAAAGTATCCATGAATAGGTCATACTAAATCCTCTTTGGTCTGACACAAGAAATGTACTCTTTGCACAAACATGGTTTCACTTCAGTGTCAAATTTAAATCGTTGAGTCACTAATCTACACATGACAATTCGTTCAGAAGTTTCCTCTTTCACTAAGTTGACATTGTGTTCAAGATGTTGGTAATTCGTTAACTCTTCCTCTGGAATTCGATGCAGTACGTTTACAATGATGTAGGTAGAATCGTCCATACCAAACCAATCCTTTTTAAAACTAGAGGATCGTTGATCAATGTCTGTCCGATGGAACACTTTCAATTGAATCAATCCTTGTATAGCCCTCAGGTACCAGTGGTTCAAACACCGGTGACGTAACGGATGCAATTGTTCTTTACGTTTCACTTGTATTTTGACCAGCTCTCGGTAAATGCGTTCTCTCAACTCCACAGGCAAAGCACGAATGTTCTCTTGTAAAGTATCCATGAACAGATTATTATGGTAAGAAGTTACTTCAATGTCTCGGTCCCACTAAGGGTAAGTAATGACAATTCGGTGACCATCGAGCATGTTCTACGTAGGCCGAATCTTGCGGTTCCCAGTGGTGAAGTGTCACATCGCAACTGAAGCACCTGACTTTATCTCCTTCGCCCAAGTAGAAAAATCCGGCTCTGGCTAATTCTTCGGGGGTCGGTCCTCCCAGATACTTTGGCCATTTTCCTTTGAACGATTGAAGACGATTTTCAAAGTCGCAGTATTCCGACAAACGCACAGGAAACGAATATTCGTTTTTCACAGGTTCGTTTCGATGAGGGTTGAGTGACATGGGTAGGAGTTTGCTCAAGGCTGGATGACATCCGTAGGGGGGTAGACGTGAAGGTGAACATTCCCCTTTAAAACGAAACCCAGTAAAATGTCCAAGAGGACGAGCGGCATCACTTTCGCATCCGACAGGTTTGACACGCACAGCATCACTTTCCATGATAGGGGTAGGGGCACTAAAGTTCCCATGATGCTTTACGGCATCGCTCAGGTCACAACGTACAGCATCGTATCCATCGCAAGGCTCACAATCGCACTCGTCTGCAAACTCCGTGACGCAATTACAATGGTAACCACATGGACAATCGCAGTTTCCTTCCGGACATTTTCCGTCGCAATGCCTGGGTCTTATCCATCCAATATTAGTCACACTAGAGGAAGATACAACTTTTTTACAATCCCCAAACTGGAACGATGTCTCTTTCAAAGTATTCATCTTGTTTGCTCGGTCTTGGTAGTCACAATGAACTATCGATCTTGCCTAGGGTTCCTTTTTATATACAGACCAATACCGACGTGACCGTACGGTAAGGTGAAATGATTGGGAAGTCGAACTCGCTTCTGGTACACGATTTGATAAACTTTTTCCAAAGGTCGACTGACGATGTGGTGAGTGGGTAAACGTACAATCTTGTTCGGTTGGTAAGTGGTCACTTTAAAGTTTCCATCCTCTTTCGATTGCAAGGCTTCTTTCAATACCCCAAAGTTGACCACACGACTGGTACGATGATTCAGAGTCAGTCCTTTCACTTTGCACGTCGTGTGCACTTCTCCTTGTTTGTCCCGGTATTCGTAGCCGTAATTTTTGGGACCGCCACTGACGAAACTTAGAATCTTGTCGTCGGGATGCTCGTCTGTCCAGGCTCCTAAACGGTCTCCTTCGATGTCAGGGTGATGTTGAATCGGGTGATGGATGTAAATGCAACTGTCCGTGTCAAAGTACAGGACGCGTTCTTCTAACAGTTCTAAAGCTTCGTACAATTTTAAGCGAGCATGGGCTGTCACGTAAGCCGCAATGATGACATTTCCAAAGGGGTCGTCTTGTACAAAGTCCAGATCTTCTTCGTAATTGACTAAGATCAAATCCTCGCGAACGACGTCCACGTGTTTCATGAATTTGGTTTTGTCGTGAATCATCTGAAAGTAGCGGGAAGGTTCTGTCAAATATTCCGTCTTGGGTAAACACGGGCGTTGTGCCATTTTACCCCACAAGCAATTTAACATCACTTTGGCAAACGATCGCCTGCCTTCGTTTTTCTCGATGTGGTCTAAAGTGATGCCTTCTTGTTCGTAGTATTTCTCTTTGAATTGTATTTGGTCTTCGGGAGTGTGACACCAGGAAGGATAGCCGCTGGCTTCTTGCTTCAGTTTCAAAAAGGCATCCACGTAGTCTGCAAAAATGCTTTTCGGAGTAGGGTCACCCTTGTGGTATTGTTGTGTCTTGGGAAAGTGGCAAATTTCGTACACTTCTAACAGTTGGTATCCCATGTCCAGAGCTTTGAACAATTCTACGCTGACCCAGGTTCCCGTCAAGGCCCGTTCTTCCTGGCTGTGATGACAAGGCTGGTCTTGGTTGCACGTTTCGGCACAAGTACGGCACAAAGGAAACATCAGTTTGCCTTGACAATGGTGAGGTAAGACGGGATGGTATAGGTTCGTGGGAGGCAAAACTTTACACTTGATCAAGCCTTCGTATTGTCGAATGTTGACCAGGTCGATGTGTTCCGTGAACAATTGCGGGTGCCCTACGGGAAAGCGACAATATTTGCACACGTAGGGATACAGCGAACACACGTCCAAGTATTTGATTTCTTCTCCGTTCTCTTCGTCGGCTTGGTACAGCAAACAGGTGGCATTGGTCCTTCCTCCGTACAAACTATCCCTCGGGTTCAGCGGGTCCATGAACTGGTAACTTTCCACGAGGCGTTTAAACTCGGGATCGGTTTTCATACGGTGATCGTACTCGTGTTCCCACATTTCCACCACTTGGTATCCTTCCTGTTCCAACTTTAGGCGCCGCTGACAAGTGTCCTGGTACAAGTCTTCCATGGTTCGTTGTAAAAACTGATTGTTAGTGCCACGGTCAGGATAACAAACGGGACATCCGTGAAATAAGCAACCGTTAAACTCGTACACGATCTTGGGGTTTTCTAAGTCCCAGCCATCGACCGAATACGTTCCGATGGTCTTTTCGCCCCCTCCGTTGCGGGCATGCTGAATCCACTTGTCTTCCTTGTCGCACAAGTAATGTAACCAACGTAGGGCTTTGACCGAGTATTGACGCTTGACATAGTGGGTCGTTTGAGGGCTGATGACAGCCACGGTGTTTTCAGGCATGAATCGTTGTCGATACACTAAGGAACACGCTTTGGCAATGGTGCAAGCTTCTTTCAAAGGATCGACCCCTCCGTGTTCCATGAACAGTTCTCGAAATTTTCCACAGCAACGCCGTAAAATGTCCACGTCGGAACGACAATACTTTAGCATTTCTTCCTGAAAGTCGAAGGGGTCAGAGGCATGAGCCTGGTACCAAGCGTAGAAAGCTTCTCGTTGTTCGGTACGCATGTTGTCGGGGTCGTAATAGTGAGCCTCAGGTAAATGGGGTAGAACGGCGTGTTGATTGGCTTCCGTATTGAAAAAGTGTGGAAAGTACCCTTTAGCCATTTCTGTCATTCCAAACGTTTTAGGCATTCGACTCAAAGGCATGGCCAAATAGCTCATCGAATCTTTAAACTGTACTTGTCCCACTTGCATGAAAATGATTTTGGCTCCGTTCAAAGTCACTTTAGGACGTTCGGTGCCATGTTCCGTATAGTATCTGAGAAGAAACTGTCCATCGTATCCGGAGAAATTGTGAGCCATCACCGTGGCATGACGATGACAATCTCCGTAAAGTCCGATGTCCTCTTGGCTCCACGTCTTGTCGATGGGGTCTAAGACCCATTGGGCAAAATCGGCTAACGTGTTTGGCCCCCGAAAGATTTTTTCACGCCCTCCAGGAATCTTGCTGCAGTGAGGGCAATGACTGAAGATAGGTTCTTGAATGCACTTCTCGCACGCTCGATGAGCCACGCAGAAATTAGGAATGTGAATGCCAGTCTCTTGCATGCATTCGAAATCGAAAAAGATGAAATTGCCTTTCTTCTTGTGACCGTCCTCTTTCTCTGGTGGGGGTTGGTATTTTTGCACGTAACATTGGTGTTCCAAGTCCATGATGTGGTGACAAATGTGACATTTCTTTTTTCCTGAACATACGTGTGCCTTGGTACTATTGGTACGTATGCCTTGTCCACACGTAGGGCACAATCTCAGGAGTTGACAAGCACATTTCTGCTGTGAACCTTGCGTTTTCAGATGTTGTTGGTAACAGGTAGGGCTGACAAACGTGCGCAGACAAGTTGAACAAGGCACTGGTTCTTCGCTCAGACAGGGTGAAGAGGCCAAACATCCTGAGCATTTCGATCCACAATGCTTGTGTTGCTCTCGATTATTATAACCATGGTCACATTTCTCACAGTAATAACCGTATCCCAGGAATCCGGTGATACTGGTAATGGTATCGAAATGGTCATCGTGATGATAAACATGAATGTATTTTCCGTCCTTAAAATCTTGCCCTCGAAACAACAGAGACCCGCGCACTTCTTGAGGGTGCACTTTCAAAGTGTATCGTGGAGCTAGGGCATCTTGCAATTTTTGCATCTCAGGAATGCCACAGGGTGTGTCTTTGGACATGCCAGCTTTTCGTAACAGGAGTTCTGCTTCACTTCGTTGTTTGGCTCGGTCCGATTGTCGAATGTTCTCCCAGTCTCTTTTCCATTCTACCGTGTCGTTCTTGTTGGCATAGGTTCGTCCCACCACGATGGCACGGGCTAAACACATCTGGTCATGAGGATTGTGAATTTGGACAAGGCTACGCTTAATGCTGCGAAGGTCGTTCACCAATAACATCTTTTTGCGTCCGGTCCCTTGAGGAGGAGAGACGTGGGTCATGTCCAATGTGGCTTTTCCATCGGTGATGTCAAACTGGTCATTAGATTGTTGCACGTGTTGAATCTTGTCCATGACTTTGGAAGCGGTCAATTCTGCAGGGGTGCTAAACTCGATCCAAACAGGGGATTTCAAACCGTCGTGTTGTATGGAAAGTCTCAAGCGATCGTCTTCTTTGGGTTGACATTGTCGCTTGAGTGCAGTGAGCAGAGAATCCCACACTCCGGTGATGAACCCTTCTGCTTTCTCTAACGGTACTTCGGACTTGAAATCTTTAAACTTCACCGTGTATTTGTAAGCCGTGGTTCTAAATTTTCTAGAGGAGCGCTTTTCCGTCTCTCGAATGGAATAGTACTTTTCAGGGTTGACAAAGGGTGGTGGACTTGGTTTAGAGGGTTCGGATTCTGGTTCACTCATGTCCTCTTCAAAATCACTGGCATGAATTTGTGTCAATATTTCAGCCCTGGTACGAGGCGATAGATCACGTTTCTGCCTCTTACTTTCTTCTTCTTTCTTCTCGAATGAATGGGATCGTTTCATCTTGAAAGCAAAAAGTCAAATGACTCAAGTTCAAACACCATGAACTACTTTATAGTCATAGCAGACCAGCGTATATAAAAGGGTGTGTGTCTTGTCCTTTCACTATTCATTTCACTCTCAAGCCGAGCACAACGATGGAAGAGACTAACCAGATGGAACGTTTCGTCAGAGCTTTGCGAGGGGTCATTAGAAAATTCTCTTCAGACCATCCTACGGACTACTCTCCTTCCTTTCGAGATAAAAGTCAAGATACTTGCTATATCTGTCAGAAGAAAGGGCATTGGTCTTCAGAGTGTCCAGACCGTCAAAAAACAGGAGCTAAAAAAGACAAAAGTAAAGATACCTGTTATTATTGTAAAGAAAAAGGACATTGGTCTCCAGATTGCCCAAAAAAGAAACAAGAGGAGTCAGAAGAAAAGAAGGATTCTTCAGAAGAAGAGAGGGATTCTTCAGAGGAAGAAAGCAGACAGGTGAAGAAAAAGAAACAGGAGACGAAAAAAAGAAGGGAAGAAAGCGAGGAGGAAGAAGAGGAAAAGAGTGTGACGGTGAAGAAATTCAAAAAACAGAGAGACTAAACAAGGAGAAAAGAAGAAATCAATGAACTTTTTATTAAAGTGTTGTGTTGTGAATTGTGAATTGGATTGTAAAAAATGGAGAAAAGAATAAATGAATGATATAAGGTAAGAGTCTTTGAGTTTTGATTTTAAAATAAGAAGCTACACTCACGCACTCATACACAGGCACGTACTATAAGGGTAAAAATGGGTGGGGTTTATTTTTTGTTTTGAGTTATTGGCAAATTGAAATTGTATTTCTTTTCGAGATATGTGGGTGGCCCTGAAAAGGGCCTTTTTTCTTTACGATGTAGGGGTGAGTTTAAGCAATCAACTTTAACTGCCTTATGCCTTTGCCACGGCCAAGGCCTACTTCTGGACTGCGTAATGTTGATGATGATGATAATGATTGGGTTGAAATCACTAAGGGTGGTACGGTAGGCTTAGTCACAGGGTTGACGTGTTTAGCTCGGGAAGGTCGTATTCTCTTCGGTCGTGATAAAGAAGTCTGATACATTTGTTTCAGACTTCTTAACTCCGCTAAAATATCCAACAGTACCGTGACCGTTTGATTCTCACCCTCTTGTTTCTTTGCTGCTACTTCTTCTTGCTGTTGTTTTTTTCTTACCTCTTCTTCTTGTTGCTGTTGCTGTAGGAGAAAAGCCTGTTCCGCTTCTTTTTGTCGTTGCATAAATTTCTCCAATTCTTCTTTCTGTCTCTGTCTAAAATTCTCCACTTGCGGTAATGAAGAAGGTAACGAAGGTTCCGGAACAAATTCTTGCGAGGAGAGAAAATCCACAAAATCCCAATTCACCTCTTCTGAAAGTAAGTCCGGGTTCCCTTGGGCGGTCTCCGCTGCTGGTGCACCCCATTGGATCGTTTTCTGAGTTTCCGTCATGTTGAATGACTGTCGCATAGACTGACTTCACACAAGCGCTAGCAGATCTATATTGACTACGTGACGTCACAGACTGCTCTCTTCGGATTGGATGCAGCTGGCTGAATTTTGTAACGCGTGTTCGGATTGGTGAATGAACTCAATCCGTTTCAATCCTACCTGTCCCTATAAATAAGCGCAGTTCAGTGCATTGATTCACCTATTCTCGGAGCCTCAACATGTGGACCGACGTTGAATCTTCAACCCTTGTGTCAACAATGATGTTCAGGACGGACATGCTCATGTATGTCCGATCCAAGTGGACCGTTGTCCACAGGACCAGCAGCAGCCTGTGGATAAGAAGAGTCTATATAGAGAGACAAGGTTGCCTCAAGAGGACTCTGATGTATGGCCCTGCTGTAAGACGAAGTTTGAGGACAAGAAGATGTCGCAAATGCCCTTTATGTTAAGGGCATATTAACATAAACCAAAGGCCCTTTTCAGGGCCAGCCATATTTCTCGAAAAGAGATAGTCTTTGAATTGCCTACCCCTTTTTTTTATTTTATTTTTTATTTTATTTTTTTATTTTTTTAAAAAAAAAATAGAGACCCTCCCTGTTTCAATTTTACATAGACCCTATACAGTCCCAAGGGTTTATGTCCATGTTAAATTTACATAGACCCTATATTGTCCCAGGGTTTTTGGCCATGTTAATTCCCATAGACCCTATATGTTCCCACGATTTTTCTCCATGTTAAATTTACATAGACCCTATATGTTCCCAAGGGGGTCTGTAATGATAAATCCCATAGACCCTATAAGATCCCCATTAACTACTATTGATAACTCATCTATTATTGCATATAGTTACATATATGTGGATGAGTTTGGATGATAATAATATTCACCATATCCTTTATTAAGAATTGGTGCTGTTTTGAAACATCTGTACATGTGCGACTAATTTAATTTCTAGAAGTTCCGAGGTGCCAACAGTTTAATTAAACGTGTGGAGGTTGGAAAGTGGGGTTGAATTTTCTTAGAACAAAACCGATCAATTTGTCCGTATTGAGGATATATATTTTTTTAGCCACTAAGATCAGGGGAAATGGCAGATGAAATCGCTTTTATTGCAGAAGAGTGGCCTTTTGTTGTTAAAAGAGAAGTAGACGGCTCTCAATGGACAAAGTATAAGACATTTCATTATCAAGTTTGCTTTGTGTGATGAAGTGTGCTATTGTATTGCATGATATGTTATCTTTTCATATGGTGTTAGTTGTAATAGTTGTATAAAATTCCAAACTAATTTCTTAAAATCAGTAAGTTACATTAAGCAAAGTTGTTAATATTGAAACATTATTCAAGTTCAAGTGTTAAACTTTTGTTAAAAAAGCATTTTCCTGTTTACATGTAAAAAATATCAGATGTATTGGCATGGTTCTTTCTGCATATGCCCATTCAAGTATTTACCTCGTAATGTGTGAAACCCTCCAGATCAGAAGGTAGAACCATAAATGACCATGGAACTAAAATTGTTTCTGCATTATTGGAAAAATCAGTAAACACATAATAAATATGATATAAATTATACAGGATCCTTCATAAATACACCTTAGCAATGAAATGTTTTCATTTAGTTCAATAATACTAAATATTTGCAAGCTATGGGAAGCAAAAGTTTGAAAGTCTACATGATACACATACATTTAATTTGAAATAGCAACACTTATGATTTAGTTTATCACATGATGAAGCAATAATTGCATTCCGTAAGCCTGCAGTATTTTTTTTATTTTTTTTTTATAGGAATTCATCCCATATGATATTAAATAAGGTAGCCATTTTTATTTTTTCGTGTATGTTGTATACAATGATTCCTGTATTGTTTATGCATTTTTTATGTTATATGCTTCTTGGCTGATAGCTAGTCTTCAGTTTTAGAAAAGTTGAAGTCTGTTTGAGTACGATAATGTAGGCCCAAAGAAGTCTTTTCGTATCACACACAAGCCCAGTGTACATTTTGGCATGTTTGAGTACCATAATGTATGCCCGAAAAAGTCTTGTCGTATCACACGCAAGTCCAGTGTACATTTTGGCATGCTTGACTGAGTACCATAATGTAGGCCCGAAAAAGTCTTGTCGTATCACACACAAGTCCAGTGTACATTTTGGCATGTTTGACTGAGTACCATAATGTAGACCTGGACAAGTCCATGAATAAAATGTAATGCACATTCACCAACATGTGATGTGATGTGATTTGGATTTTTAATGTAGCTTTAACAATTTTTCAGTCATATCGGTACGATGTCTGCAATGTGGCAGTTTATAGTGATGTCTAGCACTGGGGCATCATGCTGCAGACATGTAGCATTATGTCCCACCCAGTCACATTATCCTGACACCGGGCCGACCAGTCCTAACACTAACCTCTTAATGCTGAGCGCCAAGCGAGGCAGCTATTAGTACCGTTTTTGTAAGTCTTTGGTATGACTCGGCCGGGGATCGAACCCACGACCTCCCGCATCAAGGCGAACGCTCTAACCACTTGGCCACCGGAGCGGTTTCACCAACATAGAGGAGGCGCAAATTATTTGTTACAGTTGTTCAATTTGGCTGCTGTATTTACATTTGAAGGCATTTCTTCCATTGCAAGACTCTTAGAATAAACATAAATGACATATCCAAACTATTCTTTATTTTAATTACATGACAGTTACTACCCACGCATATATTTTCTCATGTATAAATATATAAAGGGTAAAATTTCAAACAAGACAGTATCTGTAGATTACGAAGTTTCCTTATATGGTATTGCCATTTAAAGAAATGGGCTGAAAACCATATATAGGTCCCTCTTGTGTGGAAACTGGCTAATAGTAGATTGGTTTAAGTGTGTTGATTAATGCCACGTCATTGCAAGTAGATTATTAAGCGCCAAAGCATTTTGTTTGAAGAACCGTTCCCAACGACAAGCCAATGTAGCTGGTCCAATTTTGGATTCGAATTATTACCTGTTTGGTCCAGCTCACGAATCCTTCAGCCACTCCTCGGCTAAATATACTATTAACACTGGCTACTCTTTTCCATCTTTTGCTACGCTTTCTTACCCAGTCCTCATAGTCACACATATTACAAAATGCTTAAGTGAAGAAATCAATCTGACCAAGTTTATTAGAACGTGTGGCATTTTAGCTATTGTATCAACCTGAATGACTGCGATAAATTAGACCCACTAGTATCTTCTGTTTTACATTTACAATGTAAAATACTTACCTGTAGTCTTTGGAAGATCTGAATCCAGTCATACTCCAACAGTACACCCTCTCAGATGCTTAAATTTCAATAAAAGCATTATGTAACTTTAAATATGCCACCATATTTGAATTTTCCAGAATCGAAACAAGATCACAGGGAATTCCTTTTCACTCTACCTGTCTATTATTTTTACACACCTGGGATTTAGAACATAATGGCTCATAGCATTAACGTACTTAAAAGGTAATTCTATTTTTAGACACACTGGCAGGCTTTCAGGGTACCGTATATACTTGCGTTTAAGCCGAATAATTTAGTAAAAAAATAATAAAAGCCTGGAAGGGGGGGGGGGGGCGTCTTATCCGCGGGCTAATGTCTAAACTTTAAGTTTTTAAGTCTTTTTGTTGACTACTGTAGTGGCTGTAAATCTTGGGACACGAAAAACTATTTTTGCTTGTAAATATGCATGTAAAAATAAATCATTTTCGGTGACCCGACACTTATTAAACTGTTATAAAGTAATATGTGTGATTTTGTTATTATTTTGCATATGCATATTTTCTGATTTCTCAAGTAATATGTGTGATTTTGTTATTATTTTGCATATGCATATTTTCTGATTTCTCCAGCACGAAATTAAATAAAGGTAAATGCAGACTTCATAATTCGCAGGCCGGATGAGTTTACCCGGGAGACCAGGCTGAACTATAATATACAGTACTTACACAGTGCAATGCGTCACGAAAATCCTTATTTATTCCCAATTACATTAGATGCAGATTTCGCTTTATTCATTGTTTCGACTAAATTGCATTCTTCCGTATAACATTTCAGCTAATCTTTAATAGCTGTTTCATTTACGCTGAATCGTGTGTTCACGAGTTACTCATTTTCAATGATTTAAGCGATCCTACAAACTGAGGTACTATTTTTGAAAATGTACGCAAGTTTAATTGTTCAAGGCACATAACCAGCATACATTACATGTTCACAAAGAGTTGTACTAATAAAGGCTAAAATTCTCATTATAGATCAACTAAGATTATCATACATCTATTTTTGTTTTGTGTTCTGGCTGAACAATTTCATAACTTTCCACACAGTAGAAAGATTGATGTTTCGGCATCTCCTTTGTTGATAGTTGGCGGATTTGTCTTTCATTTTCCGACAGCAATACAGGCAAGATAATCAATTAAACCCTGAAACTGGCTTGTGTTAAGAGGGAATTTTGACCGGCAACTATATATGGGGTCCTGAGTGGCCGAGTGGTCTAAAGCGCTCACCGTTACGGATCACTGCGTTGGGTGGGTTCGAGTCTCGGGCTCGGCCAATGTGGGTATGTGAGAAAGCTGGCCGTATGCTTCTTGTAGGTCGGTGGTTTTTTCCGGGGTTTTCCCGGGTTCTTCCTCCACCATTGATACTGGCCGCCATGTATAGCCTATCTTGTGCTGAAAAATGGAGTTAAACCCATTAACAACAAGAACCGGCAAATATACCAGTACATTGATATGTAATTACCTTTCATTCCATAATATTAGCACGATTACCGTAGTTTTGTACAACGGGGTGTAAGGCATACCTATCAACTTTTCAAAAGCCAAATTTGGGAGACTGAAAAAAAATAGAGAGATTGGGACCTAAAATCGAGAGGTTTATCGTGGCATTCTTAAAGCCTTGTTTTCACTAGATATTGATCGATCTTCCGGATCCAATATGCATGAAATTTGCAAAGGACGCGCCGTTTCTTCCTGTGACGCGCCTTATTTTCTCCAAGGACATGCCCTATTTTCATATTCTGGTCAGCTGGGGCCAAACTGCACAACAGCTAAAGGTTAGTCTTAAATAAACAAGTAAGAAAACCAGCGTGACTAATTAAAAGTTAATCATTATCGATACAACTATTTGTGAAAACGACTGGCCCTCCGTCGTAATTCAAAGAAACCATGTTCTACACTAATGTGTGTTATGCAAGCACAAACAATTGATTGGCAAATAAAGGATTCCTAATTTTGTTGATCTAAAGGTACCTAAATAGGCAGCCTCATATTTTCCCCTCGTTGTACATCCGACCTTATTTCCTTTTTGTCAACTCTTAAGGCATTTAGTATTGTTTACTATAAAACACATGTATTCTAAATTAGTTTTTTGAGGACACATATTCCGCGTGGTATGTATTTTCATTCCTTCTTTTAATTTAACGATGGTAATTAACATTCGAACATGCGGTATAAAAATGCCAGGTGTTCACTGACGTAAGTTACTTTAGTGGGAATTGCGCTATAGTATATGGAGTTAGAGCATTTATAGTGATCATTCGTGGGATTGAAATTAATTGTCGACAATTTTAACGTTCTGGTTTATTTTTTTCTAGTTCATTTTTTGATTTTTGCATTGTTGTAGAGGTAAAAAAAATCATAAATTTACGTGAATAATGTTTAAACTTCAAATTCTATTTAGTGAAGGAGCGAATTCTTTCTAGTTAAGTAATTATTTCGTCACAACAATATTCACAGGTGATACACCAGAAACGGCTTACATTGGATGGCATACGATATATCTATTTATGTAGGACTTTTCTCGTTTTAGGAGAAATGAAAATCAAAGACATAATGTAGTAATTGGGAGTTCTCTGCAAAAGTCGGGTCATATGAAATAGGGAGGTAGGCGTGGAGTGACCCCAAAAATCAGGATTGTTTTTTCCCTCCCGGCGTGGGAGTTGACTTGTATGGTGTAGGGCCTCTTACATCAATGCAAAGTACAACTCGGCTTTTACGGTATTAGCATAATATTCGAAGCATTGTTTTTGAAACTTCATTATTGTATTTTGAAGATATCATTAAAGTTTAATGCAATGGTGCCCATAGTTCGACTCCAAGAGATGTACTTCATTCAGCGCGTGTTTAAACCTACATTGTGCATGCGGTGGCGCCATTATGTAAATGCGTTCAGTAGTCTAATTACGAGCGTTGAATCAAACCGTATTGTTATTCACTGTGCTGTCATACTGGGATCATATTTTAATGAGCTAGGTATTTACAATTTCAAGGCAAAGTAAAAACGTAACTACTGGTGCAGATATACAATGCCCAGTGCAACAATGCATAAACAAACAATACTCGAGTCCAAAGGGAGAGGTAGTGTTACAGCAACTCGCGATTGCTCAATTCTTACCATCGTTCGATCAAATTATACACAAATCTAAATTAGGCAGAAACAATAAAAAACAGAAAATTAAATAAATTACTTTTCAAACAAGTTTTTACCATTTCTTTTTTAAATCATACATGCCAACCCCGATATAAGCATACGTGTATTTTTTGTTAATATACATTTGCCTAAAAATGCATTTAGAACTTATTGCGTGCATCTTGTGATGTATCGAGTTGTGGGTCGGCTTATACGCGGGTCACACACTTTTTAGTGTTTATACCTGTTCAGTTGGGGGAGGTGGGTCGGCTTATACCATGAACGGGCTTATACGCGTATATATAAGGTAAGGTGGAGTAATCCATCTGCTCTGCACTGAATACTGATTACCTATCGTGTCATTCAAACATTATGTTGTGTGCCCATCTCCTTATTTACATGGAACTTTTTGCCACTGACTTTTCTGTTATAAAATTCCATTATGCAGGTAATCTCGTTTTTTGAACGTTTTGCATTTATGCTTTTAATAAAGTTTTATATAGTTTCATGCAAAATAATGTTATTGGTCATTTTATATATGTTCTTCTTTAATTATCTTTTTTGTTTTTGTTTAAATCTACCTCATGCATACATGATACATTTCATTTTAAAGGCTGACATTTCTTCCTACACTACCGTTACTGAAAAACAATTGTTAACAAATCAGTATTAAAAGACTTCAAATGTTACGATAAAAGATTATGATATAACGTAAATGGAATAGCTCAACAAGCCTGGTTTGATGTGATCAAAATTTCCCATTGCACGACTGAAACACTCCAGATCTGGTGAATGTACAATCTGTATAGAAAGGGGGTTCCACTGAAACATTGTCATTAAAAATGGCGAACTTTCTGATTTCTTTAGTAGCATGGAATTGTCTAAAATTTGAGAAATAGTCTGAACTTAAAAGTTTATTGTTTAATGAGATCTATATGAGCATCAATATTTCCAAAGAGGCTGCGTACCTATTTGTAAATTAGAAGTAGACCATCTCTGACTAGACTATCGAGCACTGGGCACACACTTGAGTAGTGTGAATAATCATCATTAATATCTTTGTCTCCTAACTTGGGAATACATTATTGAAAAGTAATATTGCTCTCAATTAAATTTTAAAGAATTTTTTTAAGATTTGTAAAAAAATTCAAACTATTTCTAGTATTTCGTTCAAAAAAGAGTTATTTTCGCAATTTATGTTCTGTTGCCTTTTTCACAAAAACTTGTTGTCAAACACCATTTGCTCACGTAGACAAACAAATATATGTCTAAACGTTTAACAACGTTGAGTCTTCTGTACCTTAACTGCTTTCTTTAACATCACAATAAACTAATGTAACTACAAATATAGCGACAAAAGTTTATGTATACAAAATTACTGTAATTCAAAAAAGTGAGTTTGTTAGTTATAATTTATGTCTACATTTATGGATTAAGTGATGTTGCCACATACACACACGTGTGGCCCCCAGTGGCCGAGTGGTCTAAGCGCTCGCCTTTTACGGATTTCTACTATCTCACCTCTGTCTTCTTGGGTTTGGAGTCTCGGGCTGTGCCAATGTGGGTATGTAGCCAGTAGCTTCCTAATTTAACGTTTCTCTTTCTTATTTTGTTTTATTTAGTATTAAAACAAATTATAGTTTTCACCAGAAGTCTTGATATATTGTATTTGTACCTCAGTAATTACCATATAACTTAGACTTTCGAATTTAGGATTCTTCCAATTTTCTTTCATTCTTTGCCCCATACTTCACTGAAAACTAGTTAATACCTGTGTGTACAATCAGTTATATATTGTAATGAATGAATACAAGTATTATTTCTATATGAACTAGCTGATGATCTTAACTTAATGCGGGATTCAATCGAGGGCAATGACGCCAATTCTGATCCACTAAATATGAATGACACATCCACATTACACAAACTTTTACTAGATTCTTCAGCCAAAACATTCCTGTTTGTTTATTAAGCTCTTAAGTGTAATGATTGATTTAACTAGACAGGACACACTGCCCGATGTCTATAACTTCTCTTGCTGTGCTGTAACAAACAAGAAATGGTGACACAACATGTAAACAACTATCATCACAAGAGATAATTTTTGACCATGTTTACAAATTCTTCATAAATATCGCCCATATTAGGAAATCGATTTGATATCATCCAACTGTGTAGTATCCTGTGGGCCATTAGAATCGAATAAAATGTACTTATGAAAATGAGCGTGGTAATAACATCTGCAGTACATAATTATACCTTTTAAGGGTCAAAATTTGTGTCACCAGTTCTTTCTAATGGTCTTTAGACAGTACTACAAGAAAGGAAGTGTTTTAATTATACCACAATAGGTATATACACGAGCAATGCTTCCATACTTGCCATTACACGTGATTCGAAAAACACGTTTACCCTCTCTCTCAAGATATGACTTTCAGTAAATTTAGCAACAAAAAAAAAAAAACAAAAAAAAAAAAAAAACAAGAGAAAAATCTTTCTTTACTATTACAATTATGTCTTTAACTTGTATAATCAGTATACAGTCTTGCTTAGCCCTTCTATAAAACTATCATAATTTTAAACAGATGATGCTATAGAGGAAATTAAAATGACCACCATTATCACAGATTTCCTAAATGGGTGACAATAGATAGGGTGATACCATTTTAAATACTCCGAACACTGTTTTGGGAGATTCCATTCGGCTAATTTGCATTGGTAAACTAATTGGACTCACCTAATTTATTTGAAGCAATGTTTATCAAAGAGATGCTTGTCGAGGCACAAATGTTATTACACATCATTGTCTTGAGAAAGAATGTTTATGCCATCTTTATTAAAGATTATTGGCACTATTTCTTTGAAGTTGGATATTCATTTATAAAATGTAAAACATGATTATTCTGGTGTTCAGAATAGTGTACATTAGCGTAATTCGTACTTTAAGGCAAGATGTTGAAATGTACATTTCAACACTACTTTAAAACGGTCTTACTAAACTATTGAGAGCAGTAAAAAGACTGCATCATATTAAAACTGTATTCCACTGTCCAATGAATTTTAAAGAAAGAAAATTGATGCATGTTTTATTTCATGTCTGTCGTTATGATTATGTGAACTTATGCACAAACGTGTATGTGTGTGGTGATGATATTTCACAATCAGGCCTGGCCCTAGGGCAAGGCGAACGAGGCAACCGCCTTGGGCACCGCGCTTTCAGGCAATGCAGTTTGTTTGCTTGTGGTCCCCCGCTCATCGCTTGCTGCCTTGGGCCCCGCACATCCTAGGTCCGGGCTTGTTCACAATGCTAAGTCCACTAAGTATTATTTGTTTGTAATTATATTAAATACTTCAAAGAGAATTGTTTTCTTTTATTAAGATTCAATGCGGCCTTTTGTATTTGAATTGAGCATAACGATGCTTAAAACAAGTATAATTAATCACTAGCATATTTTACAGCCCTGGATGTATATACTACGATGACGTTTTATTCCTTTGTAAACTTACTGTCATTGATGCATAGACGGGTACAGTAAAGCTTCTCGTCCACTCGTCAAAGGCATCACATGATCGGGATGTAACCATTTATTAGTATATATTTCTCCCACGATGCATTCAGGCATCATCATTCCAGTTTTGACCTACTATAAAAATGTCCAAAGCGGAATTTTATTTTTTTCTATGCAAAAATTGGGTTATTTACACGAAATTAGAGAAAGGTCACTAATCCTTTTGATAATTAAAAACTTCCCTGTCTGTGACATACTGTGACATACTCTCATGCATGCATTAGCCTTTTCGATAGACATTCTTGAATTGATTGGTATCTTATAAAATCATCTGCCCGGTGGGTTTCTTAAATATATTTAATTCCAAATAGAATGAGGGATTTGGTATAGCGTTTTATGCCAGAGCAACATTTTTAATCTTGTTCTGGCAAGTAATATAAATGCTTACTGAAGGACACGTGACAGAATCTGGTTTGGCTGATCTTACTGCGTGAATCGAACTGGACCATTTGCACACGAGTTCAATACTCCATGCAAAAGCAGCTACATGATCTTGCCGAGTCCATTGACAAGATACACCATTATGTTAAACTGATTTCCATAAGCGCATTGCTGAACTGGCCAAATGCCGTTCATTTGTTTTACTTGTGCAAAATTATGTTGATGATAAAAGTGGATTAGTACGGTAAAATCAAGTTAATGTAGTTAAAACATGCAAACTGAATGATGGAGCGAAACCTTATTGTCACGATTAAGAATCAGTACTGCTGTAAAAATGTTCAAAGCGGAATTTTAATTTTGAGACCTTCTGTTTGATTGTATCTTTATGACAGAGATTGTTCTATCAGGTATGACCTTAGAAAGGCATTTAGCGTTACCCTAGTATATGTGTCTATACGACCTTCAATTACACTTTGGTTAAGTTTGGGATTTAGGTTATTTCCTGTGTTGTGTTGTGTTGGAACATCTGTGTTTCATGAACACATTTCTTTTGTCTCTGGCCAATTTGTGTCGATATTTCATACAAAATTTAAAAAGGGATAGCTTGAAAATTCAACTTGTCATTGCTTCTACTTCTTCAAAGATTTTATTTGCTGTAGACATGTCTTAGGCTTGTATGGATGCCCTGTCACCTTTCCTCTATTTTAATCTGTTTCTTTGGTGTATAAATGTCTGGAAAAATTATCAAAAAGGGTATTTTTAGAAGTGAAGTTTTTGTAACAAGTTTGCAATCAGTTCTCCACCTAGATGCCTGAAAGATTAAATTGAAACCGTGTTGGCTTAATAAATAAGGTGATTTACATGTGCTATAAGGTTTAAAATTTTTTCTTTGCATATTTTTCATTTAATATTGTGAGTTTATGTTCAAAACAATGGGCATTACGCACTTGTAAGAACTGTATGATTTACAGAATTTTGTTAGAAGCTAAATTGGCTCTTATGATGATAGACAATAAGGTTTTACTATTGTTTCAGTTGCTCTTTCTTGTAAATGTTTAAAAAATATCAGAATATGTAAGATTGTATTCACGGTGAAAGATTACTTCTACTGGAAAGAGTTAACTTAAACTTTGTCAATTACACAAGTGGTTGTTCAATTATGGACAATTCCCATGCCAGAAATGCGGAAATATGCATGTTTATGACTGCATCTACAGTTAAGTGCATGAGACAAATATGTATTATGTTAGTTTAGTTACATCGGAATGCCTTAGCATATACAAACAGACATGCTCTAAATTTGCCTAGGTATTTTACCTTATGAAAAAAACACCTGCTTTGAAGACACAATTTATAACCCATGCACCCATCTTCCTGTCCATCTGTCTGCTACCAATAACAGTTATCGAACCTTATAAATAGGTGGCACGCAGTGAGAAATACTAACACATTTCCGAATGGTGGGTACACTTACAGACAAGTGTGTGAAATGTGGTACAAAAAATAAAAATTTATCTCCCTGCTTCATTAGGAAAATCACCAGGAGTTCCATTGGCTAAATATCCAGGAGAAAAACATCTTCCTCGATGTAATTATTGTGGTCATGGAACCCGACTTGACATCCGACTTGACGAGCGAGATCAACCAAGACCTGGAGAGTATCCAATAAATGCTATTGATGAAGCATGTCACGTTCATGATGTAGCGTATACAAATTTACAACAGCGACATATTGCAGATGTCAAGTTGATTCACTCGTTAAATTCCATAGAAAATAAATCACTCAGAGAAAAACTTGCTAGCTTCCTAGCAAATTCTGCGATGAAAGGTAAACTAGTACTAGGGACCGGTAATTAATCAACCGGTTATTATAATGGAATCAATTTATTATAGCCCAAGATGATATTGGAGGGGTAGAGCAGCCATTAGTAAACTTGCTGATGCAGCAAATGTCACACGTTCTGTTGCTGCAAATTGGTTAGCACGACAGGCAATATGGCAAAAATTATTTCCACCACCTTAAAAAAAATCAATATGCACATTTTGATGTCAGCGCTCCTAATGAAGTTCATCAAGCAGATATTTTGTTGGACCACACTATACCGTTAAAACTGGTAGACGTCAATCACGAACATATAAATACACGTTGACTGTCGTTGGCGTTGCAAGTATATATAAAGAGGCAGAACCGCTATCAACTAAAACAGCAGCTGAAGTTGTATCTGCTTTTGAATGAATTTATCAACGAGGACCCTTACGATGGCCACAGTTTTACCGGTTGATCCTGGCAAATAATTTCTTGATGCAGTATCATCTCTGATGAAAAAACATAATGTCAAAATCAGACGAGGACATACAGCAAATCATCGTCATATGGCGATTGTTGAACGATTTAATCAAACACTGCTGAGTGATTGTTTGGATATTAGTATGCGAATGAAATAATTCAGAAATAATTCAGAAAGACAAGAGATCTCATGAATGGGTTGCAAGACTACCATGTGTAATAGCTGCGTTCAATAATGAAATTACTCGTGCAATTTCTATGAAACCCATCAACGCAATTACACAAAAGAACATATACCAATATTTCGACAAGACTCCTTCTCAAAGGAACCAGTACTAGGTAATGTGACTGTGAGATATTTTTATGAACCTGGTGAACTCGAAGGTGGTAAAAAAGAGCAACTGATCCTATTTGAGTGTGACGACACATAGCATTTCCAGTGTGGTTAGATCCACGGGTAGACCTGCAATCTACAGATTAGATTCGACTGCTCCTCAGCGTGGATAAGTACGTGAACAATTACAAGTAATTCCTGAAGACTCACAATTACCACCGTCTTCACTTTTGTGAACTTGTGCCTTGACGTCGATTACACTCAAGACAGGTCAGCATCACATTTTCGCGTGTGTCACCAAGACTACTGTTAATTCTATCTACGGTAAACTGTCTTGGATTATTATTTGAATACTGCCACAACATTACTGTGTTACAGCTCGCACAATAATTATTCTGTTGCTGTTTCAATGTCATGATAAATTCAGCGTCGAGATCAAAGTCGCATTTATTTTTTTGTCACACTGTTTATAACTAATTGTTTTCTTACTACATCATCGCTATTGCCAGCAATGGTTTCCTGAGTTTGATTATTATTTTCTGTGAAGTTTATGATAACCCTCCGCAACTAAGATATTCTTCTGACTCGAGACACTGCGAGATAAGCTAAGTTTGACCGTTCGATGCTATCATCAAAAATCCAAATATTAGTATCAGAATAGTTAATCCTTGTGACGAATGAATCCTAGCGTCCATGAAGTTTTGTCCATCGTTAACGCGCTCTCAACAACTCTGACGGGAACTAAAACAAAAACATTTAACACAAGATTTTGTTTGCTACCGCAACCTGGAATTTCAACGTCGATATTTTGCCGTCCAGTATCTACTGGTCGATAACACAATGTTACAGGTAGATTTAAAAACTTTATGTAACAGAAATAATTGTTGCTGAAGTGTATCACGAACTATCTTTCTACTTGCAACTATCAAACCATCTGGTCTCCACATGTTCCAAAAATCATTCATAGGAGTTTCTGAAATTATCTCACGTATTATTTCACAATGACTTTTATATGGTTGGAGTCTGATTAATTTCTTAAGCTAGCTTAATTCTGGATCAAGCGCTCTATAATCATTAGTTATTCCCTCATAATAATCTACGAACGTTTTTAATCATTAACGCAGAGACCATCCAACACAAGGTGGCGGTTGACCATGATCACCACACATTATCTCAGCAATGTTCTTGACAACAATCAATCAAAAAATATTTTTAATGTCTCCAACGACACTGTACATATTTCATCCCAGATAATAATCTTTGGAATATATTTTTCACCCATTCGTTCAAGAGTCTATGTATCCCCCTTCCACCGAAAGAAGCTGTGATAAGTATGAGATTTAACTCCTCGTTCGTTCATTTCTCTGGCGAGTCTATTTGTAGGGGTTAACACAATTGTATCAACATAGCTTGAAGAACTCCGACGAAATAATTCGATCACACGTGTTGGTTTACCGAACCTCACGGTCCAATGAGATACACAGTCTTATGTCTGGTCACTGAGAAGTTAAGTCTGTTTTATTATCGGCAGTGGCAACTATAAAGCAAACAGCAAGAAAATACGCCGGACGATGAAAAACTGCATGAAAAACGTTACCTTCAAGAGAGATATGAATCAATAGAACATTATACGCAAGTATAAAACTGTAAAACTATACAAATTTTAAATTGCATTGAATTATTCCAAACAGAACCAAACTCAGCGCACGAGCAGCACGAGAAATCCAAAAAGATGGGGAGGCATAGAGAAATATACGAACTTGACAAATATTTCGACACAGATAGAATTGAAACAGCAGAGGGAGCTTTTTTGGAGTGTTCCTATAAAAGGGGGACCCAGGAAATTGACACGACAAAAATAGCAGCAGACAAAAAAACAAAACATCAGTGGGAACAACGATTGCATCTTTAAGTATGTGAAAAAAGACTTCACAAACCTAACGGATAGTCTGAACATGAATGGGCAGAATGGTTTCATCTTAAGACCCAAAAGGGACAGTTCCAATCATGCCATATGGAGATATGGAAATTGCTGGTGGGAGAATAAAAATAAAAGAGCCAAAAACATTTCTGAGAAAATTAAAAATGAGAACAGGAAAGCTACATATTAAACACATACCACTGAAATCCAACTCAAAGCAACGGTGAAAAATTTTCAGCAAAAGTTACAATTTGACGTTGAAACGGCGAGAACGGATACAATTCTGGGATACGAAATAAAAATGGCATTAGAATACTAGAAGTGGAAAAAGAGAAGTTATGCACAATCAAAAAGTTCCTCTTTTTGCATGGATTCCTTATAAAAACTTGGTACAAAGGATGTATTTTCTACAGAAAGTGTCACAAATGTGGAAAAGCTGGACACACGCCAAAGAGATGCAGGTAACAAATAAGAAAAAACAAAACAACAGCTACGAGTAGAACAGTTACACCACAGAAGTGAGACGATCTTCCCTAAACAGACAAAAACACAACCAGCATTAGAAATAGAAAATCAAAAGAGAAACAGGATAAACAACAAAGACAACAATCCCCAGAAAAAGTAAACGAATTACAAGAAGGCAGACAATATTTTCAACAACAAAAGTCTAAACAACAGCAACAACAGCAACAACAACAGATGCAACAACCAGTCCATAAACAGAAACATCCAAAAAAATTAAAAAGAACCGAATGAGAAACAAAAACAAATACAGAGTAAACAGCAGAACCAACAACAAAAGCAATTGGAAGTGAGAGAACAACAAAAACAACAACAGCAAGAACAACAAAAGAAGCAGAAAGGAGAACCCCAAGATGAAATAGGACAACAGAAGCAAAAATAAAACCCAAATAAAACACTAACGAATTAGCAGAAAAAAGAACAGAGGAAAAGAACCGAGAAATCGAAACCATCTACAAGCAAAGAATCATAAAAAGTACAATTGAAAACTACCCCGAACGAGAGAGAAAGGAAAAGGAAAAAGATCTACAAGCTACCATACGATGAGGAACTGGACCTTGAAAAACATATGATATTATTGAGACGTCAAGTCTACCTATATAATATAAGAAAGAATACAGCACAAACAACCCATACAAGTGTTAAGAAAACAAACATACAAGCAAAGTATACATAAGATAGAGCGCACTGGCACAAAAAAAGACAAGCTAGGAAGAAATACTTAAGTAAAGAAAACAAACATTTAAAAGAAAAAATGTAACGAATAGCATTCACCTTGAGTAAATGCACTACGCCAACGGGTACACTTACAGTTAGGAAGGTGGGCCAAACGACAGGGTCTGAAATGTTCATAAGAGGGACGCCCCCAAAAGAACTTCAACAGAAAAAAGTACACCCTACCACCATGTCACCACGTGGTGGGTGCTCTTGTACACTCTCCGGGGTTGATTTTGGGGGAGGGTGTGTAGAAATCTGTTGTACGTAGGGAAGGCCACATTTGTATGTTGTGTGCCGTCCACACAGTTAAGTTATAGAATAAGTTAGTGTTGTGCGGTCCATATAATTAAGTTATATAAGATTTTATGTTGTGCCGTCCATAGAACCAAGATTATATATAATACTGTAAATACTATACTATATGTACTGTGCCGTTCTTAGAGCTAAGATTTTATATGCTGTAAATATTTCGTATCGCCCCTGAACTTGATAGAATATCGTTTGGTAATCTAGGGTTTCACATGGGTGTTGTGCCGTCCTTTGATCTAAGATTGTAAATATCGCTTTCTGAGCTTGCTATAATATCGTTTGGTAATCTAGGAGTTTTAAATTTATATTTATTATATGATGAATTTTAAAAATATTAATGCTATTATTTATGCAATTAAAAATTACAAACATGACGGTATAAAAATAACTGATCAATTGAATCCTGAGAAAATTATTTGTGATTTTGAATCATTACATCAGCGAAAATTTGTGTGAGTTTGTGATTTGGATTTGTAACCTAGCTTTAACAATTTTTCAGTCATATCGCTACGATGTCTGCAGTGTGGCAGTTTAAAGTGATGAAGATATATATACATTTCCAGAAGAGTAACGATTCATTAAGCTGACAGAACAATCTATGTTGCAAACCTTGGCGAGAGTCAAAGACACAGTAGTTGAAAAATTCGTTTCTCTCTCACGCGCGATTGAAAAAATTAGATCGGAATTATCTCACGAATACGAAACAATTTTTTAAAATTAATCCATGCGTAAGGCAGTTGAGAAAGAGTATGTCAGATCGTGAAACGATTCATTGTAGAAGTGAAAAAGAAAGCGCTGTCACCAGTGACCGTATTGATTGTGAAAGTGAAAGTTATTGCAACAGCTAGCGTTTCAGCTTTGTCTGTGGTAAAGGATTGTGAAAATGAAAACAAGGATAAAGTCACTAGTGATTGTGATAGAGAAAGTGTTAACAAATAAAAACACATGCAATATTTATTCTGATTATAACATTTATTCTGATTTTATTCAGATTTATTTTTTTCAGGTTTATTTTTATTTTGATAATATTTATTTTTATTTTATTTTGTGAAAATTATTATCATGTAATTTTTTTCTTTCTCTTTCTAGTAGGATTTTCATTAATTTGAGTGCCATTTACTCTAGCAAATTATGAAATCAGTCCTATAATTATTATTTTAAGTATCATTTACCACAACAAATTTCGAAATGTGATCGATGATCACAATTTTAAGTATCATTTACCCCAGCCAATTCGATAATCAGTGAAGAATACGATTTGCATTTTTATTCTGATAATAATATTTATTCAGATTCTAATATTTATTCACATTATAACATTTATTCAGATTATACTATTTATTCACATTATAATATTTATTCAGATTATAATATTTATTCACATTATAATATTTATTCAGATTCAATTATTCACATTATAATATTTATTCACATTATAATATTTATTCACATTATAATATTTATTCACATTATAATATTTATTCTGATAATAGTTATTCAGATTATAATATTTATTCAGATTATAATATTTATTCACATTATAATATTTATTCAGATTCAATTATTCACATTATAATATTTATTCAGATTATAATATTTATTCACATTATAATATTTATTCACATTATAATATTTATTCTGATAATAGCTATTCAGATTATAATATTTTTTAGATTTTTATATTTATTCAGTTTTTTAATTCAGATTGTAATATTTATTATGTAATTTTCTGTTTTCAGTAGGATTTTCACAATTTTGAGTTTCATTTACCTCATGAAATTAAAAACTCTGACTGATTTTCTCAATGTTGAATAGCATTTACCCCAAAAACTATGAAATCTGACTGCCTTGACTTTGTCAAGGTTGAGTACCATTTAACTGAAATCTTGACGAAAATCAGTAAATAATAAATTCTGTAATAGTATGCTTATTTGTTATTTGTGAAATTATCATTATGTATTTTTTTAAATGAGATTTTTATTATTTTGGTTTTCATCTACCCCATGAATTTGATGAATTTGTTTGATAATCTGATTTAATTTGGCTAATATACCCGTCAGTTTGATGAAAGTGGTTGATAATCTGACTTTAGTTGGGTAATATACCTGTCAAATCTGTGAAATTAACCATTAATCTGAAATAATATTAATAACGATAAAATCATTCTAAAATCAATGATAAAATCATTGAATATAAAATTGTTAATGAATTTTACTAATAGTCATAGGTTACTGCATTTGTATGGGAAAATATGAACGATTTTTTTGGACGGAATACTGCACGACCATGGGAGTGCAGTATATCCTTCCGACAATACGAGTTCATATTTTCTCATACAAATGCAGTAACCTTTTTATTATATGCTCATTTTTTATTCTACCTAAGGCTTAATTATATAAACAAAATACACTACAAGGAACAACGTAAATGAACGTATGCCGTATTCCAAACTAAGTACACAAGCGCATATTTATCATTACACAACATTATTACTGCGCACATAACTCCGCCCAGATAAATTTGAACTTAGTCGCGCGCTCGACATAACTTTCGAAAGAAAATGGCGTGTCTAGTTAAAATTGAAATTTGGAGTCATACTGTGATTGAATATGCATTGCAACAACTTTTCCATTTGATCTGGAATGAATAGATTTTGGTATTTTTCTCGATTCTATGAAATTTCGTGATTATGGACTGGATTTGTAAGTGACAATTCCACATGAAATACATGGGATTGAAGAAGCTAGGGAGAAGCGTGTTGACATCTGCAAATGTGTTTCTGTTTCTGTCATTGAATGTTTGAAATCATAATGTGGGAAAAATATGAAGTCTTTCAATTGCAATTATCAAAAAGACGTTATGGAATTTAATGCTTATTTCATTTTGAGTGTAGTAAGGAGGATGTAATTGCAGTTATCATCGAAATTACAGTACAATTTCGAAATGAGATTGAGAACCTATGACATGACTCATGTAATTCGGATTTGCAGAACTAAGAAAGTACATTTTGAGGAAATTCAGGACGTCAAACTGTAAGTATATTTTTTGCCATTCTTATCACCAGCTAAAGAAGAGAGTATATGACTTGTCACTTGTATGTTACTTGTAAGGACCTTATCTTGGGTCTGTTATATACTGTAGCTAGCCTAAATCCAAAACATTGTATCAACGCGGAATGTGGCAAAGCAGCTGGTATGTGACAGTCCACGAAACGTCTGTTTGATTTCATTCAGAAACACATTTAAACAACCCCAACGTAAAGCGCCTCTACGCGAGTGTATATGATTTGCTTACAAATCAAAAGTACTGGCGTCTGTGTCCATTGTTTGTTTACAGTAGAAAGTAGTTCCTTTATGCACGTGAATGCTATATGTGTATTGTCGCGCGGGTTCAATATCTGGTAATATTGCACAATTCTGACAATGTAAAGTTAACGGGGAAAAAACTTGCATATAATAATCTGATATAATTTGGGTAATATACTCATCAATTTGATGAAATTGTGTGATAATCTGAAAAATTATGGGTAATATACCCATCAATTTGATTAAATTCGATTTTTTAAAAATCAGATTCAATAATTTTATCATTGATATTTATTTTTATTCTGCATTGACTTTGTGAAGGGAATCAGATAATATCATTTTAAGCTGATCAAATTCAATGCAAGAATATGGATAATTCAGAATCTGATCTCTATCGCCCACAATCATAATAATGTGCTCTCGCTGTAGTCCATTTAACTGTTCTTCATCGCCATAATTGTCAGTAATTATATTAACACTAAATTTTTCTGCCTTGACGTTGTCGAGGGTGGATAGTGTTAATATTGTTCTGACGGCACTTTCAAGTATCTCTTTGTTGTATACATTGTGATAAAAAAACAACACAAACGCCGAAAATTCTGTGCAACTAGTTTCGCATTTAATGTATGCTTCTGCAGGCACGAAATGTTTTGAAAGTAACGGATAACGTCTTTTATTTTAAAACAACAATTACGTCATTACGTAACGTCATAAACGATATGCATCATCATAACAATTATATATGACAGGATCTAAAAGATACACGAGTCTCTAATGAAACTTGAATTAGTAAAATAATAAAATAAACTAGAGACAAACAGTCATACATATAATTATTTTGTTATAAAGAATATACAATATATCAATTTAAATTATACTATTTTATATAGTGCATTAGCATTAAGTCCATTAGGATACAGAGTATCTAACTTATGAATCCAATAAGTTTCTTTTATGAGTCTATTCATGTCACCATGCACAATATCTATTGGCATGAAAGAAAAATCAAGTAGAGAGTGATTATTGGTGTTAAAGTATGTTGAAACATTAGAGGAAAACTGGGGATCTCTATAATTTTTTATATGAAAGCGATGATTATTCATTCTCTTGTAAACTTGTTGTAGTGTTTGTCCAACATATTGCATGCTACATTTTTTACAGGTTATTAAATAAATCACATCAGTTGATATGCAGTTAGTGTTATCGCGTAGAGAAAATATCTCTTTTGTATTAGCACTACTGAAAGAAGTACTTTCTCTTATGTTTGCACATTGAGAACACCGGTGTCTGTTACATTTAGATGACGAAGAGTGTATTTTTTTATTTTCTGTCTGTTTAGTTCTGATTAAAAAATCTTGCAAATTCTTGGGTCTTCTATTTTCTTTACGCGATAACACTAACTTTAAGTACATTGGGAAAATATTCATCCTTGATATCGTTGACTGATTTTGTTAATTCGTCGTAATTAAATCCTGGTAATTTAAATGCTGGTAACTCTGTTTCGGTTATTTTATAATGATTGAGAAACACCCGTCTAAGATTCTTTATATAGGGTTTTGTAAAAAGAACTCATCGTATCTAATCACTGTTTCAGTAATAGCTTTGTTAATATATTTAAGATCTGATATAATCTGGTTTAAATGTTGTATCGTTTCAATAATCTGTTGTTTTACGTCGTTATTGTAAAACTTGTTTAATATTGGAAAAAAAATTTGCATGTCGCCAAATGCACGTGCATGCTGAATTTTAATTATGTCGGAAGATGATTTGACAAATGTTTCATCAATGCTTGTTGGTATAGTATTGTCATATATATATATATATATATATATATATATATATATATATATATATATATATATATATATATATATATATATATATATATATATATATATATATATATATATATATATTCATATACATATGTATGTGTGTGTGTGTGTGTGTGTGTGTTCCTACATGTTGGGAAGTAATTCACCATTAGTAGCATAACATTTTAAGATAGTAGACTTCCAAGTAATTAATTTTCGATATTCTGGAAGTTTTGTAAATATTTTTTATCTGTGACAAAGTCGACACATTTAGGCTCTAACGGTCCTTGATAAACAGGTGGTATTTCAGGCCATCCTAATACTGTTCTGATTGACGATTGATATATATCTACAGGATACTCTAGAGAGTTCATTTCTATCACGGCTGATAATGTTAGTTCGTGAACAGTGATATATATTGTATATTCTTTTCCTATAATAGATTTGGTTCTGAGTTGGAATTCATCGTTGATTTGTTCGATTTGCCAATCGGGAGTTCCATCTGTTTTTTTTATATACAAAAATACCAAATAATGATTTGCTTGCAACTCACCGAATGAATTTGATCTAATATTTGGCCAGCTGTGATATACTCGTAATTGTGCTAGTGCTATTTCCCTCACTGGAATTGCAGTTGGAAAGTTCACGCTAAATTCAGGCTTGGTTGAGCTTGCTGGTATCATCATGGTTTTCAACGTTGTATTAGCGACGATCTGTTTCAGTAATTCATTTGACGTTGACATTATTATTATCTAACTCGGACGTAGATTCTGATACAGTCTCCAAAGGTACATTTACACCTTCGTTGCAGATCTTGATCATTTCTGTGAACTCGCTATTAGATATCATTCCATCGCTAAGACCTGATGATATCAACGATGATAATTTGGAGTATGCTAGCGTCGCTGTATGCAACATTATTGCATACTCACGCAATTTTGTATTTTCACATGTCGATATTTTTTAGCGATGATATTAAGAATATCAGCAATTGTTGCAGATGAAACACAAATTGTTATAATTGCTGGTGATGTCATTGTTACTGTTGATAACAATACACCGGTTCCAGCGATAACTGCGGACGCCGAATACACAATTATGTGAACGACAAGTAAACGTCTACGATATTTTTTTTAATACTGTATACTCCTCACGATATTTTTCAGTTTGGTTTACCACTCAAATGCTTGTTCGAATCTGTATTTGTTTACAAAATTTAGATCTGACAATTGTGAAATCATATTCTTTACTAAGTAATCAATTGATGTTTTCCAGCGACAAATTGCAAACACCTAAAATAAGACGCTGCGGATAATTTTCTATCAGATGGTTCCAGCATAAACGCTTTATTTAACACAATAGACACGGTTCCAGAAAAAAATATCATTTGCACGACGCCATAGATACGTGGAAAATATACTAAATTTTTGCACCCCTGAACAGGGACAATCTATACACACGAGGGACTTCTGCGGTATGTTTGAGAGAGTTATTTTGATGTTACCATGTTGATGATCCTGATGATGTGCTTGTGAGGAATTTTAATGAGATTTTATTTCAACGATATCAGGGATTCCACTAAAACATGGCCTATGCGAGTTTATTACCATTACTTATTCCCTCTGATAACTCCCGCACAACATGGAGAATACTCTTTATTTTTATAACAGATCAAATATATAGCAGGTTCATCAAAACCCACACTAGAAACATCTTAGAAACAGAAGGCTTATCTATCTGAATTAGACTGTGTCCTAAAACCGTGAATTTGAAAACTTCTATAATTTTAATATTTGAAAATATAGGAATAATACTACATATAACCCAAGTGTACAAAATATTTTCATCCACAAGAAGCAGAATTGTATCTCAAAGCCACCGATTACCTTGACTCCATTCTTAGTTGGAAAATTAACTAGAGCACTAAACGTTAACTTGAGTAAAAACATATTCTAAAATAATACCACTAAAGGTAGCCAGTAGTTGTTATGTGCAGCCAATAACTGAAAAAGATACGTAGACAATAAATGCTGATGTTTTGATCTATTCCATCGAGATGTATCATCCAAGGATTGGATCGACAATGATATCCGCAAACTAATATAGATTGGCGATATTATTTACATTTGAGATAAATCTCGGGCCCACATAAATCGTTTTCCGATTCAACACAATACAAATCACCAATACAGAGTTTCCCATCATTCTTAGGCTCAAATGTGTTCATATCATTATTACTTTTCAGTCATGCATGTGGAATAGTGCTTTTTTATTGTAATAATATCTTAAAATGGATGGCGATATTTGGGTAAATCCTCCGGAGACATAAATCAGAATTAAACCCATCAGTAGAAATTCACTTTATTAAGAGTCCAAGTTTAATTTAAATTCACTACTCCTCAGGTAGTGAAATTATCTATGGCGCAGAACAGTCAACAATGTCATTAATTCACCAGATAAATAAAAATTTCCTATCTGTGACATACCTTGATATATGTATTAGGCTATTGATAGGCATGCTGGAATTGAAGGGTATTATGTAAAGTCATCTACTCTGTGATTTTTCAGTAAACGCCGATAACGTGAATGCTTTGCTTCAGCATTTCCTGCCCGAACAACACTTTGAAGGCAAGCAATATACAGTTCTTGCTGAAAGGCATGCAAAGATATATGATCCTATCTGATCGGATGACAGTAATTGAGCTGCATCACTCTGGCCAAAGTGTAGCACCGCGTCCTAAATGAGATGCATGCTTTTTCTGTGCCTAGTGACAAAAACACCTTTGAATTAAATCACAACAGCATAAGTGTAAGTGTATTACTGATCTAGACCGATTTCTTGTATATATTTTGATTATGCAATATTAAATTTACAATACATGTCACTTTTGATGAGTAAAAATCAAGGTAATGCAGATAATAAATACAAAGTGAATGGTGAAACAAATTTCATTTCCACGTCTATATTGTCACGAATAAAAGTCAATAAAACAAAAAACTTGAATGATAAAAAACAATTGAATGTACTGATCCAATTGAATGTATCGGTTAGTTTCACACATTCAATTATGCAATTGTAATACTTCTAAGACAAAAGTTGTTCTTTCTATCACTCAAAATAATATCCCATCAGTACCGTGTTTACTACTAATGATGATATTTACTGTACTATTGGACTGCAAAGATTACGCTCAGTCACTTTCTTAGTGTTTGTTTTACACAAACCACACACTTCGTAACATAGGAGGCTTTTCTTCCAGCGATGCTCCAAGGCTTTTATTAACCTTTGTAGTCTAGGTATATACTTGTTGTAGATGTGAAGTAAGTAGTTTGTATGTATCACCATGGCAGTAGCAGGCGAATAGAATATTGAGATTGTAGATCCGTCCATATGTCTTTGCATGAGATAGTTTTACATTTAGGTCATTTTGTAAACTTTGGTGGCATATCCGTATTTCATGAACACATTTATTTATTATTGACAATTGACTTTTGATATGTCAAGTGGTTGTCACACTTTTATCTAGATATATGGATGAATTGTACAATTTAATGAACGCTGCACGCTGAATTAGTTCTTGCGACGATGAACGATAAGGTTTACTCATTTTTCATTTGTCCTTTGTACTTTTGTGAAAAAATGTCAAAATAGAATTTCAGGTTGAGATTCTTACTATTTGAGCAAGGTTACGGTAACGGATAGCATACGTCTGTGACCTTTTCTTATCAAGGCTGTAAAATTTTAACTGCCAATGATATTCTGATAGAACTTTACACGGGTCTGCACCTTATCATACATTATTCATGCGTCTAACTTAAATTTCAAGATTTATTTTTAGGGGAGAGGGCTCGATAAGGATATATCCTTTGCAGTTGTATTTTTTATGTTCTGATTGTCTAATAGTCATACATTAATGCTCATACTTTAAGTTAACGCTTTGAAGGTAGTTCACTTTCCATGTCTGCAACATAAATTCTCAGTATTGCCTTACTCTAGTAAGTGTTGATCATTTTAGAAAATGTGTAACCTCAAGGAATAAAGAATAATAATTCTTAATATGTTTTTACTAATCACTTTTGTCTTTTTGATGAATTACATGTATATCACATAATCTCGTATTGTAGCTCTTCTTATTATATTACAATATCACTTGTGCTGTTCAGATTGATGTCAAGTTTATCGTTCTATCATGGGATCTTTTAACTGTTATATAGTTGGTTCAACACGATTCCAATTTGCCATACTGCTGCATTGTGTTCTGGCTTGATTTGAAGGGATCGGTAGAGAGCCAGAAGAGCTGTATGTAGATCTCCTTCTTGTCTAAGACAATATGCAAGGAGATTCAGGCATGTATCAGGAAATATTGTTCTCTCATTAGTGTATGACCAGGCTAGGTTAATCAGAGAGATTTGTCTTTGCATTAGCATATTTAGGGCTGAGTAGGTCAGATACTGAAGAAAGTACAGGTAGGGTCTGGCATCCACCACTGCCCAATCATACCAGTAGTGTTGGTCTGGATCTCTGAGTGCAGGATCAGAACCTATTGACCGGAACATCTCATAACAAAGGGGAGGCAAAGCGATATGAATCTCTGATGGTAGATATGTAACAGATGCAGCTATACATGATTCAAACATTTGGCTAGTTGTCATGTTTTCCGAGAGAATTTTCTCCATGGTTGGAACCTTTAGATGGTTCTCCATACGTGGATAATAACGCAATACTTCAGACACATGGTGCACCACTAAGTCCTGATCCACAGCACTTAGCACTGCATCAGCATGTGCTAGATATCCCAACCTGAGATAGAACCCAGCAAGTTTGAGTTTCCCTGATGCAACGTCCGATCCTGTTCCATGAAGGAGGAAATTATGTGCATTATCCAAATCTTCAAGATGAAAGATCTGTGATGCTAAACATGATGATGCCAATTGGCAGCCAATGTGACTGGAGAGAAACCTTGTCAGTACAGACAGTATGTGCTTCATATGTCTGCTGCCTATCTGGAATCCATGGATCATTGTGAACATAAGATCATGTGTTACATTTTGGCCCGACAGTTTCAGGAGCTCGTCGTAACCCAGTCTGAGAACATTGAGTACTTCGGTGGCAATAATAGTTTCAAATTTGAATTCAGGTACTTCATCCGCTGCCACTATTACTACATTTACCATATTACCTGGTATTTCCTGCAAAGCAGAAATTCTACTACAAGCATTATACAGTGCTTGGCCAATTTGATCACAATCGGTCATCACCAGATATTTGAATTCCATATCAATTAGATTGACCAATAGCTTGTACAACTTCTGCCTCACAAGTCCCGTCATTTTCCCTAAAAACATATTTTCTAGGGGAATGAAATAATTTGGGCAAATTCCGTCTTTAACCCAGTCACATATTGTTTTCAAAAGCAACTTTAAGCAGAACAGCAGTTTATTAGGTTTCCAGCAATCCTCTTCTGTATTATCTATCAAGTAGAACAATGCAGTCTTGCAGTGGTAACTACTAAGACATTCCCCAATGATAGGTTCGATGAAACTTTTTTTGATGATTTTAATCAAAATGTAACAAGCCATTTGTATGTTGTTCAGTCTCCACATCCGCTCTCTCTCAAATGAAGTAAAGGAGATTCTAAATTCAAGACCTTTCTCTCTGCTTTCAGCAAATCCAACCGGAACTAGAAATACCTCCCACTTAAGGATATTCTCCAAACGATGGCGCAAAATCCAGTTAGATCTTCTCGTCCGCAACAGCCATGGCATAGTTTCCTGTAGCCAATTATGTACTCTAATACCAAATGTCTTGTCAATATTAAATGGAGGACATCCTTTAGTGACTGCTGGCCCATGCCTGTCACCATCATGCTCTAGAACAAGATGTGAAGAATTTAATACTATCCGCCCATTACAGTCAGCATCCAACATGAAGTTTAGGTCTATATCTCCTCTGTGCAGAGGTTTAAAGCCATATTGAGTCCATATTAGCCTTTGTAGCTTACAATACCCAGGGGGTGTATGTTCGTCAGTTATCATAAGGAAATTTGCTTTTCCAGGGACTGCATCTTGCATATTGGTTGTTGCTATGATGAATGTATGAAAATGCACTACACCAAGATCTGATTTCAGGCCTGGTGTGGTTGACCCTTCAATTTGACTGCCAAATATCTTACAGGAGACGTTGCTTATAAGATCGGTTCGTCTGACATATGTGCCGATGAATGATTGCAGTTGTTCAAACTGTTTCCATGTGTTCTTCCTTCTACAGCGGATCCTTTCATTGACTCCAAGTTGATGCAATATTTCCATAAGAATCAATGAGACCTGAGAGAAGGGATCTGCTGTGTCTCTGTGTGCCATAGCTTCTGAAATAGTAAACAATGTAATAATAATAATAATAATAATAATAATAATAATAATAATAATAACAATAATGATGATGGTGATATGATGAGAGAACATGAGAAACTTCTGACACTTGATGACGTGTTACCGAAATTTGCTAATGGAAAAGTCTTCAGTAAACTTGATGTCCGTGAGGCATACTGGCATGTGAGACTTGATCAGAAATCAAGTGAACTACCTACAATGATTACACCTTTCGGTCATTACAGATGGGCGAGGTCATCATTTGGACTAAAGGTCTCGAGCGAAATATTTCAAAGAAAACTCACAGAAGCAGCTGGAGATTTGGATGGTTTTTTCACTATATCGGATTATATAATTGTTGCTGGATGTGGAAGCTCTGAACAAGAAGTGAAACTAGATTTGCAATTGCAAAATTTGTACAAACGATGCATTGAACGGAACATCTTAAATGATGACAAGAAAGAAGTAGGAATGACTGAAATCATTTTTCATGGTCACAAAATAACTAGTGAAGGAATCAAGGCAGGCAATACAAAGTTCAAGGCAATACACAAAATGCCCACACGAACGGATATTTATGACGTGAAGAGGCTATGGGGCATGATGCAGTATATGGCGAAAATTCTTCCAGCTCTTGCAAATGAACTGGAACCTATTCTTGAGCTCACAAGTAAAGATTTTCTCTGGAATTGGTCTAAGGAAGCACTGAAACAGTCCGAAAGAAGGCGGGCGCAGATTGAAGAGGACGTTTCGTTGATGCTTCAGGGTCTGGAACATTTGGACCAATACACATATGAAAAAAAAATCATAATACAAAATGGTCACAAACCGTTAGCTGCGATACTAAAGAAGCCTTTGAGCAAAGCCCCAAAACGATTACAAGATATCATGATGAAACTGTTTCGATATAACATCGAATTTAGATTTGTGAAAGGAATACATCTTGTTATCGCTGAAAAGCCGAACTTATCTAGAACGTCTCGACGTAGAACCTGAACGACAAGGATCCTGAACGTTATGTTCGACAACTTTCCAGATTCGAGACTGCAACAAGTCAAGAAAGCAACTTTGGAAGACGCTGATATGCAGTTACATTTGGAACTCATTATTGATAGCTGGCCTGAAGCTAGAGACAAAGTATCATACTCATCGTTACCATATTTTGACATGCGGATGTCCTTATTGTTCAAAATTGAATAATTGTCAAAGGTGAGGCAATTTTAATTCCTAAATCATTTGAGAAAAGATATGGAGAATGGTCTTGACAACACTCATTTAGGCTACGATAGCATGATCAGGCAAGCTAGAGTAAGGATAATTTGGCCAGGAATGGCAGAAGAAATTAAACAAATGGTTGAATCATGTGAAGCATGTGAGGAATGCAAACCTAGAAACCAACGAGAGCCACTTTTACAGAACAGTGATGGAGACAGACCTTGGAATAAGGTGGTCATGTGTATGTTGTAAATCAAGGTAGACAGTATCTTGTAGTGATCAACTATTTTTAAAATTTGATTAAAGTGGGCTATTTAAGTACGGCAAGTTGTAGCCAAGGTGTAACCGCACTTAAGAAACAATTGTCCACATTTGGAATTTCTGCCACGATTATTAATGATAATGGACCCCAGTTTAAGGAAAGGAGTTTGCACAGTACATTAGAAAATTGGGCATTAACCACAGAACGTCAGCCCCAAATGATCAGCAAGCAAACGGAAAGACTGAATCTGCTGTTAAAGTCATTAAGAACATGATGTAGAAGACACTCATAGACGGTAGAGATCAATATGAAGCCTTGTTAGAACTTAGAAACAATCCGCGTCAGGATACTGGACTTAGACTTAAATGGGTTTTTCCCCTGAAGAAACACCCGATTAATGGTCCCATCAGCAAGTGATCTGTTTGAGTTGATAGAGGTTCTGCTTCTTTATATCTACTTGCAACGTCAGTGACAGTCGACGCTTATATATATATGTGCCTGATTGACGTCTACCAATTTTAATAGTATCGTGTGGTAAAAATAAAATATCTGCCTGATGAAATTCATTTGGAGAGTTGACATCAAAATGTGCGTAATGAATTCCTTTAGGTGCTGGTAGGTAAATTTGTCATATTGCCTTTCGTGCTAACCATTTTGCGGGAACAGAACGGTAACATTTGCTGTATTAGCAAGTTTATTAATCGATGATCTACCTTTCCAATATCCTTTTGGGCTATGATAAATCGATTCCATTATTTTAATATTTGGTTGAAATATTACTAGCACCTAAAATTAGTTTACCTTTCGTCGCAGATTTTACCAGAAACCAAGAAAGCTAGCAAGTTTTTCTCTTAGAGATTTATTTTTTCATGGAATTTAACGAGTGAATCAACTTTACGTCTGCACAATAAGTCGTTCTAAATCTTTATTTTTATACGCTACATCATGAACGTGACATGCTTGATCAAATGCATTTATTGGATATTTCACCAGGTCTTGGATTATCTTGTCGAGTTGAAGGACCGGAATAATTATATCCTGGAAGCTGTTTTTCATCTGGATATTTAGCCCACAGGGCTTCTTGTAATCTTAGTAACGAGCCGCGATATCATCACCAATGTTATTGTTAGAAATAAATTTATATTTTTTGTGCCACACTGTAACATTTGCCCGTAAGTGTAGTTGTTTTTTTTTGTTATTACAGATAAATTTCTGTGGGAGTAAATGTTTAACATCGAATACAATATAAACCATATCATTTATTACATTTGTATAACATGGAGGTCTTTGATTTTTCAGTGACACGAAAGCAAGAACCTGCAACACATGATCCAGCGTTACCAAATTCCATGAGAATGATAAAAATAGGTCCATCTGGATCTGGTAAAGCACAATTATTATCTATTTTGAGATTGCTCAAATGGGATAAATTATATTTAGTAGCTCCGTCAGTCGATGATCAGAGATGCTACTATGTACTTAAAGAGTTTAACGAAAATACAAAATTATTTATGAAGACTTTATTGATTTTATTACCGACACTGATGAAGCTCCATCCGTAGATGAACTCGATGGAATTATTAATAATTTAGAAGTGTATGATCACGTGATATTGGACAAACAGTTGAATGCGGAAAGAATATGTTCTTGAGGCCAGCATAAAAATACAGATAGCATTTATGTTACCCAACGATATGCACAAATACCTGAAGTGATCAAAGATAGTTGTACTATTTCAGTTGTGTTTAATGGACTTGATACACATAATTTACGAAATGTTCATCAAACTTTGTGCCCAGGAGACATGGATATATAATTAAGTTTAAAAACTTTTCTTAAAAGCACAATCAATTCCGCACGGATTTATAACGATAAATTTGCATGATCCTCATTCAAGATATCGTAGAGCCTTGATAAAATCTTCGGATAAAATCAAAGATAAAACTTACATCAGCGGGTGGTGGTGGCTTACCTCAGATAAGTGCCCCAAAAAGAGAAAACTGTATCAGCCTAAATTGTGGGCTTTAAGAGACATCAATTTGTCAAATAGACACTTAGAAATCAATTTTTGTTTACAAGTTTTATTATTATGTTCTATTTTTCAAAATAAGGACTCCTACAAAGAGATCTGAAGGCCCCCTCGCCCGCTGCTAAGAGTCAGACCCAAGAGAAACATCAGGGAGCCTGCTTATCTGAAAGACTTTTTGTGCTACAAGTGAATCATTAACTCTTAACACGTTGATTCTATTCAGTTCACTTTGCATTGTTTTGCTTAGAGAATATGAACAGATAATATGATAATAGATTCAGAAAGAACAGATTTAAAGTTAAGCTTTCACTATACACTACATGTCTGCAATATCCCAAGTATTAGTAATAATCATTTAATGAAGTAGCGATTAATAGTTCTTTAAAGAAAAAGGATGTTGAATAAAATGAAGCATATTTTGAAACAGAGAACAATGGATTCATTCAGCTTATCAATGTAGTCACATGACTGATGTATCTTACTAGCATATGATGGGATGTGTAGTATGTACATGATGACCTAATAAAATTTGTATTGCTCTGAGAACCACGTCTGGTTTTATCTGCCTGTTAAGCAGCAGACTGGTATGTCCCCTACTCATGCACAATATATATAAACAACATCAATATTAGGGTGGACGCATTACATTGTATTATTAGGAGTAAGTGTACAAAATTCCCACTACTTACAACTAAAATTTTACTACAATTTATCTGACATGTCAGAAAACTTATAATTCCTGGCACCACATACACCCATATTCGTCGCTTTCAATTTATCGACAAATTATATATAATAACCTATGTGTTTTTGTGATGTAGGATACAATCCCATATAGAAATTAAGGATAAAACATAATCCACTCCGCCAAGACAAGTTTTTTTTAAAATACTTTTTAAACCGTCAGAAATATCCTAGCCTATTGTGAGATGGAACATTGGACAAAAAAGAAATCAGAAATATTCATATTTAATTTAATTATGGAATTTCATGTTTATACAAATTTATTATGGCTCAGATTTTATGTACTTCACAAAATAATAGTCAAATACAGTAAATTCAATTCTTAGTCCATCTCTATGCTAGGAATGTTCCATTTCCAATGGATATGATATTCAGGAGAACTTCGATTATTCGGCACTTGATTAACCGTCAGTCACTGTTAACCGTCAGGGCATTATACATCAAAATATTAAAAACAGGTACATATACATATGTAGATATTATGTTTTTCTGATGACCCGGTCTATTGTATAATACTTTTAATGTACATATTATATTATCCATCTATTCTCATATCCGTCATGGTCTCGGTCCCGCTCCCTGATGGAAAATCGAAGTTGTACTGTACTTGAAAATGTAAGTATTAAAAAGCAGTTAAGGATTTAATGCAATGGATTAAAAGTGTCTGTAATGATGCTTAAAAAATTAGTGAAAACACGTGCGTGTAGCAAGTCATAATATCATGAGGCATCTTAATATCCTTATCTGTTATTGTTAAGATCTAACATCTAACAAGGACACAAAATTTCGTTTACCTGCTCAAAGGCCAACACCACTTGAATCAGATGTTTTATCAGTAAGGTACGATGAAATCTCTGACAACACGAATCACCTTATCGGTACTTAAATAGACACAAGGAGTGCAAGCGTGACCCCAACCATTTGCTCGATTCGACTTTTCTCACGCGTCTTTTATCGCTTCAGAAACGCAACAAGACTGAAAAACTACACGTATCCATTCAAAAGACAGTAACGTACCAACGAATAACTCTTGGACAACCATCGCATAAATCCAATCCGGCGAATTAACCTTTATTTTCATCATTATGATCTCAAACCTAATACGCTTTTTATTTTGACAGAAACAATAGAATGTCTTCATTGACTTTTGGGCGAGGCTAGACATATCCTTCAGGCGACCGCGGCCGCCTAAATGTTGCTCGCATTTTTGCTAATGGAGTGTGTGTGTGTGTGTGTGTGTGTGTGTGTGTGTGTGTGTAAACGAGCTGGGCAACACATAGCCCATTAACCTGGAGCAAAGTGGTGTAAGCAGAAGGCCTAAATTACTGATCAAGTGTCTAGTAGTGAGATGCGGGACCGAAGTACGTGAAGCATGAAAATCGTAGCAAACGTAAAACATTAGGAACCAACTAGTAAACACAATTGCCAGTGGTACGGAACCAACTGGTAAACATATAGGCCAGTGATACTGAATTAACTGGTAATCATAGAATCCAGTATGCAGAACCAACTGGTAAACACAGGCCAGTGATACGGAATCAACCGGTAATTATAAAATCCAGTGGTACGGCACTGGTAAACAGACAAGCCAGTGATACGGAATCAACTGGTAATCATAAATTCCAGTTTTTACGGAACCAAATGGGACATAGAAAGCTAACATAATATCCAGTGGTACGGAGCCATTTGGATGAAACACAATCCAGTGGTAAGGAACCAACTGAAAGAAAACAAACACGAGTCGTTTACAAATCCTGCTCAACAGTGAACCAAGAACAACAGACTGATAAAACACTCTTAGGCACATGTGTTGATGAAATGAATTTATGCAAGAGACAATGGGAAGTATATCTACATTTAGCTTTATGGTTCTCTGGTTTAATTTTGCGTACGACAGAGATCGAGCCTGGTAATTGTGTCGAATATTCTGCCGCCAACCCCACACATGTAAATTCTAGAACAGCGCCAAATATTACACTCGGGACGTTATCGATCGTCTATTTCTGATTTCAAATGACGCTGCAATCTTTTACAGATAGAATGACCCAGTATGATAGTGACATAATGTGTAACAAAAGAAAGGTTAGGAGAATTTGTGGAATGGAAACAATGTAATATAAGTAAATACTTAACTTTCAGGACGTTACGTCGTTGTCAAAATCCCAGGAAACGAGGAAATTCTAACAAAGTGAACCGATAACAACGGGAAAAAAATTTCGCATTAAAAGAAAACGCGTCCACACCCCAGAAAGAAATTGGCTCAACTGACGCCAAAGCCCCTAACAGAGAGGATCCCTCCGCACGGTACCGGTGCGAAAGGATTGAGATTAGCTGGGCAGAACACGTGATTGAAAACTTTATATATATTGGACCTTGACAGCGCGTTGCACGACAATCTGGCGGGAAATTATAGACCTAATCTTACCTCCCATAAATGTCCTTATGCAGGCGTAAATCGTTATATATATATATATATATATATATATATATATATATATATATATATATATATATATATATATATATATATATATATATATATATATATATATATATATATACAATGTTTTGACAATGCAAATATTGATTCTCAGCTCCAATTTCGATTCATTGTAATTTATTTCCTGATGGGGCTGATTAATTTGATTGACTGAGCATTGGATGGGTGGATCGGCTGAAGGGATGGAAAGGTGAATATGGTTATTGATTATTCTAATGAAATCTCTTTCAAGAGACTTACTAGACATGGTGACGGAGCTGTAAAGTTACCTTTAGAGAAAAGGAAGTAGACAAATGTTGTACTCTTTTGGAAAAACTTGCTGAAAATTTGAAGTGGCCAAGGTAGCATTGGACTCAGTTATCATAATGTGTACCCAATGGTAAGGCTAGTGATATTTACAATTCACAGTCAGTTCACCAGGATAAAGAAGAAAAACAAATGGAAATGCCGATGCAGTTGGAAAATGAAAAAGAACAAATGAAATTGGAGAAAGAAAGAGAACAAAGGTTGCAAAAAGAATTGGAGAAAGAGAAAGAACAAATGAAATTGGAGAAAGAAAAAAGAACAAATGTTATTACAAAAAGAAAAAGTATAGTTATAATTTGAGAAAGAAGATAGAGAGAGGAAAGATAGAAAGAACAAATGCATTTACAAGCGGAAGAAAGACAGAAAGAAAGACAAACGGAATTACAAAAAGAACATGCATTTACAATCGGAGAGAGGGAGATAGGGAAGAGAGAATATCAATGTAAAATGAAAAACAAAGTGGTGACTATGATACAGTCAAAGAATGCATCTTAAGAAGTTATGAGTTAGTCCATGAAGTTTATCGGCAAAACTTCGTAAACTAACGAGAAGAAGCTGTACAAACCCATGTCAAATTTGCTAGAGAAAAAGAGCAGTTATTTGATAGATGGTGCTTAGCCAAGAAAGTTGAACAAGATTATGAAAGTCTCAAACAACTTGTATTACTTGAAGATTGCAAAAACTGTGTTCATAGTGACATTAAGTCTTATCTTGATGAGCATCAGATTGAAACCTTGGAAAATGCTGCTCGTGCTGCTGATGAGTATTCTTTAACTCATAAATCTTCTTTTGTAAATAAGACTTCTACTCAACAGTCTTCTGGCAGAAAGGTATTTCACCCTTATACAAGCCCTTCTAAAATTTAAACTGGCACAACTTCTAAACATCAAACTTCAGAAGAGCTTGATTCAAGATCCTTGTCTCGTCCTACGTGTACCTATTGCAAGAAAAAAGGACACGTTATTTCTGATTGCTAAAAACTGCAAAATGGACATCATAATTAGGACAGACCTATTCCAAATGCTCTTATTTTTACGAGGTCAAGGTCACGGTCATGTAGTGAAAGCAATACATTTGTTGGGTCTAATAAACCCCAGTCTGATTTGACTATGGAGAAGTATGAACCATTCGTATCGAAGGGTTCTATATCACTCTTCGGTGATTCAGCCTATTCTATCCCTATTAATATTTTAAGGAACTCAGGAGCTTCTCAGAGTCTTTTATTGTCAGGTCCTTTGCCTTTTTCTGAGAAGTCTTCTTCTAATGAGAAATGAGAGTGTTTCATATTCAGGGAGTAGAGTGCAGTTTGTTAAAATTTCTCTTCATTGTGTAAATTTGTCATCAGACTTAGTCTCAGGACCCGTGACAATCAGAACAGTCTCTGTTTTACCCGTCGAGGGCATTCATTTCTTAGTAGCCAATGACTTAGCTGTTGACAAGGTTGTGGTTAATCCACTTGTAACTGACAAGCCTGGCTTGGATCAGAAAGTCGTTCCAATTAAAAACGAGTTCCCTGATTTATTTCCAGCTTGTGCAGTAACCAGCGCTATGACAAAGAAAGCTCTTGAAAATGATGTTGATAAGGAAAGTATTCCTTTAGCTGACACGTGTATTGGTCAGGATTATGATGAGGTCACTTTCATTCCATGTTTGGATCAATCAGAAGATATTCATCACAGTGAACCTCTTTTATCGACTCATTCTCTTTATTATAATCAAGGTGATAATCGACAATCACTTGTTATCGAACATGATAAAGATCCTGTGATCTACCTTTTGTTTCAAAGGGCCATTAGTGAAACTGAAGCTACTGAAGTTCCTGTCTGTCATTCATTAAAAATTGAATTCTTATGAGAAAATGGAGACTTCCCGAGGTACCTGCTGATGATGAATGGTCAGTGAACTGTCAAATTGTAGTTCCAAAACCTTACAGATAGGAAATACTTAGTCTGGCCCATGAAACTCAATTGGATGAGCATTTAGGGATCAATAAAACTTATAAAAACATCTTAACTCACTTCTATTGACCAAAAATCAAAAGTGATCTCAGTAAATACTGACAATTAATACCAATATTAATTGGTATGTACAATAAATCTAACTTTTTAAAACCTGGTGATGAGGGCGTAAGTGATAATAATCTTATTAAATGGATATACCGCAGATATAAAAACAAAAAAAACAAGCCTGATATGATGATTTAGAATACGGAGGTCTTGTTAAAGAAGTACAAATTCTTTATGGAGAGGCACTGAAATAAATATAACAACAACAATCGTCTCCCCGGCAGCGAGAAATAGAACGACAAAAACTATCAAAATTACCAAGGATGTTAAAATCTTTTAATCAAGAGCCCTCATATCAACTTCCTCCACCTCTGCAACAAATAGGAAAACAACAATCTTCTTCATCGAGGCGGGAGTCAATTGAAGAGTTTAAAAAAGAAATGGAACAGATGTTGAGAGAAATGGATCAAGAAAAAGAAAAAGCGAGACAAAAAAAGAGAAGAATTGAATGAGAGAGAAACTGAGTGGAGAAAGAAATCGTCTCTTTTACCAGGAAAGAAAGATTCTAAAGAAGAATTTTATGATATCCTCCCGGCGCTATTGGAAGTAGTTTCCCTTTGACTACTCAAGGAAGTGGTTTTATTACTTGTCCTAACAATGTTCTCTATGACGTTGAACGGCTAGAAATTCTGATTGGAGGAAAACGTGCTGGAAATAATTTTCCAGAAATCGTTAATGAAATATCTGATATTTGCGAAGATTATTTACAGGCGGTATCATGGATATCAATGTTTATCGATCTCTCATTGATGAAATCGTTGATGATTATTATAGTGATTAAGATCGCTTTGATTAAATAAATGAATAACAAATACGATGATCAACGTGGACCGATCATGGTCGGGGTAATAAATTCACGATTACCAAGTTACGAAGAAGTTTACTGTGATGCACTCGGCGATGTTGTTAAAGGTTTACTTGCGAGGATAGCCCCAAAAGCAATACCGATTGCAAAACAACTAGGAATGAAATCTATTGAACTTGCTCGTGAAAAAATTCCTGGCGCATTTGTTAATTTGCCGGTAAAGCGTTCTCGACAATGAGGGATAGACTAGCACGGTTAGTTAGACGAAAACCGCAGCGAGTAAAATTACCCAGCACTGAAGTTATGCCCGCAAATGTCAATAAAATAATAAATCAATCCGCAAATCAAACACTAGCGGAATTGGCTGCTAATGAGGTTGTTCTCACAAAGTTAACTAACGAAATTATACCGACAAATACAAGTTTTATTTCAGGAAGTGGTCTTCGTGTTAGACGACTATGATTTAGATCATGGCAATTGTTCAAACGTGTATTCGATCCGGCACTATCGATATAGACGCACCGTTTCTCAAAGATGAATCAATACGCGATTATCAATTTTATTCTTATGACGCAAGACAACCAAATCAGCGTGGCCAAATCGAATTACAAGTTCAAGATACAAGCAGATACTTCTTACCCGCTGAGGCATTTATTGAAGTAGAAGGAGAGCTTGTAACAGATGTTCCTCTTAATACAGCATATGGAGCTGATGTCATAGTTGGGTTTCTTAACAATGGTATTATGGCGTTATTTGATAGTGCCACTTACATGATTGATGGAAGAAATATTGAAACAATTCAAAAGGACGTTGATGTTGCTACAACGATAATAGGTTTAGCAAGATATTCAGATGATTATACTAGACCATCTGGGCCGTCAATGATGTTCGCCAAAGATAACGCTGATCATCCTGAAAGTAACCAGTATGATATAAGACGACCAAGAAATAATGCAGGCGCTGCTGATATTGATGCTGAAAACATGATTATTAACACCATACCATATTACAACTTAGGTTTTGCTAGACGCAAATTAATCTTGAAAGATGGTCGTAGAAGATTTTCATGCGCTATTCCATTATCTCATATGTTTAGATTTTTTTAGAAATGTCAGAAACGTTATCTTTGGAGCGAAACATACAGTTGTACTTGTGAGAAAGGGTAACGATAATGATGCTATTTTGCGACCAGCCGCTGTTGCTGAAGGTAAAGTAATTTTATTTAAACTTTCATAATGGATGCCAGTAATGACCCCATAGCTTGCTGAGGAACAGCGATTACTTTCTTTTATGGATTCAGATGGTAAATCATTGCTATTATTGTTGACAATGAGCACAATGAGCACAGATAGTATTCAGAGTAATATTGCTGGGTTATTTACATGGCATATTGAATCACAACAAGGAGTTTCTGCGCCAAGACACATATTTATCGCTTTACAAAATGCTGAACGATTAAATAATCAAGAACGTAGTCATATGATAATTGACAATTTTAATACTAGTGAGGTTTCTGTACGGATTAATGGACACCAGGAACCATCTGAAGATATAACTTTAAATTTTGAAAATAACCACAGATTACGTGCATATCATCGTTTAATGACATTTATGAGACGTGATCAAAATATAGACACCGGTCTACAAATTTCACACTTAGATTTTAGAAATCTGTATCCGATGTATTATTTTTCATTGGAACATCTTGATTTATCCAGACAATCTGTCGTTGATATACGCTTTAGGGCTCGTGTAAACCTTGCTGGTGGTGCTAATTACAGAGCAATTGCAGTTATTCTTTCAGATAAATCAATGTTACTTGAAGGTGCTGGTGGAAGAATGAGGGTTATTGACGCTCCAGTAGAAAACGTAATTAAATCACGTATCATATTATACAAATGTCGCATAGTCACGTTAATGTCACGCTCACTTCTGGTCAGGTGAAAAAATTACAATCGAAACTCGCGGGTAAATGCGGAACAAAAATATCACTAAAACAAGATCAAATTTCTAATGGCGGCCCAAACAAATTATCATTAACCAAGACTCAACTTAAACATTTTAATAAAGCATTGGAATCAAAAACAGGGGTTCAACTTCATCTTTCTCCGAGCACTATTAAATATATGGTTAAAGATGGTGGTATATTTCCACTTCTTGCAGCTATACCAGCGTTAATTGCCGCTGCAGCCCCAGCTGTAGCAAAAGCAGCCGCGTTAGGTGCTGTTGGAACCGCTGCTGGAATGGCATTAAAGAATGCAACAGGAAAAGGATCAAAGAAAGAGGGAAAGGTCTAAGATTACCATGAACACCTTATCGGTACGGAAAAGGTCTGAGCCTTCCAGGAACACTTCGTTAGCAAAAAGCGTTAGTTTTTACCGATGTCAAACTTAGATTTACTTGATGCTGCTAAAAAGTAAATATAAAAAGTTTTAGAGGTGTTTTTATGCGTGATCAAAATAACCAAACAATTTTGAAACAGGTATTATTAATCTTGATGATAATTCAGGGCCTGGTACTCATTGGGTGGCATACGCAATTGTTCACATGGAATCGTTTAATTGATTCGTATGGGCTTCCTCCACCAGTTCAGTTTTTAAAATACATAAACACAATAAAACTCAGGTGTTTTCAACGCCTATCTGTTATTCAACATTACCAACACAAACAATGACAAATTCACCTATATGTGGTCGTGAAGTAATTAATGTACTTGACGCTATATCAAAGTCTTCCAATGCCCCTCATAAAGCCGTTCATGATTATACAAGTAACCGCGTCGTTTTAAACAGATCTTAATGTATAATGGTTGATATTTACGGAAGATCTTCTTCTACCAGTGTTATCACTGTGGGCAAGAAAAAAAAAGATGATAAAGATGATATTGATTTGTCAAATTTCGCGACTAAAGATGACCTTGCTGAACTTATGAACCTTGCTGGAGTTGACCGAGATGAAGTTGTTATTTTTCAGGATAAATACGGTGTTTTAAAAACGAGCAACATTAAATGGAATGATATAATTCGTAGAGTTCTTGGTGCGGCCAAAGATAACATTTCATTATTTACTAATGACGAAAATTTAAAGACTCAAATATATAATTTGCAACTATTAGATATGAAATTGCAAGAAGTGTTGCTAATCGTTTGCGGAACACTGGTGATATAATGACAGGCGAACTCAGCATGATCGGAAATAAGATAGTTGTTTTAAGAGATCCAACATCTGATGAAGATGCCGCGACAATAAAAATGTGTGGATGTTAACTACTATACCATAGATGATAAATTATCCACGTTGCGGGCGAGTATGATGTTCACGTAAGTACGTTTAAAAATCTCCGTAGAAACTTTAGAAAACTTAGTGAAATCGCAGAGGATTTCTTTGGTGCTCCGTTGACTGCTGACGTGAAACTCTCTCACATCAAGACGAGCATTGAAACGATTAAGAAAACATTAGAAGATGTCGCAAGAGGAATTCCTGAGAATGGTTAAAAAATTGATCTGATTAAAATCCCCCTGGGAGTAACTCCGGAACAGATTACCAACACAGTATACACAGTATCGTCTGGATTCTCAACATGGTCACATCAAAATTAAACTCTCAGATATACTGCAGAAGTCACTGGTGTGTACAGGCTGTTTGTGTTCAGTGCTGAAAAATTTGAGATATTTGCAACGTATCCCTGGCGGCATTCAACCGATAAGTTTTCTGGAGTTGTGTCTGTCATATTAAATAAAGGAAACAAAGAAATATTTATTCTGGAAGCAGCTGATAAGAAATTAACCGCAACATCTTACTGGTGGTGTCTAGAATTTGTAGCTGAAACACCTCAATTGGTTACTAAGTAAAATATAATGAGTACCTATTATATAATGAATTTTGAAAAGATTAATGTTATTATTTAAACATTACAAACATGACGGTATAAAAATATCTTGTCAACTGAATCCTGAGAAAATTATTTGTGATTTTGAATCAGCGAAAATTTGTTTGAGTTTGTGATTTGGATTTTTAACGTAGCTTTAACAATTAGTCAGTTATATCGCTACGATGTCTGGAGTGTGGCAGGTTATAGTGATATCAAGCACTGAGGCATCATGCCGCAGACATGTAGCATGATGTCCCACCCAGTCACATTATCTTAACACCAGGCCGACCAGTCCTAACACTAACCTCTTAATGCTGAGAGCCTAGCGAGGCAGCTGTTAGTACCATTTTTATATGTCTTTGATATGACTCGGCCGGGGATCGAACCCAGACCTCCCGCATCCAAGGATGACTCTCTCACCACTTGGCCACCGGAGAGAAAATTTGAAGATAGGTGTACATTTCCAGAAGAATAACGATTCATTAAGCTGAATGAACAATCTAAGTTGCAAACCTAGGCGAGAGTCAAAGATACAGTAGTTGAAAAATTCGTTTCTCTCTGACGCGCGATTGAAAAAATTAGATCGGAATTATCTCACGAATAGGAAACAAAAAAAATATTAATCCACACGTAAGGCAGTTGAGAAAGAGTATGTCAGATCGTGAAACGATTCATTGTAGAAGTGAAAAAGAAAGCGCTGTCACCAGTGACCGTAGTGATTCTGAAAGGGAAAGTTATTGCAACAGCTAGCGTTTCAGCTTTGTCTGTGGTAAAGGATTGTGAAAATGAAAACAAGGATAAAGTCACTAGTGATTGTGATAGAGAAAGTGTTAACAAATAAAAACACATGCAATATTTATTCTGATTATAACATTTATTCTGATTTTATTCAGATTTATTTTTATTCAGATTATAATATTTATTCTGAGTCAGATTTATTTTGTCAGATTTATTTTTATTTTGATAATATTTTATTTTATTTTATTTTGTGAAATTATTATGTAATTTTTAACTTTTTTGTGTTTCTAGTAGGATTTTCATTATTTTGTGTGCCATTTACTCTACTAAAATATGAAATCAATCCTATAATTATTTAGTTTAGTATCATTTACCACAACAAATTTTGAAATGTGATCGATGATCACAATTTTAAGTATCATTTACCCCAGCAAATTCAATAATCAGTAAAGAATAAGATTTTCATTTATATTCTGATAATAATTTTTATTCACATTATAATATTTATTCAGATTATAATATTTATTCACATTCTAATATTTATTCTGATAATAATATTTATTCGCATTCTAATATTTATTCACATTCTAATAGTTATTCACATTCTAATATTTATTCACATTCTAATATTTATTCACATTCTAATAGTTATTCACATTCTAATATTTATTCACATTCTAATATTTATTCACATTATAATATTTATTCAGATTATAATATTTATTCTGATAATAGTTATTCAGATTATAATTTCTTTTTAGATTTTTTTTATTTACTCAGTTTTTTTAATTCAGATTATAATGTTTATTATGTAATTTTCTGTTTTCAGTAGGATTTTCACAATTTTGAGTTTCATTTACCCGATCAAATTAAAAAAATCTGATTTTCTCAATTTGGATTAGCATTTACCCCAGCAAATTATGAAATCTGACTGCCTTGACGTTGTCAGGCTGAGTACCATTTACCTGAAATCTGGACGAAAATCAGTAAATAATAAATTTTGTTATAGTATATTTATTTGTTATTTGTGAAATTATCATTATGTAATTATTTATTTATTTTGTTTTCGATGAGACTTTTATTATTTTGATTATCATCTCCCCCGTCAATCTGATGAAATTGTTTGATAATCTGATTTAATTTGGCTAATATACCCGTCAATTTGATGAAATTGGTTGATAGTCTGACTTTAGTTGGGTAATGCACCTGTGAAATCTGTGCAATTAATCATTAAACTGAAATGATAATAATAACGATAAAATCATTTTAAAATCGATGTTAAAATCATTCAATATAAATTGTCAATGCATTTTACAAATAATCTGATAGAATTTGGGTATATACTCATCAATTTGATGAAATTGTGTGATAATCTGAAACATTACGGGTAATATTCCCATCAATTTGATTAAATCTGATTTTTTTAAAACTCAGATTCAATGATGTTATTATCATTGAAATTTATTTTTATTCTGCATTGACTTTGTGAAGGGAATTAGATAATATCATTTTAAGCTGGTCAAATCCAATGCAGGAATATGGATAATTCAGAATCTGATCTATATCGCACACAATCATAATAATATGCTCTCGCTGCAGTTCATTTAACTGTTCCTGCGTTAATAAAAATGTTTTCATCGCCATATTCATCAATAATTATATTAAAACTAAATTTTTCAGCCTTGCCTTTGTCAAGAGTGGATAGTTTTAATATTGTACTTTCAAGTATCGCTTTGTTGTATACAAAAACTGATACATTATATAATACCCCTTGATTAAATCAAGAAATAATTATTTGTAAACTTAGACTCTATAACATATTATATAAAACCCTCTACGAAAAGATCTTTATGATGTTCCATACAAATTTATATTCAAAAATGCATGTCGCCAATCAAGCGCGTGTCCGTTCTGGTCAGTAAACTTTAAATGTATCCTTGATAATATCGGATTATGACATCGCAGATAAATCGGATTAATGGGTTCTAACATGATCATAATCCAAGGGGTGCTTGAGGTGTACATGTATATAAGATATATCCCTGCTGGGCCTGACTGGATTTTTCAAGATCTATTTGATAAGTGCTATCAATTGCATCAGATACAAGATTGACTGCAATCGTTGATGTTATATTTACAACACCGGGTGAAATATAACTACCTCCACCGTATGGATCATTGTTATGTTTAAGAATAGCTACTAGTGGGGCTATTTTACTTCAAGTAACAAAAACTTGAATGATAAGAATCAGTTGAATGTACTGATCGAATTGAATATATCGGTTATTTTAAAAACATAATTATGTAATTGTAATACTTCTAAGACAAAAGATGTTCTTTCTATAACTCAAAATATTATCCCATCAGTACCGTGTTTACCACTAATGATGATATTTACTGTACTATTGGACTGCAAAGATTGCTCTCAGTCACTTTCTTAGTGTTTGTTTTACACTCACCACACACATCGTAACGTAGGAGGCTTTTCTTCCAGCGTTGTTCCAAGGATTTTATTAACCTTTGTAGTCTAGGTATATACTTGTTGTAGATGTGGAGTAAGTAGTTTTGTATGTATCACCATGTCAGTAGCAGGCGAATAGAATATTGAGATTGTAGATCCGTCCATATGTCTTTGCATGAGATAGTTTTACATTTAGGTCATTTTGTAAACTTTGGTGGCATATCCGTATTTCATGAACACATTCATTTATTATTGACAATTGACTTTTGAGATCTCAAGTGGTTGTCACACTTTAATCTTAGATACAAGGATGAATTGTAGAATTTAATGAACGCTGTCCGCTAAATTAGTTCTTGTGACGATGAACGATACAACTTACTCATTTTTCATTTGTCTTTTGTATTTTTGTGAAAAATATGTCAAAATAGAATTTGAGGTTGTGATTCTTACTATTTGAGCAAGGTTACGGTAACGGATAACATACGTCTGTGACCTTTTCTTATTAAGGCTGTCAAATTTTAACTGCCAAAGATATTATGATAGAACTTTACACGGGTCTGCACGTTATCAGACATTATTCAGGCGTCTAACTTAAATTTCAAGATTTATTTTTAGGGGAGAGGGCACGATAAGGATATATCATTTGCAGTTGTACTTTTTATGTTCTGATTGTCTAATAGTCATACATTAATGCTCAATACTTTTAGTTAACGCTTTGAAAGTAGGTCACTTTCCATGTCTGCAACAGAAATTCTCAGTACTGCCTTAATCTAGTAAGTATTGATCATTTTAGAACATGTGTAACCTCAAGGAATAAAGAATAATAATTCTTCATATGTTTTTACTAATCACTTTTGTCTTTTTGATGAATTACATGTATATCACATAATCTCGTATTGTAGCTCTTCTTATTATATTGTAATATCACTTGTGCTGTTCAGATTGATGTCAAGTTTATCGTTCTATCATGGGATCTTTTAGCTGTTATATAGTTGGTTCAACACGATTCCAATTTGCCATACTGCTGCATTGTGTTCTGGCTTGATTTGAAGGGATCGGTAGAGAGCCAGGAGAGCTGTATGTAGATTTCCTTCTTGTCTAAGACAATATGCAAGGAGATTCAGGCATGTATCAGGAAATATTGTTCTCTCATTAGTGTATGACCAGGCTAGGTTAATCAGAGAGATTTGTCTTTGCATTAGCATATTTAGGGCTGAGTAGGTCAGATACTGAAGAAAGTACAGGTAGGGTCTGGCATCCACCACTGCCCAATCATACCAGTAGTGTTGGTCTGGATCTCTGAGGGCAGGATCAGAACCTATTGACCGGAACATTTCATAACAAAGGGGAGGCAGAGTGATGTGAGTCTCTGACGGTAGATATGTAACAGATGCAGTTATACATGATTCAAACATTTGGCTAGTTGTCATGTTTTCTGAGAGAATTTTTTCCATGGTTGGAACCTTGATGTGGTTCTCCATACGTGGATAATAACGCAATACTTCAGACACATGGTGCACCACTAAGTCCTGCTCTACAGCACTCAGCATTGCGTCAGCATGTGCTAGATATCCCAACCTGAGATAGAACCCAGCAAGTTTGAGTTTCCCTGATGAAACGTCCGATCCTGTTCCATGAAGGAGGAAATTATGTGCATTATCCAAATCTTCAAGATGAAAGATCTGTGATGCTAAACATGATGATGCCAATTGGCAGCCAATGTGACTGGAGAGAAACCTTGTCAGTACAGACAGTATGTGCTTCATATGTCTGCTGCCTGTCTGGAATCCATGGATCAGTGTGAACATAAGATCATGTGTTACATTTTGGCCCGACAGTTTCAGGAGCTCGTCGTAACCCAGTCTGAGAACATTGAGTACTTCGGTGGCAATAATAGTTTCAAATTTGAATTCAGGTACTTCATCCGCTGCCACTATTACTACATTTACCATATTACCTGGTATTTCCTGCAAAGCAGAAATTCTACTACAAGCATTAGACAGTGCTTGGCCAATTTGATCACAATCGGTCATCACCAGATATTTGAATTCCATATCAATTAGATTGACCAATAGCTTGTACAACTTCTGCCTCACAAGTCCCGTCATTTTCCCTAAAAACATATTTTCCTGGGGAATGAAATAATTTGGGCAAATTCCGTCTTTAACCCAGTCACATATTGTTTTCAAAAGCATCTTTAAGCAGAGCAGCAGTTTATTAGGTTTCCAGCAATCCTCTGCTGTATTATCTATCAAGTAGAACAATGCAGTCTTGCAGTGGTAACTACTAAGACATTCCCCAATGATAGGTTCGATGAAACTTTTTTTGATGATTTTAATCAAAATGTAACAAGCCATTTGTATGTTGTTCAGTCTCCACATCCGCTCTCTCTCAAATGAAGTAAAGGAGATTCTAAATTCAAAACCTTTCTCTCTGCTTTCAGCAAATCCAACCGGAACTAGAAATACCTCCCACTTAAGGATATTCTCCAAACGATGGCGCAAAATCCAGTTAGATCTTCTCGTCCGCAACAGCCATGGCATAGTTTCCTGTAGCCAATTATGTACTCTAATACCAAATGTCTTGTCAATATTAAATGGAGGACATCCTTTAGTGACTGCTGGCCCATGCCTGTCACCATCATGCTCTAGAACAAGATGTGAAGAATTTAATACTATCCGCCCATTACAGTCAGCATCCAACATGAAGTTTAGGTCTATATCTCCTCTGTGCAGAGGTTTAAAGCCATATTGAGTCCATATTAGCCTTTGTAGCTTACAATACCCAGGGGGTGTATGCTCGTCAGTTACCATAAGGAAATTTGCTTTTCCAGGGACTGCATCTTGCATATTGGTTGTTGCTATGATGAATGTATGAAAATGCACTACACCAAGATCTGATTTCAGGCCTGGTGTGGTTGACCCTTCAATTTGACTGCCAAATATCTTACAGGAGACGTTGCTTATAACATCGGTTCGTCTGACATATGTGCCGATGAATGATTGCAGTTGTTCAAACTGTTTCCATGTGTTCTTCCTTCTACAGCGGATCCTTTCATTGACTCCAAGTTGATGCAATATTTCCATAAGAATCAATGAGACCTGAGAGAAGGGATCTGCTGTGTCTCTGTGTGCCATAGCTTCTGAAATAGTAAACAATGTAATAATAATAATAATAATAATAATAATAATAATAATAATAATAATAATAATAATAATAACAATAATGATGATGGTGATATGATGAGAGAACATGAGAAACTTCTGACACTTGATGACGTGTTACCGAAATTTGCTAATGGAAAAGTCTTCAGTAAACTTGATGTCCGTGAGGCATACTGGCATGTGAGACTTGATCAGAAATCAAGTGAACTACCTACAATGATTACACCTTTCGGTCATTACAGATGGGCGAGGTCATCATTTGGACTAAAGGTCTCGAGCGAAATATTTCAAAGAAAACTCACAGAAGCAGCTGGAGATTTGGATGGTTTTTTCACTATATCGGATTATATAATTGTTGCTGGATGTGGAAGCTCTGAACAAGAAGTGAAACTAGATTTGCAATTGCAAAATTTGTACAAACGATGCATTGAACGGAACATCTTAAATGATGACAAGAAAGAAGTAGGAATGACTGAAATCATTTTTCATGGTCACAAAATAACTAGTGAAGGAATCAAGGCAGGCAATACAAAGTTCAAGGCAATACACAAAATGTCCACACCAACGGATATTTATGACGTGAAGAGGCTATGGGGCCTGATGCAGTATATGGCGAAAATTCTTCCAGCTCTTGCAAATGAACTGGAACCTATTCTTGAGCTCACACGTAAAGATTTTCTCTGGAATTGGTCTAAGGAAGCACTGAAACAGTCCGAAAGAAGGCGGGCGCAGATTGAAGAGGACGTTTCGTTGATGCTTCAGGGTCTGGAACATTTGGACCAATACACATATGAAAGAAAAATCATAATACAAAATGGTGACAAACCGTTAGCTGCGATACTAAAGAAGCCTTTGAGCAAAGCCCCAAAACGATTACAAGATATCATGATGAAACTGTTTCGATATAACATCGAATTTAGATTTGTGAAAGGAATACATCTTGTTATCGCTGAAAAGCCGAACTTATCTAGAACGTCTCGACGTAGAACCTGAACGACAAGGATCCTGAACGTTATGTTCGACAACTTTCCAGATTCGAGCTGCAACAAGTCAAGAAAGCAACTTTGGAAGACGCTGATATGCAGTTACATTTGGAACTCATTATTGATAGCTGGCCTGAAGCTAGAGACAAAGTATCATACTCATCGTTACCATATTTTGACATGCGGATGTCCTTATTGTTCAAAATTGAATAATTGTCAAAGGTGAGGCAATTATAATTCCTAAATCATTTGAGAAAAGATATGGAGAATGGTCTTGACAACACTCATTTAGGCTACGATAGCATGATCAGGCAAGCTAGAGTAAGGATAATTTGGCCAGGAATGGCAGAAGAAATTAAACAAATGGTTGAATCATGTGAAGCATGTGAGGAATGCAAACCTAGAAACCAACGAGAGCCACTTTTACAGCACAGTGATGTAGACAGACCTTGGAATAAGGTGGTCATGTGTATGTTTTAAATGAAGGTTTTTTTTAAAATTTGATTAAAGTGGGCTATTTAAGTACGGCAAGTTGTAGCCAAGGTGTAATCGCACTTAAGAAACAATTGTCCACATTTGGAATTTCTACCACGATTATTAATGATAATGGACCCCAGTTTACGGAAAGGAGTTTGCACAGTACATTACAAAATTGGGCTTTTACCACAGAACGTCAGCCTCAAATGATCAGCAAGCAAACGGAAAGGCTGAATCTGCTGTTAAAGTCATTAAGAACATGTTGTAGAAGACACTCATAGACGGTAGAGATCAATATGAAGCCTTGTTAGAACTTAGAAACAATCCGCGTCAGGATAATGGACTTAGACTTAAATGGGTTTTTCCCCTGAAGAAACACCCGATTAATGGTCCCATCAGCAAGTGATCTGTTTGAGTTGATAGAGGTTCTGCTTCTTTATATCTACTTGAAACGTCAGTGACAGTCGACGCTTATATATACGTGCCTGATTGACGTCTACCAATTTTAATAGTATCGTGTGGTAAAAATAAAATATCTGCCTGATGAAATTCATTTGGAGAGTTGACATCAAAATGTGCGTAATGAATTCCTTTAGGTGCTGGTAGGTAAATTTGTCATATTGCCTTTCGTGCTAACCATTTTGCGGGAACAGAACGGTAACATTTGCTGTATTAGCAAGTTTATTAATCGCTGATCTACCTTTCCAATATCCTTTTGGTCTATAATAAATCGATTCCATTATTTTAATATTTGGTTGAAATATTACTAGCACCTAAAATTAGTTTACCTTTCGTCGCAGATTTTACCAGAAACCAAGAAAGCTAGCAAGTTTTTCTCTTAGAGATTTATTTTTTCATGGAATTTAACGAGTGAATCAACTTTACGTCTGCACAATAAGTCGTTGTTCTAAATCTTTATTTTTATACGCTACATCATGAACGTGACATGCTTGATCAAATGCATTTATTGGATATTTCACCAGGTCTTGGATTATCTTGTCGAGTTGAAGGACCGGAATAATTATATCCTGGAAGCTGTTTTTCATCTGGATATTTAGCCCACAGGGCTCTTTGTAATCTTAGTAACGAGCCGCGATATCACCACCAATGTTATTGTTAGAAATAAATTTATATTTTTTGTGCCACACTGTAACATTTGCCCGTAAGTGTAGTTTTTTTTTTTTTTGTTGTTATTACAGATAAATTTCTGTGGGAGTAAATGTTTAACATCGAACACAATATAAACCATATCATTTATTACATTTGTATATCATGGAGGTCTTTGATTTTTCAGTGACAAGAAAGAAAGAACCTGCAACACATGATCCAGCGTTACCAAATTCCATGAGAATGATAAAAATAGGTCCATCTGGATCTGGTAAAGCACAATTATTATCTATTTTGAGATTGCTCAAATGGAATAAATTATATTTAGTAGCTCCGTCAGTCGATGATCAGAGATGCTAATATGTACTTAAAGAGTTTAACGAAAATACAAAATTATTTATGAAGACTTTATTGATTTTATTACCGACACTGATGAAGCTCCATCCGTAGATGAACTCGATGGAATTATTAATAATTTAGAAGTGTATGGTGACATGATATTGGACAAACAGTTGAATGCGGAAAGAATATGTTCTTGAGGCCAGCATAAAAATACAGATAGCATTTATGATACCCAACGATATACACAAATACCTGAAGTGATCAAAGATAGTTGTACTATTTCAGTTGTGTTTAATGGACTTGATACACATAATTTACGAAATGTTCATCAAACTTTGTGCCCAGGAGACATGGATATATAATTAAGTTTAAAAACTTTTCTTAAAAGCACAATCAATTCCGCACGGAATTATAACGATAAATTTGCATGATCCTCATTCAAGATATCGTAGAGCCTTGATAAAATCTTCGGATAAAATCAAAGATAAAACCTACATCAGCGGGTGGTGGTGGCTTACCTCAGATAAGTGCCCCAAAAAGAGAAAACTGTATCAGCCTAAATTGTGGGCTTTAAGAGACATCAATTTGTCAAATAGACACTTAGAAATCAATTTTTGTTTACAAGTTTTATTATTATGTTCTATTTTTCAAAATAAGGACTCCTACAAAGAGATCTGAAGGCCCCCTCACCCGCTGCTAAGAGTCAGACCCAAGAGAAACATCAGGGAGCCTGCTTATCTGAAAGACTTTTTGTGCTACAAGTGAATCATTAACTCTTAACACGTTGACTCTATTCAGTTCACTTTGCATTGTTTTGCTTAGAGAATATGAACAGATAATATGATAATAGATTCAGAAAGAACAGATTTAAAGTTAAGCTTTCACTATACACTACATGTCTGCAATATCCCAAGTATTAGTAATAATCATTTAATGAAGTAGCGATTACTAGTTCTTTAAAGAAAAAGGATGTTGAATAAAATGTAGCATATTTTGAAACAGAGAATAATGGATTCATTCAGCTTATCAATGTAGTCACATGACTGATGTCTCTTACTAGCATATGATGGGATGTGTAGTATGTACATGATGACCTAATAAAATTTGTATTGCTCTGAGAACCACGTCTGGTTTTATCTGCCTGTTAAGCAGCAGACTGGTATGTCCCCTACTCATGCACAATATATATAAACAACATCAATATTAGGGTGGACGCATTACATTGTATTATTAGGAGTAAGTGTACAAAATTCCCACTACTTACAACTAAAATTTTACTACAATTTATCTGACATGTCAGAAAACTTATAATTCCTGGCACCACATACACCCATATTCGTCGCTTTCAATTTATCGACAAATTATATATAATAACCTATGTGTTTTTGTGGTGTAGGATACAATCCCATATAGAAATTAAGGATAAAACATAATCCACTCCGCCAAGACAAGTTTTTTTTTAATACTTTTTAAACCGTCAGAAATATCCTAGCCTATTGTGAGATGGAACATTGGACAAAAAAGAAATCAGAAATATTCATATTTAATTTAATTATGGAATTTCATGTTTATACAAATTTATTATGGCTCAGATTTTATGTACTTAACAAAATAATAGTCAAATACAGTAAATTCAATTCTTAGTCCATCTCTATGCTAGGAATGTTCCATTTCCAATGGATATGATATTCAGGAGAACTTCGATTATTCGGCACTTGATTAACCGTCAGTCACTGTTAACCGTCAGGGCATTATACATCAAAATATTAAAAACAGGTACATATACATATGTAGATATTATGTTTTTCTGATGACCCGGTCTATTGTATAATACTTTTGATGTACATATTATATTATCCATCTATTCTCATATCCGTCATGGTCTCGGTTCCGCTCCCTGATGGAAAATCGAAGTTGTACTGTACTTGAAAAATGTAAGTATTAAAAAGCAGTTAAGGATTTAATGCAATGGATTAAAAGTGTCTGTAATGATGCTTAAAAAATTAGTGAAAACACGTGCGTGTAGCAAGTCATAATATCATGAGGCATCTTAATATCCTTAACTGTTATTGTTAAGATCTAACATCTAACAAGGACACACAATTTCGTTTACCTGCTCAAAGGCCAACACCACTTGAATCAGATGTTTTATCAGTAAGGTACGATGAAATCTCTGACAACACGAAATCACCTTATCGGTACTTAAATAGACACAAGGAGTGCAAGCTTGACCCCAACCATCTGCTCGATTCGACTTGTCTCACGCGTCTTTTATTGCTTCAGAAACGCAACAAGACTGAAAAACTACACGTATCCATTCAAAAGACAGTAACGTACCAACGAATAACTCTTGGACAACCATCGCATAAATCCAATCCGGCGAATTAACCTTTATTTTCATCATTATGATCACAAACCTAATACGCTTTTTATTTTGACAGAAACAATAGAATGTCTTCATTGACTTTTGGGCGAGGCTAGACATATCCTTCAGGCGACCGCGGCCGCCTAAATGTTGCTCGCATTTTTGCTAATGGAGTGTGTGTGTGTGTGTGTGTGTGTGTGTGTGTGTAAACGAGCTGGGCAACACATAGCCCATTAACCTGGAGCAAAGTGGTGTAAGCAGAAAGCCTAAATTACTGATCAAGTGTCTAGTAGTGAGATGCGGGACCGAAGTATGTGAAGCATGAAAATCGTAGCAAACGTAAAACATTAGGAACCAACTAGTAAACACAATTGCCAGTGGTACGGAACCAACTGGTAAACATATAGGCCAGTGATACTGAATCAACTGGTAATCATAGAATCCAGTATGCAGAACCAACTGGTAAACACAGGCCAGTGATACGGAATCAACCGGTAATTATAAAATCCAGTGGTACGGCACTGGTAAACACACAGGCCAGTGATACGGAATCAACTGGTAATCATAAATTCCAGTGGTACGGAACCACATGGGAAATAGAGGGCTAACATAAAATCCAGTGGTACGGAGCCATTTGGATGAAACACAATCCAGTGGTAAGGAACCAACTGAAAGAAAACAAACACGAGTCGTTTGCAAATCCTGCTCAACAGTGAACCAAGAACAACAGACTGATAAAACACTCTTAGACACATGTGTTGATGAAATGAATTTATGCAAGAGACAATGGGAAGTATATCTACATTTAGCTTTATGGTTCTCTGGTTTAATTTTGCGTACGACAGAGATCGAGCCTGGTAATTGTGTCGAATATTCTGCCGCCAACCCCACACATGTAAATTCTAGAACAGCGCCAAATATTACACTCGGGACGTAATCGATCGTCTATTTCTGATTTCAAATGACGCTGCAATCTTTTACAGATGGAATGACCCAGTTTGATAGTGACATAATGTGTAACAAAAGAAAGGTTAGGAGAATTTGTGGAATGGAAACAATTTAATATAAGTAAATACTTAACTTTCAGGACGTTACGTCGTTGTCAAAATCCCAGGAAACGAGGAAATTCTAACAAAGTGAACCGATAACAACGGGAAAAAAAATTTCGCATTAAAAGAAAACGCGTCCACACCCCAGAAAGAAATTGGCTCAACTGACGCCAAAGCCCCTAACAGAGAGGATCCCTCCGCACGGTACCGGTGCGAAAGGATTGAGATTAGCTGGGCAGAACACGTGATTGAAAACTTTATATATATTGGACCTTGACAGCGCGTTGCACGACAATCTGGCGGGAAATTATAGACCTAATCTTACCTCCCATAAATGTCCTTATGCAGGCGTAAATCGTTATATATATATATATATATATATATATATATATATATATATATATATATATATATATATATATATATATATATATATATATATATATATATATATATACAATTTTTTGACAATGAAAATATTGATTCTCAGCTCCAATTTCGATTCATTGTAATTTATTTTCTGATGGGGCTGATTGATTTGATTGACTGAGCATTGGATGGGTGGATCGGCTGAAGGGATGGAAAGGTGAATATGGTTATTGATTATTCTAATGAAATCTCTTTCAAGAGACTTACTAGACATGGTGACGGAACTGTAAAGTTACCTTTAGAGAAAAGGAAGTAGACAAATATTGTACTCTTTTGGAAAAACTTGCTGAAAATTTGAAGTGGCCAAGGTAGCATTGGGCTCAGTTATCATAATGTGTACTCACTGGTAAGGCTAGTGATATTTACAATTCACAGTCAGTTCACCAGGATAAAGAAGAAAAACAAATGCAAATGCCGTTGCAGTTGGAAAATGAAAAAGAACAAATGAAATTGGAGAAAGAAAAAAGAACAAATGTTATTACAAAAAGAAAAAGTATAGTTATAATTTGAGAAAGAAGATAGAGAGAGGAAAGATAGAAAGAACAAATTCATTTACAAGCGGAAGAAAGAGAGAAAGAAAGACAAATGCAATTACAAAAAGAACAAATGCATTTACAATCGGAGAGAGGGAGAGAGGGAAAAGAGAATATCAATGTAAAATGAAAAACAAAGTGGTGGCTATGATACAGTCAAAGAATGCATCTTAAGAAGTTATGAGTTAGTCCATGAAGTTTATCGGCAAAACTTCGTCAACTAACGAAAAGAAGCTGGACAAACCCATGTCAAATTTGCTAGAGAAAAAGAGCAGTTATTTGATAGATGGTGCTTAGCCAAGAAAGTTGAACAAGATTATGAAAGTCTCAAACAACTTGAATTACTTGAAGATTGCAAAAACTGTGTTCATAGTGACATTAAGTCTTATCTTGATGAGCATCAGATTGAAACCTTGGAAAATGCTGCTCGTGCTGCTGATGAGTATTCTTTAATTCATAAATCTTCTTTTGTAAATAAGACTTCTACTCAACAGTCTTCTGGCAGAAAGGTATTTCACCCTTATACAAGCCCTTCTAAAATTTAAACTGGCACAACTTCTAAACATCAAACTTCAGAGAAGCTTGATTCAAGATCCTTGTCTCGTCCTACGTGTACCTATTGCAAGAAAAAAGGACACGTTATTTCTGATTGCTAAAAACTGCAAAATGGACATCATAATTAGGACAGACCTATTCCAAATGCTCTTATTTTTACGAGGTCAAGGTCACGGTCATGTAGTGAAAGCAATACATTTGTTGGGTCTAATAAACCCCAGTCTGATTTGATTATGGAGAAGTATGAACCATTCGTATCGAAGGGTTCTATATCACTCTTCGGTGATTCAGCCTATTCTATCCCTATTAATATTTTAAGGAACTCAGGAGCTTCTCAGAGTCTTTTATTGTCAGGTCCTTTGCCTTTTTCTGAGAAGTCTTCTTCTAATGAGAAATGAGAGTGTTTCTTATTCAGGGAGTAGAGTGCAGCTATGTTAAAATTTCTCTTCATTGTGTAAATTTGTCATCAGACTTAGTCTCAGGACCCGTGACAATCAGAACAGTCTCTGTTTTACCCGTCGAGGGCTTTCATTTCTTAGTAGCCAATGGCTTAGCTGTTGACAAGGTTGTGGTTAATCCACTTGTAACTGACAAGCCTCGCTTGAATCAGAAAGTCGTTCCAATTAAAAACGAATTCCCTGATTTATTTCCAGCTTGTGCAGTAACCAGCGCTATGACAAAGAAAGCTCTTGAAAATGATGTTGATAAGGAAAGTATTCCTTTAGCTGACACGTGTATTGGTCAGGATTATGATGAGGTCACTTTCATTCCATGTTTGGATCAATCAGAAGATATTCATCACAGGGAACCTCTTTTATCGACTCATTCTCTTTATTATAATCAAGGTGATAATCGACAATCACTTGTTATCGAACATGATAAAGATCCTGTGATCTACCTTTTGTTTCAAAGGGCCATTAGTGAAACTGAAGCTACTGAAGTTCCTGTCTGTCATTCATTAAAAATTGAATTCTTATGAGAAAATGGAGACTTCCCGAGGTACCTGCTGATGATGAATGGTCAGTGAACTATCAAATTGTAGTTCCAAAACCTTACAGATAGGAAATACTTAGTCTGGTCCATGAAACTCAATTGGATGAGCATTTAGGGATCAATAAAACTTATCAAAACATCTTAACTCACTTCTATTGACCAAAAATCAAAAGTGTTCTCAGTAAATACTGACAATTAATACCAATATTAATTGGTATGTACAATAAATCTAACATCTTAAAACCTGGTGATGAGGGCGTAAGTGATAATAATCTTATTAAATGGATATACCGCAGATATAAAAACAAAAAACAAGCCTGATATGATGATTTAGAATACGGAGGTCTAGTTAAAGAAGTACAAATTCTTTATGGAGAGGCACTGAAATAAATATAACAACAACAATCGTCTCCCCGGCAGCGAGAAATAGAACGACAAAAACTATCAAAATTACCAAGGATGTTAAAATCTTTTAATCAAGAGCCCTCATATCAACTTCCTCCACCTCTGCAACAAATAGGAAAACAACAATCTTCTTCATCGAGGCGGGAGTCAATTGAAGAGTTTAAAAAAGAAATGGAACAGATGTTGAGAGAAATGGATCAAGAAAAAGAAAAAGCGAGACAAAAAAGAGAAGAATTGAATGAGAGAGAAACTGAGTGGAGAAAGAAATCGTCTCTTTTACCAAGAAAGAAAGATTCTAAAGAAGAATTTTATGATATGCTCCCGGCGCTATTGGGAGTAGTTTCCCTTTGACTACTCAAGGAAGTGGTTTTATTACTTGTCCTAACAATGTTCTCTATGACGTTGAACGGCTAGAAATTCTGATTGGAGGAAAACGTGCTGGAAATAATTTTCCAGAAATCGTTAATGAAATATCTGATATTTGCGAAGATTATTTACAGGCGGTATCATGGATATCAATGTTTATCGATCTCTCATTGATGAAATCGTTGATGATTATTATAGTGATTAAGATCGCTTTGATTAAATAAATGAATAACAAATACGATGATCAACGTGGACCGATCAGGGTCGGGGTAATAAATTCACGATTACCAACTTACGAAGAAGTTTACTGTGATGGACTCGGCGACGTTGTTAAAGGTTTACTTGCGAGGATAGCCCCAAAAGCAATACCGATTGCAAAACAACTAGGAATGAAATCTACTGAACTTGTTCGTGAAAAAATTCCTGGCGCATTTGTTAATTTGCCGGTAAAGCGTTCTCGGGATAGACTAGCACGGTTAATTAGACGAAAACCGCAGCGAGTAAAATTACCCAGCACTGAAGTTATGCCCGCAAATGTCAATAAAATAATAAATCAATCCGCAAATCAAAAACTAGCGGAATTGGCTGCTAATGAGGTTGTTCTCACAAAGTTAACTAACGAAATTATACCGACGAATACAAGTTTTATTTCAGGAAGTGGTCTTCGTGTTAGACGACCATGATTTAGATCATGGCAATTGTTCAAACGTGTATCCGATCCGGCACTATCGATATAGACGCACCGTTTCTCAAAGATGAATCAATACGCGATTATCAATTTTATTCTTATGACGCAAGACAACCAAATCAGCGTGGCCAAATCGAATTACAAGTTCAAGATACAAGCAGATACTTCTTACGCGCTGAGGCATTTATTGAGGTAGAAGGAGAGCTTGTAACAGATGTTCCTCTTAATACAGCATATGGAGCTGATGTCATAGTTGGGTTTCTTAACAATGGTATTATGGCGTTATTTGATAGTGCCACTTACATGATTGATGGAAGAAATATTGAAACAATTCAAAAGGACGTTGATGTTGCTACAAGGATAATAGGTTTAGCAAGATATTCAGATGATTATACTAGCCCATCTGGGCCGTCAATGATGTTCGCCAAAGATAACGCTGATCATCTTGAAAGTAACCAGTATGATATAAGACGACCAAGAAATAATGCAGGCGCTGCTGATATTGATGCTGAAAACATGATTATTAACACCATACCATATTACAACTTAGGTTTTGCTAGACGCAAATTAATCTTGAAAGATGGTCGTAGAAGATTTTCATGCGCTATTCCATTATCTCATATCTTTGGATTTTTTTTAGAAATGTCAGAAAAGTTATCTTTGGAGCGAAACATACAGTTGTACTTGTGAGAAAGGGTAACGATAATGATGCTATTTTTCGACCAGCCGCTGTTGCTGAAGGTAAAGTAATTTTATTTAAACTTTCATAATGGATGCCAGTAATGACCCAATAGCTTGCTGAGGAACAGCGATTACTTTCTTTTATGGATTCAGATGGTAAATCGTTGCTATTATTGTTGACAATGAGCACAATGAACACAGATAGTATTCAGAGTAATACTGCTGGGTTATTTACATGGCATATTGAATCACAACAAGGAGTTTCTGCACCAAGACACATATTTATCGCTTTACAAAATGCTGAACGATTAAATAATCAAGAACGTAGTCATATGATAATTGACAATTTCAATACTAGTGAGGTTTCTGTACGGATTAATGGACACCAGGAACCATCTGAAGATATAACTTTAAATTTTGAAAATAACTACATAGTACGTGCATATCATCGTTTAATGACATTGATGAGACGTGATCAAAATATAGATACCTGTCTATAAAAATCTCACACTTAGATTTTAGAAATCTGTATCCGATGTATTATTTTTCATTAGAACATCTTGATTTATCCAGACAATCTGTCGTTGATATACGCTTTAGAGCTCGTGTAAATCTTGCTGGTGGTGCTAATTACAGAGCAATTGCAGTTATTCTTTCAGATAAATCAATGTTACTTGAAGGTGCTGGTGGAAGAATGAGGGTTATTGACCCTCCAGTAGAAAACGTAATTAAATCACGTATCATATTATACAAATGTCGCATAGTCACGTTAATGTCACGGTGACTTCTGGTCAAGTGAAAAAATTACAATCGAAACTCGCGGGTAAATGCGGAACAAAAATATCACTAAAACAAGATCAAATTTCTAATGGCGGCCCAAAAAATTATCATTAACCAAGACTCAACTTAAACATTTTAATAAAGCATTGGAATCAAAAACAGGGGTTCAACTTCATCTTTCTCCGAGCGTTATTAAATATATGGGTAAAGTTGGTGGTATATTTCCACTTCTTGCAGTATACCAGCGTTAATTGCCGCTGCAGCCCCAGCTGTAGCAAAAGCAGCCGCGTTAAGTGCTGTTGGAACCGCTGCTGGAATGGCATTAAAGAAAGCAACAGGAAAAGGATTAAAGAAAGAAGGAAAGGTCTAAGATTACCATGAACCCCTTATCAGTACGGAAAAGGTCTGAGCCTTCCAGGAACACTTCGTTAGCAAAAAGCATTAGTTTTTACCGATGTCAAACTTAGATTTACTTGATGCTGCAAAAAAGTAAATATAAAAAGTTTTAGAGGTGTTTTTATGCGTGATCAAAATAACCAAACAATTTTGAAACAGGTATTATTAATCTTGATGATAATTCAGGGCCTGGTACTCACTGGGTGGCATACGCAATTGTTCCACATGGAATCGTTTGATTGATTCGTATGGGCTTCCTCCACCAGTTGAGTTTTTAAAATACATAAACACAATAAAAACTCAAGTGTTTTCAACGCCTTTCAACATTACCAACACAAACAATGACAAATTCACCTATATGTGGTCGTGAAGTAATTAATGTACTTGACGCTATATCAAAGTCTTCCAATGCCCCTCATAAAGCCGTTCATGATTATACAAGTAACCGCGTCGTTTTAAACAGATCTTAATGTATAATGGTTGATATTTACGGAAGATCTTCTTCTACCAGTGTTATCACTGTGGGCAAGAAAAAAAAGATGATATTGATTTGTCAAATTTCGCGACTAAAGATGACCTTGCTGAACTTATGAACCTTGCTGGAGTTGACCGAGATGAAGTTGTTATTTTTCAGGATAAATACGGTGTTTTAAAAACGAGCAACATCAAATGGAATGATATAATTCGTAGAGTTCTTGGTGCGGCCATGGATAACATTCCATTATTTACTAATGACGAAAATTTAAAGACTCAAATATATAATTTGCAACTATTAGACATGAAATTGCAAGAAGTGTTGCTAATCGTTTGCTTAACACTGGTGATATAATGACAGGCGAACTCAGCATGATCGGAAAAAAGATAGTTGTTTTAAGAGATCCAACATCTGATGAAGATGCCGCGAGAAAAAAAATGTGTGGACGTTTACTACTATACCACAGATGGTAGATTATCCACGTTGCGGGACGAGTTCACGTAAGTACGTTTACAAATCTCCGTAGAAACTTTAGAAAACTTAGTGAAATCGCAGAGGAATTCTTTGGTGCTCCGTTGACTGCTGACGTGAAGCTCTCTCACATCAAGACGAGCATTGAAACGATTAAGAAAACACTAGAAGATGTCGTAAGTGGAATTCCTGAGAATCGTTAAAAAAATTGATCTGATTAAAATCCCCCTGGAAGTAACTCCGGAACAGATTACCAACATAGTATACACAGTATCGTCTGGATTCTCAACATGGTCACATCAAAATTAAACTCTCAAACATACTGCAGAAGTCACTGGTGTGTACAGGCTGTCTGTGTTCAGTGATGCAAAATTTGAGATATTTACAACGTATCCCTGGCGGCATTCAACCGATAAGTTTTCTGGAGATGTGTCTGTCATATTAAATAAAGGAAACGAAGAAACATCTATTCTCGATGCAGCAGATAAGAAATTAACCGCAACATCTTACTGGTGGTGTCTAGAATTTGTAGCTGAAACACCACAATTGGTTACTAAGTAAAGCATAATGAGTCCCTATTATATAATGAATTTTGAAAAGATTATGCTATTATTTATGCAATTAAAAATTACAAATATGACGGTATAAAAATATCTTGTCAACTGAATCCTGAGAAACTGATTTGTGATTTTGAATCATTACATCAGCGAAAATTTGTTTGAGTTTGTGATTTGGATTTTTAACGTAGCTTTAACAATTTGTCAGTTATATCGCTACGATGTCTGCAGTGTGGCAGGTTATAGTGATGTCAAGCACTGAGGCATCATGCCGCAGACATGTAGCATGATGTCCCACCCAGTCACATTATCTTAACACCAGGCCGACCAGTCCTAACACTAACCTCTTAATGCTGAGAGCCTAGCGAGGCAGCTGTTAGTACCATTTTTATGTCTTTGATATGACTCGGCCGGGGATCGAACCCAGACCTCCCGCATCCAAGGATGACTCTCTAACCACTAGGCCACCGGAGCGAAAATTTGAAGATAGGTGTACATTTCCAGAAGAATAACGATTCATTAAGCTGAATGAACAATCTAAGTTGCAAACCTAGGCGAGAGTCAAAGATACAGTAGTTGAAAAATTCGTTTCTCTCTCACGCGCGATTGAAAAAATTAGATCGGAATTATCTCACGAATTGGAAACAAAAAAATATTAATCCACACGTAAGGCACTTGAGAAAGAGTATGTCAGATCGTGAAACGATTCATTGTAGAAGTGAAAAAGAAAGCGCCGTCACCAATGACCGTAGTGATTCTGAAAGTGAAAGTTATTGCAACAGCTAGCGTTTCAGCTTTGTCTGTGGTAAAGGATTGTGAAAATGAAAACAAGGATAAAGTCACTAGTGATTGTGATAGAGAAAGTGTTAACAAATAAAAACACATGCAATATTTATTCTGATTATAACATTTATTCTGATTTTATTCAGATTTATTTTTATTCAGATTATAATATTTATTCTGAGTCAGATTTATTTTGTCAGATTTATTTTTATTTTGATAATATTTTGTTTTATTTTATTTTGTGAAATTATTATGTAATTTTAAATTTTTTTGTGTTTCTAGTAGGATTTTCATTATTTTGTGTGCCATTTACTCTACTAAAATATGAAATCAATCCTATAATTATTTAGTTTAGTATCATTTACCAGAACAAATTTTGAAATGTGATCGATGATCACAATTTTAAGTATCATTTATCCTAGCAAATTCAATAATCAGTAAAGAATAAGATTTTCATTTTTATTCTGATAATGATGTTTATTCACATTATAATATTTATTCAGATTATAATATTTATTCACATTCTAATATTTATTCTGATAATAATATTTATTCACATTCTAATATTTATTCACATTCTAATAGTTATTCACATTCTAATAGTTATTCACATTCTAATATTTATTCACATTCTAATATTTATTCACATTCTAATAGTTATTCACATTCAAATATTTATTCACATTATAATATTTATTCAAATTATAATATTTATTCAGATTATAATATTTATTCTGATAAAAGTTATTCAGATTATAGTTTATTTTTAGATTTTTTTATTTACTCAGTTTTTTTAATTCAGATTAAAATGTTTATTATGTAATTTTCTGTTTGAGCAGGATTTTGACAATTTTGAGTTTTATTTACCCTATCAAATTATAAAAATCTGATTTTCTCAATTTGGATTAGCATTTACCCCAGCAAATTATGAAATCTGACTGCCTTGACGTTGTCAGGCTGAGTACCATTTACCTGAAATCTGGAAGAAAATCAGTAAATAATAAATTTTGTTATAGTATATTTATTTGTTATTTGTGAAATTATCATTATGTAATTATTTATTTATTTTGTTTTCGATGAGACTTTTATTATTTTGATTATCATCTCCCCCGTCAATCTGACGAAATTGTTTGATAATCTGATTTAATTTGGCTAATATACCCGTCAATTTGATGAAATTGGTTGATAATCTGACTTTAGTTGGGTAATGCACCTGTGAAATCTGTGCAATTAATCATTAAACTGAAATAATATTAATAACAATAAAATCATTTTAAAATCGATGTTAAAATCATTGAATAAAAATTGTTAATGCATTTTACAAATAATCTGATATAATTTGGGTATATACTCATCAATTTGATGAAATTGTGTGATAATCTGAAACATTACGGGTAATATACCCATCAATTTGATTAAATCTGATTTTTTTAAAACTCAGATTCAATGATGTTATTATCATTGAAATTTATTTTTATTCTGCATTGACTTTGTGAAGGGAATTAGATAATATCATTTTAAGCTGGTCAAATCCAATGCAGGAATATGGATAATTCAGAATCTGATCTATATCGCACACAGTCATAATAATATGCTCTCGCTGCAGTTCATTTAACTGTTCCTGCGTTAATAAAAAATTCTTCATCGCCATATTCATCAATAATTATATTAAAACTAAATTTTTCAGCCTTGCCTTTGTCAAGGGTGGATAGTTTTAATATTGTTCTGACTGCACTTTCAAGTATCGCTTTGTTGTATACAAAAATTGATACATTATATAATACCCCTTGATTAAATCAAGAAATAATTATTTGTCAAACGCCAACTTAGACTCTATAACATATTATATAAAACCCTCTACGAAAAGATCTTTATGATGTTACATACAAATTTATATTCAAAAATGCATGTCGCCAATCAAGTGCGTGTCCGTTCTGGTCAGTAAACTTTAAATGTATCCTTGATAATATCGGATTATGACATCGCAGATAAATCGGATTAATGGGTTCTAACATGATCATAATCCAAGGGGTGCTTGAGGTGTACGTGTATATAAGATATATTCCTGCTGGGCCTGACTGGATTTTTCAAGATCTATTTGATAAGTGCTATCAATTGCATCAGATACAAGATTGACTGCAATCGTTGATGTTATATTTACAACACCGGGTGAAATATAACTACCTCCACCGTATGGATCATTGTTATGTTTAAGAATAGCTACTAGTGGGGCTATTTTACTTCAAGTAACAAAAACTTGAATGATAAGAATCAGTTGAATGTACTGATTGAATTGAATATATCGGTTATTTTAAAAACATAATTATGCAATTGTAATACTTCTAAGACAAAAGATGTTCTTTCTATAACTCAAAATATTATCCCATCAGTACCGTGTTTACCACTAATGATGATATTTACTGTACTATTGGACTGCAAAGATTGCGCTCAGTCACTTTCTTAGTGTTTGTTTTACACTCACCACACACATCGTAACGTAGGAGGCTTTTCTTCCAGCGTTGTTCCAAGGATTTTATTAACCTTTGTAGTCTAGGTATATACTTGTTGTAGATGTGGAGTAAGTAGTTTTGTATGTATCACCATGTCAGTAGCAGGCGAATAGAATATTGAGATTGTAGATCCGTCAATATGTCTTTGCATGAGATAGTTTTACATTTAGGTCATTTTGTAAACTTTGGTGGCATATCCGTATTTCATGAACACATTCATTTATTATTGTCAATTGACTTTTGAGATGTCAAGTGGTTGTCACACTTTAATCTTAGATACAAGGATGAATTGTAGAATTTAATGAACGCTGTCCGCTAAATTAGTTCTTGTGACGATGAACGATACAACTTACTCATTTTTCATTTGTCTTTGTATTTTTGTGAAAAATATGTCAAAATAGAATTTGAGGTTGTGATTCTTACTATTTGAGCAAGGTTACGGTAACGGATAATATTCGTCTGTGACCATTTCTTATCAAGGCTGTCAAATTTTAACTGCCAAAGATATTCTGATAGAACTTTACACGGGTTTGCACCTTATCAGACATTATTCATCCATTAACTTAAATTTCAAGATTTATTTTTAGGGCAGCGGGCACGATAAGGATATATCATTTGCAGTTGTACTTTTTATGTTCTGATTGTCTAATAGTCATACATTAATGCTCAATACTTTTAGTTAACGCTTTGAAAGTAGGTCACATTCCATGTCTGCAACATAAATTCTCAGTACTGCCTTAATCTAGTAAGTATTGATAATTTTAGAACATGTGTAACCTCAAGGAATAAAGAATAATAATTCTTCATATGTTTTTACTAATCACTTTTGTCTTTTTGATGAATTACATCTATATCACATAACCTCGTATTGTAGCTCTTCTTATTATATTGTAATATCACTTGTGCTGTTCAGATTGATGTCAAGTTTATCGTTCTATCATGGGATCTTTTAGCTGTTATATAGTTGGTTCAATACGATTCCAATTTGCCAGACTGCTGCGTTGTGTTCTGGCTTAATTTGAAGGGATCGGTAGAGAGCCAGAAGAGCTGTATGTAGATTTCCTTCTTGTCTAAGACAATATGCAAGTAGATTCAGGCATGTATCAGGAAATATTGTTCTTTCATTAGTGTATGACCAGGCTAGGTTAATCAGAGAGATTTGTCTTTGCATTAGCATATTTAGGGCTGAGTAGGTCAGATACTGAAAAAAGTACAGGTAGGGTCTGGCATCCACCACTGCCCAATCATACCAGTAGTGTTTGTCTGGATCTCTGAGGGCAGGATCAGAACCTATTGACCGGAACATTTCATAACAAAAGGGAGGCAGAATGATGTGAGTCTCTGACGGTAGATATGTAACAGATGCAGCTATACATGATTCAAACATTTGGCTAGTTGTCATGTTTTCCGAGAGAATTTTCTCCATGGTTGGAACCTTTAGATGGTTCTCCATACGTGGATAATAACGCATTACTTCAGACACATGGTGTACCACTAAGTCCTGCTCTACAGCACTTAGCACTGCATCAGCATGAGCTAGATATCCCAACCTGAGATAGAACCCAGCAAGTTTGAGTTTCCCTGATGCAACGTCCGATCCTGTTCCATGAAGGAGGAACTTATGTGCATTATCCAAATCTTCAAGATGAAAGATCTGTAATGCTAAACATGATGATGCCAATTGGCAGCCAATGTGACTGGAGAGAAACCTTGTCAGTACAGACAATATGTCCTTCATATGTCTGCTGCTTGTCTGGAATCCATGGATCAGTGTGAACATAAGATCACGTGTTACATTTTGGCCCGACAGTTTCAGGAGCTTGTCGTAACCCATTTGTAGAACATTGAGTACTTCGGTGGCAATGATAGTTTCAAATTTGAACACCGGTATTTCATCCCCTGCCACTATTACTAAATTTTCCATTTTACTTGGTATTTCCTGTAAAGTAGACATTCTACTACAAGCATTAGACAGTGCTTGGCCAATTTGATCACAATCGGTCATCACCAGATATTTGAATTCCATATCAATTAGGCTGACCAATAGCTTGTACAACTTCTGCCTCACAAGTCCCGTCATTTTCCCTAAAAACATATTTTCCTGGGGAATGAAATAATTTGGGCAAATTCCGTCTTTAACCCAGTCACATATTGTTTTCAAAAGCATCTTTAAGCAGAACAGCAGTTTATTAGGTTTCCAGCAATCCTCTGCTGTATTATCTATCAAGTAGAACAATGCAGTCTTGCAGTGGTAACTACTAAGACATTCCCCAATGATAGGTTCGATGAAACTTTTTTTGATGATTTTAATCAAAATGTAACAAGCCATTTGTATGTTGTTCAGTCTCCACATCCGCTCTCTCTCAAATGAAGTAAAGGAGATTCTAAATTCAAGACCTTTCTCTCTGCTTTCAGCAAATCCAACCGGAACTAGAAATACCCCCGTCTTAAGGATATTCTCTAAACGATGGCGCGAAATCCAGTTAGATCTTCTTGTCCCCAACAGCCATGGTATAGTTTCCTGTAGCCAACTATTTACTCCAATGCCAAATGTCTTGTCAGTATTTAATGGAGGGGATATTTTAGTCACTGCTGACCCATGCCTGTCAAGATCAAGGTCTAGAACAAGACGTGAAGAATTCAATACTATCCGACCGTTACAGTCAGCATCCAACATGAAGTTTAGGTCTATATCTCCTCTGTGCAGTGGTCTAAAGCCATATTGAGTCCATATTAGCCTTTGTAGCTTACAATACCCAGGGGGTGTATGCTCGTCAGTTACCACAAGGAAATTTACTTTTCCAGGGACTGCATCTTGCATATTGGTTGTTGCTATGATGAATGAATGAAAATGCACTACATCAAGATCTGATTTCAGGCCCGGTATGGTTGACCCTTCAATTTGACTGCCAAATATCTTACAGGATGAGTTGTTTATAACATCGGTTCGTCTGACATATGTGTCGATGAATGATTTCAGTTGCTCACACTGTTTCCATGTGTTCTTCCTTCTACAGCGGATCCCTTCATTGACTCCAAGTTGATGCAATATTTCCATCAGAATCAATGAGATCTGCGAGAAGGTATCTGCCGTGTCTCTGTGTGCCATAGCTTCTGAAATAGTAAACAATATCATAATAATAATTGTAATAATGACGATGATGGTGAGGATGAAGGGAGAACATGATAAACTTTTGACACTTGATGACGTGGTACCGAAACTTGCTAATGGCAAAGTCCTCAGTAAACTTGATGTCCGTGAGGCATACTGGCATGTGAAACTTGATCAGAAATCAAGTGAACTAACTACAATAATTACACCATCCGGGCGTTACAGATGGGCGAGGTCACCATTTGGACTAAAGGTCTAGAGCGAAATATTTCAAAGAAAACTCACTAAAGCAGCTGGAGATTTGGATGGTTTTTTCACTATATCAGATGATATAATTTTTGCTGGACGTGGAAGGTCTGAATAAGAAGTGAAACTAGATTAGAGAAAATTGCAAAAGTTATACAAGCTATGGATCGAACGGAATATCATGTGAAATGATGACAAGAAAGAAGTAGGAATGGATAAAATCATTTTTCAAGACCGATCACCGTCGGGATAGTAAATTCAATATTACCAACTTACGAAGACGTTTACTGTGATAGATCGGCGATGTTGTTAAAGCCCCAAAAAGCAATACCGATTGCAAAACAACTAGGAATGAAATCTAGTGAAGTTGTTCGTGAAAAAATTCCTGGCGCAATTGATAATTTGCCGGTAAAGCGTTCTCGACAATGAGGGATAGACTAGCACGGTTAATTAGACGAAAACCGCAGCGAGTAAAATTACCCAGCACTGCAGTTATGCCCGCAAATGTCAATAAAATAATAAATCAAGCCGCAAATCAAAAACTAGCGGAACCGGCTGCTAATGAAGTTGTTCCCACAAAGTTTGCTAACGAAATGATACCGACGAATACAAGTTTTATTTCAGGAAGTGGTCTTCGTGTTAGACGACCATGATTTAGATCATGGCAATTATAATAAAATGTTCAAACGTGTATCCGATCTGGCGTTATCGATATGGGCGCCCCGGTTCTCAAAGATGAATCAATACACGATTATCAATTTTGTTCTTATGACGCAAGACAACCAAATCAGCGTGGCCAAATCGAATTACAAGTTCAAGATACAAGCAGATACTTCTTACGCGCTGAGGCATTTATTGAGGTAGAAGGAGAGCTTGTAACAGATGTTCCTCTTAATACAGCATATGGAGCTGATCTCATAGTTGAGTTTGTTAACAATGGTATTATGGCGTTATTTGAAAGTGCCACCTACATGATTGATGGAAGAAATGTTGAAACAATTCAAAAGGACGTTGATGTTGCTACAACAATAATAGGTTTAGCAAGATATTCAGATGATTATACTATATCATCTAGGCCGTCAATGATGTTCGCCAAAGATAACGCTGATCATCCTGAAAGTAACCAGTATGATATAAGACGACCAAGAAATAATGCAGGCGCTGCTGATATTGATGCTGAAAACATGATTATTAACACCATACCAAATTACAACTTAGGTTTTGCTAGACGCAAATTAATCTTGAAAGATGGTCGTAGAAGATTTTCATGCGCTATTCCATTATCTCATATCTTTGGATTATTTTAGAAATGTCAGAAAAGTTATCTTTGGAGCGAAACATATAGTTGTACTTGTGAGAAAGGGTAACGATAATGATGCTATTTTGCGACTAGCCGCTGTTGCTGAAGGTAAAGTAATTTTATTTAAACTTTCATAATGGATGCCAGTAATGACCCAATAGCTTGCTGAAGAACAGCGATTACTTTCTTTTATGGATTCAGGTCGTAAATCATTGCTATCATGGATGTCAATGAGCACAATGAGCACAGATAGTATTCATAGTAATATTGCTGGGTTATTTACATGGCATATTGCATCACAACAAGGAGTTTCTGCACCAAGACACATATTTATCGCTTTACAAAATGCTGAACGATTAAATAATCAAGAACGTAGTCATATGATAATTGATAATTTTAATACTAGTGAGGTTTCTGTACGAATAAATGGACACTACATAGTACGTGCATATCATCGTTTAATGACATTTATGAGACGTGATCAACATATAGATACCGGTCTACAAATTTCACACTTAGATTTTAGAAATCTGTATCCGTTCTATTATTTTTCATTGGAACATCTTGATTTATCCAGACAATCTGTCGTTGATATACGCTTTAGAGCTCGTGTAAACCCAGCTGGTGGTGCTAATTACAGAGCAATTGCAGTAATTCTTTCAGATAAATCAATGTTACTTGAAGGTGCTGGTGGAAGAATGAGGGTTATTGACGCTTCAGTAGAAAACATGTAATTAAATCACGTATCATATTATACAAATGTCGCATAGCCAGGTTAATGTCACGCTGACTGCCGGTCAGGTGAAAAAGTTACAATCAAAACTCGCGGGTAAATGCGGAACAAAAATATCACTAAAAAAAGATCAAATTTCTAATGGCGGTCCAAACAAATTACCATTAACCAAGACTCAACTTAAACATTTTAATTAAGCCTTGGAATCAAAAACAGGGGTTCAACTTCACCTTTCTCCGAGCGCTATTAAAGATATGGTTAAAGTTGGTGGTATATTTCTACTTCTTGCAGCTATACCAGCGTTAATTGCCGCTGCCGCTCCAGCTGTAGCAAAAGCAGCCGCGTTAGGTGCTGTTGTAACCGCTGCTGGAATGGCATTAAAGAAAGCAACAGGAAAAGGATTAAGGAAAGAGGGAAAGGTCTAAGATTACCATGAACCCCTTATCGATACGGAAAAGGTCTGAACCTTCCAGGAACACTTCGTTAGCAAAAATCTTTAGTTTCTTACCGATTTCAAATTTCAATTTACTTGATGCTGCTAAAAAATTAAATATAAAAAGTTTTAGAGGTGTTTTTATGCGTGATCAAAATAACCAAACAATTTTGGAACAGGTATTATTAATCTTGATGATAATTCAGGGCCTGGTACTCATTGGGTGGCATACGCAATTGTTCCACATGGAATCGTTTAATTGATTCGTATGGGCTTCCTCCACCAGTTGAGTTTTTAAAATACATAAACACAATAAAAACTCAAGTGTTTTCAACGCCTTTCAACATTACCAACACAAACAATGACAAATTCACCTATATGTGGTCGTGAAGTAATTAATGTACTTGACGCTAAATCAAAGTCTTCCAATGCCCCTCATAAAGCCGTTCATGATTATACAAGTAACCGCGTCGTTTTAAACAGATCTTAATGTATAATGGTTGATATTTACGGAAGATCTTCTTCTACCAGTGTTATCACTGTGGGCAAGAAAAAAAAGATGATATTGATTTGTCAAATTTCGCGACTAAAGATGACCTTGCTGAACTTATGAACCTTGCTGGAGTTGACCGAGATGAAGTTGCTATTTTTCAGGATAAATACGGTGTTTTAAAAACGAGCAACATCAAATGGAATGATATAATTCGTAGAGTTCTTGGTGCGGCCATGGATAACATTCCATTATTTACTAATGACGAAAATTTAAAGACTCAAATATATAATTTGCAACTATTAGACATGAAATTGCAAGAAGTGTTGCTAATCGTTTGCTTAACACTGGTGATATAATGACAGGCGAACTCAGCATGATCGGAAAAAAGATAGTTGTTTTAAGAGATCCAACATCTGATGAAGATGCCGCGAGAAAAAAAAATGTGTGGACGTTTACTACTATACCACAGATGGTAGATTATCCACGTTGCGGGACGAGTTCACGTAAGTACGTTTACAAACCTCCGTAGAAACTTTAGAAAACTTAGTGAAATCGCAGAGGAATTCTTTGGTGCTCCGTTGACTGCTGACGTGAAGCTCTCTCACATCAAGACGAGCATTGAAACGATTAAGAAAACACTAGAAGATGTCGTAAGTGGAATTCCTGAGAATCGTTAAAAAAAATTGATCTGATTAAAATCCCCCTGGGAGTAACTCCGGAACAGATTACCAACATATTATACACAGTATCGTCTGGATTCTCAACATGGTCACATCAAAATTAAACTCTCAAACATACTACAGAAGTCACTGGTGTGTACAGACTGTCTGTGTTCAGTGATGCAAATTTTGAGATATTTACAACGTATCCCTGGCGGCATTCAACCGATAAGTTTTCTGGAGTTGTGTCTGTCATATTAAATAAAGGAAACGAAGAAACATCTATTCTCGATGCAGCAGATAAGAAATTAACCGCAACATCTTACTGGTGGTGTCTAGAACTTGTAGCTGAAACACCACAATTGGTTACTAAGTAAAGTATAATGACTCCCTATTATATAATGAATTTTGAAAAGATTATGCTATTATTTATGCAATTAAAAATTACAAATATGACGGTATAAAAATATCTGATCAACTGAATCCTGAGAAACTGATTTGTGATTTTGAATCATTACATCAGCGAAAATTTGTTTGAGTTTGTGATTTGGATTTTTAACGTAGCTTTAACAATTTTCCAGTCATCTCGCTACGATGTCTGCAGGGTGGAAAGTTTATAGTGATGTCTAGCAATGAGGTATCATGCCGCAGACATGTAGCATGATGTACCACCCAGTCACATTATCTTGACACCAGGCCGACCAGTCCTAACACTAACCTCTTAATGCTGAGCGCTGATAGTACCATTTTTATAAGTCTTTGGTATGACTCGGCCGGGGATCGAACCCAGACCTCCCGCATCTAAGGAGGAGTCTCTAAACACTAGGCCACCGGAGCGAAAATTTGAAGATAGGTGTATATTTCCAGAAGAATAACGATTCATTAAGCTGAATGAACAATCTAAGTTGCAAACCTAGGCGAGAGTCAAAGATACAGTAGTTGAAAAATTCGTTTCTCTCTCACGCGCGATTGAAAAAATTAGATCGGAATTATCTCACGACTACGAAACAAAGAAAATATTAATCCACACGTAAGGCAGTTGAAAAAGAGTATGTCAGATCGTGAAACGTTTTATTGTAGAAGTGAAAAGGAAAGCGCTGTCAGCAGTGACCGTAGTGATTTTGAAAGTGAAAGTTATTGCAACTGCTTGCGTTTCAGCTTTGTCTGTGGTAAAGGATTGTGAAAATAAAAACAAGGATAAAGTCACTAGTGAATGTGATAGAGGAAGTGTTAACAAATAAGAACACATGCAATATTTATTCTGATTATAACATTTATTCTGATTTTATTCAGATATAATTTTATTCAGATTATAATATTTATTCTGAGTCAGATTTATTTTTTCAGATTTATTTTTGTTTTGATAATATTTTATTTTATTTTATTTTATTTTGTGAAATTATTATATAATGTTTCATTTTTTCTGTTTCTAGTAGGATTTTCTTTATTCTGAGTGCCATTTACTCTATTAAAATATGAAATCAATCCTATAATTATTTATTTTAGTATCATTTACCAGAACAAATTTTGAAATGTGATCGATGATCACAAATTTAAGTATCATTTACCCCAGCAAATTCAATAATCAGTGAAGAATAAGATTTTCATTTTTATTCTGATAATAATATTTATCCAGATTAAAATAATGATTCACATTCTAATAATTATTCAGATTATAATATTTATTCTGATAATAGTTATCCAGATTATAATATTTTTTATATTTTTATATTTATTCAATTTTTTAAAATTCAGATTATAATGTTTATTATGTAATTTTGTTTTCAGCAGGATTTTAACAATTTTGATTTTCATTACCCGATTAAATTAAAAAATCTGAATTTCTCAATCTGGATTACCCTCTACCCCAGCAAATTATGAAATCTGACTGCCTTGACGTTGTCAGGCTGAGTACCATTTACCTGAAATCTGGACGAAAATCAGTAAATAATAAATTCTGTTATAGTATATTTATTTGTTATTTGTGAAATTATCATTATGTAATTATTTATTTATTTTGTTTTCGATGAGACTTTTATTATTTTGATTATCATCTCCCCCATCAATCTGATGAAATGTTTTGATAATCTGATTTAGTTTGGCTAATATACCCGTCAATTTGATGGAATTGTTTGATAATCTGATTTAGTTTGGCTAATATACCCGTCAATTTGATGAAATTGGTTGATAATCTGACTTTAGTTGGGTACTATACCCGTTAAATCTGTGAAATTAACCATTAATCTGAAATAATATTAATAACGATAAAATCATTTTGAAATAGATGTTAAAATCATTGAATATAAAATTGTTAATGCATTTTACTAATAATCTGATAGAATTTGGGTATATACTCATCAATTTGATGAAATTGTGTGATAATCTGAAAAATTATGATTAATATACCCATCAATTTGATTAAATCTGTTTTTTTTTAAAAATCAGATTCAATGATGTTATTATCATTGAAATTTATTTTTATTCTGCATTGTGAAGGGAATTAGATAATATCATTTTAAGCTGGTCAAATCCAATGCAGGAATATGGATAATTCAGAATCTGATCTATATCGCACACAATCATAATAATATGCTCTCGCTGCAGTTCATTTAACTGTTCCTGCGTTAATAAAAATTCTTCATCGCCATATTCATCAATAATTATATTAAAACTAAATTTTTCAGCCTTGCCTTTGTCAAGGGTGGATAGTTTTAATATTGTTCTGACGGCACTTTCAAGTATCGCTTTGTTGTATACAAAAACTGATACATTATATAATACCCCTTGATTAAATCAAGAAATAATTATTTGTCAAACTCCAACTTAGTCTCTATAACATATTATATAAAACCCTCTATGAAAAGATCTTTATGATGTTACATACAAAATTATATTCAAGAATGCATGTCGCCAATCAAGCGCGTGTCCGTTCTGGTCAGTAAACTTTAAATGTATCCTTGATAATATCGGATTATGACATCGCAGATAAACGGGACTAATGGGTTCTAACATGATCATAAATTAAAGTTGTGCTTGAGGTTTAAATATATATAAAATTTATCTCTCTTGACAAGTCAAGGAAAACAGGTGTTGATATCGCTGCTTCATTAGGAAAATCACCAGGAGGTCCATTGGCTAAATACCCAGGAGAAAAACATCATCCTCGATGTAATTATTGTGGTCCTGGAACCCGACTTGACATCCGACTTGACGAGCGAGATCAACCAAGACCCGGAGAGTATCCAATAAATGCTATTGATCACGCATGTCACGTTCATGATGTAGCGTATAAAAATTTACAACAACGACATATTGCAGATGTTAAGTTGATTCACTCGTTAAATTCTATAGAAAATAGATCACTCAGAGATAAACTTGCTAGTTTCGTAGGAAAATCTGCGATGAAAGGTAAACTAGTACTAGGGACCGGTAATTAATCAGCCGGTTATGATAATGGAACTGATTTATTATAGCCGAAGATGATATTTGAGGAGTAGAGCAGCGATTAGTAAACTTGCTGATGCAGCAAATGTCACACGTTCTGTTGCTGAAAATTGGTTAGCACGACAGGCAATATGGCAAATTTAACTATCAGCACCTTAAAATAAAATCAGTATGCACATTTTGATGTCAGCGCTCCTAATGAAGTTCATCAAACAGATATTTTGTTTATACCACACTATACCGTTAAAACTGGTAGACGTCAATCACACACATATAAATACACGTTGACTGTCGTTGACGTTGCAAGTATATATAAAGAGGCAAAACCGCTATCAACTACACCAGCATCTGTTGTATCTGCTTTTGAATGAATTTATCAACGAGGACCCTTACAATGGCCACAATTTCACCGGTTGATCCTGGCAAATAATTTGTTGGTGCAATATCATCTCTGATGAAAAAACATAATGTCAAAATCAGACGAGGACATACAGCAAATCATCGTGATCAGGCGATTGTTGAACGATTTAATCAAACACTGACGAGCGATTGTTTGGATATGAGAATGCAAATGAAATAATTCAGAAAGACAAGAGATCTCATGATTTGGTTGCAAGACTACCATGTATAATAGCTACATTCAATAATGAAATTACTCGTGCAATTTCTATGAAACCCATCAATGCAATCACACAAAAAAACATACCAATACAACGACAAGACTCCTTCTCAAAGGAACCAGTACTAGGTAATGTGACTGTAAGATATTTATATGAACCTGGTGAACTCGAAGGTGGTAAAAAAGAGCAACTGATCCTATTTTAGTGTGACGACACATAACATTTCCAGTGTGGTAAGATCCACGGTTAGACCTGCAATCTACAGATTAGATTCGACTGCTGCTCAGCGTGGATTTGTACGTGAACAATTACAAGTAATTCCTGAAGACACACAATTACCACCGTCTTCACTTTTGTGAACTAGCGCCTTGACGTCGATTAAACTCAAGACAAGTCAGTAACACATTTTAGCGTGTCACCAAGACTACTATTAATTCTATATACGGTAAACTGTCTTGGATTATTATTTGAATACTGCCACAACATTACTGTGTTACGGCTCGCACAATGATTATTCTGTTGCTGTTTCAATGTCTTTATAAATTCAGCGTCGAGATCAAAGTCGGGTTTATTTTTTGTGACACTGTTTATTACTTTTTTTTTCTTACTACATCATCGCTATTGCCAGCAATGGTTTCCTGAGTTTGATTTATACTTTCTGTGATGCTTATGATAACCCTCTGCAACTAAGATATTCTTCTGACTCTAGACACTGCGAGATAAGCTAGGTTTGACCATTCGATGCGATCATCCAAAATCCAAATATTAGTATCAGAAATAGTTAATCCTTGTGACGAATGAATCGTTATAGCATATCCCAGCGTCCACGGAGTTTTGTCCATCGTTAACGCGCTCTCAACAACACTTACAGGAACTAAAAGAATAACATTTAACACAATATTTTGTTTACTACCGCAACCTGGAATTTCAACGTCGATATTTTGCCGTCGAGTATCTGCTGGTCGATAAGACAATGCTACAGGTAGATTTGAAAACTTTATGTAACAGAAATAATTGTTGTTGAAGTGTATAACGAACTATCTTTCTACTTGCAACTATCAAACCATCTGGTCTCCACATATTCCAAAAATCATTCATAGGAGTTTCTGAAATCATCTCACGTATTATTTCACAATGAATTTTATTTGGTTGGAGTCTGATTAATTTCTTAAGCTAGCTTAATTCTGGATCAAGCGCTTATAATCATTAGTTATTTCCTCATAATAATCTACGAACGTTTCTAATCATTAATGCAGAGACCATGCAACAAAAGGTGGCGGTTGACCATGATCACCACACATTATCTCAGCAATGTTCTTGACAACAATCAATCAAAAAATATTTTTAATGTCTCCAACGACACTGCACATATTTCATCTCAGATAATAATCTTTGGAATATATTTTTTACCCATTCGTTCAGGAGTCTATGCATCCCCCTTCCACCGAAAGAATCTGTGATAAGTATGAGATTTAACTCCTCGTTCGTTCATTTCTCTGGCGAGTCTATGTGTAGGGGTTAATACAATTATATCAACCTATCTTGAAGAACTCCGACAAAATAATTCGATCACACGTGTTGGTTTACCGAACCTCACGGTCCATTGAGATAAACAGTCTTATGTCTGGTCACATGATCATATACTGATGGTGCTAATGACAATTTTGATATTCGATATTTTTTCGGTAATAAATATCCTAGATTTCAACGTCGGCAGATTCAGTATAACTAAGTATCTTTTTTGTTTTATTCTCCATTAGCCCCACGAGGCATCAGCGCCGATATGTAATTGTTCTAGCAATACTGCATTCTTTTTAGTGATATAAAATGAATATGTGGCTACTCTAAGGGCGGTATCAGGACATTTATTTATCATCGATAATAAATTTATCGAAATGTACGCGAGCATTAAAGATTCTACATTTGTAAATTGTGGTGACTCACAACTGTACCTAACTTTTTTGTCTGATAAGTTAACATTACTTTGACTTATAAATGTGTTTCTCTTCGTTGTATCAGTAATAATACAATCAAGTTCAGCATCATCTATAATTAATCTTGTACAATGTTGTTCATGATCATATTATCCTCCTTCGGTAAATTTCATAATTATTTTTCTGCCAAGATCTTTTGCAATTTTATTCTCAAAATCAGTTATATCAGGATTTTCATCATCAGAATACTTCTTTTGTTGTGGTGACCAAATTTGTTTCTGCGGACTATATGATGTAATTGTTTCACTTACAATCAACGATATTAATACATTTTACATCGAGCATATATCGTAATAAAACTATTGCAGTTCAACCTCGTTCGCTAACATGTTTTCCAAACCAAACAGCGACAATCTGATGAAGGATTTTTGGTACACATTCGAGCGACTCAATGCAAGTAAATACAGTCAAGTCAAAATCTGCTAAAGGTCCGTTTATCTTAACCCTTATCATCTCGTGCGTTGGATGTCCTAATCTCTTAAAGTATTAAGAAAACTTTCCCATTCCAAGAAAGTTTCCAGGATAACATGCAACCATATCAACCGAGATAACGTCCTTATAATTGTATCTGGTGTTCTATAATCCACCATGCCAGTACTATATCGTCAAGAAAATCAAACCTTGTAGGCTTCCACGAATTTTCTCTCAAGCAAAATGAGCTGCGAATGATAGAATCGTAAAACAATTACTGAGCAATTTTTCATGATCGTTGGTGTATTTTGACACAATATCTTTCATTTTTGTATGAAGAAATTCAGTTCGATAAATCTCACCATTAGGTGTTACAAACTGATCAAATTTATTTGCAACATCGTCACGAAATTCTTTCTTGGCGCTATGAATACTTTTAATCAGAGTTTCCGTCAGATGAACCAGAGCTCGCCTCCGCAAGTCATGGGTTCTTCTGTCAAGATCGAATCTAGCTTTAGAAGGTTCGATTGTAGATAATCTTTAAAATTCTTCCATATTATAATTAAGGCAAATATATACTTAAATTGAAGTATAATTATATATAATGATTCAAACAAAGAATAACTGAAAATGACTAATGATGGGTTTTACAACTCGCTGTAAGAAAGTCTGCGTAAACAAATTCTGTAGAATTCACCTACAAAGCGTACGAAGAGGGAGTCTAGGACCAAAGCCGTGTTTGAAGTGTGGTTTTGGGGTTAGAGGAGAAACGCAGTGGTGTGTGCAATGTGGTGGAAAAAGTACAGAGAGCTAAAACGATAGCATGATTTTTAAAAAAATAACTCCATTAATGACAAGGTCATAAAAGCGCCGAAGACTATCTCGCCAGATTTTCAAAATATATATTTAGACAAATAATATTTTTATATGTAATGGAGCATAATGAATTTGTGAAACATACCATCATACAGAATTCTGAAGCAACTCGTGATGATATCATCAGGAACTGTCGACTAAAAAAATCAGTACGGAATGTTATTAATACTGTTTATCTCGTATTCAATGCTGGAGGGAATAAAATGTATCGTTGTCATAAATGTATCTATGAATGTTTTCATGGATTAATCGAAAAAATTTTGTGATCGATCATATTATTCCAGATCCAAAAGATAATTCCTTGGGTAATTTACAAGCTATTGCACAGAGTCAGAATAGAAAAATTTGGAAATACTGGCTGTAATGATAAGAACACCAAAGCAGTTGTAGCGACAAATGAAGAGACAGGCGAAGAAATAATTTTTCAATCAACAAATGCACCTGGCAAATATTTTGATATTTGCAGGAGTTCAAGACACTTTGTCGCAAATAATATAACCAGATCGGCGTTTTCGAAGAAGTATAAAAAAAAAATAATTAATATTTCAGTATATCCCATTGTTACATACAAACACTCTTGATGAAGGGAGATAACTCTGTCGGATAAATGATAGAACTATTAAAAAGTTATCTCGCCTGTATTTTACAATAGTATTATCTTATAAATTATTAATTTTTGGTTAATTTTCTTTCCATCGTGTTGCAAACAATATAACTAAATCGGTATTTTCAACGAAATACACATAAAGGTATGTTACTTCAGAGTATGACTCTATTGTAAGACAGAGAAATTCGACGTCAATTACTTTGTCATTGGACAAAGTCAAGGGATATAACTCTGGTAGGTAAAGGAAGAGCCTATATCTATTGAAAACAATTATTTACTGATGAATAATGGTTTATTTTCGTTGGTTTATTAAAAAAAATTATCCTTATTTTTCTGAATCCGTTAGGTTTCTTGCCTCCTCTACAAACAGCGAATAAGCCACCCCGATTTCGTGAGCTACTTTTAGATTTCTAAGTATTGGCTAGCTTATATAGCATAAGACCCGTGTATTATTGGGGTTCTCTCCAAGCTCGAACTTCTGATACTCCTTGAGAAGTAAAGTCTGTTTTTTCATCGGCAATGGCAACTACAAAGCTAACAGCAAGAAAATAAACCGGACGATGAAAAACTGCATGGAAAACTGTACCATCAAGAGAGATATGAATCAATATAATATGTGCAAGTATAAAACTATAAAACTATACAAATTTTAAATTGCATTGAATTATTACAAACAGAACCAAACTCAGCGCACAAACAGCACCAGGAATAAAAAAAAAGAAAAGAGGCGAGGCATAGAGAAATAAAAGAACTTGAGAAATATTTCGACACAGAAAGAATTGAAACATAAGAGGGAGCTTTTCTGAGGTGTTCCTATAAAAAGAAAATTGACACGACAAAACTACCAGCAGAGAAAGAAACCCATCAGTGGGAACAATGATTGCATCTTTAAGTATGTAAAAAAAGACTTCACAAACCTAACGGATATTTTGAACATGAATGGGCAGAATGGTTTCATCTTAAGACCCAAAGGGACAGATCCAATCATGCTATATGGTGATATGGAAATTGCTGGTGGGACAATTAAATTAAAAGAACCAAAATCATTTCTGAGAAAGATTAAAAGGAGAACAGGAGAGCTACATATTAAACACATACCATTGAAATCCAACTCAAAGCAACGGTGAAAAATTTTCAGCAAAAGTTACAATTTAAAGTTGTAAGGGCTAGAACGGATACAGTTCCGGGATACGAAATAAAAATGGCATTATGAGACGTTTGCACACATTGGGGTGGAGTTCTTCCAATATAATTTAATTAAATTATGATGAAAGTTCCACCCTGGCTCGTAAGGTTAGAAAGTTAAATTAATGACGAGGTTGATTTACAGCTCTGAGCCCCCAGTCAGCTATGCCGACGGTTAAATTATAGAGAACACGAAGATGAAATTCAATCAATAACAATTTAATAAATTCGATAATTTAAAAACGATAACTTCCAATCACTCGTCTTTCCCTCGACCAAGTGACGGCCTAATTCATCCCGTGATTTACAGTGTGAGTTCGATTTTCCCCCGTCCTTGCATCTACTCATCTATTTCTTTCCCGCTAATTCCTTCCTTCTTTCCGTTCCTTTAACACCTCCTTCGACTTCGTTTCCCTCTCTACTATTTCCTCCTCCAATTTCGCTCCCAGACTTCAACTTCTCCTGACTTCTCCCCTTTCTTCTCCTTTCCTCCGTCTCTCTATCTGAGACTACGGGACCAAACTGTAACTGGTCTGTCCCTCAAAGCTTCCTGTGAAACACCACAAGGCGTTAACATATGTTTTGTCGAATCTCACCTCACACTATATCGACAATTAATCAGCAGGTAAGGCCATCACGGTTTCGGTCACGCATGCGTACACATCGAAATTCCCACACACTTCTTGCAGGGTAAACAATAGCGTAATAACACGGTATCAGCGAATTGTCATACAAACATCAATACATTGCGTCACATCAGTATATACACATATATATTTAATCTCATTGTACTACAATCTGACAACAATCAGACGCATGTCTGTACATTACACAAATATTCAACAATGGCAAAATCTATAATCATATGAACACATGTGTTAGTCTGCTTATAAAATACCCACATAGCGACGAATTACAATATTAACTCTTACGACGGCTAGCAAGCTATATAATTCTTTACAAATATCAACTCATTTCTTCAAAATATGCAAACATATTAACAAAACAAAGTCATTCTTCGTACTACAATTCTAGTAATAATAAAGTATACATACGACCTACAATTAAAATGCAGTCGCATTCCACAAAGACCGAACAAATATCAAACTGACCTTATTTGAAGCTCTCTGTACTTAGAATTTCCTGTTCTAAGATTTTCCCGCCAATAACGAATGGCTATTCGGAGTTACGCTAACCTCCACTCTGGGTAATTTCTCTTAGCGAACTAATTCTTGCCGGAAGACGCGGAGATAACATTCTACCCAAATGAAGGTCTCTCCCCATCTCGATTCTGATTGGGTGGCGCTGTGACCCTGTCCAATCGTCTTAGTGGCCAGTTCAACCTGTCTGTCTGTCTGCAGGGAAAAGAAGTTAAGACACTCCCACTTCTTCAGGCAACTTCTTTTGATCTTGGACAAATATTTCCACACCTAGGTCATAATTGGCTATCTGTGGCTTCGCAACTCCGAGGTCCGGCTCTCCACTTCTAACCACGGCAATCTTAGGTAATGGATTAGTGGTAGCCTGCGGCAATGTTTAACATCAAACAAATGGCTTGTCATAATCACTTTGATAATACATGTTTCAACTGGGCTACCCTGGGTCGGGGTAAACATGACACATTAGAATACAAGAAGTGGAAAAAGAGAAGTTCTGCACAATCAAAACGGTCCTCTTTTTAATGGATTCCTTATAAAAACTTGGTACAAAGGATGTATTTTGTATGTATGGAAAAGCGGGACGCACTCCAAAGAGGTGCAGGTAAAAATAAGAAGAAAAAAAACCACAACTACGAGTAGAACAGTTACACCACAGAAGTAAGACGATCTTCCCTAGACAGACAAAAACACAACCAGCATTAAAAATAGAAAAATCAAAAGAGAAACAGGATAAACAACAAAGACAACAATTCCCAGAAAAAGAAAACGAGTTACAAGAAGGCAGACATTTTCAAAAACAAAAGTCTAAACAACAGCAACAACAGAAGCAACAACCAATCCATAAACAGAAACAGCCAAAAAAAAAAGAACCGAATGAGAAGCAAAATCAAATACAGAGTAAACAGCAGAACCAACAACAAAAGCAAATGGAAGTGAAAGAACAACAAAAACAAGAACGACAAGAACAATAAAAGAAGCAGAAAAATTAGAACCCCAAGATGAAATAGGATAACAGAAGCAAAAAACGACCAAATAAAACACTAACTAATTAGCAGAAAAAGGACAGAGGATAAGAATAGAGAAAGCGAAACCATCTACAAGCAAAGAATCAGAAAAAGTACAATTGAAAACTACCCCGAGAGAGAGAGAGAGAGAGGAAAAGGAAAAAGATCTACAAGCTATCGTCCGATGATGAACTGTACCTTGAAAAAACATGACATTGTTGAGACGTCAAGTCTACCTATATAATATGAGAAAGAATACAGAACAAGCAACCCATACAAGTCTTAAGAAAACAAACACACAAGCAAAATATACAATAAGAGAGAGCGCACTGGCACAAAAAAAGACAAGCTAGGAAGAAATACATAAGTAAAAAAACAAACATTGAAAAGAAAAAATGTAACGAATAGCATTCACCTTGAATAAATGCATTAAGCATGCGGGTACACTTACAGTTAGGAAGGTGGGCCAAACTACATGATCTGAAATGTTCATAAGAGGGACGCCCCCCCATAAAACTTCAAAAGAAAAAAGTACACCTTCCCACCATGTCACCACGTGCTGGGTGCTCTTGTACACTCCCCAGGGTTGATTATGGGGAAAGGCGTGTAGAAGTCTGTTGTACGTAGAGAAGGCCCCATTTGTATGTTGTGTGCCGTCCACAGAGTTAAGTTATAGAATAAGTTAGTGTTGTGCCGTCCACAGAATTAAGTTATATAATATTTCATGTTGTGCCGTCCATAGAACCAAAATTATATATAATACTGTGAATACTATGCTATATGTACTGTGCTAAGATTTTATATTCTGTAAATATTTCGTATCGCCCCCTGAACTTGATAGAATATCGTTTGGTAATCTAGGGTTTCGCATGGGAGTTGTACCTTCCTTAGATCTAAGATTGTAAATATCGCCCTCTGAGCTTGCTAGAATATCGTTTGGTAATCTAGTAGTTTTAAATTTATATTTATTATGTAATGAATTTTGAAAATATTAATGCTATTATTTATGCAATTAAAAATTACAAACATGACGGTATAAAAATAACTGATCAACTGAATCCTGAGAAAATTAGTTGTGATTTTGAATCATTACATCAGCGAAAATTTGTGTGAGTTTGTGATTTGGATTTTTAACTTAGCTTTAACAATTTTTCAGTCATATCGCTGCGATGTCTGCAGTGTGGCAGTTTATAGTGATGTCTAGCACTGGGGCATCATCCCGCAGACATGTAGCATGATGTCCCACACAGTCACATTATCTTGACACCAGACCGACCGGTCCTAACACTAACCTCTTAAAGCTGAGCACCAAGCGAGGCAGCTGTTAGTACCATTTTTGTAAGTCTTTGGTATGACTCGGCCGGGGATGGAACCCAGACCTCCCACATCCAAGGAGGACGCTCTAACCACTAGGCCACCGGAGGGAAAATTTGAAGATAGATATACATTTCCAGAAGAATAACTATTCATTAAGCCGAGTGAATAATCTATGTTGCAAACCTTGGCGAGTCAAATATACAGTAGTTGAAAAATTCGTTTCTCTCTCACTCGCGATTGAAAAAATTAGATTGGAATTATCTCTCGAATACGAAACCAAATAAATTATTAATCCACGCGTAAGGCAGTTGAGAAAGAGTATGTCAGATCGTAAAACGAATCATTGTAGAAGTGAAAAAGAAAACGCTGTCACCAGTGACCGTACTTATTGTGAAAGTGAAAGTTATTGCAACAGCTAGCGTTTCAGCTTTGTCTGAAGTAACGGATTGTGAAAATGAAAACAAGGACGAAGTTACTAGTGACTGTGATAGTGAAAGTGTTAGCAAATACTAACACATGTAATATTTATTCTGATTATAATATTTATCCTGATTTTATTCAGATTTATTTTTTTTGAGATTATAATATTTATTCTGATTCAGATTTATTTTTATTCTGATAATATTTATTTTAATTTTATTTTGTGAAATTATTATTATGTAAATTTTTTTTATTTTTTTCTCTTTCTAGTAGGATTTTCATTATTTTGAGTGACATTTACTCTAGCAAATTATGAAATCGGTCCCATAATCAGTGAAAAATAAGATTTTCATTTTTATTCTGATAATACTATTTATAAAGATTCAATTATTTATTTACATTATAATATTTATTCAGATTATAATATTTATTCAGATAATAGTTATTCAGATTATAATACATTTTGGATTTTGTTTATATTTATTCATATTCAGTTTTTTTAAATTCAGATTATAATTTTTATTATATAATTTTCTGTTTTAAGTAGGATTTTCACAATTTCGAGTTTCATTTACCCCATGAAATTAAAAAATCTGACTGATTTTCTCAATTTGGATTAGCATTTACCCCAGCAAATTATGAAATCTGACTGCCTTGACTCTGTCAAGGTTGTGTACCATTTACCTAAAATCTGGACGAAAATCAGTAAATGATAAATTCTGTTATAGTATATTTATTTGTTATTTGTGAAATTATCATTATGTAATTATTTATTTCTTTTGTTTTTGGTGAGACTTTTATTATTTTGATTATCATCTCCCCCATCAATTTGATGAATTTGTTTGATAATCTGATTTAATTTGGCTAATATACCCGTCAATTTGATGAAATTGGTTGATAATCTGACTTTAGTTGGGTACTATACCCGTCAAATCTGTGAAATTAACCATTAATCTGAAATAATATTAATAATGACAAAATCGTTCTAAAATCAATGATAAAATCATTGAATATAAATTTGTTAATGAATTTTACTAATGATTATAGGTTACTGCATTTGTATGGGAAAATACGAACGATTGTTTTTTGAACGGAATACTGGCGTGTCTAGTTAAAATTGATATTTGGAGTCACATTGTGAATGAATGTGCATTGCAACAACTTTTCCATTTGATCTGGAATAAATAGATTTTGGTATTTTTCTCGATGATATGAAATTTCGTGATTACGGACTGGATTTGTATGTGACAATTCCACATGAAATACATGGGATTGAAGAAGCTAGGGAGAAGCGTGTTGACATCTCCAAATGTGTTTCTGTTTCTTTCACTGAATGTTCGAAATCATAATGTGGGGAAAATATGAAGTCTTTCAATTGCATTTATCAAAAAGACGCTATGGAATTTAATGCTTATTTTATTTTGAGTGCAGTAAGGAGGATGTAATTGCATTTATCATCGAAATTACAGTACAATTTCGAAATGTTTAATCCAGATTGAGAACCTATGACATGGCTCATGTAATTTGGATTTGCAGAACTAAGAAAGTACAATTTGAGGAAATTCAGGATGTAAAACTGTAAGTATATTTTTTTTGCCATTCTTATCACCAGCTAAAGAAGAGTATATGACTTGTCACTTGTATGTTATTTGTAAGGACCTTATCTTGCATCTGTTATATACTGTAGTAGCCTAAATCCGAAACAGTGTATCAACGCGGAATGTGCCAAAGCAGCTGGTATGTAGCAGTCCACGAAACATCTGTGTCAGTTCATTCAGAAACAAATTGAAACAACCACAACGTAAAGCGCTTCTACGCGAGGGTACATGATTTGTTTACAAATCAAAAGTACTGGCGTCTGCGTCCATTGTTTGTTTACAATAGAAAGTAGTTTCTTTTTGCACGTGAATGCTGTAGGTATATGCGCGCGCGGGTTCAATATCGGGTAATATTGCACGATACTGACAATGTAAAGTTAACGCTGGAAAAATGAACATATAATAATCTGATATAATATGGGTAATATAATCATCAATATGATGAAAGTGTGATAATCTGAAAAATTATGGGTAATATACCCATCAATTTGATTAAATTCGTATTTTTAAAAATCAGATTCAATAAATTTTATCATTGATATTATTTTTATTCTGCCTTGACTTTGTCAAAGGAATCAGATAATGCCATATTAAGCTAATCAAATTCAATGCAAAAATGTGCATAATTCAGAATCTGATCTCTATCGCCCACAATCATAATAATATGCTCTGGCTGCAGTTCATTTAACTGTTCCTGCGTTAATGAAAAATTCTTCATCGCCATATTCATCAATAATTATATTAACACTAAATTTTTCTGCCTTCACTTTGTCAAGGGTGGATAGTGTTAATATTGTTCTGACGGCACTTTCAAGTATATCTTTGTTGTATACAAAAACTCTTCATACATTTTATAATACCCCTTGATTAAATAAAGAATAATTATTTGTAAAACGCCAACTTAGACTCTATAACATATTATATAAAACCCTCTACGAAAAGATCTTTATGATGTTACATACAAATTTATATTCAAAAATGCATGTCGCCAATCAAGCGCGTGTCCGTTCTGGTCAGTAAACTTTAAATGTATCCTTGATAATATCGGATTATGACATCGCAGATAAATCGGATTAATGGGTTCTAACATGATCATAATCCAAGAGGTGCTTGAGGTGTACGTGTATATAAGATATATCCCTGCTGGGCCTGACTGGATTTTTCAAGATCTATTTGATAAGTGCTATCAATTGCATCAGATACAAGATTGACTGCAATCGTTGATGTTATATTTACAACACCGGGTAAAATATAACTACCTCCACCGTATGGATCATTGTTATGTTTAAGAATAGCTACTAGTGGGGCTATTTTACTTCAAGTAACAAAAACTTGAATGATAAGAATCAGTTGAATGTACTGATTGAATTGAATATATCGGTTATTTTAAAAACATAATTATGCAATTGTAATACTTCTAAGACAAAAGATGTTCTTTCTATAACTCAAAATATTATCCCATCAGTACCGTGTTTACCACTAATGATGATATTTACTGTACTATTGGACTGCAAAGATTGCGCTCAGTCACTTTCTTAGTGTTTGTTTTACACTCACCACACACATCGTAACGTAGGAAGCTTTTCTTCCAGCGTTGTTCCAAGGATTTTATTAACCTTTGTAGTCTAGGTATATACTTGTTGTAGATGTGGAGTAAGTAGTTTTGTATGTATCACCATGTCAGTAGCAGGCGAATAGAATATTGAGATTGTAGATCCGTCAATATGTCTTTGCATGAGATAGTTTTACATTTAGGTCATTTTGTAAACTTTGGTGGCATATCCGTATTTCATGAACACATTCATTTATTATTGTCAATTGACTTTTGAGATGTCAAGTGGTTGTCACACTTTAATCTTAGATACAAGGATGAATTGTAGAATTTAATGAACGCTGTCCGCTAAATTAGTTCTTGTGACGATGAACGATACAACTTACTCATTTTTCATTTGTCTTTGTATTTTTGTGAAAAATTTGTCAAAATAGAATTTGAGGTTGTGATTCTTACTATTTGAGCAAGGTTACGGTAACGGATAACATACGTCTGTGACCATTTCTTATTAAGGCTGTCAAATTTTAACTGCCAAAGATATTCTGATAGAACTTTACACGCGTCTGCACCTTATCAGACATTATTCATGCGTCTAACTTAAATTTCAAGATTTATTTTTAGGGGAGTGGGCACGATAAGGATATATCATTTGCAGTTGTACTTTTTATGTTCTGATTGTCTAATAGTCATACATTAATGCTCAATACTTTTAGTTAACGCTTTGAAAGTAGGTCACATTCCATGTCTGCAACAGAAATTCTCAGTACTGCCTTAATCTAGTAAGTATTGATAATTTTAGAACATGTGTAACCTCAAGGAATAAAGAATAATAATTCTTCATATGTTTTTACTAATCACTTTTGTCTTTTTGATGAATTACATGTATATCACATAATCTCGTATTGTAACTCTTCTTATTATATTGTAATATCACTTGTGCTGTTCAGATTGATGTCAAGTTTATCGTTCTATCATGGGATCTTTTAGCTGTTATATAGTTGGTTCAACACGATTCCAATTTGCCATACTGCTGCATTGTGTTCTGGCTTGATTTGAAGGGATCGGTAGAGAGCCAGAAGAGCTGTATGTAGATTTCCTTCTTGTCTAAGACAATATGCAAGGAGATTTAGGCATGTATCAGGAAATATTGTTCTCTCATTAGTGTATGACCAGGCTAGGTTAATCAGAGAGATTTGTCTTTGCATTAGCATATTTAGGGCTGAGTAGGTCAGATACTGAAGAAAGTACAGGTAGGGTCTGGCATCCACCACTGCCCAATCATACCAGTAGTGTTGGTCTGGATCTCTGAGGGCAGGATCAGAACCTATTGACCGGAACATTTCATAACAAAGGGGAGGCAGAGTGATGTGAGTCTCTGACGGTAGATGTGTAACAGATGCAGCTATACATGATTCAAACATTTGGCTAGTTGTCATGTTTTCCGAGAGAATTTTCTCCATGGTTGGAACCTTTAGATGGTTCTCAATACGTGGATAATAACGCAATATTTCAGACACATGGTGTACCACTAAGTCCTGCTCTACAGCACTTAGCATTGCGTCAGCATGTGCTAGATATCCCAACCTGAGATAGAACCCAGCAAGTTTGAGTTTCCCTGATGAAACGTCCGATCCTGTTCCATGAAGGAGGAACTTATGTGCATTATCCATATCTTCAAGATGAAAGATCTGTGATGCTAAACATGATGATGCCAATTGGCAGCCAATGTGACTGGAGAGAAACCTTGTCAGTACAGACAGTATGTCCTTCATATGTTTGCTGCCTGTCTGGAATCCATGGATCAGTGTGAACATAAGATCACGTGTTACATTTTGGCCCGACAGTTTCAGCAGCTCGTCGTAACCCATTTGTAGAACATTGAGTACTTCGGTGGCAATAATAGTTTCAAATTTGAAATCCGGTATTTCATCCCCTGCCACTCTTACTAAATTTACCATTTTACTTGGTATTTCCTGCAAAGTAGAAATTCTGCTACAAGCATTAGACAGTGATTGGCCAATTTGATCACAATCGGTCATCACCAGATATTTGAATTCCATATCAATTAGACTGACCAATAGCTTGTACAACTTCTGCCTCATAAGTCCCGTCATTTTCCCTAAAAACATATTTTCCTGGGGAATGAAATAATTTGGGCAAATTCCGTCTTTAACCCAGTCACATATTGTGTTCAAAAGCATCTTTAAGCAGAACAGCAGTTTATTAGGTTTCCAGCAATCCTCTGCTGTATTATCTATCAAGTAGAACAATGCAGTCTTGCAGTGGTAACTACTAAGACATTCCCCAATGATAGGTTCGATAAAACTTTTTTTGATGATTTTAATCAAAATATAACAAGCCATTTGTATGTTGCTCAGTCTCCACATCCGCTCTCTCTCAAATGAAATAAAGGAGATTCTAAATTCAAAACCTTTCTCTCTGCTTTCAGCAAATCCAACCGGAGCTAGAAATACCCCCGTCTTAAGGATATTCTCCAAACGATGGCGCAAAATCCAGTTAGATCTTCTCGTCCCCAACAGCCATGTTATAGGTTTCTGTAACCAACTATTTACTCTAAGACCAAATGTCTTGTCACAATTTAATGGAGGACATATTATGGTCACTGCTGGCCCATGCCTGTCAAGATCAGAGTCTAGAACAAGACGTGAAGAATTCAATACTATCCGCCCGTTACAGTCAGCATCCAACATGAAGTTTAGGTCTATATCTCCTCTGTGCAAAGGTCTAAAGCCATATTGCGTCCATATTAGCCTTTGTAGCTTACAATACCCATGGGGTGTATGCTCGTCAGTTACCACAAGGAAATTTGCTTTTCCAGGGACTGCATCTTGCATATTGGTTGTTTCTAGGATAAATGTATGAAAATGCGCTAAATCAAGATCTGATTTCAGGCCCGGTATGGTTGACCCTTCAATTTGACTGTCAAATATCTTATAGGAGAAGTTCTTTTTAACATCGGTTCGTCTGATATATGTGCCGATGAATGATTGCAGCTGCTCATACTGTTTCCATGTGTTCTTCCTTCTATAGCGGATCCTTTCATTGACTCCAAGTTGATGCAATATTTCCATAAGAATCAAAGCGACCTGCGTGAAGGTATCTGCCGTGTCTCTGTGTGCCATAGCTTCTGAAATAGTAAACAATGTCATAATAATAATTATAATAATGATGATGATGGTGATGATGAAGAGAGAACATGAGAAACTTCTGACACTTGATGACGTGTTACCGAATCATGCTAATGGCAGAGTCCTCAGTAAACTTGATGTCCGTGAGGCATACTGGCATGTGAAACTTGATCAGAAATCAAGTGAACTAACTACACCTTTCGGTCGTTACAGATGGGCGAGGTCACCGTTTGGACTAAAGGTCTAGAGCGAAATATTTCAAAGAAAACTCACTAAAGCAGCTGGAGATTGGATGGTTTTTTCACTATATCGGATGATATAATTGTTACTGGATGTAGAAGCTCTGAACAAGAGGTGAAACTAGATTAGAGAAAATTGCAAAAGTTATACAAACGATGGATCGAACGGAATATCATGTTAAATGATGACAAGAAAGAAGTAAGATTGACTGAAATCATGTTTCATGGTCACAAAATAACTAGTGAAGGAATCAAAGCAGGCAATACTAAGTTCAAGAGAATAGACAAAATGCCCACACCAACGGATATTCCTGACGTGAAGAGACTATGTGGCATAATGCAGTATATGGCAAAAATTCTTCCTATTCTTGCAAAAGAACTGGAACCTATTCGTGAGCTCACACGTAAAGATCTTCTCTGGGATTGGTCTAAGGAATGTGAGGCTGTTTTCCAGACAATAAAGAAAAGGCTGACCAAAGCAACAGTGCTGGTATATTTTGACCTAAACAAATATGTCGTACTACAAGAAGACAGTAGCAAGCATGGATTGGGTGCTGTCTTACGTTAGGTTTGTAGATCAGTTGAATTTGCGTCGAGGGCACTGAAACAGTCCGAAAGAAAGTGGGCGCAAATTGAAAAGGGAGTTTCGTTGATGCTTCATGGTCTGGAACGTTTGGACCAATACACATATGAAAGAAAAAAATCATAATACAAAATGATCACAAACCGCAGCGATACTAAAGAAGCCTTTGAGCAAAGCCCCAAAACGGTTACAAGATATCATGATGAAACTGTTTCGATATAAAATCGAATTTAGATTTGTGAAAGGATTACATCTTGTTATCGCTGATGCCTTTAGCCGAACTTATCTAGAACGTCTCGACGTAGAAACTGAACGACAAGGATCCTGAACATTATGTTCGACAACTTTCCAGATTCGAGACTGCAACAAGTCAAGAAAGCAACTTTGGAAGACGCTGATATGCTGTTAATTATGGAACTTATTACTGAGGGCTGACCTGAAGCTAGAGACAAAGTGCCATACTGATCGTTACCATATTTTGATATACGGTATGTCCTTAGCGTTCATGATGGAATAATTGTCAAAGGCGAGCCAATTATGATTCCTAAATCAATGAGAAAGGATATGAAGAATTGTCTTCACAACGCTCATTTAGGCTACTATAGAACGAAGAGGTGAACTAGAGTAAAGATAGTTTGGCCAGGTATGGCAGGAGATATTAAACAAATGGTTGAATCATGTGAAGCATGTGAGGAGTGCAAACCTAGAAACCAACGAGAGCCGCTTTTACCGCGCAGTGATGGAGACATACCTTGGAATAAGGTGGTCACGTATATGTTTTAAATCAAGGTAGACAGTATCTTTGTAGTGATCAGCTATTTTTCAAAATTCAGTTAAGTGGGATATTTAAGTACGGCAAGTTGTAGTGAAATTGTAACCGCACTTAAGAAACAACAGGATACTGGACTTAGACTTAAATGTTTTTTCGGAAGAAACACCCGGTTAAAGGTCCCATCAACAAGTAATCTCTTTTAGTGCATAGTGGTTCTGCTTCTGTATATCTACTTGCAACGTCAGTGACAGTCGACGCGTATTTATATGTGCCTGATTGACGTGTACCATTTTTAATTGTATCGTGTGGTAAAAATAAGATATCAGCTTGATGAAATTAATTTTGAGTGTTGACATCAAAATGTGCGTAATGAATTCCTTTAGGTGTTGGTAGCTAAATTGTCATACTGCCTTTCGTGCTAACCATTATGCGGCAACAGAACTGTAACATTTGCTGCATTAGCAAGTTTATTAATCGTTGATCTACCTTTCCAATATCCTTTTGGTCTATAATAAATCGATTCCATTATTTTAATATTTGGTTGAAATATTACTAACACCTAAAATTAGTTTACCTTTCGTCGCAGATTTTACCAGAAACCTAGAAAGCTAGCAAGTTTTTCTCTTAGAGATTTTTTTTCGTCATGGAATTTAACGAGTGAATCAACTTCACATTTGCAATAAGTCGTTGTTGTAAATCTTTATGTGTATACGCTACATCATGAACGTGACATGCTTGATCAAACGCATTTATTGGATATTTCACCAGGTCTTGGTTGATTTTGTCGAGTTCCAGGACCGGAATAATTATATCCTGGAAGCTGTTTTACACATGGATATTTAGTTAGAAATAAATTTATATATTTTGTGCCACATTGTAACATTTGCCTGTAAGTGCAGGTTTTTTTATTTCTTGTTATTACAGATAAATTTCTGTGGGCGTAAATGTTTTACATCGAATACAATATAAACCATATTATTTATTACATTTGTATAACATGGAGGTCTTTGATTTTTCAGTGACACGAAAGCAAGAACCTGTAACACATCATCCGGCGTTACCAAATTCCATAAGAATGATAAAAATAGGTCCATCTGGACCTGGTAAAGCACAATTATTACTTAATTTGATAATGAGAATGCTCAAGTGGGATAAATTATATTTAGTAGCTCCGTCAGTCAATGATCAGAGATGCTACGATGTACTTAAAGAGTTTAACAAAAATACAAAATTATTTATGGAGACTTTATTGATTTTATTACCGACATTGATGAAGCTCCATCCGTAGATGAACTCGATGGAATTATTAATAATTTAGAAGTGTATGGTGACGTGATATTGGACAAACAGTTGAATGCGGACAGAATATTTTCTAGAGGCAAGCATAAAAATACAGATAGCATATATGTTACCTAACGATATACACAAATAACTGAAGTGATCAGTGATAGTTGTAATATTTCAGTTGTGTTTAATGGAGTTGATACACATAATTTACGAAATGTTCATCAAACTTTGTGCTCAGCAAACATAGATATATAATTAAGTCTAAAAAGCTTTTCTGAAATTCCGCACGAATTTATAACGATAAATTTGCATGATCCTCGATCAAGATATCGTATAGCCTTGAAAAAATCTTCGGATAAAATCAAAGATTAAAAAGATAAAACCTACATCAGCGGGTGGTGGTGGCTTACCTCAGATAAGTGCCCCAAAAAGAGAAAACTGTTTGTATCAGCCTAAATTGTGCGCTTTAAGAGACATCAATTTGTCAAATAGACACTTAGAAATCAATTTTTGTTTACAAGTTTTATTATCATGTTCTATTTTTTAAAATAAGGACTCCTACAAAGAGATCGGAAGCCCCCCCCCCCGCTGCTTAGAGTCAGACCCAAGAGAAACATCAGGGAGCCTGCTTATCTGTAAGACTTTTTGTGCTACAAGTGAATCATTAACTCTTAACACGTTGACTCTAGTCAGTTCACTCTGCATTGTTTTGCTAAGAGAATATGAACAGATAATATGATAATAGATTCAGAAAGAAAATTTTTAAAGTTTAGCTTTTACTGTACACTACATGTCTGGCACATCCCAATTATTAGTAATAATCATTTAATGAAGTAGCGATTACTAGTTCTTTAAAGAAAAGGGATGTTGAATAAAATGAATGTAGCATAGTTTGAAACAGAGAATAATGGATTCATTCAGGTTCTCAGTGTAGTCATATGACTGATGCCTGTTACTAGTCTATGATGGGATGTGTAGTATGTACATGATGACCTAATAAAAGTTGTATTGCTCTAAGAACCACGCCTGGTTTTATCTGCCTGTTAAGCAGCAGACTGGTATGTCCCTTACTCATGCACAATATATAAACAACATCAATATCAGGGTGGACGCATTACATTGTATAATTAGGAGTAAGTGTACAAAATTCCCACTACTTACAACTAAAATTTTACTGAATTTTTCTGACATGTGAAAAACCTTATAATTCCTGGCACCACATACAGCCATATTCGTCGCTTACAATTTATCGACAAATTATATATAATAACCTATATGTTTTTTGGGTGTAGGATACAATCCCATATAGAAATTAAGGATAGAACATAATCCCCTCCGCCAGGACAAGTTTTTGATATAACTTTTTAAACCGTCAGAAATATACTAGCCTATTTTGAGATGGAACAGTGGACCAAAAATAAATAGGGAATATTCATATTTAATTTAATTATGGAATTTCATGTTTATACAAATTTTTTATGGCTCAGATATTATGTACTTCACAAAATAATAGTCAAATACAGTAAATTGAATTCTAAGTCCATCTTTATGCTAGGAATGTTCAATTTCCAATGTATATGATATTAAGGAGAACTTCGATTATTCGGCACTTGATTAACCGTCAGGGCATTATACATCAAAATATTAAAAACATGGACATATACATATTTAGATATTATGTTTTTCTGATGACCTGGTTTATTGTATAACACTTTTGATGTGCGTATTATATTATCCGTCTATTCTTATATCCGTCATAGCCTCGGTCCCGCTCCCTGATGGATAATCGAAGTTGTACTGTACTTGAAAAATGTGTTAAAAAGCAGTTGAAGGATTTAATGCAATGGATTAAAAGTGTCTGTAATGATGCTTAAAAAATTAGTGAAAAACAGGTGCGTGTAATAAGTCTTAATATCATTAGGCATCTCAATATACTTATCTGTTATTGTTAAGATCTAACATCTAACAAGCACACACAATTTTGTTTACCTGATCAAAGGAGGCCAACACCACTTGAATCAGATGTTTTATCAGTAAAGTACGATGAAGTCTCTGACAACACGAAATCACCCTATCGGTACTTAAATAGACACAAGGAGTGCAAGCGTGATCCCAACCATCCGCTCGATTTGACTTTTCTCACGCGTCTTTTATCGCTTCAGAAACGCAACAAGACTGAAAAACTACACGTATCCATTCAAAAGACAGTAACGTACCAACGAATAACTCTTGGACAACCAACGCATGAATCCAATCCGGCGAATTAACCTTTATTTTTATCATTATGGTCACAAACCTAATACGCTTTTACAGAAACAATAGAATGTCTTGTTTGACTTTTGGGCGACGCTAGATATATTCTTTAGGCGACCGTGGTCGCCTAAAGGTTGCTCGCATTTTTGGTAATATATATATATATATATATATATATATATATATATATATATATATATATATATATATATATATATATATATATATATATATATATATATATATATATGTGTGTGTGTGTGTGTGTATGTATGTATGTATGTATGTATGTATGTATGTATGTAAACGAGCTTGGCAACACATAGCACATTAATTACTAATCAAGTGTCAAGTAGTGAGATGCGGGACCGAAGTACGTGAAGCATGAAAATCGTAGCAAACGTAAAACGTAAGGAACCAACTAGTAAACACAATTGCCAGTGATACGGAATCAACTGGTAATAATAAAATCCAGTGGTACGGAACCAATTGGTAAATATATAGGCCAGTGATACTGAATCAACCGGTAATCATAAAATCCAGTATGCAGAACCAACTGGTAAACACAGGCCAGTGATACGGAATCAACCGGTAATCATAAAATCCAGTGGTACGGCACAGGTAAACACACAGGCCAGTGATACGGAATCAACTGGTAATCATAAATTCTAGTGGTACGGAACCAAATGGGAAATAGAAAGCTAACATAAAATCCAGTGGTACGGAACCATTTGGATAAAAACACAATCCAGTGGTAAGGAACCAATTGAAAGAAAACAAACACAAGTCGTTTGCAAATCCTGCTCGAAAGTTTTTCAACAGTGAACCAAGAACAATAGACTGATAAAGCACTCTTAGGCACATGTGTTGATGAAATGAATTTATGGAAGAGAAAATGGGATGTATATATACATTTAGCTTTATGGTTCTCTGGTTTAATTTTGCGTACGACAGAGATCGAGCCTGGTAATTGTGTCGAATATTCTGCCGCCAATCCCACACATGTAAATTCTAGAACAGCGCCAAATATTAATATTTTACAGTTGGAAAGACCCAGTATGATAGTGATATAATGTGTAACAAAAGAAAGGTTAGGAGAATTTGTGGAATGGAAACAATTTAATATAAGTAAATACTTAACTTTCAGGACGTTACGTCGTTGTCAAAATCCCAGGAAACGAGAAAATTCTAACAAAATGAACCGATAATAAAGGGGAAAATTTTTTCGCAGTAAAAGAAAACACGTCCACACCCCAGAAAGAAATTGGCTCAACTGACGCCAAAGCCCCTAACAGAGAGAATCCCTCCGCACGGTACCGATGCGAAAGGATTGAGATTAGCTGTGCAGAACGCGTGACTGAAAACTTAAAATATATTGGACCTCGACAGCGCGTTGCACGACAATCTGGCGGGAAATTATAGACCCAATCATACCTTCCATAAATGTTCTTAAGCAGGCGTAAATCGTTATATATATATATATATATATATATATATATATATATATATATATATATATATATATATATATATATATATATATGTATATATGTGTCGATGTATAAAGACAATTATTTGACAATAAAAATACTGATTCTCAGTTCCAATTTCGATTGATTGCAATTTATTTCCTGTTGGGGGCTGATTCATTTGATTGACTGAGCATTGGATGGGTGGATCGGCTGAAGGGATGGAAAAGTGAATATGGTTATTGATTATTCTAATGAAATGTCTCTCAAGAGACTTACTAGACATGGTGACGGAACTGTAAAGTTACCTGTCTCCAATCCAAGACTTCCAATTTCGATTCATTGCATTGTATTTCCTAACTGGTTGTTAAATTATTTAATTGATTATTAAATGGGTGGTTACTGATTATTCAAGGGAAATAACTTTCAAGTGACTTTTTTGATGTGGTGAGGGAACTGCTCAACCCTTTGGGTTAAGTAGGAATATTTATTTGGAAGCAGTTTTGGCAGTTCAGCTGCCTTAGCTGAAATCTGATACTAATAATAAGTTACAAATATAGGCAACATTGCATACGTTGTTTAAATAACGGAATATCTTCATGAGGGTCAATATCAGACACAAGAAACCTCAGTGATCATTGTTTGGAAAATGGCGAGTTAGCATGTATTCTCATAAATAATTGCTAAATCGCAGCTAACTTCGTTGTAGATGACTAATTATATAGCTAGGACAGAGCTATGCAAAATGTAACTTACCTTGGTATTGTTACAAACCAGGGGTCTTTACTTGACTGAGCTGTGTCAAACTCTGGAGCAATTCTCGCTAGAAGTCATAAGTTTACCCCGACTTTCCAAAGACTTCAATACAACTTCAGTTGTAAATTAGAAAGCCCGACGTGTCCGTTGTATATACAACAACTTTTACTCTAGTCAATGCAAGACCACATATAAAACAACCTGCCATATATATATATATATATATATATATATATATATATATATATATATATATATATATATATATATATATATATATATATATATATATCAACCGCACATCTGCATGGTTTCTCTTCATCAGGTTTCCGTACCGCCCGCCGATGACGCGGTGAAAACTATACGAGTATCCCCTAACACTAAGAACTATTTTAACTCCGCCACCTTATGCCAGTCAATGTAAATTTTTGAGGCACATTTCGGCAATATAACTGCACCACATTTGCCACCATGGCGACATAAACGGTATCTGCCGTACCCTTTCTTATTTATTTCTTTGTGTAATTTACCGGTTACCTACCGTAAATACTGCAATTGCAGTCACAACACCAATGTACAGCACTACATCCTAAAGTGGACTATCTTACTCAGGGACATTCATTTGGTTTTAGCCTGAATTTACTACTAGTGAACCATGGCATCATGGAAACTGACTAACACTTCACTCCGTGACGTTTGCTCCTAGTAATTGGCTAATTTCGGGTCAGGATATTTCCATTGGATCGAATTCCAATAATCACAAAAGTAATCATACAAATGTAAAAATTCCTTCAAACGGGGCCCTATAACCAAATGCGCATACTCCAACTTTATTATAGTATTAATCAATATCCTTCAAATCATATACATTCACCCGAAACCCGACATACGTATTTCTTTAAAATATTTTGTCAGCTTAGGTTCCTCGTGCATGTAATTTGAAATCTACAAGATGCGAGCTATGTCTCGAACGTATGTCGCCTGTTCAAGTACGTAGCTGTAAACATAATAATTTTTTCTGTCTCTGTTCTGTTCTGCCCCAGAAAATAATCAATTATATTCATGATTAGAGGTTGTTCAGTATTAGATAAAATACCTGCATCGAAATTACCCTCGTGACTCAATGTGTTCAAGTAACCTTTGAAATTTCTGATCCTTATATCTTTAGTCATAATGCCGCCGTTACGTGCAAAAATTCGTATATGTCAAATCAACTGAGTAATACCGAATCCTTAAAGATATATCCTAAAAATCATCGTGTGCGATTAAATCTAGATAATATCGACGATTCATCACATTATTAGACATGTACTGTCTCCCTCGAACTGAGAAGAATGGCCATTTTCACATGCATGCGAATTCATCCGTTGATAAACTACATCTGTGTATCAACATTTTGTGCATTGTACTTGGACGACGGGAACCTGGCAGGTTCTCCTATATGCAGTCACCAAAACGTATCATTTTTAACAAGGCACACTGAAGCAAAGTCAGCTTATAAATCACAAATACTAACGAAAGCTTGCTTTGCGATCTGTTTATATATGCAATTTTCGTAAAAGTATCTACAGATTCAATGACTCTACTTCAGCTTCTAAACACCATATAAAGCCAACGGTCAATCTGCAACCTGACCACAAATATGGCAGCTGATGACGTGATTCGGGATCTATCTGGACATAGAACACAATTAATTTTACTACATATTCTCTACATTTGTTTCTCAGTACTGACTGTGTAAGAATCAATATAAATCATATTATTATACATATTTGATTTGATTTTATCTGATCTATATATATATATATATATATATATATATATATATATATATATATATATATATATATATATATATATATAATTGTTTGTTTGTCAGTTTTAACTGTTTTTATTTTTCATTACATGCTATTGTAATGGAAATGTATTCACTAGAGATGATACCTTTTTCAGAAAATAGTTTGACTTTGACTGTTCGTTTTGTAAACACCAGGCGTTGGTCTAGATCCTGACCTTGATTCAAAATTAGTAGCAACGACGTAAATAAGTTCTATCTTTATTTTAAAAGGATTGGTTGTTGTCGATGTCATGATGGAACATCGTGTTTAAGATGCAAACAATTTTTAAAAAATGTTTTATTTCTTAGAATAAAATGATTGGTTTTCGTCAGAGCCATACAAGTACATAATTTCTACGAGGTTCTGGAACATGATCACGTGACTCCTTTTTTGCATTTTATAATGCGATATAACCTTTGTTTTGGAGATATATTCTCAGTAGTAGTTGGGCTTTTTCTTTAGACTGGAAGGTATATGTTTAGAGTTATTTCAAATTACTTGGATTTAAAAATGGATTAATTCTTTAATTCCCTGGAACATACGTGTTATCATGTGATCATGTGAATTCTTGAACGAAGACATTTCTTAAACAAAATTTATTCAGTTTTCCAAAATTGGAATGATATATCTTGTTTCTACAAGGAACTGCAGACTTCAACCCTAAATATTACAGCATACGTCATCGCCTTCCATCTTGGATTCGTCGTCGGGACTCGAATTTGAAATCATTAGAACGTTAGGACTCCTAAAATTTTATTGTTGGATTAATCTTGCATTATTTTTGGAATTGATTACTGAAAGCTAAGTTCATATTTTTTTCATTTTAACAGAATTTGTCCAGGGAAAAAAATTAATATATTTTTCAAAACTTGTTGTTTTCACTCTTTCTTGTGTTACTGTTTATTCGAACACCTAACATAAGAATTCGGGGATCGTCCGGCATAATTATAAATTTTGGCTAGATTATTTCAGAAAACTTTGTTTTTTGAAATTTAATTTACCCTAGTTTTTGAATTTTCGTGAAATCGGCAAGCTTTTTCTAAAAATGTCATCAAAAGTAGAAATATTTCTTTGAAATAATACCCAGGAACAATTAGATCTGTTGGAAAAAGATGAATTGATTCAATTTGCCAGAAAATACGATCTTTCTGAGGTAAAGGCTTCCGTAACGAAACAGGAAATAAGAAATAGTTTTGTTCAGTATTTGGTAGAAATAAATGTTTTTGATAAAAGTGCTTTGGTTTCAATCACTAAATATGTATCAGACTCTGACATAAAAATGAAGGAATTAGAATTAAAATATAAAATGGAATAGGAGGAGAGGAAGCTTGAACGTCAGAAAGAAGAAAGAGAAAAACAAATATGAGCAAGAGGAGAGCGAGAGGGACAGGAAAGAGAGAAAGAAAAACAAATGCATTTACAAGAGGAAGAAAAAGAGAAAGAAAGACAAATCCAATTACAGAAAGAACAAATGCAAAAGGAAGAAAGAGAGAAAGAAAGACAGACAAATGCAGTAAAAAAAAAAAACAAATAAAGTTACAGAAAGAGCAAATGCATTTACAGTTGGAGAAAGAGAAACAAGAGAGGGAATATCAATGTAGAATGAAAGAAATGGAACTGGCAAGTGAAAAGCACATTCATACTTCAAATCCAAATTTAAGTTTTGACCTTGCAAAGAACATTAGATTAGTGTTCCCCTTTAGAGAAAAGGAAGTAGACAAATATTGTACTCTTTTGGAAAAACTTGCTGAAAATTTGAAGTGACCAAGGTAGCATTGGACTCAGTTATCATAATGTGTACTCACTGATAAGGCTAGTGATATTTACAATTCACAGTCAGTTCACCAGGATAAAGAAGAAAAACAAATGCAAATGCCGTTGCAGTTGGAAAATGAAAAATAACAAATGAAATTGGAGAAAGAAAGAGAACAAATGTTGCAAAAAGAATTGGAGAAAGAGAAAGAACAAATGAAATTGAAGAAAGAAAAAAGAACAAATGTTATTACAAAAAGAAAAAGCATAGTTATGATTTGAGAAAGAAGAGAGAGACAGGAAAGAGAGAAAGAACAAATGCATTTACAAGGGGAAGAAAGAGAGAAAGAAAGACAAATGGAATTACAAAAAGAACAAATGAATTTACAATCGGAGAGAGGGAGAGAGGGAAGAGAAAATATCAATGTAAAATGAAAAACAAAGTGGTGACTATGATACGGTCAAACAATGCATCTTAAGGAGTTATGAGTTAGTCCATGACGTTTATCGGCAAAACTTCGTAAACTAAAGAAAAGAAGCTGGACAAACTCATGTCAAATTTGCTAGAGAAAAAGAGCAGTTATTTGATAGATGGTGCTTAGCCAAGAACGTTGAACAAGATTATGAAAGTCTCAAACAACTTGTATTACTTGAAGATTGCAAAAACTGTGTTCATAATGACATTAAGTCTTATCTTGATGAGGATCGGATTGAAACCTTGGAAAATGCTGCTCCTGCTGCTGATGAGTATTCTTTAACTCATAAATCTTCTTTTGTAAATAAGACTTCTACTCAACAGCCTTCTGGCAGAAAGGCATTTCACCCTTATACAAGCCCTTCTAAAATTTAAACTGGCACAACTTCTAAACATCAAACTTCAGAGGAGCTTGATTCAAGATCCTTGTCTCGTCCTACGTGTACCTATTGCAAGAAAAAAGGACACGTTATTTCTGATTTCTAAAAATTGCAAAGTTGGCATCAGAATAAAGACAGACCTCTTCCAAACGCTCTTATTTTTAGGAGGTCAAGGTCACGGTCATGTAGTGAAAGCAATACATTTGTTGGGTCTAATAAACCCCAGTCTGATTTGATTATGGAGAAGTATGAACCATTCGTATCAACGGGTTCTATATCACTTTTGGGTGATTAGGCCAATCCAATCCCTATTAATATATTAAGGAACTCATGAGCTTCTCAGAGTCTTTTATTGTCAGGGTTCTTTGCCTTTTTTGAAAGTAGTCTTCCTCTAATGAGAAATGAGAGTGTTTCTTATTCAGGGAGTAGAGTGCAGCTTTGTTAAAGTTTCTCTCCATTGTGTAAATTTGTCATCAGACTTAGTCTCAAGACCCGTGACAATCGGAAAAGTCTCTGTTTTACCCGTCGAGTTCGTTCATTTCTTAATAGCCAACGACTCAGCTGGAGATAAGGTTGTGGTTAATCCACTTGTAACTGATAAGCCTCGCTTGAATCAGAAAGTCGATCCAATTGAAAACGAATTTCCTGATTTATTTCCAGCTTGTGCAGTAATCAGCGCTATGACAAAGAAAGCTCTTCATAATGATGTTGATAAGATAGTATTCCTTTAGCTGACACGTGTATTGGTCAGGATTATGATGAGGTCACTTTCATTCCATGTTTGGATCAATCAGAAGATATTGATCACAGTGAACCTCTTTTAACGACTCATTCTCTTTATTCTAATCAAGGTGATAATCGACAATCACTTGTTATCGAACATGATAAAGATCCTGAGATCTCCCGTTTGTTTCAAAGGGCCATTAGTGAAAATGAAGCTACCGAAGTTCCTGTCGGTCGTTTCATTAAAAACTGAATTGTTATAAGAAACTGGAGACCTCCCGAGGTACCTGCGGATGATGAATGGTCAGTGAACTATCAAATTGTAGTTCCAAAACCTTACAGACAGGAAATACTTAGTCTGACCCATGAAACTCAATTGGATGAGCATTTAGGAATCAATAAAACTTATCAAAACATCTCAACTCACTTCTATTGACCAAAAATCAAAAGTGATCTCAGTAAATACTGTAGATCTTGTCATACCTGTCAAATGGTAGGAAAACCGAATCAGAAAATTCCCAAGTCTCATCTACAACCTATTCCTGCCTTTGACGAACCATTTAGTATAATTATGGTAGATTCTGTTGATCCCTTACATAAGACCATGTCGGGTAACCAATACCTGTTGACCATTATGTGTGCATCAACAAGGTGTTCAGAGGCAATACCCTTGAGGAATATAAAATCTAAAACCATCGTAAAAGCTTTGATAAAGTCATTTACTCAATTTGGTCTTCCCAAATCTATCCAATCGGGTCATGGGTCAAATTTTAGGTCTGGAACTTTACAGCTAATTATGCTTGAATTTGGCATTCAGCCATTCAAGTCAAAAGTGAAATTACGGTTTGACAGAACCTCAATGTAAAGAACTTTTGAGTTTGGTAATAATATAGCTCTGTCACTCTTGCTCATTCTTCAAAATTTTCTTCAGATTAGATATTACGGCCCTTACAAAGTTAAGAAGAAACTGAATGAATTAAAGTATAATAATAGTGCTCCTTGTATCAAACTAGATTATAGGTGAACCATTATATTGAAAGAGATAACCAGGCTAAACATGCAATTAAATTAGTTGTACCTGTCCCACTCAGTGAAGAGTTAAGTGAAGGAATATCATCGGGCTCTACTATTATTGGAGTGACAAATCTTCGGAATTCAGAAATTATGAAAGATTTGGACCAGAAACTTTCACATTTGCAAGAGCAAGAAAGAAATGAACTTAAACAGTTATTTTTTGAATATGAGCACTTATTTCCCGATCTTCCTACAAGAACAAACAAAATTTTCCATCACGTTGAAATTAGAAGTTCTAGACGTGTCAAACAACACCCGTACAGGATGAACCGTCTCAAACAGGAATACTTAAAAAATTCAATATTTGCTGGAGAATGATTTTATAGAGCCCAGTAAAAGTGACTTGAGTTCACCATGCATACTTGTTCCAAAACCAGATAAAACTTTCCGTATGTGTCCTGATTATAGGAGGGTGTATAGTGTGACAAAAACAGTTTCATTCCCATTACCAAGAATCGATGACTGTATTGATAAGATTGGGAACGCCAAGTATGTTACCAAATTTGACCTTCTGAAAGGATTTTGGCAAATTGCACTATGGGAAAGAGCAAAGGAAATTTCTGCATTTGTGACTCCAGATGGACTTTACCACTATAAAGTAATGCCGTTTGGGATCAAAGGGTCATCAAGTACATTTCAACGTCTCATGAATATGATTACCTCTGAACTAGACAATTGTGATGCTTACATCGATGATGTCACCATCAACAACAACACTTGGAAAGAACATTTAGCAACAATTCGTAAATTCTTTCACAGACTCGCTGATATATGTTCGACAATTAATTTATCTAAAAGTGAATTCTGCCGTGCTAGTGTATCTTTTCTAGGACATATCGTTGGACATGGACAAGTTAAATCTGTAATTGCTCAGGTCAAATCTATCTCTGAATTTCCCGTGCCTGTTTATAAAAAACAACTGATGCGATTTTTAGGTATGGCTGGATACTGTCGAAAATCTTGTTACAATTTTTCATTAATTGCTGAACCCCTGACAAATTTTTTTGACAAGAAAAACAAGTCCCTTTGGACTGAAAAATGTTAGGAGGCTTTTGACAAGCTAAAAGCCATACTTGAATGCGCGTCAGTTCTTACAGCTCGAAATTTCAGCCAATCATTTACACTCTCTGTTGATGCAAGTGATGTTGGGGTTAGTGCAGTTTTGATTCAAGAAGATGAAAACAGTTTTGATCATCTAGTGTGCTAGTTTTTTAAGAAATTAAATAAGCACCAAAGAAATTATTCAACAATCGAGAAGGAATATTTGGTTTTGATATTGGCATTACAACATTTTGAAGTTTACCTTAGTTCAGCTCCTTCTTCGATTATTGCATTTAGTGACCACAACCCCCTTACTTACAACGACAAGATGTAAAATCAAAGACTACTATCGTGGAGTTTATTGTTACATGAATATAATCTTGACATCAGGCACATCAAGAGAAAAAAACTATTATATATCAGACGCACTTTCCCGTGTATAATTTCATGTACATGTGTGTAATTTATGTAAGGTCTTTTTAACTTCATGTATAATTAGTCTGTGGTAAAAAGAAAGCTTTATCATATAAATCTTTCTTTTTTTATGAGATAAGTGTTATGTATATTTGATTTAATTATATCTGATCTAATATATATTTATTTCAACTTAATTTTTTGTTTGTCAGTTTTAACTTTTATTCATTACATGATATTGTAATGTATATGTATTCACTAGAGATGATACCTTTTCCAGAAAATAGTTTGACCTTGACTCTTTGTTTTGTAAGCACCAGGTGTTGGTCTAGATCCTGACTTTGATTCAAATTTAGTAGCAACTACGTAAATAAGTTCTATTTTTATGTAAAATAATTAGTTGTTCTCGAGGTCAGAATGGGTCTACGTGTTTAAGATGTAATTTCTTAGAGTAAAATGATTGGTTTTCGTCAGAGTCACACTGGGTGTACGTTTCGAATAGGTTCTGGAACATGATCATGTGACCCATTTTTGCGTTTTAGAATACGATATAAACTTTGTTTTGGAGAGATATTCTCAGTAGTAGTTGGGCTTCTTTTACACTGGAAGGTGTTTGTTGAGCTGTTTGGAGTTGTTTAAATTACTTGAATTCAAAAAGGATTAATTATTTTTCTTCCTGAAAAATATGTGTGCTCGTGTGAAATTCTTGAATAAAGACAACTGTTGTGAAAACAATATTCAGATTTCCAAAACCGGAGTGATATTCTTGTTACTACACGGAACTGTAGAGTTCAACACTACGGATTACAGCATACGCCATCGTCTATCGTCTTCCATATTAGATTAATATTTTTTCGTTTTTACAGCATTTGTCCAGGAAAAAATTATTATATTTTTCAAAGCTTGTTGTTTTCACTCGTTCTTGTGTTACAGTTTTTTCGAACCTTAACAAGTAACAATATTTAAATCTAAAATAACTTCGAAGATGACTTCACGGTGAAGTTCTTGTCAAAGGTTCTCCTGTATTTTTTTGTAAGGCTGGAATGCAAACAAATCAGGGTGCAATGGTTTAACTTCTGGATCATCACCAAGATCTTATTACTCACTGTACACTCTCGCCGAAATACACACTGACAGCCATACCACAAGTTCATAAAGATTAAACTATTGCCTTTAAATCCAAGAATGCCTGAATCTAACTCTTGAATCACGAACAAAAAGGAGACAGGTAAAAATGCTCTTAAATAGAATGGGATTACATTCGTGGGTAATGAACTGGAACTATTAATTGTGACCTGATTCCTGACAGTCCCAAATTTGTATGGCCAATTTCAGTCAAATTTTTTTTTTGCATGCCACTCCTATTTCAACTTTATGCATAAAGTCTTTTTGAATTCCTTGAAAACAAGACATGTGACACCTGTCAGAAAGTGTACAGTGCTGGTGTTCCATAGAGAATATAATAATGTTTCAATGCAGTAAACCCTAATTGTAACACAGGTTACAGCCTGTCTGAAAATATTTGTCAAATTTCAAACTATTGATAAATTACATTTTAATGAAAATTTAAATAAACATTTAAATTTTAAAAGCTAAATTGTATTGATAAATTAAATTTTCATACAAGTTTTAAAATTCAGTTTCACGAATTTAAAACAGCAAGGTTGAGTAATGAATGGTATTGAAAACAAATGGTAGTTTGGGTCTGTAAACCCGATAATATTTTTCCCACGGGTAGTGAACCAACATAGCTCATAGTGATTTTGGCAGCAAACCGCAATATGCCTGTCCAGATGCATATAGGTTTACACACTAAAGAAACAACGACAGGTGCTATGTTCCACATTTATTGTGTCAGGTACGTTTTAGACAGTTGCTTATATAACAAATAGCACACTCAAATTTAAAGTTCTGATGCACATGTCCTCATGAAACCTTGGCATCACCACCGGACTACTGGAGAGCTTTCAAGCTGACCCAACTTTAACACTTTGTTCCAGATGCCAGTCTAGACCTGCTTCACTTAATTCTAGAAAACAGCAAGGTGTAGATAAATAATATTAAAATGTGTTAGATATGGTGATTTCAAAATAACATTAAGGTCACAAGCATGTGAATTAAACTTGATATAGTGACACTCAGAAATGTGAAGCAATGGGCATGTATTAAAGTGATAAATTCATCATCAAATATATATCAGGTTTCTGGAAGCATATTTAGCCATTTACAGCTCAAATAACTAATTAAGTAGACTATGTATCATAAAGTTTAAGGCAGTGTTGCGGCAGTGAGATTTGATCATTGGTGCAAACTGTAGTACATACCAGTATACAGGAAAGTCAAACGACAATGTACTATATTGAAATATATTACTATAAGCAATCTTATTCATGAGGTGAAATAACAATTTTAACTTTAATTTCATTCTTATCTTTTCAAGGTCAATATACATAACATATTCAAATTTCATGTGTCTATCATTAATAATTAAGATTTTATACCAATTTAAACTTTACTCAAATACTGCACTGACAGGACATAGAACACAATTAATTTTATTATATATTCTCTACATTTGTTTCTCAGTTACTGAACATTTCTCTGTATGACAATCAATACAAATCATATGTTAATCTAAAATACCTTTAAAAATGACTTCACAGTAAAGTTCTTGTCAAAGATTCATCTGTATGTTTTTGAAAGCCTGGAGTGTAAACAAACCAGCGTGCAATGGAACACAGATTTCACTTTCGGATCATCACCAAGACCTTATTACTCACAGTACACTGTCGCCAAAACAATCACAGACAACCACACTTTAAGTTTATATTCTAGCGAATACACAATTGCCTTTAAATCCATACCAATAATACCTAAATCTGACTCTTGTATCACAACTAATAGGAGACAAGGAAAAATGCTCTGAAAACAGACTGGGACTACATTCGAGGGTACTGAACCGGAACTATTATTTGTGACCTGATCGCATCTACTTCAGTCGGGAGCTGGAACACAAGATTTGATAACGTCACGGGTTGTAAACAGAATAAGCCAGCGCCACGCTGTGTCAGATACGTTAGGTGATCCATATGTGAATTTATTCTAGATTGCTTTGTTCCAAATATAAATAAATGATATATGAACTACAGGAAAAAGGTCAAGCATGTTATGTAAGGTGTATTCAAACCTATTTCAGATAGTTTGTTTTAAACATATGTTTAGCTTCCTTCTAAATTTAAGTAAGATTAGAAGAATGGTGAAATTTATGAAAAACTGTGGTGTTTTAAGTGCCAACAGTATTATTGCATGTATTGTCCTTTAAGAACGCAATCTAACTTAACCTAATCTAAGACAAATCGTTGAATTATGTACTACTATGCTTAGGGGAGGATTTCCATGTTAATATCAAACTGATTGCTACGACATAGCAAATACATCCATGTTATTGACCTTTTTAGTGTATGTTAAGAGTGTCGGTTAACAATTACTAAGTTGAATGATTCACTGGAATGCATTCTGTCAAAGTACTAAATTAAAGTATGTCACCACACATAAGCGTATTTATGATGATAAGGTACAATGGCACCCTATACAATGTGAACTTTTGATCCCAAACATTCTAAAATATATGGGCTAATGTAGGATATGTAACCATGTTAAGATCAGGTGGCCAAGGTTAAATTCAAATGATCTGTTTAAATAGTTCTGTTTTAATATTTAGAGTGTCAGTTAACAATTATTAGTAGTAGTAGTAATTAATAATGCATACAGTAAAATGGTTAATTAGAATTCCAATAATATCAGCATAGGCCACAATGCTACACTACATCAATCAATGTCTTTGCCAAACTGAACAATAAAAGAAATGCCTTTTGTGTTCAACTTACATCATTTTGCGGTTCTATTATATCCAAGGGTACATTTATCTGGGAAAAAATGTGTTTTATCTGTTTGACCTATATTTCATTCTCTGACAGTTGAAAATTATTTAGTAGTTAACTTCAGTAGGTTATACTATACGTCTCTGTCTTCTCATTCAAAGCCATGTAACTATGTTATAAACAATTGTTGAAAGCTAAACAAGCAGATATGTGTTACCCAGGAAGTCATTCCATCATAAACACATAAATGAACTGATTCGACCGATAATAGTCTGAATGACCTAAAGACACAATACTAAACAGAAATCTTTCTTGATGCATTTCAAACGACTTTCAAAGCTATTTTAAATGAAAATTTTTTACAAATATCCATCGTTGCAGATTGTATATAGTGTAGAAATTCATAAATGCGGATAATATTTAATATCATTCCTAAAAAAAATAGTATATATTTGTATTTTTGGCAAACAATTATTTTTTAAAAATAAATTCATTTAATATTTTTAAAATAAAAATTATTATTTTTTAAAGTTCATTCTTCTATTTTTAAAGTCAATATACACAAATTTCATCTCACTATCTTAATAATAATGTTCAATACCAAGTTAAACTGTTAATGATATGCTACTGACAGGAATCAGAACACAATTTTACTACATATTCACTACATTTGTTTCTCAGTAATTAACTCTCCTTTGTATCCAAAATGATAATAAATCATATCTTATTATAACGTACCTTCAAAGATGAACTCACAGTGAAGTCCTTGTCATAGGTTCACCGATATATGTCTGAGAGGCTGGAACACAGATTTAACTTCCGGATAATCACCAACTCCTTATTGTTTACAGTGCACTGTCGCCGACACATATACACACACACGCACACACAGACAACCATGCCATACACTCATGCTTCTTAGGAATAAACAAATGCCTTTAATCAATACCAAGAATGCCTAAACCTAACTCTTGTATAACCATCAAAAGTAAATATGAAAAATGCTTTACAAAACACTGGCAATACATTTATTGGTACTGAACCGGAATAATAATTGTGATCTGATTCCATATATGGAATTGTTAGTAAAATAGTAAAAAGATTTTCTCACTTATCGTCTGAACACACGGAACACTTCTTACGACCCTCGGAAACCCAAATGGGCAGACGCTGATAAGCCTTTTTATACTTCGCGCGGAATTCTGCAGAATGAATATGTCCGACGTGTCAATCAAACTTGGTCCATCGACCAATCAAAAATAGGCATCGAACTCACAGCGTTGTTATTCGTTGCTATAAACCACATTTGCCCACAGACGCAAGAGGACTCACGGTACTAATTCAGTGCCCATAGTAAACCTATGCAAACAAAATTAAATAACATTAAAAGTTTGAGTGCGCAGATTTAAACCTATATTTATCAGTATAGATGCATACTGGATGACTGCTTCTATCTTTAGGAAACCATATGAGCGGCGGCATTTTCTGGATATATATCTTCTTAAAACATGTGCTTTCAATTCCGCACCAGACAGTCAGGTGCTAATTTTAATAATGAGCGTTCCAAACTTATGTCTGTTAAAGAACTGAAATTTCACCACTAAAACAATGTCTTTATTTTTTCAGTTAAAACTAGGATGTGGATCTGCCAGCATAAATGTTGCCGATATGCAGGGAGAGGTACAGAAAACTATCGCGGCAAAACGCAATGTTCACCCAAACGTTTACATTTTGCACACAGTTAGTCTTCGTAGCAACAGAGGTTAGTACGATAGACAATAGAGCACATAGACTCCGATTCAGCAACGGAGTTTGATCCACATGGGAAACGCAAAACAACTCCGATTCGAGTCCACGTGCGATGGCTCTACTTGTCCGAAATCCCTATGGAAGAATTACAGACGTGTTTGGCAAATTTTCATCGACGACTACTCGGCCATGAATATGGACTCTACTTCATCAAATACATACGCGATTGTTTTGGTGTTCTCGATCGACCTTGTCTTGTATCTACTATCTAGCGCTGGCTAATCTCTGAAGATTCTAGTCCTTGTTTCATCTAGGATCTCCAGCTGGTGTTATAGTCAACCGTGTATTTGAATAAATTGAAGCGACATCCCGTTCATTTTGAGGTGAGAATATGAAATGATACTGTCCTAAGCATAGTCAAGTGCACTCCAGTGTTCTGGTTTTGTTGTCTTAAGCGAATTGACACATCAAATCGGATGGATTGGCGAGTAAAAAACGATTTGTAAAATATACACCTAAATAAGTTTTAAAATAATATATGACAAGTATGTACTAGCCTACCAACGCTAAGAAAAACTAAACAGTATTTAAAGAAGATATATAACCACCATTAGAGTCCAGCAGCATATACAAATATAAATCAGCTGTGGACACAAATTAAACACGACCAATTTAAAAATAATGACGTGGACATAACATTTTAAACTTACACATTGCATAAAGAGGTTAGAAAAAGATTTGCCAAATAAATAATGGTCTTGATATTGCTTTGATAAAAATGAATTGTGTAGCCAAGGTTATTTTTCATAAAAATTTGAAGACCAGTGTAAGACATTTCCTGCTTTTCATGACAGCTGGATTTGAAGGTTAGTGGCGGCGGTGGACTTGTATTATCTTGTTATAAAAACTATTTTGAAATAAGTAACCAATTGTTTTACATAACCATTTTGGAGGATAAGAACAGGTTAGGTTAGTGTAAGTTATTGACAGTGTTACGTATTTAGGTTCTCATAAACAGGAACAAGAAAAAAGTGAAGACAACAAGCTTTACAAATTTAATAAATAATTTATTTCCAAAATAAGGTAAAAATGAGGAAGAGAACTTACGATTTAAAGAATCAAACCCAAATTAATCCAAGAATAATCCAGGAATTAAATATTAGAGGTCCTAGTAATAAAATGTTCTAATGAATCTGAGTTCGAGTCCCGACGAAAATCCAAAATGGAAAGTGATGACGTATATTGTAGTCAGTATAGCACTGTTGTGTCAACAGTTCTTTGTTGAACCACAAAAAATAATGTTCCAGTTTGAATTCCAAATAAAACCTCAATACATGTCTTTGCCCAATAATTCTGTATGAGCAGTTAAACATTCCCAGGGAAAAGAATAATTTCTTAGAATCCAAATAATTTGAAGAAAATTACAATGTAACTCTAACTGGTCACAACAGAAGAAAAAGAAGAAAAAATACAAGATCTTGACGTCGAAGTGTTTAAAAGCCCAATTGAGTAAATTCTCTATAGAAAAACTATACACTAATTTACGACGCAAAATCGATTCTCGTATAAGGGTCACGTGATCACTTTCTAGAACAAGATAAAAGTTTTTCATCACGTACTCCCAGTAAAGCATCGATTTCACTGTATAAATCACACATTAAGAATGAATAAAAGAAATGTAAACAAGGATGTTTACTTCAACTCTTCCTAATTCGGTATCAGGGTCAAGAACTAGGTCATTATTGAGATAAAAGGCTCTGATAATAGGTGTTTACGAGAAAACAGTCGGGTCAAACTAATGTTTGTTGTTGTTGTTGTTGTTGTTATAGGGTTTAACGCCATTTTTCAGCACAAGGTAGGCTATACATGGCGGCCAGTATTAATGGTGGAGGAAGAACCCGGGAAAACCCCGGAAAGAACCACCGACCCACGAGAAGCTACCGGCAAACTTTCTCACATATCCACATTGGCCGAGCCCTAGGCTCGAACACACGCAGACAGAGGTGAGATGGCAGTGATCCGTGACGGAGAGCGCTTTAGACCACTCGGCCACTCGGGGCCCCAACTGATGTTTGAAAAATGTCTAATTCCAGTAAACAAAATTATATTACAATAGCATGTGAAGAGATAATAAAAATTAAAACTAACGAACATACAATTAAATTAAATCAGTTATAATTAAATCAAATATAAATCACAATAGTGGATGAAAACTGTAACAGGTTTAAACTAGGTTAAATAGAATAAGAAGGGCATAACCTAGGTTTCCTATATTTTTAATAATATTTGTCCTTACAGGCTGTATTAAATGTCATATAACAGTAATGTCTTGCTATCCAAAGCAAACTGCATTAAATTTCAATCCTCATTAAATTTCAAGTACCAGCAATGTTTGGCCTGTCATGACAAAAGTTCGGAGATAGAGGTCTGGAAATTTTTTTGGAAAATATATGTATATGATTCTATTTATGTGAAGTGGATTTATGACGCTATTCGTGAAGCCTTGTTATGAAGGTTATTTGATGCTTGGCCTAACAACAACAACAACAACAACAACAATAATAGTAATATTAGTAATAATGATAATGATGATATTGTATAGATTTGGTTCGTCGCTATGCCGACCACGTTTCCTGTACTTGCATATTATCGCCATGTAATCCATGGTCCTAATGCTAGGCGTGATCCAATCTATAGTAATCATATTGCAATGACGTAATTGAAGTTTTTGTGAATCTTACAGTAAGAATTACAAGAATTAGGTACATTATAATTTAAAAAAGCATAAAATACATATATAGGTCAAACTGATAGAGTAACAAACATGGAAGCAGATAGATAATCATTAGAAAATACATAGCAGAAGAGTGTTATTTTTAAAATATAAACGCTTTGTTCTCATAATATCTGTTTGACATTTTAGTATCAAACGCAGATGTATTCTTTCCCTCGTACAGTAACTGCTTTTTGACAAGTTACACAGCAAGATACATAAATATGTCTTAAAATAACAGTATTTGGGACTGAATCTTACACAGCAAAGTAAACCAATTAGAACAGTGTTATTGTGCGACAGACAAACATTACGAGTCCTTAACATAAACGTTCGGAAAAATACCAGTCTTTACTTGAATCAAGCAATGTCGATATTCGTAAACTCTCTTTGATGCCTTTGAAGATGTCACTCAGTTAAATATGCAATTGTAAAATGTTTGCTCTTTTTGTAAGATTTTGACCTGCATGTGACCTAATAATTTACTGTTATTTAACTGGATTATGTACAAAAATAAGCTTGACCTCTCGCTGAATAACATCTTGAACTAGATTTAAAGTAATATAGTACAACTACCATGTAGTGTGTTTGAATGCATACATTTTTGCATTTGTTTTCTTTCAATTGTTAGAATAAAAATATCGGACAAAGATCCCATTGTTTTGAGAGGCTGTAAATTGTAATTGTCATTTATAGATAAGAAAGATACTTATCCTTCCTTTCTCATGATGAAAAGCCCCGCCAGAGTTTGCTGTAAATCTCATTTTAGGCAAAATACAAAACACCTATAGCAACAACATAGCATGTGTGCAATTTTATGAAGCAATATGGGTTTCGAATTATGAGGTTAAAATCGACATAAAATGCATATGAACCCGTTGGGGCAATACCATTACAGCAATGACTCAATTTAGAATGGTTCCTGTCATCTCCACGAGAGTTACAGGGCGATGTTGACATTAAACATTGGTTAATTTTTAGCTGTTTCACGGGAAGTCACTGAACACGGGTTTTGTAAAAGGCGGATTCTGAAGCAGGTGGTAACGTTCGTCAAACGGACGGAATAGGATTACTCAGTTTGAGTGACCAAAGGTGGGTCTGCATGGTGGATGTGCATGGTGTGGCAAGCGTTTTTCTAGGCATACCGGTATTATATTTATAACAGAATTAATTAATTAAGATTGAATGTGCTCCCTGGAAGTAGCTGTTGGACTAGCGTTACAAAAATAATCACTATACAGCTACTCTTTAAGAGAGGTAAATTCTGTTATCGAACTGGCCCATGGTGTTGATAACATAACATAATTGATGCATCACAATGATACAATCCAAAATGTCCTTGAATGAATTCACAATATTTCCAAAATAATGGTTTAGTCCGAAATTATTACTGAACACTTTGTAATTCCATAGAATAATTTAACTAAAGCCTCGTTAATATTAATTGAAACACAACGGATATTGATTCCACGAAGACTGATGTTAAGATATGGAATGAGTACTTCTAAAATAAATAAAGCTAATGCGTACTAATAGAACCAGGATGATCTTAATTTTCCCATGAAATTCGTAAACAGCTTGCTTCAAGAACATTCTTAATTTCTAAACAAATTGGACTTTAAACTTGACATCTGTAAACATGTTTAACTTAAAATCAGGTAGGCCCAACTCTTACCCTCAGTTATGGGCAAATGTCAATTACACAATAGAAATTAAATATACATAGCATATAATCATGGACAAAAGCCAACACACAATACAAATTAAATAGACATAACTCTATACATGCAGTGATATAAACCATGTTTTCAATCATACTTATTGTGTATCAACGTGTAAGTTCGTTTAATGTCCTATTGTAATGTGATAACAATGATATGGTTGCAGACTAAATAACTGCCTAGCCAGCCCAGGTTGTCTGCTTTGGTGTGTCCTTGGATAAGGTACTTAGCTACCATTTCCTTGTCATGTTATAGTCAATACTTTGTTGAAAGTGTGGATAGAAACCAACAGAAAGACATGGTTGGTTATCTTGGTTTCCATTGTCAGAGCACAGTTATATGGCAGTAAAATTCCACTTGGAGAAAACTGTATTTTTTTATATCTGTATTGTTTTCCACCGCTAGTGAGGGAACTTGTGCGTAAATTATGTGCTGACTAGTTAAGTCACAAAATTGTAGGTAAAATCACATTTATTTACAGACATATTTATAATAAAACATGAACTGTTCACCTTATCCTATCTATATTAAAATCAATATCTTTTGAGGTACCATTTTGTAAACTTCATCATATTCATTTCATGCAAAGGAAGACATCATCTAATAAACTGAAGACGTTATTCATGGTCATTACTATGCTAAAGTGAAGACGTAACTCAGTATGAACGTTGCATTAAAATCAAAACCTCGTTCGTTGACAGCACTATATTAAACTGAAGACGTCAGCCAATGTCAGTACAATACTAAACTGAAGATGTCAAACAGCGTCAGCTCTCTACTAAACTGAAGACATCACTCATTGTCAACACTATGCTAAGCTGATTACGTCACCTAGTGTCAGCAATATACTAACTGAAGACATCACTCAGTGTCAGCACTATACTAAACTGAAGACGTCACTCAGTGTCAGCACTATACTAAGCTGAAGACATCACTCAGTGTCAGCATTATTACTAAACTGAAGACGTCACTCAGTGTCAGCACTATACTAAGCTGAAGACATCACTCAGTGTCAGCATTATACTAAACTGAAGACATCACTCAGTGTCAGCACTATACTAAACTGAAGACATCACTCAGTGTCAGCACTATACTAAACTGAAGACATCACTAAGTGTCAGCACTATACTAAACTGAAGACATAACTCATTGTCAACACTATGCTAAGAAGATTACGTCACCTAGTGTCAGCACTATACTAAGCTGAAGACATAACTCATTGTCAACACTATGCTAAGCTGATTACGTCACCTAGTGTCAGCAATATACAAAACTGAAGATGTCAAACAGCCTGAGCTATCTACTAAACTGAAGAGGTCATTCTGTGTCAGCACTATACTAAACTGAAGACGTCACTCAGTGTCAGCACTATACTAAACTGAAGACGCAATTCATGGTCACCACTCTACTCAAATGAAGACGTCACTCATTGTCAGAATTCTACTAAACTGAAAACGTCATTAATTGTCACCACTCTACTAAACTGATGACGTTATTCATTGTCAGCACTCTACTAAACTGAAGACGTCACTCATGGTTAGCCTCAACTAAACTGAAGAAATCATTCATAGTCAGCACTATACTAAACTGAAGAGGTCATTCATACCCAGCACTCTGCTAAATTGAAGACTATAATACGGGTCCAAATTGAACTCACTCACTCTACATAACTAACCTATCAACTGCATTTCAAGGACAGAGTCTGCCTTGCTGATTACATCTCTTTAAGGTTAACTCACATTTCACCCATATATAAAGATCGCATGTCTACTAAGGACACAGTTATTTGATACCAAAGTGTATTTTAAAAATACGTTTCACACTACACTTTACGGTGGTCGTACTGCTGGATACCATGGTTCAATTTAATAATTTATTTTCTTATCCATATTAAAGGATAAACATTTTCGTATTTTTTTCGTACAGAGGATAGACGATTTCTTAAAGACAGTATAATACATTTCCTGCATGAAACCTCTTTTGTGTGGTATGGGGTAGTATGATATGATATGACATGATTTTGGTATGGTATCTGCTGTTTTCAGCATATTATGTGCCCTAACACTAATCTTAAATTCAGTAAGTTACATTAAGAAATGATTTTAATATTGAAGATTGTTCAAGTTCAGTTGTAAACATGTTATTAAATGGGTGTTGTCAGTACATCCAGCAAAAAAAATGTCAATGAATACATTATTCAGATTGCAGTAAATACTAGAAGACATGTTTCCTCAAGCCGTCAAATCTGATTGTTCAAGATTCAAAATAAAATCATAGGTAATCTTCTTTCCTATTATGTTTATTAGATTTACCAAGCTGGTATTTTCAGCATAATGGTCACAATACTATTGTACCTAACAGGTTATTTTATTGTTTGATACAATGACAGTTTTTCAGGGTAAGGCAGAGTGAACTATTTTCCTTGAAAAGCCATGTCGACCATGCAATCAATAATGAGTACCTGTCATGCTGTGGATACAATATTTCGGGACCCATCATTTTCCTATTTACACTGCTGTTTAGCCACAGTCATGACTATCATACATTGGCATGCTATTGGCAATTAACGTTCTGAACTTCTTGTATTTATGTTATACCTATGGATGTACTAATACAGTTTTATATAAATATGAAAAATTGAATATTTGCGTAGGTCATTTTATCTGACAGACCCTGATTATTTCATAACTTTAGTAACTGAAGAAAATTTTGTATAGAATCGACCAGGCTTCTGTACAATAGTGGTCCGAGAAATTTAGAGTCTAAAGAAATTCATTTATGTTTGGCCACTCTGCCCAAGAGATTGACATTGAAATACATGTAAATTTAGTACAGTTCCTCATAAGTTTTACTGTACATTCACTGCCTATAAAAACCATTTTATGATGCTTATTGTGATCGCCTGAATGGACAGTCTGTTCATAATGTAAGAAAATAGAGATTGGCAGAGATTGATTATGTATCATGTGATGTGTCATAAGAGTAAGTAAATAAAACTGACGTTTTGATTCTTAGTGCAGCCTAAAGGGGTGACGAATTCGGTTGAGAGGGATAAAAAGGAAAATGGTGCAGAAATTTGTGACTAATTATAATAGGTGTTCCTTTTGCCTTATAGAACCAAGAATATCAACATTTGTTGACTTATATTTCCTAGTTTCAGACTCATTGTACTGACAATTAAAATTAAATGACAGTTAAAACTTTTCACATTAATTTTTGTGTAAATAATGTTCACATAAAAATGTCAGCAATTTGTCAAGTGAAACATTTTCGTTTCAGACAAAGATATTCAATTAGGTTTTCAAACATTTTTCTCAGTGTGAATGGATTTTAGAAAATTCCACAAGACAATTCAGACAGTCTGTTCACATTTTGCACATTTGCATGTTTTTTCCTATAAAATTGCAAACATTGTCCTACTTAAAGTTGGGATTGAATAGTGTTATGTTTATTTAATTTGCTTAACTTGTAAGAGAGTTTTTTTTTAAAAATCATTTTATTACATGTTGTTGTATTGTAACATTTAATGTTGGACTCGACCTTGTCCAAAATTGAGTTAATTTCCGCTTGATCTGAATTGAAATTTTTTATTTTAGTCTGTAAACAACTAATACATAGCAAAATAATTCTCCATGTGTATGGGTTTAAAATCAGAATTATTATTAATATAAGTAAATATGTTTATTTGAAACTAGGTCTCTGTTTTGGAATTTTCTTAGTGTATTTAGCATAGTTCAGATTCTGATGTTTAATAATGAATAACAGTTTCTATCCTATAAACATCAGAATCATTCTAGAAGGTTATTTTCCATTAGGGAATAGTTTATTTTTAGTAAGTGCTAATTGTGATATGAGGTGAAGTAGAAGATTATAATATCTTGTCACTAAAATGAAAATTCACTGTTCCTTTGAAATCTAGCTCAATCAAGTTGTATTATATGTTGTGTCCAGTAGCTCATTCTTGGGCTGGAATTTATTTCTTTAAATTGTTTAATTCAAGTGATTATTTTCTCTGGAAATATAAAAGTGTTCGGATCAAATTCTTCGACAGAGACATTCACTGGAATTTATAGTGAATTCGAACCTGGAGTTATATTACTGTGATTCAGCAAAAGAATGGTGACACATCATCACTCTACGAGATACCACATACACATCATCACCTTCAGTTTTGGATTAAATTTGAATTGTATTCAGGACTTTGCATTATTAGGACACGTGTCCAAAATTCTAGGATTATTTTGAGATTTAATTTGCTATGCCGTCAGTTCTTCTTTTTCCTGTTAACCTTGTATTCTAGGGAAATGCATTATTTCTTGAACTTTACAAAGCTTGTTGGTTTTTACTCTTTTCTGTTACTAATTTAAGAGCATATACTCTTAACCAAAAAAGTGGGGTTCCTCAGGGATACGAATTAGTGTAAAATATTTCTGAAAACTTTGTATTGAAATTTAAATTCACCTTGTTTTAAAAGTTTTGAAATTCCAGGTATTATTTCACATTCTTGAACTCTTTAGTGAAACCACAAGCTTAACCAATATCATCTAAAGTGGAAATCTTTATTTCAGATCCTACCCATGAATAGTTAGACTCTTTGAGAAAAATGAATTACTTCAGCTTGCCAGAAAATATGATATTTTTGAGGCTAATACTTCTTTAACGAAGCAAGAAATATAAAATATTTTGGCCGAATTCTGGATAAACGTTCTTTCGCTTTGATAAGAAGTCTCCATCTAATTTAAAAGTTATGGAATTGAGTTAAGAAAGCCTGAGATTCAAAGAAGACGGATGCAGTTAGATAAGGGGGAGATAGATAAAGACAAATGCAGTAACAAAAGAAGAGAAACAAATGTAACTGCAATGGAGAAAGAGGAGAGAGAGACAGATGCAGTTACATAAAGGAGAAAAACAAATACAAAAGAAATCGGATATAGAAGAAAGAGAGAAGCAAATGCAGTTACAGTTGTAGAAAGCAAGAGAAAAGGAATAAAGAATAATAAAGATAAACTTCTTGGACAGAGACATTCACTGGAATTTATAGTGAATTGGAACCTGGAGTTATATTACTGTGATTCAGCAAAAGAATGGTGACACATCATCACTCTACGAGATACCACCTACATATCATCACCTTCAGTTTTGGATTAAATTTGAATTGTATTCAGGACTTTGCATTATTAGGACACGTGTCCAAAATTCTAGGATTATTTTGAGATTTAATTTGCTATGCCGTCAGTTCTTCTTTTTCATGTTAACCTTGTATTCGAGGGAAATACATTATTTGTTGAACTTTACAAAGCTTGCTGTTTCTCACTCTTTTATGTTACTTTTTTAAGAGTATATACTCGTAACAGAAAACTGAGGCTTCTCAGGGATGCGAATTAGTCTCAAATATTTTTGAAAACTTTGTTTCGAAATTTAAATTAACCTTATTTTAAAAATTTGAAATTCGAGGTATTATTTCACATTTATGTCCTCTTTAGTGAAACCAACAAGCTTAAACTATGTCATCTAAAGTGGAAATCTTTATTTCAGATCCTACCCAGGAATAGTTGAACTCTTTGAGAAAGGATAAATTATTTCAGCTTGCCAGAAAATATGATCTTTTTGAGGCAAAAACGTCTTTAACGAAGCAAGAAATATAAAATGTTTTGGTCGAATATTTGGTAGAAAAGAATGTTCTAGATAAAAGTTCTTTGGTTTTGATTGGTAAGTCTCTATCTGACTAATTTAAAAGTTATGGAACTGAAATTAACATATTAAAATGAAGCTGAGTTAAGAAAGCGTGAGCTTCAAGGAAGACAGATGCAGTTAGATAAAGAGGAGATAAAGACAAATGCAGTTACAAAAGAAGAGAAACAAGTGTAACTGCAATGGAGAAAGAGGAGAGATGCAGTTACAGAAAGGAGAAAAACAAAAAACTGATGATGCAATCGGAGATAGAATGCAATTACAGTTGTAGAAAGCAAGACAAAAGGAATAAAGGGAATTTCAATTTAGATTAAAGGAGTTAGAGTTGGCAAGTAAACTGCAAAACCCCTTATACACAGATTCCAGATTCAAGTTTTGATATGGCTAAGAATATTGGATTAGCAGCCCCTTATGGAGAAAAAGAAGTAGATAAATAATTTCCTCATTTTGGAAAAAAATAACTGAAAATTTAAAATGGCCAGGTGCACGTTTTGGCAATGTCATAGATATCTACGCTTCCCTGTCAGTACAGCAAAGTGCTGACTATGATTTTGGTCAAGGAATGCATCATGAAGGGTTATCAATGAGTAACTGAGGGTTATCAACAACATTTCAGGAACTATAAAAAAGAAACTGGACAAACTCATGTCCAATTTGCATGAGAAAAGTGTAGTTATTTGGTAGGTGTCAATTAGCCAAGAAAGTCTCTACAGATTACGAAAACTCAGACAACTCTTATTAGTTGAAGAGTTCAAGAACTGCGTACATTGTGATGTTAAAACTTATCTCGATGAGCATAAGGTCAAAACTATAGCAAATGCTGCTCGTACTGCTATCGCGTATTCCTTAGCTCACAAAGTTTATTTCATCAGTACGGCTTCCACTCAGCAGACGTATGGTAAAAAAGTATTTCAACCTAATACGTGCTCTTCCAAATCTCAACCCAGCACAACGTTTAGAAATCAAGTTTCTGATAATACTGATCAGAAGTCCCTATCTCTTCCTACGCGTACATATTGCAAGAAGAAGGGAAACATTGTTTCTTATTGCCAAAAACTGAAATATAAGCAACAGAATGCAGATAGACCTATTTCAAATTCTCTTGTGTCTAATAGGTCAAGGTCACGGTCATGTATTAAAAGCAATACATTTGCAGGGTTAAATAAACCCCAGTATGCTTTTATTACGGAGAATTAAGAACCATTCATGTCGAAGGGTTCTATATCACTCGTAGGTGATTCGTCCAATCATGTCCCAATTAAAATTTAAGGAACAAAGGATCCTCTCAGAGTCTGTTATTATCAGATACTTTGCCTTTTTCTGAGAAGTCTTATTCTGATGAGAGTGTTCTTCTTCAGGGAGTTGAGTGCGACTTCGTTAATGCTCCTCTAAATTTGTCATCAGACTTGGACACATAACCTGTGACAGTCGGAAGCGGCAAAGAAATCTCTTAAGAATGATGTTGATTTTTTATTTGTCAGGCTTTTCATGAGGTCATTTTTACTTCTCGTTTGGATCAATCAAAGAGTTTTGATCCCAGTGGTCCGCTTTAACTACTCATTTTCTTTACTCTACTCATATTATCAAACGACAATCACTTGTCGTCGAATAGAAAAAAGATCATGAGATTTACTGCTGGCCACAGAGGGCCATAAGTGAAACTACTGAAACAGAAGTACCTGTTTGTTACTTTATTACAAATGGGTTCCTTATGAGAAAATAGAGACCCCCCTGAGATAATTATTGATGAAGAGTGGACAGTGAACTATCAAATTGTAGTTCCAAAATCGTATATACAGGAAATTCTTCGTCTGGCAATTGAAATTCCTTTGATTGGCCATTTAAGGATCAATTCGACTTATCACGAGATCTTGAATCACTTTTATTGTCCAAAATTTAAAATTGGTATTTGTAAATGCTTCAGATCTTGTCACACTTGCAATACCGTAGCAAATCCTAATCAGAAGACACATAAGTCACATTTGCAACCTATTACTGCTTTTGATGAACCATTTAGCAGAATAATGGTAGATTGTGTCGGTACCTCACTGAAGACCAAGTCAGGTAAACGATACTCGTTGACCATAATGTATGCGCCTATAAGATTACCAGATGCAATTCGTCTGAAAAATACTAAAACTAAAACAATAGTAAAAGCTTTGATAAAAATTTTACCCAATTTGGCCTACCCAAAATCTGTCCAATCTCATCAAGGGTAACATTTTATGTCTTGACTTTTCTAGCAAGTTGTGCATGAATTTGGTATCCAGCAATTTAAGTCGAAGTGAAACTAAGGTTTGACAGAATTACAATAGAGAGAAGTTTTCAGTCAGTTGCTAGAGTTCTGTCTATCTTGCTCATTCTTCAAAATTGTCTTCAGATTAAATATTATGGCAATTACAAAGTTAAAAAGACAATGAGTGAATTAAATTATAATAATAGTGCTCCTGGAATGTAAATGTATTAAAAGAGTAGTGTTGTTTTAGTGTAGAAAGCCAGGTTAATCATGTCATTAATTCAGTTGTACCTGTCCCACACAGCGAGGATTCAAACGATGGAATGCAATCAGGTTGTAGTGACATTGGAGTAAATAGTCTTCGGAATTCAAAAGTTATGAATTATCTGGACCAGATACTTTCACATTTGCAGCACCAGAAAAAAATGAACTAAAAAAGTTATTACTTGAATATGAAAAAATATTTCCAGATGTTCTTTGACGTTGAAATTGTAAATTCAAACCCTGTGAAACAACAACAATAGAGGATGAAATCAAACAGGAATGTTTGAAAAACGAAATTTAGTATTTGCTGGTGAATGATTTCATAGAACCGAGTAAAAGTGACTGGAGTTCAGCATGTATACTTGTTCCGAAACCAGATATTACTTTCCGCATGTTCACTGGCTATAGAAAGGTATATATTGTGACTAAAACAGATTTATTTCCATCAACAAGAATCGATGACTGCAATAAAAAATCGGAAATGCCAAGTACGTCAACAAATTTGATCATAAGAAATGATTTTGTCATATTCCACTAACTGAAGGGGAAAAAGAAGTTTCGGCATTCGTGACTCAAGAAGGACTTTATCAGTATAAAGTGATCATGTTTGGGATGTTCGCCAAGTAATTTTCAACGTTTACTAAACATGATTATATCTGGTCTACATAACTATAATGCTTACACCGATAATTTCATCATCTATAATGACATCCGGAAAGATCATTTAGCGACAATTTGGAAATTCTTTGACAGGTGGACTTATGCAAACTGGACAAATAATTTGTGGAAAAGTGAGTTTTTCCGCGCTTGTGTAATATTTCTAGGACATATCATCAGACACGAACAAGTTAAACCTATAAATGCTATGGTTAAGCCTATCTCTGAATTCCATGTGCCTATCAGGAAAAAACAACTGATGCAAATTTTGGGCCTGGTTGGAATTATCGGAAATATTGTTCCAATTATTCCATAATTTCTGAACCCCTGACAAATATATTGAGCAAGAAAACCAAGTTTCATTAGTCTGAAAACTTAGGAGACTTTTGACACGTTAAAGGCCATACTTAAGGGTGCACCAGTACAGCTCCAAGTTTCAGTCAATCATTTAAAATGTATGTAGATGCAAGTGATATAAGGATTTTTGTAGTATTGATTCAAGAAGACAAAAATGATGTAGATCCTCAAGTATGTTATTTTGCTAATGAATTAAATAAGTTCCAGAGAAATTATTCCACAATCGAGAAAGAATGTTTCGCTTTGATGTTGACATTACAGCACGTCGAGCTCCTTCTCCAATTATTGTGTTTAGTGATCACAATCCCCTTACTTTCATTGGCAAGATTTAAAAATATCAGAGATTATTAAGTTACAGTTTGATGTTGCAGGAATGGAATATTGACTTTAGGCACGTCAAGGGAAAATACAATTTAGTAGCAGATGCACTTTCACGTGTATAGAAATATATTGTATACTTTGTGTCGTCCATGAGATTTCGTCCTAAATAAAACTATTTTCGCACAAGTATATTTGACTTATAGTAAAAAGAAAGCTTTATTGCGTAAATCTTCATATTTCTTTAAGATGGGAACTGTTATCTATATTTAATTTGCAATGTTTGTTAGTTATATTAATTTGTTTCGCTTCATTTCATACTATTGGAATGTAATATTGTATGCTGGACTTGATCTTGTCCAAAACTGAGTTCATTTCCGCTTGACCTGAATTGACTTTTCTCATTTGATTCTGTAAACAAATAATACATTCCTAAATTATTCTCGATGTGTATGGGTTTAAAATCAAAAGTATTATTAATAGAATTAAATATGTTCATTTGGAAGTAGGTCTAGGTTTTGGAATTTTCTTAGAGTATTTAACAGTCCAGATTCTGGTGTTTTAATAATAACTAACATCTTTTGCTTTTTACACATCAGGATCATTATAGAAGATTATTTTCTATCAGATTATATTTTCTAGGAAATGCTAATTGTGATCAGAGTTCCAGTAGACGACTACATAATCGTGTCACTGAAAAAAAACACTTTAAAATCTATCTCAATCAAGTTGTATTATACGTTGTGTCCAGTAATTCATTTTTGGGCTGCAATTTATACCTTAAAGCTTTTAATCAAGCAATTATTTTCTCTAGAAAATACAAAAGTTCTCTTATACAATTCTTAGAGACATTCACTGGAATTTATAGTGAATTAAAACTTGGAATTAAGTTGCTGTGATTCAATTAAAGACTGTTGGCACATCAACCTTCTATGGTGATGTGACCTCATTGTTTTAAAGCGGCTACCACGTGAGGTAGTCTGGCTACCCATTCACGAGATCTGTCCTTGATCAGTAATTCCTGCGCATATTGATGTCCAAATAATCGCTCAGCAATTGTTCGATTAAATCGTTCAACGATTGCCTGATCAGGATGTAACGTGGTGTTTCCATGTCTGATTTTAACGTTAAGTTGTTGCATCAACGTTGTTACTACACCTAGAAATTCTTTGCCGGGATCAACCTGTAGCAACTGTGGCCATTTCCGGCCACCACGTGAATTATTTTTTTCGAGCACGGCTACGACTTCAATTGCTGTTTTAGTCAAATGAGCAGTTCTGACATGACTGTGCTAACGACAATCACTGTCTTTCCAGATATCTCCGATAATCTGTTTGTTTTCGTTCAAAAAGATTGTCTCTGCTTTTTTCTGGTTCGATCTTTGATAATCCCTCATATTTAGTCACGATTAACAGTGATTTTATCTCATTTAGAAATTTTGTGTGTGCATTGTTCGACCTTACAAAAAGGTCGTGTTATACCAGTTTGTTTAAAATACTGTTCTCGCAACAGTAGTATTACTCATTTTGCTCTAGTATACGATATACTTTCTTTATTACAATATGACGTTCCTCTAATTATAAACAAAAATGATATACTATAATTATGCCAACGGCAAAAAGAAAATTGCAGATGGCTAAGGATCGGATCAATAACTCCTTGTGGAAAAAATTTCGCTGAGATTTTTTGTAGTGTTCATATGATAAATATCAGACTTGCCAGTACCGGCCCGAAACCGTATCTGACATGTGGGCTAGTAAGAATTGGATTATGTTTGTCTTGTGGTGAACGAAAATATCGCGCGCTGAATAGATATTTTGAGATAATGAACGCTGATGATAATGTTAAAATAAAGGACATAAGAGATTACTTCGAGAGTTATATAACAAATAATAATGTCTTATTAGACAAAAAGTTAATGAAAATATTAATCTCGATGAATTCAAGAGTCATCCTATATATATTAACAACGAAGCTAGCAGAGCCGGTGTTATACGACACTGCAAAAACAAATAACCACTTGGTATTATAAATAATGTAGCTTACTTATCGACTGGTGGGGCAAAACCAAAATATCTTGCACACAAAATTGTTTATGAATGTATCAACTGCGTGATAGATGAGGGCCTTGTCATTGTTCATATCAACACATAAAACCGATACTCATTTTATTTTAAAACTTCAAGCGATCAACTTGAGCGGGAATAGTAAACGGAAGAAAACTGGCAAATATAAAAAAGTACTACGTCCAGTTAAATCAATAAATCTTGATACTGGCTAAACAAATAAATTTGATCATATCTCAGCTACTGGAAAATATTTCGATATAAATCCAGGACTTATTTACTTTGTGGCAAATGGTATACATAATTCAACTACAAAAAAAAGATTCAATCAGAAAATACAATTTATTTATATTTGACCAATAATCAGAATCGATTCAAGCTTCGGATTAGAATTTTATAACAATATTTTTTGCTTTTTCGCCAGGATTGGGCCAAATAAAATAATAACAAAACCTGGGAGCTGAGTAACGGGATTAATAACAAGGCCGTTACGAAAACAGGGCGTTGTATATTTTTTATGTCGACGTCCCTCCCCCATCAACGTCGATGTCACTTTTTGGGGTCCCCCCCCCCTTCAACGTAGTAACTAGGCTTATATACAAGTCTCGGATTGGCCTTTGGATAATTAATTGCTTGGCTCAAAATAGCATTTGTTAACATCAGATTCTAAAATGGCGCATTGATTGTGGTCACTAACACCCCAAGTTGTAGCCACTACTTTTTGGGTCGGTCGCCCCTCCTGCTGCTTCCAGTGACGGAAGAACCCGAGAAGATCACAGGCTGAAAAAACGAACAATTGGAAGCTACTTGTAAGCTTTCCTACATACCTATGACTGCCGAGCCGAGACTTGAACATATGCGAGCATAGGTGAGTTGTCACTGATTTTTTCAGGCAAAGAACTTAGACCTGCTCGCCACAACTCGAGTAAAAGGCTACAAAGGAAAGCCATCACGTTGATTTTTCAACTTATTGGTACTCGCAAGTGGTCTCTTACCCAGGTATTCAAATACCTGCTTGAGCCTGGCTTCAGGCCGATAATAATTCTTATGTATAAAGACCTCAAGACCAAGGTCGTTGTAAAATGAAAGATTATTAAACACTCAAATACTAAAAAACACATTTCATCCAATCACCTAATGACCAAGCATCACAAAACTCTAATTTCACATATAAATGGTTATATCTTTTTTAAATTTGTTTCACTTATTTCGATCTGAAAATTAGTACTCCACGCTGTGCAATACAAAACACGACCCAAACACTTAATACAAAGAAGTATTCCCATGTCAAACTAATATACACATATACATAAATTATCCGGAGAATTCAGAAATTCGGGAGGGCACATTAATTGCTAAACAAGAACATGCTGTCATATAAACATAAAGCAATACATTAATTGGGTCAAAAAAATTCTAGTCTGATTTGTAATAAAGAACTATAAACCATTCATGTGGAGAGGTCCTATGTCACGAACTGGTGATTCGGCCATCTTTAAATATTAAGGGACAAAAGGAGCTTCACATAATCTTTTCTTTGCATGTACTTTGCCTTTATCTGAGAAGTCTTATTCAAGTGACAGTGTTCTTATCCAGGGAGTAGGTTGTAGCTTTGTTAATGTTCCTCTTCAAGATCAACATGCAATCGAGTGTACTTGATCGCACCGTCGGCTAATGATCAACCGTATAATGATGGGTTTTAAAGCCATGACTATGCAAGCTGTGTAACAAGCAAAGTAAGTGCGGAAACCATTACATTGTCGATAGCAACACAACGACGACCTGGTCCGATCAGGCCTGTATCTATAAAAATTAAAATAATTTTGTATAAGGTTAGAGGACATGCAAGAGAATGTTGCAGAGGCACTTGTTTGGAATACCACCAGAATTCAATTGGAACTTTATAAACTTATACATTTGGACTTGTGATCAATCCTTTAGGTGTATTCGATATTTAATTCGCATTACTGTAAGTTCTGTTTAAATTTTAACTTTGTATTCTAGGGAAATAAATTATTTGTTGAATTTTAGAACACTTGATGGTTTTCGGTTTTATTTGTTACTTAGTATAAGACCATACAGTCGTAACAGATGGAGCTATCAAATTTCGATACGATTACGCTCATGACTACGTATTATTTCAGTACTTCTCAGCTGGAGCACAAAGAAAAGTCTCGATGGTTATCGAGGAAAAATAATTAGTAAGCACGAGTTCGAGATTGTATTGAAGGGAATGGATTTGCTTTGGATTTTTTAACGTAGCTTTAACAGTTTTTCAGTCATATCACTAGTGTCTGAATTGTGGCAGCTTGTAGTGATGTAGCTTCATGTCCTTCCAAGTCAGATTATCCTGATACCAGTCCGACCAGTCCTAACGCTAACTCCTGATGTAAGCGAGTCAGATCCTAGTACCATTTTTTGTATAAGTTTTAGGTATTACTCAGCTGGGGTTCAAACCAGCAACATCCTATATCCGAGGTGGACGCACTAACCCCTTAGGCCACCGGAGCGGTCGATAGAAAAGGAAACTCATTGACAACTCCAAGCACAGATAATATACCGGGAAATAGTGACTTCACAGACAGTATAAGTTGCGTAAATTCCTTTAAAAACAAAAATAATCACTGTATTTATCACGACACAATTTCAAAGACGTATATCATAGCGGTGATAACAGAGGTTTTGTCGGTTACTAATATAGGTCACCGCCTTCTATACCGAACGACTTTATCCTCTTCTATAGTGACATATCGGTCACTTTCATGGATCACAATCAGTGGGTTGAGATGCATACACGCGTAATTTATTGTAATATAAAGATAGAAGGCCGTAACCGATATAAATACAAAAAATCTAAAACTTTCATTATCACACTAATGGACAAGGTTAATGACACGTAATTCATTGATGTGTATCACAATGTTGGATTCATCAGCTGTCAGAAGAAAATCAATCAAGAACGCGATTTAGGAATAATGGGTCTTTTGCATTTGGACTTGCCGTATACAACTGTAATCCATGTTTGATTGAATGATTTAGTCTGGCCACATTAGTGCCTAGATAAGAAAGCAACGAACAACACGTATCAAGAAGAGAGCTAGAGACGGAAGAATTGAGAGGCCTTAGGCCTTTGTACTGCATTAGGGTGGAACCTAAGGGGCCAAGCTAGTAGGACAAACCTGATTGTGGAGAAGGATCCAAACACCGCTAGAAGAAGACCACCCAGAAGATGACTGGGTCAGGGAGGAACACTAGCGGGAACGTACAAGGCACCTTCCGTCGAAACTCCGGCGAAAAGTTTCTTCCACCTTCAATTATACTTCCAGCTTTAAACATCAAAACTAGGAAGAACCTCCCTGCTACCCACAACAGCAGTGCGATCAGCTCAACAAGGGGAAAGGCAGTGGAGGGAGGATGATAAGGAAAAAGTTGAAAGAAAGGATCAACAGTCCCAAGATGTGAGCAGAAACATCAACGGGACAGTCGTTGAGTAAAGCTCAAGGAACACCGACAACATAAACGGAGACGAGATCGGCGGCGACAAAGAAAAATATACATAATGAGTTGCCACTGCCCACTCCAATCAACAAGAGGCGAGATAAATATTAGACCAACCAGAGGCAGTGGGGCTGGGTGAGCTGAAAGAAGATCTAGAAGTATCAAGGCGCTAAATAGAAGAATTCCGAACGGTCACAGCAGCCTCCACGAGACTCACTTATAAGGGACGATGCGAAAGAATCTCGAAATCCAGCTATCGAAAGGTAGCGTAAAACACCAGAATTCAGGGGGAGAAATACAGCGATTGTCCTATTTCTGTAGAGTAGCTGATGCTCAACGAGAAGAGAGCATCCTTGAAGTTGTTGTCACAGCCCATCACAGTTTGGTCTCCAATGAATAACTTAGTAGTAGCTGACTTTATCGATCCAGAGTGTTCTAAGGGATGGATTAGGCTCATACCTGAGCAGCCCGAACACCTGATACCATACCTGCTACCATCACCAGAAGTTACATTTCAATACCTTGTGAGGGCGACTTAGAATTGTATCAAATGCCTGAGGTGTTTCACTATGGCTTCAAAACCAATTTCGATAATAAAAAAAGATTCAAAACAAAAATACAGTCTTTTTGCCCGCCGTTCTAAAAGACTATTCGAATATTACCTAGTTAAGACCACAAAAATCATGGAACCGTATTGATATGGGTCTGGTTGTTCTCTTTGCGGCAAAATTAATGTACACTGCATGCAATATATTCTACAACAGAACAGAGTAGGACAATTTTTTAATTGGCTAACCTGATCCTAATTATAATATGTAGCTTGAATAAAATTAGTTGTAGGGAACGTCCGAATTAGACAACTCAGAATATTTTGATGAATAGAACTTCGACAGTGTTTCAGAAGGATTCCGCGGCCGCTTGAGGACTGCAGCAGGAACTCTAGTCATTTTCTCCTTCCAAACATCTAAATTAAAGAGTATGCCTTGCATACATTAAAACATCGAGTGGGTACTTATTATTCATAAGCGAGTAATAGTAATTAATCCAAGTCATGTCAAGTCTGACCACCTATCGTTAACGCATCAACCACTAAAAAGTATTTCGAAGAAATCTTAAATGAGTGTAGCCATGGTTCACACACACCGAGTCAGGCATCATCTAGCCCAAAAAAGCACGAATAGGAAGAACGACGTCTAAAAATGGCGCATGACTTGGTAGTAAATGTCCAGCGCGAAGACATCATTAAAGAGAGAGAAGACTGTGAGGAGAGACAAAAGCAACAACAGCGACAGCTACAGCATGAGGGAGAAAAAGACAGTGTGCAGCAAGAGATTTTAGGGCCACCCAGATTTGAAGAAAAGAGTGATACTTCTCATATTTGCCAAATATTTGTATTTTTTTGTGTGTCTGTGTATACGTTTTGTGTCTGTTTGTCTTACACAAAAATAAAAACTTTTAAAACCCTTTTACCCCTTTTCTCTTCGTGTGATAATATGTATGTAAGGGTATATTAGTGTGTCTGCATACACTTCCAAACTTTTTGTGACAGTATGTCTTCTTATGTTGTTATGTCATAAACTAAGTAACAGAAAGAAGGAAAATCAAAAAGTTTTAAGATAAAAATTTAAGAAAATCTTATAGTATTATGAACTAAATCCAAAATAAGTCCAAACGTTCTATCACAAGTCCTAAAGAATCGAATATTCTGAATTAATTCAAGATCCTCAAATGTACTGGTCTGCCATCAGTCGCGTTTTATCATAATGACATTGTCAAAAGCTCCTTTGAATAAATTCTCGCAATAGTCTCAGAATATTAGTTAAATCCAGTGAGCAATTTGTAATTGCTATGAAAAATTCAAACAAATGTCACCTCTCAAGTTGTTTCTAAACACAACGTTAAATACATACGCAAACTGGCATTAACACATTAACTTCAGTTTTCTGCTTATGTACATCCCCAAGTGTCTCTTACGACTATATGTCATAATATACTCCAAGTGACAGACCTTATTAATCAATCAAATATTTCACAATATTCATTCAGGCGCTTTACAGTTTCGTATTAGAATTTTAAAGAAATAGAATTTCCCCGGGTTTCCTCACTGGTTATACTGGCTAGTTATAAAAGACCTTGTATATCTTAGGTATTGTTCAAAGAAGCTTTACTTCCCTTTAGTTTGGTGTATGATTGATGGGTGTAATATGGGTTATAGAGTATACAGCTTGGCCTTACTCCAGATGTGAATCTTTCAAAACACTGATAGCTCCACTGGGTCATTTTCACTTCCTGGACTTCAGAGGAAAATTGTAAAAAAGAGACGATTGCGTTTTATACATTTTACATACTTGGTAATTAATTCATTGCACTTTCAGAAGCTGGTATTGTCTAGTTGGGCAAAATTCAATTTCCCAATTTTAAAAAGTGCTGAAGATAGTGTACTTTAGACTAATTTAGGCTGATTTTTTTAGTACAAGTCATTTTATTTAGCAGTGTGCTTAGATCATGGACAATTTCCATAAGTACAATATCCAAAGAAATGTCGGCCACATTACAGCAAAGTAGCATAGAGATGTGCCAACAATTTCTCCACTGTGCATGTTTCGAATGCAAAGAACTTCATCTGGCATACGTCACTATCTCAGAAGTACATACTAACTGGTGAGCACCCCCTCACATGTCCTAGTCCACCAAGCCAGCCCATCTAACGGGAAATAACTTAATTCTTCTAACAACCCACATGATCTCACAAGCCAATAAGAAATTACTCCAAACTTGTCAACAGGCTCAATATCATCATCATCATCATCATTGGCGACTCGGTCTCGAAAGACCATGCGAATAGCGCCCTTGAGGTGTTGCCTGTCTCTGTTGGCAACGTCTGCTGTGGCTGTGCAGGCCTATACGTGAGTGACAGTCCCTACTGCAGTTGGTGCAGACATACTGGGAAGTCTGCATTACTGTGGTTGCTGTTGCGTTCTTCTTTCTCTTACGTTTCTCTGCCACCAACTGGCCTCTCCTCGCATCAGCGACTGATATGCCATTGTTTGCCATCAGTCTCCAGGTGCCTCGGTCCTCGGCCAGCTCTTCCCAGCCATCGGGTGAAATGTTGCATGCCTTCATGTCCCTCTTGCACACATCTTTGAAACGGAGTGAGGGGCGTCCGACTCTTCTCATGCCAGTGGCCAGCTGTCCATATAAGATGTCCTTTGGCAGCCTTCCATCCTCCATGCGTCGGACGTGACCCAGCCATCGAAGGCGGCGTTTAATTAGCAGGGAGTACATGCTGGGGGTACTTGCACGCTGCAGGATCTCGCTGTGTGGAACACGGTCTTGCCAGCTGATTTTCAGGATGCGTTTTAGGCACCGTATATGGAAGGAGTTGAGCCGGCGTTCTTGCCTCATGTAGGTACTCCACGTCTCACTTCCATACAGAAGGGTGCTGAGAACGCAGGCCTGGTAGACTCGGACCTTGGTGTGCTCTGTCAGCGCGTTGTTTTCCCAAACCCTCTTTGTTAATCGAGCCATGATGGTGTTTGCCTTTCCAAGCCTTCTGTCCAGCTCCATATCAATAGAGAGAGTGTTGCTGATGGTTGACCCTAGGTAGGTAAAGTTGTTGACTGATTCCAGGGTGACACCGTTGATTTTGATTGAAGGGGCAATGGTGGTATCTTGCACACTGACATTTGTTTTTTCCAAGCTGATTGTGAGACCAAAGTGCGTGCAGGCAACAGCAAAACGGTCTCCCAGTCTCTGGAGGCTTCCTCGGTGTGGGCCACAAGAGCTGCGTCATCTGCAAAAAGCATCTCCCTGATGAGCAAGCTCTCACTTTGGTCTTTGAGCGCAGTCGTGCCAGGTTGAACAGGCTCCCATCAGACCTGGTGTGTAGATATATGCCATCCGTGGACGTGTCGAAGGCGTAGGACAATAGCAGGGAGAAGAAGATCCCAAAAAGTGTTGGTGCCAGCACGCAGCCCTGCTTCACACCACTGTTAATTGGGAAGGAAGTAGAGGATGATCCATCATACAGGACTGTTCCCTTCATATCTGCATGGAAAGAGATTATCATGCTGAGGAGTTTTGGGGGGCAACCGATCTTACTCAGAAGTTCAAAAAGGCCCTTCCTGCTGACCAAGTCAAAGGCCTTGGTGAGGTCGATGAACATCATGTAGAGTGGTTGACCTTGCTCTCTGCTCTTCTCTTGGAGTTGTCGTAGGGAGAAGATCATGTCTGTCGTCGACCTGCCTGCTCTGAAGCCGCACTGTGATTCCGGGTACACACGGTCTGCCAGCAACTGCAGCCTGTTGAGTATGATGCGGGCGTACACTTTACCAACAATACTCAAGAGCGAGATCCCTCTGTAATTATTACAGTCACTGCGGTCGCCCTTGTTTTTGTAAAGGGTCACAATTGTGGCATCACGCATGTCTTGGGGGACTACTCCTTCCTCCCAGCAGCGGCAAAGTAGCTCATGCAGTGGTTTAATCAATGCTGGTTTTCCACGTTTGATAGCTTCGGGCGGGATGCTGTCACTACCTGGTGCTTTGTCGTTTGGAAGGCAGTCGATTGCTTTGCTGAGCTCCTCTAAGGTTGGCACTTTGTCGAGCTCTTCCATGGTGGGCAGATTCTTTATGCTGCTGAGGGCTGCATCAGTGACTGACGTTTCTCTGGAGTATAGTTCTGAGTAGTGCTCCACCCATCTGGCCATCTGTTGCCCACGGTCTGTGATCTTCTCTCCCGTCAGGGATTTGAGGGGAGCGACCCCTTTCACTGTAGGGCCTAGAGCCTTCTTGATGCCACTGTACATGCCTTGGATGTGTCCGGACTCGGTACTGCGCTGGATCCCTTCACACAGTTGTTGCCAGTACTCGTTCGCACACTGTCTAGCAATGCGTTGGGTGTTACTTCGGGCACTTCTGAGAGCAGCAAGCGTCCGTTCATTAGGGCATTTTTTGTAAGCTATGAAGGCTTTTCGTTTCTCCTCGATCTGTGGTTCCATCCTTGATAGGTGTGCATTGAACCAGTCCTGGCTGGGTCGTTCCTTCTTGCCAAACGTTGACATAGCTGTACTGTAGATGGCACCCTTCATGGCGTTCCACTTGGCTGTAGCGTCATACTCAGGCAGGTCCTGGAGAGCCTTGTTCAGGGCAGACACATACTCCTCCACCTTGGCAGGGACTGACATCTGTGCAGTGTTTATGCGAGGACATCCTTTTGGTTTTGTGCGGTGTAGCACGTGTGGCTGTAGTCGCATTCTGCTGCTCACAAGGGCATGGTCGGAGTCACAGTCTGCACTGTGGTAGGTTCTGGTGGAGAGGACGCTGTTAAGGGCAGAGCGCCTGGTGATGACCAAGTCGAGTTGGTGCCAGTGATGAGATCTGGGGTGTTTCCATGACACTTTGTGTTGGGGCTTGCACTTGAAGAAGGTGTTTGTGATGCACAGGCCATGGTAGGTGCATAGCTCCAGCAGTCTCTGGCCGTTTTCGTTGGTCTTTCCAGTGCCATGATATCCGAGGCAGGTAGGCCAGGACTCGTGGTCCGCACCTACTTTGGCATTAAAGTCGCCGAGGAGGAATAGTGGTTCATTTTTGGGGCATCCTTTGATCTGTTCGTCCAGCTGCCCAAAGAACGGATCCTTCACGTCTTCTGATGACGTGAGGGTTGGGGCGTAGACACTGATGATGTTGACAGGACCTGAAGTAGTGGTGAGGCGGATGGACAAGAGACGCTCAGTGCCCCCTGTTGGAGGTTCAACCGAGGCCAGGAGATTGTTTTTGATGGCAAAGCCCACTCCGTGCTGACGGGGCTCCTCAGGTTCTCGACCCTTCCAGAAGAAGGTGTAGTTTTCCTCTCTGAGGGAGCCACTAGAGGCGAGCCTGGTTTCCTGGAGGGCAGCTATGCTGATATTTAGTCTGGTGAGTTCTCTATCGATGATGGCCGTCTTTCTGGTGTCGTCCACTTCTCTGAGGTCGTCGGAGATGCCTGTACACATGGTGCGCACATTCCAGCTTGCAAATCGAAGAGCTGGAGTCTTCTTTATTGGTTTCTTGTTTCTTTTGTCTGGTGTGGAATTACCGTCTGCTTGTCATGCTGAACAACACACTGAGCTCCAGACACCCACTGGAGCAGGCAGACGATGGCGGGTCAACACCTTATTGACCGGGGGCTGCCCGGCTTGAGGCGGGCGATAGTTGGCCAGTGGGACACGATGATCCCTCCCACCGTCAAAGCTGACCCGTGGCGCCCCTTCCCTACGCCAATCGGGTGGGACTTATAACCCGTAAACTGTCAGCTTCCGTGTTGTTTCCTCACTCAGTAGCAAGACTGGAGTGTCCTCTCCAGGGCGCAAGCCTGGGCGTGGAATATGGAGATCCTGGGCTGCCCAGACGTCAGGATCCCCCTCTCGTCCTTGCTGGTGGGGTCCAAAGGAATGCTGAGCATGACATTTGGCACCAGTTTGGATGCAGGAGCTGCCGGAAGGAGGTCGTAGTCGACCCCCAGTCGCCTTAGGGGCTCCACTCCTGATTTTCTGTCTGGGTTTACTCCCGTAGCCTTTCCTTCTCCCGAAGATATCCACAAGGCAGTGGAGCCATAATCCAATGGATGGGACTTGGTTGGTTTTGAATCAGAGTTTCCTTCTCCTAGATGAACTGCCTGACAAGGCTAACAAGCTTCATCTGCCCGGGTTTGGGGTCAGAGTTTCCCTTCTCTTAGACTGGTTGCCTGCCAAGGCTAATGAGCCCAGTCTGCCCACCCAGTCATACCGCTCAATAGGCTCAATATATATGTTGAATTTAACTTGTAAACATCTATTTATAGCTCATGATCTTTAAAATGGAATCTTCACCCATGGTGTTTCTTATTTATTGACGATTAGTACAATTTACAGTCACTAACAACAATTACATGCAATATATACACAGTCATGTACCAAAGGTTACACAAAATATAGATATACATAACAGTATTTAAGTACTGCGTATGTGCCCTTTTCATGTGGATAGTAGGGTTGTGTGTTTGGATACATGCTGGATAGTATACGTGTGGTGCTGGGTTGTAACATAGAATTTCCCGTTGTACCCCATACAGTTTTTCTGTCTATAATTTTCTAAGGCAGTCTGGGATAATAATTTAAATCCCATGTAAACTTACAGATAATTTTAGGATCACCCGTTGTGGCCTTAGCCGTCCCACAACATAAACATACGGGTTAGTGTTGTGCCCCGTATCAACCTCAAGATAACTACTGGTATGTATATGCTAGGTTTATTGTCAAGACAAGACATGCACAACATTATGTATAGTACCAAGAAAAGAGAGATACAAGCCAACGATTAATTTCAAACGTTTGTTATTATTTCCGCCTCTTACATGGGAAATATCGTAGTGTTATCTGTCCGTCTATATGTAGCTTCATGTCTTCCTAATCTGATGACTTTAAATTCACCACATTTTGTGTATACGCTGCCCATGTAAATGCCAAGAGTGAAAGTGTTTCAAGCACGGATGAAAATTATGAAAAATGTGTCTTCTTTAGATTATTACTATTATTACCAATTTTAAATTTGTATTTAATGATACATCTGTAGCTGAACACTTTTACCAATGAAAAGGTATGGATATTTCTTATCACATAACATAGTGATACTTTAGTTAGCTGGCTGTATAAAATAAAACTTTACATTTGTATCTTCCAAAGAGAATGAAGTCAACACACGAAACGAGCAGCAACTCACATTTACATTATAGATAGATTCCTGCCTTTGGGAATATTTAACAAGATTTTCATAGTTTAATGCAAATTGTATAAAATCATGTTTATGTTTAACTAGGTGTTTTGCACCTTACATATAACTTCTTCCTTTAGTGAATTTCTCCAGTTTGCTTCAGTTTAGTAATGTACATACTGTTTGCTTAACTATAACTAATGAAACAACAAATTTGTGAAGGCGTAGAAGCAAGACAGTAGGTCATATGCCATGTATTAAATACTTCCTTGGAATCTGATACCTGTTTCATTTCGACACAGTAAGTACAAGCAAAATATCTTGCTTGCCTTGTGTAACGTGGGTAGAAATTTAATTATAGCAGAAAATGTGTATGTTGGCTTGAAATGTAGTTTCGCAATCGAGATGTTAGCAACATATCACCCGTTTGATATTCCTTTCTTTTCCATGAAGAGTATTAGAAACATATACCTTATCTTCAGTACCAAGCACCTTTTCTGAATAGGTTTATGACACCTTGAAAATTTTCTTATTCGGTAGAGTTGTAGTTCCGATTAGTGGCCGAGTATATTTTGTAAATGAAAATTTGATATGTGATCCCCATCAACCCTACCCTGGTACCGGGCTGTGGGGGCTGCATCCAAGATCCTAAACCTGAATTATCGTCTAATCATTATCTTAAAATATCATAACATATATGATCCTCCTCCTCCATCTGTATAGATAAGGTTGAGGAGATAATGAAAACAAATGATGGACGGACAAAATGTCACATTGATGGGCGGGTTTACTGGCTGACGAATGCAACTTATCAAAACATACTTCCTTAGTCGGAAAATAATACAGTTGTATATTGATGCCTAAATGAGACCATGTTTAATGCTTGATTTCACCTAACTGACGGAATAAAAGCAAGTATGTGCTCTCTGTAATGTGATACTGAGATAAGTGCACAGTCTATTAATACACTCATATTCCTTCTTCTTCCTATTATTATTATTATTATTACTTCAGAGAAAAGTTATCGGAAGGAAAGCTTTTCTGTTGAAGATCAGATCTTAAATTGATTAAGTGTTCGGTCTCTCCATCCTCCTGCGTCAGAAGAAGACTTCGGAGCATTAGATATCCCAGAGGAAAATTTCACTGGTTAAGGTTATGCAATACGTTTTAAAAGTTATTTTTGGGGTAATTGATTAATCTAAGGGAATGTCTCTCAAGAGACTTACTAGACATGGTGAGGGAATTGTAAAGTTACCTGTCTCCCATCCCAGACTTCCAAATTCGATTCATTGCATTGTATTTCCTAACTGGTTGGGAAATTATTCAATTGATTATTCGATGGGTGGGAACTGATTATTCATGGGAAAATGATTTTCAAGTGACTTTCTTGATGTGGTTATGGAACTGCTCAACCCTTGGGGTTGAGTAGGAATGCTTATCTGGAAGCAGTTTTGGCAGTTCAGCTGCCTTCGCTGAAATATGATACTAATAATAAGTTACAAATGCAGGCAACACTACATACGTTGTTTAAATAATAGAATACCTTGATGGGCGTCAATATCCGATACAAACAACACTCAGTGATCCATGTTTGGAAAATGGCTAGTTAGCGTGTAGTCTCATATATAATAGCTAATCCGCAGCCAACTTCATTGCAGATTACTACTTACATAGCTAGGATAGAGCTATAAAAATGTAACTTACCTTGGTATTAATCGCTATCCTCCAAATTCTGTACGTTGCCCCCAAACCCCATATGCGTATTTCTTTAAAATCTTTTGTCAGCTTAGGTTTCTTGTGCATATAATTTGAAAGCTACGACATGCAAGCTATCACTCGAACGTATGTCTGTTCATGTTCGTAGCTGTCAACATAATTATGTTTTCCTGTCTCTATTCTGTCCTGCCCCACAAAATAATCAGTTATATTTATGATTAGAGGTTGTTCAGTGTTAGATAAAATACCTGAATCGAAATTACCCTCGTGACTCAATGTGCTCTAGTAACCTTTGGAGTTTCTGATCCTCATATCTTTAGTCCTAACGCCGTCTTTATGTACATAAAGTCGTATATGCCAAATCACCTGAATAATACCGAATCCTGAAAGATATTGGTCCTAAACATCATTGTGTGCCTTTAAAACTATATAATATTGACGATTCATCACATTAGGAGATAGGTAATTTCTCCCTCAAACTGAGAAGAAGGCCATTTTCACATGCATGCGAATTAATCCATTGATAGACGACATCTGTGTATCGATAGTTTGCCCATTTTACCTGGACGACGGGCAACCTGGCAGTTTCTCCTATATGCGATCACCAAAATTTACCTTTTTATAACAAGGTACACTGATGCCAAGTCAGCTTATAAATCACAAATGTAGATACTAACAGAAAGCTTGATTTGCGATCTCTTTATGTGTGTGATTTTCGTAAAAATATCTAGAGATTCAATAAATTTATTTTAACTTTCAAACACCTTATTAAGTCAACGGTCAATCTGCCAGCTGACAACAAATATGGCGGCTGATGGCACCATTCGGAAACTATCTATTTCAGTCGAGAGCTGGAACACAAGATTTGATAACTTTACAAGTTGTAAATAGAATAAGCCAGCACATTGCTGTGTAGGATACAGTCGGTGATCCGTATGTGAAGATATGAAGTTATTCTAGATTGCTTTGTTCCAAATATAAATAAATGATATACGCAGTGCAGGAAAAATGGCCAAGCATGTTATTTATGGTGTATACAAACCTATTTCCGATGCATTTTTTTAAAAAGATATATTTTGCTTCCTTCCAAATTTTAGTAAGATTAGAAGAATGGTGAAAATTATGAAAAACTTTGGTGCTTTAACGGCCAGCGCAATTCCGTAACAGTATTATTGCATTTATTGTCTTTTAAGAACGCAATGGTCTTAACTTAAGCTAAACATAAATCGTTGAAGTGTATACTATTATGCTAAAGTGAGGTTTTCCATGTTAATGTCAAACTTTTTGCTACAAGATAGCAAATGCATCCATGCTATTAAGACACAACCTCACGTCAATCTATTTCAAATTCAGATCTATCTTGAACATCCAGATTTAACAGGCATATATAGCAGGCCATGTTATCGTTGAAGTTTGCTTCAGCACCTAACATATATCTTTCATATTCCTAAACCTATAATCATCATTTGAAACAGTGTTACCAGCAATAACTCTCCATTACACAAAATGCAGCACTTTTAAACTGCTAAACTTGGTGACCATTCATTGACTCACTGTGGTCCTTGTGGCCGATAGACCCTCCATAGAATAAAGGCCCAATTAAACTTGAACCATACTCCAAGAGGTCTTTGATGAAGCTGGCAATCCTTATTATAAGGATGGGACTAGGGATGAAACGCACACTCAAATTTAAGTTTAGTTTGGTTTATTAACAGTCACAAAATGTAAAAATGTAAGATTCAAATATCAGTTGCATCACTTCTAAATAATAAGTCGTTGATTTTATATCACAGTGGTTGTGTGCATTTGGACAAACATAATTAATTTAACAGTTTATTATTATAAAACTTGACATGAACATTTACAAATATTAAAAAGTTTTAATGTATAAATTTAATTTGATTGTCTTTGACGTACTATATATAAGTGTGGTAATATGAACTAATCTTGGTCAGTTTTGGCAGGTACATTGCACATGTCCCTATGAATTCTTACTATCACCACCTAAACCTCAAAATATGTAACATTTTTCACGTAATATTAGAAAGCAGTACGATAAAGGTAAATGAAGTTACAATGTGTTCGATATGAAGATTTCAAAATAACAAGATGGGTGCAAATATGGTGAAAAATATTCAACTTGACACTCACAAATGTGAAGCAATGGGCATGCATTAAAGTGATAAATTATCCAAAAATACATGAGGTTTCTGGAATAATATTTAGCCATTTACAGGCTAAATAACTAATTAGGTACACTAGGTATCATGCAGTTTAAAGCAATGTGGGGATGCTGACGTTTGATCATTGGTGCAACATTAGTAATTACCAGTATAGAGGAAAGTTAAGTGACAATGCACTAAATTGAAAGATACAGCTATAAGTAATCTTATTCATGATGGAGAATGTTATTTTGGGATATTGCAAGTGAATACAGGTAATTGTGGCGTCACTGATCAGCTATAGGTACCAATAGATCATATAGCATCAACTAAGTGTGAAATTCTGGTCCCCAAAACTTGTACGCAAGGATGGACATTTGCATATATGGGACATGTATCATATACTTATTAAAATCAAATGTTTAAACCTAATTTAAATGATCTGTTTGAACATTTTAGTGTATTTTTAAGAGTGTCGGGTAACAATTATTAAGTTGAATGATTCATTGGAATGTGATACCAGCAGAAGCTACATTACCTCACTCTGGCAAAGTACAAAAATAAAATGTTACCGAAAATAAGTGTATTTATCATGAAAATAACATTTTGGGATATTTTCAGTGCACACAGCCAGAAATGTGCCTTACAGATTCACTATGGGTACAATGACATCCTATACGATAAGAACGTCTGATCCCAAACATTCTAAAATATATGGGTATGTGCTCATGTGGGATATGTAATTATGTTATGATCAGTTTACAAAATTAAATTCAAATATTCTGTTTGAATAGTTCTGGTTTTATCTATAGATTGTCAGTAAGCAATTATTGGTATGAAATAATAATGAATAAAGTAAAATGATTAATTAGAATTCCCATAATATCAGCATAGGCCACAATGACGCACTACATCAATCAATGTTTTAGCCAAACTGAACAATAAATGGAATGCGTTTTGTGTTCGACATCAGTTTGTTTTTCTCTTATATGCAAGGGTACATACACCTGGGAAAAGTATATTTTATCCCTTTGACCTGTATTTCATTCTCGGACAGATTACAATGATTTAATAGACAACTTGAGTAGGTTCTACTATAATGTTTTCAACTCTGTCTTCTCATTCAATGCCATATAACTATGTTTATAAACAATTATTGAAAACTAAACAAGCAGATAGGTGTTACTCACGAAGTTATCCCATCATAAACACATACATTAACTTCTTGGACCCCTAATAAATAGTCTGAATGGCCTCAAGGCACAATACTAAACACAAATCTGTCTTCATGCATTTCAAACGACTTTCAAAGATATTTTAAACGACAAAATATGACAAGTATCCATCATTGCAGAATGTATATGATGTAGGAATATATACATGCAGATAATATTTAATATCATTCCTAATAAATATCATATATTTGTCTTTTCGGCACAACAAAATTACAGAAAATATTTTAAAAATTCATTTAATTTTTTTAAATAAAATTATTTTTTAATTTTTAATTTCATTCTTATATTTTTAAAGTCAATATACACAAATTTCATCTCACTATCTTAATGATAATGATTAATACCAAGTTAAACTGTTAATGATATGCTACTGACAGGAATCAGAACACAATTTTACTATATATTCACTACATTTGGTTCTCAGTAATGAACTCTCCTTTGTATCCAAAATGATAATAAATCATATCTTGTTATAAAGTACCTTCAAAGATGAACTCAGAGTGAAGTCCTTGTCATCATAGGTTCACCGGTATATGTCTGAGAGACTAGACTGTAAACAAAGCAATATGCAATGGAACACAGATTTCACTGCCGGATCAACACCAACTCCGTATTACTTACAGTGCACTGTCGCCTAAACACACACACACACACACACACACACACACACACACACACACATATATATATATCGGTACTGTAATATGTTAAACATAGGAAGAGGTTATCATATGCCTGTATTGTTCCTGCCTTCTGACTTTTCAAACATTTTAAAGTCAACCATATTTGTTCAGTATGACTAAATCTGATAGGTGAGCTCAAATATCCAACGATTGGAAAACTACCGTATCTTACTGATTATAGGCGTGGTAATAAATAAATGCATTCAATCTTCGCGAATTGAGAAAACACGCATGTATGTTTATCAGACATATTTCGCAGTATATAGAATATTTGGCATATACACTAACCAGTGACTATTTTATACCCCTTACCTCATTTCATATGAAAATGTTTTATGTCACATGACCGTTTAATTTTCTGATACCGGATGTTCTCAAGCAGTTACTTGATGTTCTCAAGCAGCTACTTGATGTTGTCAAGCACACTTACTGGATGCTATTAAGAACATGACAAAATTTATCGTTGTTTAACATAATAACAAACTTACTCTATCTGACGCAACTGCCTGTAAAATCGCTTCAATTTATATCTTACACATATATGTAGTTCTGTGTTAAAATTGTAAATACAATTTTTAATTAGACAAAAAGGGGTATTAAGGGCATAGATTAGTGTGAAACCTGTCTTAGTGGAAACTTCCCATATAAAGGACATTTTCATATAAAGGACGTCCTTTATGAACCTCCTCACCACAAGTCTACTTACATGATAACTTGTCCATAAAAGTAAATTTTGTGTTTGCACCAGTTTTCTTTATAAAAATAGTATTTTATCATGTTTATACTTTTGCTACTGTTACAATGTAATTTTTAGGAATTTTTAGAATGTATGATGTCTGATGTTGTAATTTGAATTCATATAATTTTAATAAAATTATGATTTGTTTTGGAATTGTAATTTAAATTCATATAAGAAAGAAAAGGATTATTAGAATTTCGGCATTATCTGATTCTTCTATGGAGAGTTTAACAAAGCCATCAGTACTACAGCTATGTATCGTAAAACATGTATATCCCATTATTCATTGTATAATGTGGTTCTACGCCAACTTCATTATAAGACAACACATGTCTCTAATAAAACTATATCCATTACAAGCTATGATTTACGAATTCCTAGACATTAGTGTAAGCAAAAGCTAATCAATTTCTGAGTGTACAAGAGCGGTTCTGAAGAAACCAGGTATCACTGAAGCATGAGGGTCATGCGTAATCCAAGGGTAAATTGAAGCTGGAGATTGTAAGGCATGTCCTATTACAGCAAAGCCGACGTCTCGCAGAATAGAACTCGGGTCTATATACCCTACGCTCCCACGGCTTCGTTAAGAATTGCTGTACACTTAGACCTCGACTTTCTGTTTTCCAATTCGATCCCAGTACATATGAACCATGTAACGCCTATATCGCTAGAGAGACACCAGCGTCTAAAAGGGACCAGAATGACATCTTCTTTCTCTCTCTCTTTCGATCAACGACCACATTAATATGGGAATCAGAATCATTAACTTCCCTTTTCAATTGTTTCATGAAATTACCATTTTGGTCTTGCCTAAAATACGCGAGGGGCCCAAATCGCTCTGTGGTTCATTAGGTAAGAACCAAAAGTTGAAACACAATAATCTACAAGAATAAGATGGGCATTTTTCACAACGTACTAAGAGAAAACGCAAAGAGTAATGGAATGTAACAATTTTTGTAACTGAGGTTAATATGCTTGAAACGTGTGAAAGGAATGAATTTAGTTTCTTTCTTGCATATAATGCTTTGTTGCATGGTTTTTGTTGAATGCTATTTTTGAAGACATTAATTTGTATTTGAGACGAAAACGTAATACGTGTACATTATAGAACGCAACAGACTATGTTAACTATATCCGGTTTTGAGAAAATATTTGGGAACATCAACACCACGTAAGTGTCCTTCCAACTGTATGAAAAGATGTTAATTTTATTGTTATGTACACAACTTTTAGGATACATCTTACAACATGGCATGTGTAATCGCAGTGGATGCATATTTCCAACAACATTTGATATACTAACGGTACCAGCGTCATAATCACTAGTGCAACCTCAGACGTTTCCGGCAACGTAGTTCTTTTATTGCACAAATTAGTCAAGTTAACATGTAAACCTGAAACATGCTTGAGGAAGTTAGGTATAACCGTTCTAAGAGCTATGGCATTATTCCTTTTGCTTCTCACTTGAATTAAAGTTCCTGTGCAAAAACAAATCTTGTTTCAGTCACACTTACATTGTCCTACAAAGTAAGAAATCGATAGACACAGCTTTTGTGACCTAGTGGTTAGAGCGTCCTCCTTGGATGCGGGAGTTCATGGGTTCGAACCCCGGCCGAGTCAAATCAAAGATTTATAAAAAATGGTACTAGCAGCTGCCTCGCTTGGCGCTCAACATTACGAGATTAGTGTTAGGATTCTTGGGCCTGGTGTCAGAATAATGTGACTGGGTGGGACATCATGCTACATGTCTGCGGCATAATGCCCCAGTGCTAGACATCACTATAAACTGCTACACTGCATTCATCGTAGTGATATGACTGAAAATGTTTTAAAGCTACGTTAAAAATCAAATCACACACACACAAACACACACACACACACACCAATTTTTACCTAACGTACACATGTAAATGTTCTGCTTTGCAGATTACATCTTTTTGAAGAAATTGTGTTAGATATTTATTCAAAGAGAAGCTTAAAATAATAATATCTTATCTTTCATCATGAAAACAACTGATTAAGCATACATAATGTCTTAAATTGTACAAATTTTGCCATATATTTTAGAATGACGTTTCATACAACTGAATGGAGAGGAGATTACAAGCTTATTTAAAAAGTCATTCTCAAAATGCAATTGCAAGCATTATTTTATGAAAGTCGCCAAACATTAAGGTAGAGACAGATCTTTTAGCGCATCAACGCCAAGAAAATACATGTTTTAGTTCATGTTTATCTTTTAAATTTGATTTCCACAAGCATGAGCCAATCAAAGATATTTAGTTCATAAAACACGTATGTTTCACTATAACACCGGACAGATCTAATGCTAAGCTCAAGCTTGCGGTAATGTTGCCCTAAGGTTGTGGCAACGTTGTCATATAAAGTTGTGGCAACGTGATTTGTTGAACTTCTGCAATGTTGTTACAACATTGCTGTTTGACGTCACAAGATAACATTCATACAACATTATAACAATATTCAAAAGGTGAAGAATGAAAACTACTTATGTCAAAAACATAAATTAAACATTACAAAGATGCCAGTATTACCATCCAGCTAGAAGGAGCAGAGATAGCGTACTTTAAAGAAGGCTGCCATTGTCACCATATTTGATGTCAGGACTGTACCATTTTCGTTTGGGATGAACTAAATATCACAAATCACTTCACCATAATAGAAGAAGTCGATTTAAGATGGCAGGGCACATACGTTCTGAAATCTCACAGTGTACAAATTTCCACACTTGAAAGGCAGTGGTTCGTGATAACTACTCCAAATTAGTTCAAAGTCGCACATATGAAAATGCACTCTCCACTGTAGATAATTTATTTAACTGTTAAGATAAACTGAATTAGAATCTGAAAAGATTAAGTAGTAAGGATACTTAATTAAGAAGAAACAAGTGGGTATGAAAAGAGCAAACAATTCAACATATATTTTGACATTACTTGATTTTTTTCTTGAATTTCTGTATTTTATTAAGAGTAAAAACCGGAATATGTATCATCCTCAGCAAAGTCGGTATGTGTCTTGCTCTGCTCAGGCTCCTACAATTTGAATAAAATAATGTTTGAACAAAGTCATGTCCTCTCAGAACTGTTTACACATATAGAAGTTATCAAGTGAAATTAAACTTTCATCGCTGTACTTGTGTTTCCCTTAATATCATTAAGCAGGTTTACATGTTAAGTCTTGCACACACTTGTCAATTCAAGCGAGTGAATGGTGGAGTCAATATGTACAAAGGCAGATTTTGATTTGTCCGGATAATTCATTTCAGTAAATATCCGAGTAGAAGCAGAGGAAGATGAATGTAAATTGTAGTTGTCTGTACACAAGGATGAACATCAGTTTTATTTGGAATTTAGAAACGCATCCACTTTTGCAAATACAATACCCAAAATGACAAAATCAAATCCAATATTTATAAAAATTAGTGTATAATTTATCACTCAGCAAATTAAGTAACGGTACTTGTAAAATTGATAATTTGTAATTTTTGTAGCACATCAACTCAAACTGAAAAATCCAATTTTATATATATATATATATATATATATATATATATATATATATATATATATATATATATATATATATATATATATATAATATTTTTCTTTAACTTCTTACCTTATAACTTATAGATTTTTGTATAAAAAATTGAAAAAGGTTAATTTTAAGTCTACTTTAACCGTATTGCTCTTCAACGTCATCATTCTGCAGCTGCAACGTTTCATTTTTTCATGAACAAGACCATGCCCACATTAGTCATTTCAGAATATAGAAGAAATTTAAAGATAAGGCTTGCACAAATAATGTACAAAACTTGCTTATTTGGTTGAATATTCGAGGTACTTTTCTATAGAAATTTGTGTATCCTCAAATCACATTTTGACCCTCATCCAACCACACCCCCATCTAAACAAATTCTTCAATCATTTGATTATCCTTGTTATCAGTTAGCAAATAGACTGTGTAGATGATAACAGATGTTATTCATGCAAAATGTGTTTATTACTGAGAAAAATCTCATGTATATAATTATCAGTTAATGCCAGTATTGAATTATTTACAATAATAATAATAATAATAATAATAATAATAAATAATAATATAAAAAATATATGGGTAATTCTGTTTTATCAAAATTCAATTAACTTTAATGTGATTTTCCTGTTTTATATCTGTGAATATATTCATGCATACATCTGTGTAAAAATAAATTTCTTTAACTTTTGGTTGTAATTTATTTAATTTTATTATGCTTGCTATTTTAAATATAGTTTGTCAAGAACGAAAAATCCTACGCTCTTGTGCAATGAACATTCGCAATCAATAACCCTTAGATAACTCGAAGCATTTTATTACGTAAACCCATCCCCATATTCACTACCTTTTTGACAACCAGCCAGAAAGTCAGATAAAGATGACAGAAATACGCCAGAACATTTTCATTTTCTTCCTGGATTGAGTATGTTGGCCGATAGACCACATTTTCTTTGTATGGAAATGACACCTGCACGTGGCATGGTGTTAATATGTGCATGAATGCGTTGATATGATGAAACAATGACCCAATAATCGCCGTATCACAACAGCAACTTACTTTATGTAACCAAATATGCAAATTATAGATTAATTCATTATTATACATATCTTGACGGCAGATCATGCATCATTGTTGCCACAAATATTACTCTACCTGTACAAGAAGAGCTACAAATTTCGGTTCGCATTTTCATAAACAATTAAAAAGTCAATGATCGCACGTTATGTCTGTAATCATAAAAGCTATCCAATAAAATATATTCCCACAATATTGCAACCTCCAGTCAATTATTTCTTTATCAAATAATAATAAAAACCTTCGAAACTGGTTGTTCCTCCTGATAATAAAGTTAACTTCGGTATAATGTTGTGAAATCAATACATATTGTCTTTGTAAAAAATGATACTATTTTGTTGTACATGCTGTTATGATCAATGCACATAAGTACCATTTGTATTTTTCAAAAATATTTTGAAATCATGTGTAATGTTTTAGCAAGGTTGCTAGGACGTTATATGCATACGTTAGCAAACCACAACCTTACAGCAACGTTGTGAAAACATTGAGTGTTAGCTGTGAGAAAGGTATGATGGGGGGGGGGACATATAGATAGATATACAAGGGTAACGCTCTGTAGCGTTCTACTGTCATGGTGCAGTACAAACCGATTGGGTGGGAAATGTAAAGTAAAGGACTGAAAATATTCTTAGCAATCCAGGCGTAAATCTCAACATTAGAGGTAAACAACATCTTGATAGAATCATTATTTTTACTGATAGATAGAGCAGCCATTTTCATACAAATACCGCCAACTACAGGAATCAATATCAGAAAATCTCAGTTCCATAAGATTTTCGGATGATAGATTTTGATTTTGTTGATTATTATTCGTGACAAAATTAATAACAAAATAATATGTTTTACATAACTAGATTAACCATAGCTCAATTACCTTCGTGTTTACCGTATCAATCTACATTTATCCTCAATATAATATTGGGTAAGCAGCAAGAATGAATTTGTCAAACCATTAAGTGCATTTACGCTGTTGTGATTTAAAAAAAGGTGACCTTCTTTGTTCACATATCACAGAAAAAAGACCATGCATCAATTTTATCACGAGTTGCTGAAATCGTGAACAGACGGGTACGGTTTGAAACCCACGATTGGATCAGGAACCTTGGGTGATGTTAACTTGATACTATCTGTCTACAAGGAATAGAGAAGACACATGCCTGATCAAATGTAACTGCCTCGATCGCTGATCAAAGAAAAATACCACTGACCATTGTAGTCTGTTGCCTTTCATATACTAACAATCATGCGTTGACTGAAACTTTCTAATGCTATGGACACAACTGACTACATTAAACATACTACTCTGTTCACGATGTTTGGACAGTCAGGAAACTACAGTATAAGGCCAAAGAGAAATACTACATTATACAAGCTACACCAATTAATTGGGTATACAAACGTTGAAATCAGACAAAATACACCAGCTTTCATTAAATGGTCTTGGTGAATATATGATAGGTTTGTCTCTAGGACTCAGCGATAGGTAAACGTATTGTACACCTAGGTTTCAAAAGAAATTGGTAATTTGGTTTCCATGTTATAGAAATAGAAAAAGAGTATGCAAATGTGGCAAAATCTTCAACTTAAGCTACTCAAAGTATATTCTATGTATCTTTACATGGTGTCCGTGAGATAAAAACTGGACTATACCCGTCCCATTTCATTATATTTTTTTTCTTTTTCAAATCTAAGCGCAGTTTGATATTTTTGTAATTCTTCTTCAGTTACTTTAATGATTGCATGATGTAAATTCGCTGTCAAACAAAAATGGGACTATTTACCTGATTTTTGTTATTTTAAACAATTCTTCGCTTAAGTCATTTCAAAAGTCACTTATTTGTTATTATCATATTTATCTCTCATTTCTTGGTATAACGTCCAAATATGTATTCGTGTTATTTGTTGTGAACTACTTCTACGTTATATCTTTTATTGTCCTTATACATCTTTCAACAGCACCAACAGCTTTACCTTCATTGTAAATTTAGTACATTTCAATATTGTTTCCATGCAAAAATTTAAAAAATCTTTTAGCATACAATTCTCTACCCTATGTTGAGGCTTCCTTTCGTTTATGGTTTTTATCAAAATTCTTCCCCCGTATTTCTAAATGCATCAATAACATTTAGTAAATAGTTATATCCTGTTTATTTAATCTGTTAGTGCACTGCACTAGGTATCTTTCCTTAGGATGATAATAATAATAATAATAAAATACTAATACTAATACTACTAATAATAATAATGAGGACTTTGTATAGCGCCTAACCTTTAGAAGCTCAAAGCGCTTTACAACATTAGACAACACATATAAGATAAAAAACATATATAATGATATGATTACAAGAGGAAACACCATGAAATTAGAAAACATAAAAAAAACATGCTGAGAATATTTAAGGTAGGAAACATTATTAGGTCTTTAAGTTCGTTCTTGCAGTCGAAATAAGTGAGTTTTGAGAGCACTCTTGAAAGGGATCACTGTGTCTTTGTGTCTAAGTTCAGTGGGCAATTCATTCCACGTTGCTGGGCAAGGTATTGCAAAAGAACGCTGTCCATATGACTTTGTTTTCATAGTGGGAATAATGAGTATACGATTGTCAGAAGAGGAGCGTAAGTATCTTGCTGGTGTGTACACATGGGCGAGGTCATATAGGTATGTTTGACTAGAGTCCAATAGTGAAATGTAGCACAGGAAACAAAGTTTGTGTTTGATTCTGTATCGAATGGATAGCCAGTGTAGGGTACAGATCAGCGCGGAGGGTGCTCTGCTCGTGCTACTCTAAGTATGATCCGAGCAGCTGTGTTTTGAATCTTTTGAAGTTTCTGGAGTAGATATAGATGAACCAGACAGAACTGAGTTATAATAGTCCAGTCTTGAAAGTACTAATGAACACACAAGTGTTTTAGTGGCATCAACTGAAAGATATTTGCGAATTGAACTAATGCGTCTCAGCTCAAGATATGCAGCCTTGCATATGGTCATGACATGTTGGTGCAATGTGAGGGTACTGTGCGAAGTAACACCTAGGTTTCGTACTGATTGTGTGAATTTAATAATGGTGTTGCTGATATTTATTGTTTGAGTTACAGGATGTGAATGAGAAAGTATCTGTGTTGTGATCTGAATGGCCTCAGTTTTATCATCATTCATCTGCAGCTTGTTACATATCATCCATGATTTCACATCAGAAATGCACCTCTCTACACCGTGGATGGTAGTATCAACTTCAGTTGGGTGGCTAGATTTGTATATTTGGGTGTCATCAGCGTACAATTGGTGAGACACTAGACGATGATCTATGAGACTTAAAAACGACTGAGTGTATAGGATGAAGAGAACAGGTCCAAGAGCAGACCTCTGTGGAACACCACAACATAGATCAACTGGGCTGGAGTGTATTCCATTTGCAGATACAATTTGTGTCCTGTTGACCATGTAGGACTTGAACCACAGTAAGGCTGTATCATGAATGCCAAATACATGCTGGAGACGGTGAAGTAATATATCATGATCTATTGTGTCAAATGCTGCAGACAAATCAAGCAGGGTGAGGACTGTAATCTTTCGGCTATCTAAAGCAGAGAGGATGTCATAAACTACTTTTAGAAGAGTAGTTTCAGTACTGTGGCAAGGGCGATATGCAGATTGTACATTGCTAAAAAGACTGTTTGAATTCAGATGAGATACAAATTGGGATAGAACAACCTTTTCTAAGATTTTTATATGAATGGGAGATTAGAAACTGGGCGATAGTTCTTTAAATCGTTATGGTCTAGTGTTGGTTTCTTCAGCAGAGGCTTTACAATGGCAGTTTTGAAAAATGATGGGAATTCCCCAGATGAGAGAGAGGTATTAATAATATCAGTTAGTGAAGGCAATACTGGATCTACGCACTCAAGCAGCAGTGATGTTGGAATTAGATCAAGTTCACATGAATTTGGTGCACCCTTCATCAGGATTGTACGTACGAAATCCGCCGAGACAGGTTCAAATGCTGCTAATGGTTGCCGCTCAAATTCTGTATCCCAACTGTATGGTGACGACGAGTCAATTGAAATTGTGGTGTCAAGCTTATCTCTAATGGTGTGTACTTTGTCACGGAAGAAATTTGCAAACATGTCCTGAAGGTCGACTGGAGAGAAGGTAGTTGGAAGTGGTGTACCTTTGTTCCTTGACATTAGCTTGTTCATAATCTCAAAGAGCTCTTTGCAGCTGGAACTTTCCATGATTTTAGTAGTGTAGTGGGCTGACTTCACTGCATTGCCTATATTTGTGACATTCTTCTTAGCGGCTTCATAGATTTGCTTATGAATAGTGAGTCTGGTGGAAAGCCAAAGCCTCTCAGCTTTCCGGCGGTCTCTTTTAGCAGTGCGAAGCTGGTCCCTAACACTGCTATACCATGGAGAACACTTTTGAATTGATACTCTGCACCTGATAGCTGGGTCATGTTTGTCGAGCAATGAACGCAGGCAGTTATCGAGTTGTTCTGTTGTAGGAGGTAAGCAAGTTGTTAGGTTTGTTTGGATGTCATGCATTAGTTTGGTTCTATTTATCATACCGAGGTTTCTCTTAGTAGCAGACAAAGGTGGAGGGTTAGGGACTAATAAGTCAAGATGGCATATAATGCAGAGGTGATCTGATGCAAGGTCATGGAATACCAGGGAGGACCGTAGAATGTTATCATCAGGTCTATGAAGAATCCAGTCTAAAATGTGACCATGTTTGAGGGTTGGTTGGTTAATTGACTGTTTGATGGTGAAAACATTAATGGAATGATGCAACGCATAAGCGAGTTGGGTGTCTATCTCAGCAGATGTTTCATTTCTTTTGTTTTCCTAGAGTAGAACAAGAGTACATTTAACAAAAATAATAGGGCTTACAAAGAACGTTTGCAATGATATGTGGCCAGTGTCATGTCCTGTATTTAAATCAGCATATTGTGTTTGAAATAAAAATAACTTCTCCGAGCCTAATGAACGAGATTTGGCCAAATGTGACAGAAAGCTATCTTGTAAAAATACGTTATAATTTATACAAATAATTCCAGTTTGCCATCAAATAGAAGCATTGTTACTATAACCCACCTCCATCAGAAAAATCCGAAACAAAACAAACAACAATTTTAAATGGCTTCTTAAAAACCGCCCAACAGAATTAAACCTACATTGACAAGAACTCTAATTTCATGAAGAACATTTATACTCGTTCAACAAATTGCGGATCCATCATCCAATATTGCCAACATTACAAACATTTTGAAATGTCACAAAAATGCTGAACAGCTTTGATCAAATGACCTTACATGATGGCATAAATCGTTGAAATGCCCTTAGCTCTTCGATAAAATAAGGCTCAGTTAACAAAAATATTTAAACAACTTTAAAACGATTGCCCAATACGTTTTGACCATCTTTGAGAAAATGCATGTAGACATAATGTCTTATTTTTTCATTATGACGCAAATTATGCTAATATGTGATAAATGCAAAAATTGTACAAAAATGTCAAAGTAACCTTGAAATAGTTGTTTCCAAAGCAAGAATTCAGCTGCATTCCATCTAGAATAACGTATCCCTCAAATTTAAGCTGTAAGATGTTACAAGCCATGTTTGGTAATTTTTTAAAATACATTTACTATTTTTTACGTGAGTTTCTACTCGCATCGTTTCCCTGTGACATGCTGAGATTAATGGCATGCATGCATAGTAGCAAGATTTAAGAACATAATGATGTTACATGTGAATTTTCGAAGGACATCCTCCTATGTGATTGATGCACGGTAGTAAGATTTTGAAACATTGGCTATATCAGTAGACACTATTCACGCAAGCTCTCTTATTATTCCCAAGAAGGTGGGTGTGCTTGTAAAAGAGGAGGCCTCAATTAGTTCATGTTATGTGCGACAACAATTATGGATAAAAGGGATAACTTATAACCTTTCATCAGAACTGTTTTCCCTCACAATTCACGTTTTACATAAATGATACAACAATCCTTCTTGAGTGTTAGCATGCACTCTGGCTTTGGCACTGTAAAAGACTAGGTATGCATGCTGCGACTAGTTAGTGGTTATACATTAGAACGTGTAAGCAAACAAAAATTAAATGTGTGTTATTATTCATATGCCAATGAACATCAAATATGTGACTTCATGACCATTTTGCATCATGGTAAGATTATGTATTTCTTTTCTGGTGGCAATGATGACGTCACTACTGTTAAAGATTTTTTCTTTCTTAAAGTTTGCAAGTTGGGCATGAGGTGGGATGGTGGGATATAATCAACATATATATGGAAGTAAGCACTGGATTCATTGGAGAACCTTTCATGAATTGTTCAATCATCAATATAATACTTTTCTGACTTTGTCAATTACCAAAAGAATTAATGTGAAATTATCAGTCATCAAGGTAACACCTGTCCAAATTTGTCAGTTATCAATATAATACTTGTTATTACGTGTCAGTCATCTATAGAATACCTGCAATGAATTTGTCAGTTACGAACATGAAATCACTGCAAAATGAACTATTATTATTCATCACTTGAGCAAAATCTGAATGCATAAGTAACCACTTACATAACAAAACAGCACATATTAATGATTCGTATGAATAACATATTTATTATTGATAAGTGTAGCAAGATACTACCTTTTAAAATGTTTAAAGTATTTTGAACAGGTGCTAACAATAGTTATTTTTTGTATTGCGTTTCATAATTATTTTGTTGACATTATACAATGAGTGTTGTGTTCGCTTTTACATGACACAGTTCTCGACCGATTCTTTACGATGATAGAAGATGGTAGTGATAGCAAGGGCACTCATCCACAGCTCTGTTGAATATTAATGAAGATGGGTACTCCGTTTGGACTCTGGGGTCTGGTAAAATTCTCAGAGCTGTATCACGGTGCTCATACAATCTGTCTTTCATTTGAGTAATAGCAATACCTCTAGATGAATCGCTATTAAGTCTTCTTTTCCTGCTTAGAAATATACTTTTGTCACGAAAAGTTTAGTTCTATTTCGAAAACTTTACAAAAGTCACTGATTTTGATAATGTATATTGATTATTTTTTCATGGAGTACAAATTTGTGTATTTGGAAGATTTAATAAATCTTTATAATTCCAACATTTATTTTGGAATCTACATATAATAGATTGTATAGCAGCAATGCATAAAAAATATTTTATCTGTACAAATAATTCTCTTAGGATTGTTTCATATCTTTATACAGATGTATGTATCCATCTAACCCTTGTATGATTGTATTATATCTTCATCATATCTTTATTCAGATGGCTGTATCCCCATAACTTTGTATGACTGTATCACATTTATATACATATGACTGTATTCATACAATTGTTAGGGATTGTATCATATCATTATATATGTTTGTATCCGCATAACATTCTATGATTGTATTGTATCTTTATACATATAACCGTATCTTGTTATATATATATATATATATATATATATATATATATATATATATATATATATATATATATATATATATATATATATATATATATATATATAGTGTGTTCAAGTACTGTCCTACTTTGTACATTGCAAAGGTCACCTGCAAACAATATATGACATGACTAAGGTGTGCTGAGTAGTTCGTACTCTCTGTCTTTGTCTCTGCATGGCTCTGTCTCTCTCTCTCTGTCTCTCTCTCTCTCTCTCTCTGTTTATGTCTCTAATCTGTCTTTCTATCTGGCTATCTCTCTCTCTATCTATCTATCTATCTATCTATCTATCTATATATATATATATATATATATATATATATATATATATATATATATATATATATATATATATATATATATATATATATATATATAGTTTATGACCTTTTCTCCACTCTTGTACCCTAGAACATTTTATGACAAAGCTAACTGATATACACTTGAGTATATGACAGTGTTTGCTAAAATAGGCTAGATATATAACAAAGCATAACAACCACTAGCTGCTATGTCTCTATGAAGATCTTGCTTAAAGTCATTTCAAAAAGCTTAGATGTTGGAAAGAGGCAGCAAACCGTTTAATATTCTAATTTATCATGCTATTATAATAATGTATTTTAGGATGTATCTGCATATATATTTACCCATATATACGTATTTGAGAGAGAGAGAGAGAGAGAGAGAGAGAGATCTTGCATCAAGATATTTTGCCTTTACAATACATTGCACGTTTAACTGATTGCAAACAAGAAAGATAAGTTGTATTTAAATAGCTCGGTTACCCTCTTTAAATGAAACATTATTATTATTATTATTATTATTATTATTATTATTATAAGAAACAAGAAGTTAATCAATGAAAGTGACCTTTATTTGCTTAATTACAGCGGCACCAAGGATCATATTATTTTAAACATTCTGTACTTCGATTGTTAAGCAGGTTTATGCATTCATATTGGAAACACTATCATATTGCAGCAAGTCATTGGTAAAAAGGTCCTAGTGGAGTTTTCCCCGCGGCTTGTTACGATGGCCAGCATAATAAAACTAAGGAAAATGGTTTCGGCAAATTAACGTAATATCTTCAGCAGATTTAGTGGAGGAATTACTATTTTTTCAATAATGTAAGCAACATATGTTGTAGTCAACAGTTCAGTGATCAAGGTTACAATGACCACAGTGAGATAGAATCTTTTATATGTGATGTGTTCTTCGGTGTCTTTTTGCAACAAACTGGTTGCTCTTGGTGTACACTTAAACAGATGGTTATGACTTTTTGTCTTCGTTACTCCTTTAATATGCCTCATTAATGTTGTTTCTAAGAAAGGCCTTTAAAAATGTTATAAAGTATACGGATTTTGAATGATAATTTAGGTAAGCATCAAAACTTTAAGAAAATGTGAAGTTTTAATTGCGTGATGTTGAACATCACAAACTGTTTTCATTATCAACATATTATCTCTTGATGTCTGCAGTTTCCAGATAAGAAGAAACAAACTGTTGTTTAACGTTAGCTTGTGGCGTGCGTTTCAGAGTTGCCATAAACAACAAATTAAAATACCCAACATGATATATCAATGCCACAAGTGTCGTTGTTTTGAAAAGGATGAAATCCAAGTGATGCTATCCTACTGATAGCAATGGTGAACCAGACGACCATTGGATCCATTGGATCCAAATAAAATGAACTTTAATCAGCAGTATATGCATGATGATTTTCTACAGAATGGTAAGCTATGTTATGAACGTCAACATTGTTATCGCTAAATCTCTCTTTTTAGAGTGTGCAACACCAGAAAGGAGATTTTAACAATTATAACATTATATTTACACAAAGAGCGATCCCGTTTGACATGTCATTAGATGTTGGCTTTATACAAAAGGTTTATGCTGTTATATAAAACAATGCCAGAACATTATGCATCAGCTGATACTAATGACTGCAGCTTTCAGGCACTGTCAATTCAATATAAATCAGTATAAAACTTGGAAAAACACTTCTGATTTCTCTGCAGCAGGCTGAGCTAATTTTGCAATGTGATAAGGTGCGAACAGCGCTAATGATATCAAAGAAAAGCTTGATTCAAATGGAGAATAATGAAAACATATTTATTTTAATGTATTATTATACATTCCACTGTGTGAAAGTACTAAACAAGAATTAAAGGAATTAAATTGCACCAAGCGGTGATTCACTAAGGTTGTATCGATTAGATCATTGATCCGTATCCATGAATCCTAGATCGGACCTTCCTATATAAATTTCAAAATATTAAGACCCATGACCCAAAAAGTCATATTATTTTCAGCAAAACGGTGTTGCCACTGTTAACGATTCACTTTAAATACATCTTATAAGTTCCATATAAACAATTACATGACTGATAGATTTTGAATATCATTTAAAGGATGTCACCACTTTGAACACTGATCTTTAATAATATAACGCATGTTTTAAGGAACTAGAATTAAATAATAGAAACAAACATCGATAGTGCATGTTTGTCTCATCTTGCTGGGTATCTTCATGGGGTTTTATGTCGAAATTCAAGGATAATAGTGATGATGCTCACACTTTTCATGGTATTATCAGTAAAAGCATATTTATTAACCCTCACTGTATCTTTACATTAGCTTTCGATTCATTGGTAAGAGAATGTTGAATATCTTTGTCTTTGGTGTATAGACTGGGTGCAAAAATATACATTTTCATTTGTCAAAGACATCAGATACCCAGACTATAACCAGCTATCAGTTTATGTTTCTATAAGGATACGACACTGGCGTCAACATTTCCAATTTTAACCTATATGCTTGATAAAAATGCTATGGGTAAAATGGTGTCCAAAATTAGAAGATATGTTATTTTTATCTTCGTAACAACTGCACTATTTATATATCATTTCACTTTAAAATGTTTTACAAATTGTATGGACTCGCTGGCTTAGAAACTGGTATCGCCTGGTGGTTAAAATATCTGATCAATGATCCTATAACCGTGAATTTGAAAACTTCTATAGTTGTAATATTTGAAAATACAGGAATAACACTTCATAAAACCTAAGTGTACCAAGTATTTTCATCCACCGGAAGCAGACCTGTATCTCAAAGCCACTGATTATCTTGACTCCATTCTTAGTTGGAAAATTAGCTAGAGTACTAAACGTTAACTTGAGTAAATACATGTTCCAAAATAATACCACTAAAGGTAGCCAGTAGTTGTTATTGTCTACGAAAAAGATACGTAGACAATAAATGCTGATGATTTGGTGATGTTATGATCTATCGCTATCGATATGTATCATCCAAGGATTGGATCGACAATGATATCCGCAAACTAATATAGACTGACGTTATTATTTATATTTGAGATATATCTCGGTCCCACATAAAACTTTTTCCAATTCAACACAATACAAATCAACAATACAGAGTTTCCCATGATTCTTAGGCTCAGATGTGTCCATATCATTATTACTTTTCAGTCATGCATGTGGAATAGTGTTTTTATTATTGTAGTAATATCTTAAAATGGATGGCGATATTTGGGTAAATCCTCCGGAGACATAAACAAGAATTAAACCAATCAGTAGAAATTCACTTTGATTAAGAGTCCACGTATAATTTAAATTCACCACTCCTCAGGTAGTGAAATTATTTATGGCGCAGAAGAGTCAACAATGTCACTAATCCTCCAGATAATTAAAAACGTCCTGTCTGTGACATACCTTGATATATGTATTAGGCTTTATATAGGCATGCTGGAATGGAAGGGTATTATGTAAAGTCATCTACTCTGTGATTTTCTAGTAAATGCCGATGACGTGAATGCTTTGTTTCAGCATTTCTTGCCCAAGCAACACTTTGAAGGCAAGCAATATCAAGTTCTTGCCAAAAGACATGCAAAGATATCTGATCCTGTCTGATCGGATGACAGTAATTGAGCTGCATCACTCTGGCCATAAGTGCAGCACCGCGTCCTAAATGAGGTGCATGCCTTTACTGTGCCTAGTGACAAAAGTACCTTTGAGTTAAATCACAACAGCATAAGTGTAAGTGTATTACTGATCTAGACCAATTTCTTGTATATATTTTGATTATGCAATATTAAATTTACAATACATGTCACTTTTGATGAGTAAAAATCAAGGTAATGCAGATAATAAATGCAAAGTGAATGGTGAAACAAATTTCATTTCCACGTCTATATTGTCACGAAGAAAAGACAATATAAAAAAAACTACTTGAATGATAAAAAGCAGTTGAATGTACTGATCCAATTGAATGAATTGGTTAGTTTCAAAAATTTATGCAATCGTATGTACTTCTAAGACAAAGGTTGTTCTTTCTATCACTCAAAATAATATCCCATCAATATCGTGTTTACCACTAAATATGATATTTATTGTACTATTGGACTGCAAAGATTACGCTGTCACTTTCATTGTGTTTGTTTTTACACACACCACACACTTCGAAACATAGGAGGCTTCTCGTGCAGCGATGCTCTAAGGATTTTATTAACCTTTGTAGTCAAGATATATAAGTCTGGTAGATGTTTAGTAAATAGTTTTGTATGCATTGTCGTGGCAGTAGCAGGCGAATAGAATATTGAGATTGTAGATCCGTCCATATGTCTTTTCATGACATACTTTTACATTTAGGTCATTTTCGTGGAGTATCCGTCTTTCATGAACATTCATTTATTATTGACAGTTGACTTTTGAGATGTCCAGTGGTTGTCATCACTTTTATCCTAGATATCTGGATGAATTGCAGAATTTAATGAATTCCTTCCGCATGCTAAATCAGTTCGTGTGACAATGAATGATAAAGTTTACTCATTTTTCATTTGCCCTTTGAACATTTCTGGAAAATATGTCAAAATAGAATTTCAGGTTGAGATTCTTACTATTTAAGCAAGGTTTCAATAAAGGATAGCATACGTCTGTGACCTTTTTTTATCAAGGCTGTCAAATTTTAACTGCCAAAGGTATTCTGATAGAACTTTACACGGGTATGCATCTCATCATACATTATTCATGCGTCTTACTCAAATTTCAAGGTTCATTTTTAGAGGAAAGGTCATGATACGGATATATCATTTGCAGCTGTATTTAGTTTATGTTCTGTTCTTCTAATACTCGTACATTAATGCTCATACTTTAAGTCAATGATTTGAAAGGAGGTCACTTTCCATGTCTCCACATAAATTCGCAGTACTATCTTACTCTAGTAAGTCTTGATCATTTTAGAATATTTGTAACCTCAAGGAATAAAGAATAATGATTCTGCATATGTTTTTATTAATCACTTTTGTCGTTTTGAAGAATTACATGTATATCACATAATCTCGTAGTGTATCTCTTCTTATTATACTAAACTTCACTTGTGCTTTTGAGATTGATGTCAGATTTATCATTCTATCATAGCAGCTTTTAGCTGTTATATAGATGATTCAACACGTCATTAATTTGCCATACTGCTGCATTGTGTTCTGGCTTGATTTGAAGGGATCGGTAGAGAACCAGAAGAGCTCTGCGTAGATCTCCTTCTTGTCTAAGACAGTATGCAAGTAGATTCAGGCATGTATCACGAAATAATGTTCGCTCGTTAGTGCATGCCCAGGCTAGGTTACTTAGAGACATTTGTCTTTGCCTTAACATCTTTAGGGCTGAGTAGGTATGATACTGAAGAAAGTACAGGTAGGGTCTGGCATCCACCACTGCCCAATCATACCAGTAGGGTTTGTCTGGATCTCCGAAGGAAGGATCAGAACCTACGGAACGCAACATCTCATAGTTGAGGGGAGGCAGAGCGATGTGACTCTCTGATGGTAAATATGTAACAGATACAGCTATACATGATTCAAACATCTGGCTAGTTGTCATGTTTTCCGACAGAATTTTCTCCATGGTTGGAACCTTTAGATAGTTATCACTTGGAAACCTAGCTGATACTTCAGATACATAGTGCACTAATTCCTTCTCTACAGTACTTAGCACTGCCTCTGCAAGAGCTAGATATCCCAACTTGAGATAGAACCCAGCAAGTTTGAGTTTCCCTGATGAAATATCAGATCCTGTTCCATGAAGGAGGAAATTATGTGCATTATCGATATGTTCAAGATGAAAGTTTTGTGATGCTAAACATGATGATGCCAATTGGCAGCCAATGTGACTGGCGAGAAACCCAGTCAGTACAGACAGTACGTCCTTCATATGTCTGCTGCTTGTCTGGAATCCATGGATCAGTGTGAACATAAGACCATGTGCTACATTTTGGCCAGACAATTTCAGGAGCTCTTCGTAACCCAGTCTGAGGACATGGTATACTACGATGGCAATAATAGTTTCAACTTTGAACTCAGGTATTTCATCCCGTGTCACTATCACTAAATGTTCCATATCACTTGGTATCTCCTGCAAAGTAGAAATTCTACTACAAGCATTAGACAGTGCTTGTCCAAGTTGATCACAATCGGTCGTCACCAGATATTTGAATTCCATATCAGTTAGACTGACCAATAACTTGTACAGCTTCTGCCTCACAAGTCCCGTCATTTTCCCTAGAAACATATTTTCCTGGGGAATGAAATAATTTGGGCAACGTCCGACTTTAACCCAGTCACACATTTGTTTCAAAAGTAACTTTAAGCAGAACAGCATTTTATTTGGTTTCCAGCATTCCTCTGTTGTATTATCTATCAGGTAGAACAATGCAGTCTTGCAATGGTAAGTACTAAGATATTCCCCAATGATAGGTTCGATAAAACATTTTTTGATGATTTTAATCAAAGTGTAACAAGCCATTTGTGTGTTGTTCAGTCTCCACATCCGCTCTCTCTCAATTGAAGTAAAGGAAATTCTAAATTCAAGACCTTTCTCTTTGCTTTCAACAAATCCAACCGGAACTAGAAATACCCTCGTCTTAAGGATATTCTCCAAACGATGACGCGAAATCCAGTTAGATCTTCTCGTCCTAAACAGCCACGTTATAGTTTCCTGTAGCCAACTATTTACTCTAATACCAAAAATCTTATCAACATTGAAAAAATGAAATGCTCTAGCCACTGCTGGCCCATGCCTGTCACCATCATTATCTAGAACAAAACGTGAAGAATTTAATACTATCCGCCCATTACAGTCAGCATCTAACATGGTGTTTAGGTCTATATCTCCTCTGTGCACAGGTGTAAAGCCATATTGAGTCCATATTAGCTGCTGTAGCTTAAAATACCCAGGGGGCGTATGCTCGTCAGTTACCACAAGGAAATTTGCAATTCCAGGGACTGCATCTTGCATGTTGGTGATTGCTAGGATGCATGTATTAAAATGCACTATATCAAGATCTGATTGCAGGCCTGGTGTAGTTGACCCTTCAATTTGACTGCCAAATATCTTATAGTAGAATTTGTTGAAAACATCTGTTTGTCTGAAATTTGTGCTCATGAATGATTGCAGTTGTTCAAACTGTTTCCATGTGTTCTTCCTTCTGCAGCGGATCCTTTCATTGACTCGAAGTTGATGCAATATTTCCATAAGAATCAAAGAGACCTGAGATAAGGTATCTGCTGTGTCTCTGTGTGCCATAGCTTCTGAAATAGTAAACAATGTAATAATAATAATAATAATAATAATAATAATAATAATGATGATGATGATGATGATGATGATGATGATCATGACTAAGTGGATCCTCCAATTAAAGACCATAATTCTGACCCTCATATAAATTGGATCCCATTAATTTGGCTAAATTTTGCTTTGTTTTACTACTTGTTTTTATTTCAGTTTAGTTTTGCAATAATGAGAAATAATTATAAAATAGTTTGCAGCTAAATACTCTGTTTGTGATGATATTGTGTATAATTGCATCTGTGGAGTCAACTTCTTCTAAGCTGTGCAAATCACATTTTTATGATTTTCCTTGCCGGTATTATGCTGAGCAACCACTCTAAGATAATAATAATAATAATAATAATAATAATAATAATAATAATAATAATTATTATTATCGCTGTGGTATCTGCTGTGTCTCTGTGTGCCATAGCTTCTGAAATAGTAAACAATGTAATAATAATAATAATAATAATAATAATGATGATGATGATGATGATGATGATGATGATGATGACTAAGTGGATCCTCCAATTAAAGACCATAATTCTGACCCTCATATAAATTGGATCCCATTAATTTGGCTAAATTTTGCTTTGTTTTACTACTTGTTTTTATTTCAGTTTAGTTTTGCAATAATGAGAAATAATTATAAAATAGTTTGCAGCTAAATACTCTGTTTGTGATGATATTGTGTATAATTGCATCTGTGGAGTCAACTTCTTCTAAGCTGTGCAAATCACATTTTTATGATTTTCCTTGCCGGTATTATGCTGAGCAACCACTCTAAGATAATAATAATAATAATAATAATAATAATAATAATAATAATAATTATTATTATCGCCTCTACAGTGTTCATGCATGTATAGAAACAACAGTGGTGCTTTTATATAAGAGTCTCTCAATATACGAAAATGTTTTTATGTACAAGTTTTTTTATTTAATATAAGGTCCATCGATGGACCAGAAGGTTGACTTTTATAAACGTGTATGTGTTTTGTATGTATGTAACGTAAAGGTCCATCAATAGACCAGAAGGTTGACTTTTATGGACATGAAAGTGTTCTTTATGTAAAGTAAATGTTTAAATAGATATTAAAAAATGGCTTTAATCGACATGTAAGTGTCCTTTATGTAAAGTAAATGTTTAAATGAATAAGAAATTTGGTTTTAATCGACATGTGTGTGTGTGTTCTTTATGTAAAGTAATGGTCCATCGAGTGCTATTTAGGAGAGGCGAAGTATGGAGCTGTGATATATATGTTAAATTAAGAAAAGGGATTACTGATTTGGTTCATTATAGGCAGGTGTACTTACATCGAGGTGTCAAGTAAGATAGATTGTAGACTACCCCAAATGGTCTTGTCGACGCCAATAAATTAGATACACATCCATTCATGCTTACAGCAGATAGCCAGTTTATGTATGTTTCAACTAAGATAGATTTGGTCTACCTTGAGGCTTCTTACTGACACCAGCACATACATTGTATACATGTAAATTCATACCTACAGTCATGTACATTAAACATTTATGGAATATAAACATAATCTTGTATTGGTAAGTCATGTTGTTACTTATTTTGGGCCGGATTACAAAGCAATTACAGCTTATGGTAGATGATGTTTGTCCATCTGTCTGTTTGCAAATACATTAACATTCAGGTTATGGTGTATGTTCAGATTAGTCTGTATTGCTCATAGTGTCACACAAGTTGGCAAGCAGATGTGCCATGTACATCTTTAGCTCAAGATATGAGCACGGTGATCCATATTTCTTTGCCCAGTGATTTGTTTGTCCTCCGCATGTATCTCATTAATTCAAAGTTCATATGAAACACAGTAGTCTTGTGTATACAACCATCTTAAGTGAAATATAATTTACTGTAAGCTACATGGTCTTGTGATTGCGCATACCTTTGTGTTGAGCTTTTTGACTCTAGATTTTTTTCAGACATTATTACTTGTATAAACAAATAACGTGAATTGTTTATAATCCGCATATATCTGATTAATTCAAGGTTCATCAGAAATATAGTATTCTTGTGTATACAACAATCTTAAGTGAAAGCTAGTTTACTGTAAGCTACATTTTATGGTCTTGTGATCGCGCGATATTTGAGAATTTTGTGATTATTGGTAGCAAATAAGTTTTAGATTCATACCCATTTCCTTGTGAAATTTGGGACAAATTAATAAACAATGGGGCGGGAGGGCGGACTCCAAAGTTGCCCTTAATATCTTTTCTAAAGGCTACCTCACACACACACACACACACACACACACACACACGCACAAACACACACACACACACCTACCTTACTGTCCACGCTCCTAACCGGGCCCTAAAACTATTTAACTGTATTTACAATTACTTTAGAACAATAAAAGTCTCATGTTTGTATCTAGGGTCAGATTATCTCTTTTACCTAATGTTTTCTCGATGTACACAATGTTGTATGCTGTAATAAATCCATTTAGTATTTTGGTCCGTAGACAGTAGGTATTGATTTCTTATATTCCCAAGGTAAACATATTAAATAGTTAAAATGTTGACGTATCTTCAAGGAGAAATGATAAAGTGCGCCTACATTTCATATTTAATATCAAAGGATTATTGTTCCGCACAATCTGTATCGGTCTTCCCATCATACATACCGAACAATTAGATGTCGTCACCATCATTGTCATAACCATTTAATTTAAAATGTTATATATATATATATATATATATATATATATATATATATATATATATATATATATATATATATATATATATACAATTTTGTGACAATGACAATTTTAGCTGTCAGTGCCAATTTCGGTTCATTGTAATGTATTTCCTGATGGGGGCTGACTAATTTGATTGACTGAGTACTGGATAGATGGATTGGTTGAAGGGGTGGAAAGGTGAATAGGGTAATTAATTAATCTAAGGGAATGTCTCTCAAGAGACTTACTGGACATGGTGAAGTAATTGTAAAGTTACCTGTCTCCCATCCCAGACTTCCAAATTCGATTCATTGCATTGTATTTCCTAACTGGTTGGGAAATTATTCAAGTGATTATTCGATGGGTGGGAACTGATTATTCATGGGAAATGATTTTCAAGTGACTTTCCTGATGTGGTTGTGGAACTGCTCAACCCTTGGGGTTGAGTAGGAATGCTTATTTGGAAGCAGTTTTGGCAGTTCAGCTACCTTCGCTGATATATGATACTAATAATAAGTTACAAATGCAGGCAACACTACATACGTTGTTTAAATAATAAAATACCTTGATGGGGGTCAATATCTGATACAAACAACACTCAGTGATCCATGTTTGGAAAATGGCTAGTTAGCGTGTAGTCTCATAAATAATAACTAATCCGCAGGTAACTTCATTGCAGATTACTGCTTATATAGCTCGGATAGAGCTATACAAAATGTAACTTACCTTGGTATTAATCGCTATCCTCCAAATTCTGTACGTTCCCCCCAAACCCCATATGCGTATTTCTTTAAAATCTTTTGTCACCTTAGGTTTCTCGTGCACATAATTTGAAAGCTACGACATGCAAGCTATCTCTCGAACGTATGTCTGTTCATGTTCGTAGCTGTCAACATAATTATATTTTCCTGTCTCTATTCTGTCCTGCCCCACAAAATAATCAGTTATATTTATGATTAGAGGTTGTTCAGTGTTAGATAAAATACCTGAATCGAAATTACCCTCGTGACGATATGTGTTCTAGTAACCTGTGGAATTTTTGATCCTCATATCTTTAGTCCTAACGCCGTCGTTATGTACATAAAGTCGTATATGCCAAATCACCTGAATAATACCGAATCCTGAAAGATATTGGTCCTAAACATCACTGTGTACCTTTAAAACTATATAATATTGACGATTCATCACATTAGGAGATAGGTAATTTCTCCCTCAAACTGAGAAGAAGGCCATTTTCACATGCATGCGAATTAATCCATTGATAGACGACATCTGTGTATCGATAGTTTGCCCATTTTAACTGGACGACGGGCAACCTGGCAGTTTCTCCTATATGCGATCACCAAAATTTACCTTTTTTTAACAAGGCACACTAAAGCCAAGTCAGCTTATAAATCACAAATGTAGATACTAACAGAAAGCTTGATTTGCGATCTGTTTATGTGTGTGATTTTCGTAAAAATATCTAGAGATTCAATAAATTTATTTTAACTTCCAAACACCTTATTAAGTCAACGGTCAATCTGCCAGCTGACAACAAATATGGTGACTGATGGCGCCATTCGGAAACTATCTATGTCAGTCGAGAGCTGGAACACAAGATTTTGATAACTTTACAAGTTGTAAATAGAATAAGGCAGCACCATGATGTGTCGGATACAGTAGGTGATCCGTATGTAAAATTATTCTAGATTGCTTTGTTCCAAATATAAATAAATGATATACGAAATGCAGGAAAAAAGGTCAAGCATATTATTTATGTGTGTACAACTTATTTCAGATGTTTGGTTTTTTTATATAAAAAAAAACAACATATTTTACTTCCTTCCAAATTTTAGTAAGATTAGAAGAATGGTGAAAATTATGAAAAACTGTGGTGTTTTAAGTGCCAGTACAGTATTATTGCATTTATTTTCTTTTAAGAAAGCAATGGTCTTAACTTAAGCTAACATAAATCGTTCAAGTATATACTATTATGCTAAAGTAAGGTTTTCCATGTTAATGTCAAACGTTTTGCTACAACATAGCAAATACATCCATGCTATTAAGACACAACCTCACGTCAATCTATTTCAAATTCAGATCTATCTTGAATATCCAGATTTAACAGGCATATATAGCAGGCCATGTTATCGTTGAAGTTTTCTTCAGCACCTAATCTATATCTTTAACAAAGTTTATCGTTGTTTAACATAATATCAAACTTATTCTGTCTGACGCAACTGCGTGTAAACTCGCTTCAATTTATATCTTACACATATATGTAGTTCAGTGTTAAAATTGTAAATACAATTTTTAATTAGACAGAAAGTGGTATAAAGGGCATATATTAGTGTAAAACCTGTCTTAGTGAAAACTTCCCATATAAAGGACATTTTCATATAAAGGACATCCTTTATTAACCTCCTCTCCACAAGTTTACTTACATGATAACTTGTCCATAAAAGTAAATTTTGTGATTCCACCAGTTTTCTTTATAAAAATAGTATTTTATCATGTTTATACTTTTGATACTGTTACAATGTAATTTTTAGGAATTTTTAGAATGTATGATTTTTGGAGTTGTAATTTGAATTCATATAATTTTAATAAAATTATGATTTATTTTGGAATTGTAATTTAAATTCATATAAGAAAGAAAAGGATTATTAGAATTTCGGTGTTATCTGATTCTTCTATGGAGAGTTTAACAACGCCATCAGTACTACAGCTTTTGGAGGCCCCGAGTGGCCGAGTGTTTTCTAAAGCGCTTTCCGTTACGGATCACTGCCATCTCACCACTGACTGCGTGGGTTCGAGTCTCGGATTCGGCTAATGTGGGTATGTGAGATAGCTTGCCGGTAGCTTCTCGTGGGTCGGTGGTTCTTTCCGGGGTTTTCCCTGGTTCTTCCTCCACCATTAATACTGGCCTCCATGTATAGCCTATCGTGTGCTGAAAAATGGCGTTAAACCCTACAACAACAACAACAACAACAACTACAGCTTTGTATCATAAAATAATTATATGCCATTATTCATTGTATAATGTGGTTCTACGCCAACTTCATTATAAGACAACACATGTCTCTAATAAAACTATATCCATTACAAGCTATGATTTACGAATTCCTAGACATTAGTGTAAGCAAAAGCTAATCAGTTTCTGAGTGTACAAGAGCGGTTCTGACGAAACCAGGTATCACTGAAGCATGAGGGTCATGCGTAATCCAACGGCAAATTGAAGCTGGAGATTGTAAGGCATGCCCTATTACAACAAAGCCGACGTCTCGCAGAATAGAAATCGGGTCTATATACCCTACGCTCCCACGGCTTCGTTAAGAATTGCTGTACACTTAGACCTCGACTTTCTGTTTTCCAGTTCGATCCCAGTACATATGAACCATGTAACGCCTATATCGCTAGAGAGACCCCACCGTCTAAAAGGGACCAGAATGACATCTTCTTTCTCTCTCTCTTTCGATCAACGACCACATTATTATGGGAATCAGAATCATTAACTTCCCTTTTCAATTGTTTCATGAAATTACCATTTTGGTCTTGCCTAAAATACGCGAGGGGCCCAAATCGCTCTGTGGTTCATTAGGTAAGAACCAAATGTTGAAACACAATAATCTACAAGAATAAGATGGGCATTTTTCAAAACGTACTAAGAGAAAACGCAAGAGTAATGGAATGTAACAATTTTTGTAACTGAGGTTAATATGCTTGAAACGTGTGAAAGGAATGAATTTAGTTTCTTTCTTGCATATAATGCTTTTTTGCATGGTTTTAATTGAATGCTATTTTTGAACACATTAATTTGTATTTGAGACGAAAGCGTAATACGTGTACATTATATAACGCAACAGACTATGTTAACTATATCCGGTTTTGAGAAAATATTTGGGAACATCAACACCACGTAAGTGTCCTTCCAACTGTATGAAAAGATGTTAATTTTATTGTTATGTACACAACTTTTAGGATACATCTTACAACATGGCATGTGTAATCGCAGTGGATGCATATTTCCAACAACATTTGATATACTAACGGTACCAGCGTCATAATCACTAGTGCAACCTCAGACGTTTCCGGCAACGTAGTTCTTTTATTGCACAAATTAGTCAAGTTAACATGTAAACCTGAAACATGCTTGAAGAAGTTAGGTATAACCGTTCTAAGAGCTATGGCATTATTCCCCTGTATTCTCTATTGAATTAAATATCCTGTGAAACAAATCTTGTTTCAATCACACTTACATTGTCCTACCAAGTAATAAATCGATAGATACAGCTTATGTGACCTAGTGGTTAGAGCGTCCGCCTCGGATGCGAGAGTTCATGGGTTCGAACCCCGGCCGAGTCAAATCAAAGACTTCTAAAAATGGTACTAGCAGCTGCCTCGCTAGGCGCTCAAAATTAAGAGGTTAGTGCTAGGACTCTTGGGCCTGGTGTCAGGATAATGTGTCTGGGTGGGACATCATGCTACATGTCTGCGGCATGATGCCCCAGTGCTAGACATCAGTATAAACTGCTACACTGCATACATCGTAGTGATATGACTGAAAATGTTTTAAAGCTACGTTAAAAATCAAAATCACACACACAAATACACACACACACACACACAAAATCGACAGATATAATTTTTACCTAACGTACACATGTAAAAGTTCTGCTTTGCAGATTACGTCTTTTTTAAGATATTTTGTTAGACATTTATACAAAGAGAAGCTTAAAATAATAATATCTTATCATTCATCATGAAAACAACTGATTAAGCATACATAATTTCTTAAATTGTAAAACTTTTGCCACATATTTTAGAACGAAGTTTCATACAACTGAATGGAGAGGAGATTACAAGCTTATTTGAAATGTCATTCTCAAAATGCAATTGCAGGCATTATTTTATGAAAATCACCAAACATTAAGGTAGAGACAGATCTTTTAGCGCATCAACGCCAAGCAAATACATGTTTTAGTTCATGTTTATCTTTTAAATTTGCCAAGTGATTTCCATAAGCATGAGCCAATCAAAGATATTTAGTTCGTACAACACGGATGTTCTACTATAACACAGGACAGATCTAATGCTAAGCTCAAGCTTACAGCAATGTTGCCCTAAGGTTGTGGCAACGTTGTCATATAACGTTGTGGCAACGTGATTTGTTGAACTTCGGCAATGTTGTTACAACATTGCTGTTTGACGTCACAAGATGACATTCATACAACATTATAACAACATTCAAACGGTGAATCATGAAAACTGCCTATGTTTCTGAAACCCATATGCCCCACTGCTATCAAGAAAGTCAAAAACATAAATTAAACATTAAAAAGATGTCAGCATTACCATCCAGCTAGAAGGAGCAGAGATATCGTACATTGAAGAAGGCTGCCATTGTCACCATATTTGATGTTAGGACTGCACCATTTTCGTTCGGGATGAAATAAACATCACCAATCACTTCACCATGATAGAAGAAAAAGTAAACAATGCAACATATATTTTACCATAACTTTATTTTTTGTTGACTTTTTTATTTTATTAAGAGTAAAAACCAGAATAGATATCATCCTCAGCAAGGTCGGTATGTGTCTTGCTCTGCTCAGGCTCCTACAATTTGAAGTAAATAATGTTTGAACAAAGTCATCTTTTCTCAGAACTGTTTACACAAGTAGAAGTTATCAAGTGAAACGAAACTTTCTTCGCTGTACTTGTGTTTCCCTTAATATCATTAAGCAGGTTTGCATGTTAAGTCTTGCACACACATGTCAATTCAAGCGAGTGAATGGTGGAATCAATACGTACTAAGGCAGATTTTGATTTGTCCGGGTAATTCACTTCAGTAAATATCCGAGTAGTAGCAGAGGAAGATGAATGTAAATTGTAGTTGTCTGTACACAAGGATGAGCATCCGTTTTATTTGGAATTTAGAAACGCATCCGCTTTTGCAAATACAATACCCAAAATGAGAAAATCAAATCCAATATTTATAAAATTGGAGTATAACGTATCACTGTGCAGATTAAGTAACAGTACTTGTAAAATTGGTAATTAGTAATTTATGTAGCACATCGACTAACTTGCATGGTCAAACTGAAAAATCCAATATATATATATATATATATATATATATATATATATATATATATATATATATATATATATATATATATATATATAGTTCTTGTATTTTTCTTTAACTTCTTACCTTATAACTTCTAGAATTTTGTAAAAACAAAAAAAAAAATTAAAAAGGTTAATTTTAAGTCTACTTTAACCGTATTGCTCTTTAATATCATCATTCTTCAGCTGCAACGTTTTATTTTTTCATGAACAAGTAAATGCCCAAAGTAATCACTTCAGAATATAGAAGAAATTTAACAAAGAAATAAAGATAGGGCTTGCACAAATAATAGACAAAACTTGCTTATTTGGTTGACTATTTGAAAAAACTTTTCTATAGAAATGTGTGTATCCTCAAAGCACATTTGGCCTTCACCCAACCACACCCCCAACTAAACAAGTTCTTCAATCATTAGATTATCCTTGTTATCAGTCTCAACATTAGAGGTAAACAACATCTTGATAGAATCATTATTTTAACTGATTGAGAGAGCAGACATTGTAATAAAGATACCGTCAACTACAGGGATCAATATCAGAAAATCTCTGCCATTATCTTTATGATCAGTCCATAGGATATTCGGATGATCGATTTTAATTTTGTTGATTATTATTCGTGACAAAATTAATATCAAAATAAGATGTTTTTTTAATAAATAATATGTTTTACATAACTAATTTAACCATATCTCGATTACCTTCGTGCTTACGGTATCTTCAGCAGACTTGGTGGAGGAATTACTATTTTTTCGATAATATAAGCAACAAATGTTGTAGTCAAAAGTTCAATGATCAAGGTTACAATGACCACATTGAGATAGGATTGTGTATATGTGACGTGTTCTTCGGTGTCTTTTTGCAACAAAATGGTTTGCCCTTGGTGTACACTTAAACAGATGGTTATGATAATTTTTGTCTTCCTTATTCATTTAATATGCCTCATTGATGTTGTTTCTTAAAAAGGCTTTTAAAAATGTTATAAAGTAAACGGGTTTTAAGTAATAATTTAGGTAAGCATGAAAACTTTGAGAACACGTCAAGTTTTAATTGCGCTACGTTGTACATTACAAACTATTATCAACATACTATCTCACGATATTTGCAGTTTCCAGATAAGAGGAAACAAACTGTGGATTCATGTCAGCTTGTGGCGTCCTACTTAGTGCATTTCAGAATTGCCATAAACAACAAATTTAAATACCCAACATGATATATCATTGCCACAAATACCTTTGTTTAGACGAAGATTCATTTGCAAAGGATAAAGGGTAATAGTTTGTAACTAAGTTATGTCCTCTTGGTTGAGGTGTCCCCATACATATTAAACCAAAGCACTTCTTACTTGTACCATATTTGTCGATATTAGTTTTGTGTTTTCGATATTTAATGCAAGTCAATATCTTTTCATGATCTACAATGAGTTTTATGGGACCAAGAGAAATGACCACATGCTGTCGAGAAACTGATTGGTTGATGCATTTGCACAGAAGCTAGTTATCAGTGGTCAGAAAGGAAAGTTGTAATGGACAGTCAGCACTGAAGCATTTTGGTATGAACAATGAGAATATCAGACCGTGACGTGTTTGCCTTATAGAAAGGATTATTAATTATTCCAGGTAAATTTATAGGTGAATATACATTGTCAAACTTAGATCAGTGGTATAAGCAAAATATGGATCATAGCAGGATGTTTTTAAATGAAATCATAAATATCGATAATTTTCACAATAAGAATATAAACAATATTTATTGATCATTAATTCTTGCCTTCATGCTTTTTGAAATTTCTCAAGAGGATTGTGTGAGTATTGACATCATAAAAAGTCGATGTAAATTAAACAATCTCAGTTTGTGTACCATTTTGTGTGGATGGGTGAAGGGTGAGATATTTATATTAGAATCTGGAATTTAATCTCTCATGATGTTGAAAAGAATGATAACACCAACAGATCAATAAATTTACTAGTCATTCTAGCAGTTACAGGAAACTTAAAAGCATGCAGAAGGCAAACTTCAGAATTGGCTCTTCACAAATAAGACTCTTGGAAAAATAAAAAATAAATTCATTTTTGTTTTCTGTCCAAGGATCTTCGTTTTTTATTGTGGATAAACACTTCTGTACGGATTGCAGATTTACGAATTATATATATCAGAGGTCATTACACACTAGAACATCTTGAAGTATATTCGAAATATTTATCAGTGACATATTCATAAAGAAACGTACATTCTGACATATATGACATAATTACTTGTCTTGATAACTCTACCTGGTATCAACACACATATGACACACTGCATTACAATATATTTATCAAACACGTTTTCCTTGTTTACATGATTCTCATTAATTCTCCCAATTGAACGAAGGCTTTGACAACTAATGGAGAGAGAGAGAGAGAGAGAGAGAGAGAGAGAGAGAGCATAAAGATGGATGCGCTACATTCAGAAAAGTATGGATGACAATAAGGAGTATATTATGGCCTGAAGTATTCCCATGCCCGTGCTACTGCACCACTGTACCTCATTATAGTCAAAACAAAACCCTGAACTCAAAGAAATGAATATTGAAAACAGGCTTTTTATGATTTTGCTTGCAGTTGATGAGGGAGATGTTCTGTGAATTATAAAAATAAAACATTTTGAACTGATAAAGTCAATTACAGTTATCGATTGCCTTCCTTATGTGATGAAAGCATCAAAATTTATAGTTATTCTTTATTTGAATATTTGTGACTTTAGTAGCTTTGTTATTAGCACGTAAAATATATTTGTTTTTATGAATATGCTTAATAAGTATTTGAACCGAATAGCTTAGCAATCTTGTTTTGGTTACAAGCAGTGGTTATCTTTCTGCCTATTTGTATCGCTTTTCACTAGGGGGAAAACTATACTTCATTCTCGACATCTATTCATGTGATTATCACGGTCATACTTTGTAACACTCTAACGAAGAACGGTCTCGAATAAACGTTTATAAAATTTAATAGCATTTTTCGTACTTTAGGAGACAATGAAACGTGTATAGTTTACTGTAAACATTCGCTCAAAGACTAAGGAAAATTTTAAAAAGGAAATAATATGAATTCATTACTTTTCGGGCAAATTAATTTTACGGTCTTTGTTAAAATTGACATTTTCACGGGTACTTCAGTCAGTTGACTGGAGGAAGTAGTTATATGGGCTACAGTTTTTGCTGCGTTTCAAATTTGCGGAGTGCCCTGGTGGTTGAGTGGTCTCGCCTTTACCGATCACTGCCATTTCACCTCGGCAATAGTGTGTATGTTGGAAAGCTTGGCAGCAGCTTTCAGTGGGTCTGTGGTTCTTACTGGGGTTTTCCCGGGTTCTTCCTCCCGTGTTCTTTACCCATTTTTGGGAGAAAGGAAGGATGGAATGTCAACACAAAATATTCAGTTCTAAAATAGACTTCTGTTTACGTTTTGACTAATCAATCCATTTGAGTGATGCATATAGTTTGGGTTATCAATTATCAGGTTGTTACAATAAATGTGAATTCATGTTTCTTCTGGGCATCAATTTTGTTGTTTCTTATCAAAATTGACATTTTAGTGGGTACTTGTTATTTTTGTTTCATTTAGTACCTGTATTCTTTCATATATTATTTGAAAGCAATTATAATACCTTGAAATGGACTTCGAGAATGGATCATAGTAGATATAAAGTTGTTTTTGACATGTATCTTATTGCCTAGATCCAGGTGTTATAGTAATTGGGTTGGTGGAATAGGAGAAGGCGGAAAACAAAATTTCTCCCGGTGAACAAATCGAGGACTGAAAAGGGCGTCTTTTGACTGGTGGAACATGAGGCCCTTCTTACACAGGTAGGCTAAACGTAGATTCAATGTTTTATCATAATTCTATTTTCTTTTTGATTTATTATTTCTTATCGGAAACACCTTCTAGTGTTAACCTAAAGTCTAATATCCCATCAGTATCGTGTGTACCACTAATGATGATATTTACTGTACTACTGAACTGCAAAGATTATGTTCAATCATCAATTTGTGTTTGTTTTTACACACACCACACACATTGTAAAATAGTAGGCTTCTTTTAAAGCGATGTTCCAAGGATTTTATTTAAACTTTATAGTCTAAGTATGCAATTGTTGTAGATGTGAAGTAAGTAGTTTTGTATGTATCACCATGGCAGTAGTAGGCAAATAGAATATCGAGATTGTAGATCCGTCTATAACATAGTTTTACATTTAGGTCATTTTGTAAACTTTGGTGGAATATCCGACTTTCATGAACACATTTCATTTATTACTGACAATTGACTTTTGAGATGTCAAATGGTTGTTATAGTGATAGAACTTTGCACGGATCTGCACCGTATCATACATTATTCAAGCGTCTAACTTAAATTTCAAGGTTTATTTTTAGGGAAGAGGTCATGATAAGGATATATCCTTTGCAGTTGTATTTACTTGATGTTATGTTTGTCTAATATTCATACATTAATGCTCATACTTTAAGTTAGCGCTTTGAAAGTAGATCACATTCCATGTCTCCACATAAATTCTCAGTACTGTCTTACTCTAGTAAGTGTTGATCATTTTAGAACATTTGTAACCTCAAAGAATAAAGAATAATGAATCTTCATATGTTTTTACTAATCACTTTTGTCTTTTTGATGAATTACATGTATATCGCATAATCTCGTAGTGTATATCTTTTTATTATACTATATCACTTGTGCTTTTCAGATTGATGTCAAGTTTATCATTTTATCATGACAGCTTTTAGCTATTATATAGTTGGTTCAACACAATACCAATTTGCCATACTGCTGCATTGTGTTCTGGCTTGATTTGAAGGGATCGGTAAAGGACCAGAAGAGCTCTGTCTAGATCTCCTTGTTGTCTAAAACAATATGCAGGTAGATTCAGACATGTATCATGAAAAATTGTTCTCTCATTAGTGTATGAGCAGACTAGCTTATTCAATGAGATTTGTCTTTGCTGTAGCATATTTAGGGCTGAGTAGGTCAGATACTGAAGAAAGTACAGGTAGGGTCTGGCATCCACCACTGCCCAATCATACCAGTAGTGTTCGTATGAATCTCTGAGGGAAGGATCAGAACCTACGGACCGAAACATCTCATAGTTGAGGGGAGGCAGAGTGATGTGACTCTCTGATGGTAAATATGTAACAAATGCAGCTATACATGATTCAAACATCTGGCTAGTTGTCATGTGTTCCGACAGAATTTTCTCCATGGTCGTTCCCTTTAGATATTTATGACGTGAAAACATAGCTGATACTTCAGATACACAGTGCACTAATTTCTGCTCTACAGCACTTAGCACTGTTTCTGCATGAGCTAGATATCCCAACTCGAGATAGAAGCCGGCAAGTTTGAGTTTCCCTGATGAAACGTCTGATCCTGTTCCATAAAGAAGGAAATTATGTGCATTATTCATATCTTCAAGACGAAAGTTCTGTGATTCTAAGCATGATGATGCCAATTGGCAGCCAATGTGCCCACAGAAAAACCTTATCAGTACAGGCAATATGTCCTAAAATATCTGCTGCCTGTCTGGAATTCATGGATCAATGTGAACACTAAACCATGTGTTACATTTTGGCGAGACAGTTCCAGGAGCTCAAAGTAACCCATTCTGAGAACATTGAACACGTCAATGAAAATAATAGTTTCAAAGTTGAACTCATGTATTTCATCCCCTGCCACTATCACTAAATTTTCAATATCACTTCGTATTTCCTGCAAAGTAAAAATTCTACTACAAGCATTATACAGTACTTGGCCAATTTGATCACAATCGGTCATCACCAGATATTTGAATTCCATATCAATTAGACTGACCAATATCTTGTACAACTTCTGCCTCACAAGTCCCGTCATTTTCCCTAGAAACATATTTTCCTGGGGAATGAAATAATTTGGGCAAAGTCCGACTTTAATCCAGTCACATATTTGTTTCAAAAGTAACTTTAAGCAGAACAGCATTTTATTTGGTTTCCAGCATTCCTCTGTTGTATTATCTATCAGCTAGAACAATGCAGTCTTGCAGTGGTAACTACTAAGACATTCCCCTATGATAGGTTCGATAAAAATTTTTTTGATGATTTTAATCAAAATGTAACAAGCCATTTGTGTGTTTTTCAGTCTCCACATCCACTCTCTCTCTCAACTGAAGTAAAGGAAATTCTAAATTCAAGCTTCTTCTCTCTGCTTTCAACTAATGCAACCGGAACTAGAAATATCCCCCTCTTCAAGATATTCTCCAAACGATGGCGCGAAATCCAGTTAAATCTTCTCTTCCGAAACAGCCATGGTATAGTTTCCTGTAGCCAACTATTTACTCTAATACCAAATATCCTGTCAATCTTAAATGACGGACGTACACTAGTGATTGCTGGCCCATGCCTGTCACGATCATCATCTAGATAAAAACCTGAAGAATTTAATACTATCCGCCAGTCAGCATCGAACAGGAAGTTTAGGTCTCTATCTCCTCTGTGCAGAGGTCTAAAGCCATGCTGACTCCATATTATCTCCTGTAGCTTACAATACCCAGGTGGTGTTTGCTCGTCAGCTACCACAAGGAAATTTACAATTCCAGGGACTGCTTCTTGCATGTTGGTGGTTGCTAGGACGTTGTTATGAAAATGTACTATATTAAGATCTGATTGCAGGCCTGGTGTGGTTGCACCTTCAATTTGACTGCCAAATATCTTATAGCAGAAGCTTTTTGTAATATCATCGATTCCTCTGACTTTTGTGCTGATGAATGATTGCAGTTGTTCAAACTGTTTCCATGTGTTCTTCTTTCTACAGCGGATCCTTTCATTGACTCCAAGTTGATGCAATATTTCCATAAGAATCAAAGAAACCCGAGAGAAGGTATCTGCTGTGTCTCTGTGTGCCATAGCTTCTGAAATAGTAAACAATGTAATAATAATAATAATAATAATAATAATACTGATGGTGATGATGATGATGACTAAGTGGATCCTCCAATTAAAGACCATATTTCTGACCCTCATATAAATTAGATCCCATTAATTTGGCTAAATGTTGCTCTGTTTAATGCTTGTTTTAATTTCATTTTAATTTTGCAATAATGAGAAATAATTATAAAATATTTATACAGCTAAATACTCTGTGATGATATTATGTATAATTACATATGTGGAGTCATTTTCTTCTAACGTGTGCAAGTCACATTTTAATGATTTTCCTTGCAGGTATTATGCTGAGCGACCACTCTAAGATAATAATAATAATAATAATAATAATAATAATAATTTCCAATACAGTATTCCTGTATGTATAGAAACAACAGTGATGCTTTTATATAAGGGTCCCTCAATATATGAAAATTTGTTTTTATGTACAATTTTTTAAGTTTAATATAAGGTCCATCGATGGACCAGAAAGTTGGCTTTTTTAAACATGTATGTGTTTTATATGTATGTAACGTAAAGGTCCCTCAATAGACCAGAAGGTTGACTTTTATGAACATGAAAGTGTTCTTTATGTAAAGTAAATGTTTAAATAAGTAAGAAATTTGGCTTTAATCGACATGTGTGTGTGTGTTCTTTATGTAAAGTAATGGTCCATCGAGTGCTATTTAGGAGAGGCGAAGTATGTAGCTGTGATATATATGTTAAATTAAGAAAAGGGATTACTGATTTGGTTCATTATAGGCAGGGGTACTTACATCGAGGTGTCAAGTAAGATAGATTGTAGACTACCCCAAATGGTCTTGTCGACGCCAATAAATTAGATACACATCCATGCATGCTTACAGCAGATATCCAGTTTATGTATGTTTCAACTAAAATAGATTTAGTCATCCTTGAGACTTCTTACTGACACCAGCACATACATTGTATACATGTACATTCATTCCTACAGACATGTACATTAAACATTTATAGAAGATAAACATAATCTTGTATTGGTAAGTCATGTTGTTATTTATTTTGGGTCGGATTACAAAGCAATTACAGCTTGTGGTAGATGATGTTTGTCCATCTGTCTGTTTGTAAATACGTCTTACATTAACATTCAGGTTAAGGTGTATGTTCAGATTATTCTGTATTGCTCAAGTGTCACATACATTGGCAAGCAGATGTGCCATGTACATCTTTAGCTCAAGATATGAGCACGGTGATCCATATTTCTTTGCCCAGTGATTTGTTTGACCTCCGCATGTATCTCATTAATTCAAAGTTCATATGAAACACAGTAGTCTTGTGTATACAACCATCTTAAGTGAAAGATAATTTACTGTAAGCTACATGGTCTTGTGATTGCGCGTACGTTTGTGTTGAGCTTTTTGACTCTAGATTTTTCAGACATTATTACTTGTATAAACAAATAACTTGTTGAGTCAGAACAGAACAGAAAATAATAAAACTTTAATTATTGAAAAGTAAATCTCAGGGCCACACATAGGTGGCATAGGATAATACCACAACTACTACAATATTATAAGGCGACATCTCTAACATAGGAATATACAAATCACATCACTGGTCAACATTTACAGCGAAAGCGAGAATAAACATTAGGAGGAATTTCGAAACATTTTGTGTAGTATGAACAATTCACGCTTTCACAAATAGCAGAAATGTTTTTATGTTATTTCCTGATGACTAACAATTTTGGCAAGATGTTTGAGAATTTTGTGATTATTGGTAGCAAAAAAGATTTGTTACTTTGCGGTAATAGAAAAGGTTTAGATTCATACCCCTCATAATCCTACATACTGCTTTTCGCAGAGTCGCAATTTTTGTGAAAACGTTGAATTCGCACAAGCAGGTATATATTCAGTTGTGAAATTAGATGTTTGGAATAGTGACCAGTCTAAGTATCCTGTTAAATAATTAGATCATTTTGTATAATAGGCTAGGTTTTATGACTTATCTGAAACTAAAGTTTCGAATCATCTTCAAGGTTATTCCAAAATCTGGTACGATACATTACTCAATACTGTCAAGAATAAGATGCAAATTTTATGTCCAGATTTCACAATGATGATGTCATTTTAGATCTGTCAATTTTTCAAATTCAGCAAGAGTCTTCAGAAACAGTTTTGACCAATTTTAGTCGCCTTTTAAAATTTCAACTAACAAAACTATTCTAGACTAGGTGTTGTTAGCGGTGGCATTAATTGGTTTAAAATCAGCTATCCAGCACATAGTAATGAATAAACACCCAACAAACATGGCCGATTTACATGATTACGCAATTTTAGCTGAAAAATCATTCCTCGCCACTGATAACCTTGATATGTCTGTACTTAATACATTTCTAGAGAAAATTAAACAAATCAAAGATAAAAGTAAGTCAGTCAGCTTAAACAGAATGTTGACAACAATTCATTTTTTCAGTCTCATGTACAAAGGTGTTACGCGATATAAAAACGGAGCTATCAACATTTTCCAGATTTTCTTCCACCTGCTTCATCAATTCAGAATCTTTACTCTCGCAATAACTACATATATCAATCAAATCATGGTATGCTCTACCAGACAGAACCGCAAAGCCGTTATCACATATTTTGTTTTGGTTGTGGAGTATTTGTACATCACACGCAGCTTGTCGAACACGAAATGCACAGTGTCACTTTTGCCCCTCAACATGTTACTTTTTACGAGTATGGTTGCTATTAAAAAAACGACAACAGCGATTCAGGCCTAGCCAGGGCAAACAACCCTGCTGGAAGCCTCTTCGGCTGCCATATATTAACACGGTAGCACCTATTCATAAAAACCTTATTCCTATCCGCGTCAGAGACAGGGGAACTCATGATATGTTCATGCATCAGCCATAAATGAGAATTTCTCTAATGTGTAGGTTCGAATTCATGTCACTAAAATCTATTGAATATTTCTCAGATTGTGGGAGCTAGGGGTGAACATAATAACGTTTCAGGTCTTGTTGAACGCAGATGTTATTCATTTATTTCATTCGTTCTATGTCGTGCCAGCCATTTGGTGATCCTTGGTATCAATAATTTTGCTAAATACAAAACCGTTGTAAATCTTGCTACTCAAACGCTCTCCTTTTTATACAATAGTCATAATTCTAATACATAATCAGTATGGCGTGGCTTATGCCGCGAAGTGTACAGCTACCGCACCTAACACTATCTTTTCCATTGCTTTCCGTATCAGTAAGGTTCCGAAGGTAATCTCTGTTTGTCTTCAACCGTCTCATAGCATGGCAAACTCTGAAATTATTCTGTCTTGCATTATCATGACAGTATTAAAAATAAACTTTATTCAGATTATCAATGCGACCCATCCGTCATATACCCGTCAATACTCTCTTGGCATGTGTGGATGCACTCCATCTACAACCAATTTTTACCATTTACGAGGAGACATCTTCGCATGCCATGGTTCTGATGACCCTATCTACACCTTGGCAGATCGAGCAGATATTTATGTGCTTCGGGTCTGTGAATTTCATTGGATGCGGCAATGGGAGCAAACAACTTGAATGGACTGATTCATAATGTACAATGCAACACGCTTTTGGTTAGTTGGCATTGGGAGGCAACACATGAAATCCGATAGATGTCGCTAGATAGTATTATCGGAACCTTGGCTAACAAAGATGACGAGGATTCTACTTAAAACGATTCAGCGGCCGATTATATGAACACTCAAACAAATCATCCGCAAGAACCAATTAATATTGATCTACATTCCGCAGACTTGCCAATCAACATGAACGTTTCTCATTTCTGAATCAACATATAGATGTTTTTGCTACTAATTTAAATCAATTAAGTCGCATTACTGTATTCGTTCACCGAAGAAAGACACATGGTTCCATGCCAATTAGTTGTCAATCATATCGTGCGTCACCGTACATAAAAATAGGAAATTGATCGCCATGTAGAAGAACAATTGAAACAATTGAACCCAGTTCATCTAGTTGTTTTAGACAAAAAGAAAAATGGTGAATATCATTTCGCTATTGACTGAAGGAAATTCAAACAGGTGGGGGAAAAAACAATGGCATTCCCACTTCCTCGATTAGAAGATGACATTGATGCAGATGGACAAACACAACCATGTATATTCAGTACTTAAGATTTAAACTCTGCATATAGGCAAAGTGGCCGTCAACCTTGAGATCGAACACAAAAGTAGTTGCATAACATCACTCAGTCTTTCCAAATGGAATGCAATACCGTATGGAAATGCATCCGTCACTGACTGTGTTCTTTTGGGTCATATTCTTAGGGTCATACCTTGGTCTACTTGTCTCGCATACATAGATGATCTTATCATTTTCTCCTATTCATTTGAAGACCATCTCAAACATAATGTGTATTTGCAGCCTCTGAAGTTGTTTATCTTGGTCACAAAATTGGAAGGGAATACTCAAGGTTGATGAATCTAAACTAACTTGACACAGTTACCACATTTCATGCCCCCAGAACACAAAATTATGTTAGTAGTTTCTAGGTTTGTGCAATTATTACAAGAAATTGTTGACAAAAGACACTTCGTTTCTTTGTACAGACAATTGCCAAAAAGTTTTCGAAACTTTGGAAACGGCTCTGACATCAGAGTCTATTTAGATTAACATGCAATGCTAGTGGCACCACTTTAGAAAACATTTTGTCTCAAATGGTGACAGATGACTATCACTATGTTATTGACTAGGATTGCTTTTGGAATCCATATTGAATCCACCACACGTTTTAATGGAATCTATGAATAGTAAGCAAATGTATCTACAAGTTATCCAAGGTATTAAATAACACCAAAGGATCCACATTACTATTATCATTTTTGGTTCATTTATTGGTACACGTAAAGAATGCGACCTATATGCCTATCCCAATTTTTGCGATAGATAAGAAAATTGATTTGTCTTAAGTCTCTTCGCGTCCTTCATTCCTTATCACCAGGTTCTATTTTACCGTGAATATACATATTTGGAGCAAATGTTTTATTATTACCAAATATGTTAGTGTAAATTATACTCTTACGCTTGCCTAACGCATTCAGAAACTAACGTACTCTTAATAACTCTCAGAGTAACACATAACATTTCAACTATATGTTTACAGAATTAGTTAAAGTTATTTACGTGTCCTTATGAAAGCAAAACAAATAGGTCATGTGTAATGTACATATAGGGAATTGGACAGATCTGTATGTTAAAATAATAATTAACGTGTTGTTGTATATGAATCCTGTTTGTTTGTATTGTTTCTTTTTTTTTCAGTAGGCTTAAATCTTATATATAAATTTGTTTTTCTCGTATGAAGCCACAATGATTCGGCTGAAATGATCTGGAGGGTATTGTCATTAATTAATTTTTTTAAGAAATTGTATTAAAAGCAGTTATTCTTCTTGTAATTTAAATATATACTATTTTAACGAAGATTGCGGTTCCTTGTGAGAATTGTGATAGCATTAGGATTGCATAAGCGCATTATAACTTTTCTTCCTATATTCTAACCTAGGAAATTCATTATGAATTCGAGAGAGTTGCTACATCAGCAAATTCCTTTCTGCTGACTGTACCAATTCAGTATATATATTACAGCTATCGTTTCGGTAATGACACCTGCAATCCCGAAGAACAGGTATCAGAAAGGGCTGCGAACTCCGAAGTCAGACCAAAACTGAAAAAGTGCAGAGTTAGGCGATCATGTGGTGCAATGCAGCGATGTTAAAAAATTCTTTATTTGATTTAAGTGCACAGTAATTTTAATCGCGCCGCCATAAATAGTACTTTACTAAGGGCCAACTAAATCTGGTGCAGCTTCCGTGTGATCACGTTACCAGAATAAGTCCCATTGATCAAACAGTCACTATCATTCCCGAGATTCGATAATTCCTTTGTCAGTGGGGCATCCCAGGATGGCTGACCATGGGAATCAAAAGCCGTAGTTCTCATATGCTGCAAGCATATTTTTATTTTTTATTTTAGACAATTTTAGATTTCCACAGACATTTGACCCTTAATAGCGTCTGATTGTGATAAATGCGTAGCCAAAATAACGATTGGCTGGATTAGTACCAATATTCCAATTAACATCTATGCCCACTGAGGAATTCTACAATAAATTCCTCTGAGGAAATGGTTGACCCTCCCGCCATTTTTGTTTCACTTTGAGGTCACCAAGTCTGAGAGACTGATAAATTCTTCATAGGGCATAGATGTTGATTGGAATCTTGCTACTAATGCAGCCAATCTGCGTCTTGATACTTTTGCATTGCCACAATGCATGTATTTCGATACGGTATATCGAAATCACACGCATGCCCTCTGTATGGGTACTGTCTGAAGTTGATCGTAACATTCATTCTGTTCACGCTAAGATTATCAAATATCGTGTTGTTGGCCTCCACGTTATCATCGCGGCCTATCTGTACAACATGAAAACAATGGTGCGGTAGCTGTCGTAGTAATTCTCCACGTGTTGCTGATGTCGGTGCAGAAATTGTTTTGCCAAAAAGAAATTTTTTAAGTAACTTACATTACTCCGAGAATACGTACCCATCCACGTTACGTTAGGAATATTAGTCTGATACCTCGCGAATTCTGTCATACTAAAAGAAAGATCGTCTTACGTTCTCTATAACACTATACAAAGGGCAATAACGTTTGCCCATTACCTCCCATTGGCACAGCAAATATCGCTGTTTTTTAGCTGAGTGATATGCTATCGAAAATGCTCGGATGACGAGGATGGTGGAAGGGTTTTTAAGTAATTTAATTGGGGGAAGTATTCCCGGAGAAAAATAATTAACTTAAAAATTTGCTTTCTCCTTCGAATACGTTCCCCAATCGCGTTACGATGGAGGAATGAATAATAGGAGGAGGGGATGCTGAGCATCCGACCTCTACCTCGGGTATCATTCTAAGGAAGATTTGCTGAATCCCCCCATGCGAATAATAGCCCGTTCTCCTAATTACATAAGCAACATAGCTTGAGTGACTTGACCTGTGGAGCTAAGTTACGGTTAAGCAGATGATTATTGAAATCATCTTAGCTAAAAATTTTCATCAGCGTATCCAGCGAAGATAACAGACTGTGTTGATTAATCCAGCTGGTCTGGTGGCCGTTCCGCCACTGGACCTAGCAGATTCGAGGCTGAGTCTGCTTGCCAGCCAACTGCTTCGATTATATCTCCGGTCGGAACGTTGCGTTCAAACGCGGGTCTCACAGAAAATGTTGAAAACAGCTGAAAATTATTATACATAAGATGGCTCTGATTTGGTGAGACGTCAGAGCACATCGAGTGTATAAGCCACGAAGAAAGGACTCTCCGCAAATGTCATGTTTTCTGGCTCACACCGGAAGGAAGAGGTATTTGCACGTGCCACGACTTCTTCCTGTGTACTTCAAGTTAGTGCTTGTGAGCACGAAAATGATCTTGACCTGTCTATGTAAGAGAGCAAGCGATTGACGACTCTTTGATTACCAACAGACGTTAGCTTATTTCAGGCTAGGAAGCCCGATTGAATCCAAAGAAACTTCCAATCCTCCGATCTGAACTGAGGAGAGTTTGAGTCGACATAAAGAGCATGTAGCTCTCTCGCCCTTAATGCAGAAGCTAAATCTATCAGAAAACATGACCTGAAAACACGCCACTTTCCGTCATAAGCCTTCAGAGTGGAGGGTCTTCTTACTCTCGAGATTCTCTGCACCATCATAGTTTTGAATTGTTTGTCTCGCAAGACTGCCCTGGTAAGCGCCGGGCGTTTAGAAGGAAAGGAGGGTCACCCGTAAGAGTGGATGCTCGAGAAGATTTGGGTTAGCCGGAATCTTACTGGGAATATCTATCGATAGAACGAAGAGATCGGTGATCCAGAACTTGTCCCATCTGAAATGGGCTATCATAATCATCTTGCATTCTGACCCAGTAAAGTCTGGATTGCTTTCAGAGTCAGCAAATTTCCACAACCTCTCCTAAAGGATTGACAGTGCATCCACGGCCAACGCTTTTGGGTCTGGAACTTGAGACGAAGGTGGGTAGTTTGTGCTTTCACCTCGTCGCCAAGAGGTCGATCATCGGATGCCACCGAAATGCACAAATCCGATTGAAGACCGATTGAAGGAGATGCGGTTCCGTGTGATGGACGTGATCACTTCTTAACTGCGTCTAGGCCAAGACACGAGTCTCCTGGGAATGTGTCTGATTTGTATGTTGATATGGATATTGTTTCACTAACATAGAAACTGCCAAATCAGAACAAATAGGTCGGGTGATTTGGTGAGTCCCACTTTGAGGAGATAGATCACCACCACATAGTTGTCGGACCTAATGAGGTTCTTTTTCGCCACAGAGTCGATCGTGTCAGAAGTGCAAGAAAGTGATGACAACACTTATTTCTAGGATTGTGATTTGTACAGGCCGTTCCCCGGCTCCTACGTGTTGCTGACAGCAGCGAACGTACTGGGTTTCCTCACTTACACAGGAATGATCGAATCTCGTAGTTCATCAGGAGCAGTATTTGGGGCTACACAAAACGCGACATTAGGATATGGAATGTCCTCACGAAGAGCATCCTCTCCTGAAGCCGTCGTCAAAAGTGTAAACTTGTATGTAACTGAATGAATAATACTGCTTAGAAAAACAAAAAGAAACAGTAAAAAGACAAAATCGGCAGCGGAGAACATGCGCGCTGGGTCAGGCGCGTGGTGCCAAGGTGGATTTATTGGACCACTGCTCGCCGCTACTGCAAGAAGCCTTTCTCCGGGGTTCATTGGAGTTGGCCGAGGCTTAATCCGCCAGAAGGAGCAAAGCAGCGTGTAGAAAAGCATAACCAACAAACGGTGATACAGAGATAAATCAGAGGAAGATAAATCCGGTTAGTAATTTTGACATTGAAACAATGTATAGAAGAGTTAAAAATTTCAGAGCGTAGTTTCAAAAGACACTTTACCATCATCACCCAATTACGACAATGACGAAAAGTGTTTTATCTGGGCTGTGCAATCAGCGCTGCATCCACCAAAATCTCATGCTGAGCCTGTGTTACGCTATAAAAAGTATGAAAACACGCTTAACTTTTCTGAAAAAGGACATTGGAACATGTGAAACTTTAAATAACCTCACAGTGAAAGTTTTTGGATTAAGTAAAGAGCAAGCTTGCTGAGGTAAGAAATTATACACACGCTACATGAGTGAAAAGGTCAATAATACAATAAACGTGTTGTCTTTCAGCAACTACTATGTATGGATAAAAAAAAAGGTTGGATGGTGTATCCGGCAAGCAATGTAGCAAAAAATAAAATAAAAATATTCTTCTATCGCTGTCTTCATGGCTGCATCTCACAAAACAATTTCTCAATGAGCATGTTAGTAACTGCTTAATTGGTCACAAATATCCATGGCAAGAAAAGAAAATCAATTTAAAATTTCTAATTTTATTCATGCAATGAAGGTTCCAATTGTAAATAAGGAGACTTTGAATCATTGATTATAGCAGCAAAACCACATAGAAACTAGTCAGGATTCAAGAAGTCTCAACATTTACTCAACAGCAAACACACACTACCATATACCAATTTGGAGTTACTGATGACAGCTACTCAAAGCCGGTTAAATTGTATCGTGGTAAAAACTCAACTAAATGGTTCTTAAAATATATCATAGTGGAGGTAGATAAATAATGACATTTTACAATAATTCAGCGCCAGTGATGTCACTGGCAAAATAAGAAATAATTAGTTTTAATAATAAATGCTGTTAACTGTCATATCTGTAAAACGGAGCTACCAGGGCAAGAGTATTGTGTCGATGGAGAGCAGGCTCTCGGTCGCTGCAAAGACGTCTGCCATATAACAGGCACGTACGCATTGCAATCTTCAATTTATCTTCTCCAACTATGTACCTTTGGTTTTCCAAGTATGGCGTCGGTTTGGTTGATAAAATCTTGGAATTTAGCATAACTTAAACCTGATCACTAATGTGCTGCTGCAAGCAGATAGTTTTTGAAATTTCCGCAGCGTATGCTTGTAAGGCTATTTTGCTGGACATTGTATAGTATTACTCATCGGCAGGACATTCATGAGATACTGCTATGTCAAAACAAATTTAGAGCTAGAGCTATCAGAAGATCCTGATATGTTTAATTTCACTGAAAAGGTCTTCGAGGTTGAATAAGAGTAATCACAAAATTACGCCGCCGCTAATAATAAAGACCTATTCAATTATAATGCCTCTGAGCTGTCATCATACATTATTTATCCGAATAACAATAATCTCTACGACCATGCCATTAATCGGTCACTGCAAACTGTATGTATTGAGTTAATATGCGAAGAAACCTTTCTCGGAGAAATAGAGAAAATAAAATACCAAAGGACGTAGGGTATTTCGTAGATGTTGATCTGGAATACCCAAAGCATCTGCATTAGGAGCATACTTATTACCAATTCTGACCTGAATCCCTGCTGATAAAAGATGACATACTAATGGGGAACAGCGGGAAATAAAAATTAAGTTTAGAGTTGGTAAGAGCAGAGTGGAAAAACTTGTTCCAGATTTAATGAATAAAAACAACTATGTAATTTTCATAGGAAATCTTAAACAATGCCTGGCAACCTGATTCTGCAGAAAATACATAAGGTGTTAAAATTTTAAGCAGTCACCATGGCTTAAGACTTTCAAGGAGGCTAACAAAGCAAAGAGGGCAGAGGCTAAAACTGATTTTGAAAAATAATTACATAAGTTTATGAATATAATGCCGTTCTGGAAAAACCATAGAAAATATCAGAAAGCGCGTTAACGTGGAAATAGTAAATATAGCTAATGATTTTATCTCTATATACAATAATCACCGAAAATCTAGTTGTCCTTCACAGAAGAAAAAAAAGCAAACCTAAAACTAAATAAGCCAGTTTATGTTGGTGCTGCCATTCTGGATTTATCCAAGCATCTGATGTATAACTTTTTTTAAATAAATACGGTGGGCCTGCTGTTTATGGACTCTCTCTCTCTCTCTCTCTCTCTCTGCGATACGATTTTGACAGAGAATGCTTACGCTGACATATTTAGCAGTAAGGAGTTATTTGATCTATTTGATCACCCTTCAGACAATGGTAATAAAATCTGAGTCACAAGATACAAACAACTCTCATAAACAAAACAAGCCTCTCCGCCGCTTCCCTGATGGAATAAAAATATATGTTATTGGTTACACGGATAACGAGTAAGAACTCCATCACCAAATAGAGACATTTGATCACTTCGAATACTTTTGAGTAATAAAAGGCATTTGCTCGCAAGGGCTACATCGAGCTGGTTGAGTGAACAATAATACGGTAGTAAGGGACAACGATGAATAGTTGCTATTCCTGTCTTTAAAGACATTTTTATTATTTGGAGGGATTGCATTTTAAAAGTGGGCTCTTTGCAAGTAGCCTTCTCAGTTACAAAAGATGGCTTTAAAACACGAAAAGCCCTTAATCATCATTTTCCCTTACTGCTTATCTCAGTCTCGAATTATAGTTGTGAACAAAATTATTAGTAAATTATTTAGCTCTGTTTAAGCACGAAAGAAGGTGCTCTGGTAGCTAACCAGCTGATATATGTTAGAAAGTTTCTTAAAAACTCAAAAATGATTCAGTTTCACTGAGCTGAGACACTATCCATATATCAATGTAACGCATAATTGCACTGACTTGGATTTTTCACTGACCGCTATCCCCTCTCTCAGATTACAGATGGCCCTCCCCTTTGTGTCAGATATTTGGACAGTTATGCTGCATGCACCACCCCAAGGGAAAAACTAAAAAAATAATCGAACACATTGTACCCGATAGGAAAAAGATGCGTATAGTTTAGGAAAGTGGTCTGTAAATCATAACAAACTTCTTTCAAGATTTACATTTATAAGAGGAATGTGACGATGAGATTAGTTTAGAAACTTGCACGAAATAGTACAATTATGAAAAGCAAAATGAATTTTCAAAGCAGAACAAAAAGAACAAACAAAAAACCTAAATAATGTGTCTTGTACCTGTACTATATTTCCTGGAAGATTATCACAATGATCATTAAAAAATCCACCAGAATAAAAAGCAAAATTGCTTCAGAGGACAATGTAAAAGTCAATATAATGTATTGGTAATCGCTAGTGAACTGTACTTTTATAAAGCTGATGGTCAGTATGAACCAGAATTTATATTTGGCGTATTTTACCAAACGAGTATTTTATGGTTGTTATCATAATTCTCTGCCACAGCAGTATAGTTTAGTTCCACTATCTCATTCATCCTATTTCAAAATGTCTCTGAGTTCCAAAATCACGGAACACCATTCCTTCCAATGCTATAAACTCGAAGTTCAAATCTCTACGTCATGAGTGTCGTCTGGCACACAGCTAATAATACCCCGATCCATATTACAGATTATACATAATGATTTTTCTGAGAAGGAAACGTTAGAATAGCTCTTATTGCTAAATATATTGTAGTTTCAATAGAGACTATTATTATTATTATTATTATTATTGGTAGTAGTAGAAGTAGAAGTAATACAACAGCTTCTAAAAGCGTCGGCGATTTTTTAATACGCTCTGAATATATGTCTGACCGTTCATTTATCCTTTACAGCTGGATTGAAATTAGCTCAGCTTTATAGTTATTTTTATTTCGCCCATATTAAAAACTATCGCGTTAATATTCCTTGCTCTTTCCCATGTGTTACTTTTTTGCCTGTGTGGGTTTAACGCCATTTTTCAGCAACAGATAGCCTATACATGACGGCCAGTATATTTGGGGCGGAAGAAACCAGGAAGATCTCGTTAAGAACCGCCATCCCACGGGAATTTACTCGCTAGCTTTCTCACATACCCACGTAGCCACGACTCAAACGCACGCGGAGGTGAGATCTCAAAGATCTGTAAAAACGAAAGGTTAGACTACAAAGCCACCCGAGAACCCTTTTTCCTCGAGGTGGTGGTGCTACATGAGGGAATCACAAGTCACGTGTACAAAACTGTCAACCACAATGTCAATTTTATATATTTTCTCGACCAAGTATATTGAAAGTCTTCAAGGCTGAAAGACACATAAAATATAAACAATGCTTTTTACATTTTGACCGTGTTATGGTATAAGAATGGGTGGGTGTGCAGGGAAGAGGTGTCAATGGTGGCATTTGTGGGATGTGCAATAAGAAGTGTAGGGATTCACAAATAGTTTCTGTTCTTGTTGATGTTAATGCAAGCATTGCAAGTGTTGTTACTTTCAATGGCCTAATCCGGGCGAAAATAGTACTTTCCTTCGGAGTTTCGTGTTGCAAAAACAGAGAGTAAGGGCTGAGCTTATTCTTTGTGCCAATTTATGCCAGTTTAGTTTATTGCCAATTTATGGGGGGCCATTCATGGGTTACCCTTTAAACTTTGCTAATTATGCCATTATAGTTTGTAGCCAATTTATAGGTCCTTTCAAGGGGTACCCTTCAAACTTTGCCAGTTTAGTTTATTGTCAAACTTCAAACTTCGCCAATTTATGTGAGTTCCATCACGGGGTACCCTTCAATGAGGTTTTTCTTTGTAGTTCTGGCTATATTTATTCCTGGCATTTCCGATGCATTTCTGACTATATTTATTTCTCGCTATATTAATGCTCTTTACCTTTACTGTTTATTTTTAACATGAAGGGAGTATGAAGTGTTTTCCTTTCATGGTCACATATACACCACCCCACCCCCACCACCCCAGCCCGGTGAATTTCTTGATGCCAAACGAAATGCTAGAAATTCAGAAGGTTGTCCGAGAATTCGTCAGCGCAGTATATGTACTGATCGCTGATAATGTTCTCCTATTGAGTTTCGAGCGCTTGGGGATCGACCCCCACTTATAATAACTTGATTGTAACCCAGTGACAAATATGCCCAGCACCGGGTTTGACCGCACGATGATTAACAATCGACATGGTACGCCCGACGACGTTTACCACTAGACTACTGCGTGTTCGATGGATATCTTATAAAACTTAATATATAAAGAAATACCTGCTGGCGATAAATCATTAACTTTATATGCTGACTACAGATAATTTATAACTATCCTCGCACTTGAGAATGGCTTAAATAAAAGATATAAAAATCGGTGTTATTCACAGAAAAAAAAATATCTGAACCACACTTCCGCTATGTATATTTGTAATCACCCGGCTAAGTGCCTGTTGTGGTCTGTGAGCCGTGTGTTATATTTAAGCGTGACCAGCAATGTTATTTACAGAAAAATCAATAACCTTAGCTGCGGACTACAGATAATTTATAACTAAGTGTATGTCTGAATCAAAAGATACATAAGTAAACCAAGTGTGTGTTTTGTAATGCGATCTGTGTGTTATTTATAGCTGTTACTAATCACAGGATTGGTTATTCTAAGTTGCGGTCAGAAGAACACTTTCCGATACTTATTGTTGGTTAAGAAAAAGTACGTTACATTTATATACTCACTAACTTATGAAGTGTAATTACATTGCTGTAGTAGTATAATAATGGTTGATCCTGTACAGCTAAATAGGCTAGAGAAAGACTTAATGCGATTAAGAAATATTCTCCAGTCCGTGATTCTGTCAAACAGCAGCTGCAACAACGTCAGGAGGTTCATGTGGAATTTAGAGGGTTCAGAACAATTATTAAACCAATTGTCGAACCAACCAGAAAAAGTGTTACAGCAACTGGGGCGACAGAGAAAACTCTTGAGACATTACCTGGTGATATTGCTGGCCGTCTTCAACCCTCTCCACCACCAGGTCAACCACCACCCGAGGTTCAACCACCACCACCAAGAGTTTACACCGACATGATATATAAATTTAACGAGGAAGGTACTGTCGCTATGATGGTTTAAATCCAAATATTTGACTTTGCCTCGCTTGGGCCGTATAAAAAAATAAAACCTGAACATAATAAAAATGTAAGAAGCGTTGATTGGCATAAATATATATTTCGCAGTCATTTTGGTGTTTATCAAATCAGGATGATGATGAAGATTTAAAAGTTTTTAGCGGGATAGTAGATGAGCATACTGAACAAAATAAACAGAAAAGGAAAGAGAGACAGTAAAAATTGAAGCGTGAAATTGAAAACAGCGAGAAAAAAGGAAAACAAATGAAGTGTAAAAACTACATGTAAAACAAAAAAGGAGAAAAGCAAAGCTAAGTGAGAGTCACTCTGGTTGCGCTCTCCTGATCATCAACCAGATCCGCACGACAAACCACCTGAAGGAGCAACCGGAAGTGGACCTGCCACTCGTGATCGACGTCATAAAAACAAACTTCGCCGGTGATTCAATATAAACTTTGTCCACATAACTTCCTTGCTTATGTTGATCGACTAGAAATTCTGATTGGTGGAAGACGAGCCGGCAATAATTCCCAAGAAATCATCAGCAAATAAGCTGCTATTTGTCAGCGTTTGTGTACCGGTGGAATCATGGAAAGCAGCATTTATCGAGCACTGATTGATGAAGTTACCGACGATCACTACAGTGATTCATCAATTAGATCGGCGAAAATGACATGTTATTCACCGTTTATTCACAATGATAGCCCCAAAAGCTATTCCGATTGCATAACAACATGGCATGAAAGCCATCGAAGGTGTTCGTGAGAAGGGTATTGGCACTCTTGGCGAAGTGGCTGGTAAAGTATTCTCAGCGATCAGGGACAGACTCGCACAATTAGTACGACGAAAACCGGAGCAGAATAGGAAGCATTTCAATGCAAGCAATCCAGTAAAACTGCCCAGCAACAAAGTGATGACAGGAAGTATCAGTAAAATAATAAATGAAGCTGCAAATGAGCGATTGAAAGAATTATCTGGAGTGCCGTCACTGACAAAACAACAAGCCTCCCAGAGAGAAAATAATATAACCGCAAATCTGATAGCGGGAAGTGGCCTGACTCGGCGGTCATTTTAAACAACAAATACTATGATAATATGTTTAGAGGTGTATCTGATCCCGCATTTGACATGGACACGCCAGTTCTCAAAGATGAATCGTTGCATGAATATCAGTATTATTCTTGTGATGCTTGTGTACCTGACGCACGTTGGCCTAATCGAGCTGCAAATTCAGGATACAAGCATATATATATTTCTTGCCCGCCGATGCATTTATTGAGATCGAAGGTCAACTTTTAGAAGCAGATAATATAGCATACAGAATTTTAGATCGAGCTGGTTTTGTTAATAATGGTGTTATGGCGTTGTTTAACAGTGCCACGTACAGCATTGACGGAAAGTATATTGAATCATGTCTTGAAAACGTCGACGATGATAAGGCGATATTGGGTCTGGCAAGATATTCCGATGATTATTCGCGGTCTGATCGTCCGACAGTGGTTTTCGGGAAGGATGCCACTGATCATTCTGAGAGCAAAAACGTGAGAATGAACTAAAATTGAAGTCGCATTAATGAATGAAAACTTTCAACCAAGGGATCGCATCATGCCGATCGATGTTAAACGGTGAAGAAGCATTTTCATGTGTAATTCTACTAACACACATATTTGGATTCTGGAGAAATGTCAGGATGGATATTTTTGGTGCTAAACACATCATGGTTTTTGTCAAAAAAGCCACCGAGAACGACACAGCCTGGCATCCTGCTGGTTTTAATGATGGTAAAGCGAGACTGAATGACAAAAAATTAGACCATCAGTCGTTGAAGAATAATGGCTGCTCTCTTTTATGGATAGCGGTGGAAAATCAACGCTGTCGTGCATGACGACAGAGCGTGTCCAGAGTAACGTTGCTGGGCTGTTTATGTGGCAGATAGCACCTTAGCAGGGAACATCAGCGCCACGACAAACATTTATAGAGTTTCAGGAAAATGCCCGAGTAGATTCACAAGCTCGAAATCCAATGGTGTTTTACACGCTTGGGGTTAGCGAAGTTTCTGTGAGAATAAATGGACATCAAGAACCATCCAAAGAAGTGTTACTGAATTTCGATAATAATCACGTTACACGTGCGTATCATCGATTGATGACATTCATGGGGCGCGGTCAGAATGTTGGTTCTGGTTTGCAGATATATCACCGGGACTTTACATCACTATATTCGATGTACTATTTCTGGCTGAAACTTGATTACCACCTGGTGGTTACTAAGCAATCTTTGTTATACTATTGGACAAAACAATGTTACTTGAAGGCCAGGGTGGACGAATGAGAATCACTGATGCGTCCGTTGAAAACGTATAAGTGTTTTCCAAACATGCAAGTCAATGATTCATGATGCTACAATGTCATATCATCATGTAAATGTTACTCTGACACCAGCTCAGGTTAAAAAGTTGCAATCGGCATCAAAGAAGAGTTCTGGGGCAAAATATCTCTGAAATCAGCGGCGTTCAAAGACCCAAATAAAGTATCGCTAACTCAACGTCAGCACAAACACTACAATGACGCCAAGAAATCAAAAATTGGCGTTCAACTTGATTTTTATACGAATGTGATCAGCGATACAGCAAAGCCGGCTGTATATATCCATTAGGCCTTGTACAGCTTGTTACTACAGAGCACAGTTTGCTAGGTAATGTATTCATCGCATGCTTCTTAATTTAATAGTCTGGTGTAAAAAATAACCAAACACCTGACGACACTCACTCCAGCATGAAAGATGGGTCTTGGGGTTTTCTTTGTGTGAAGCAACTAGAACCGTGTCTGACCCAGGCAAAGGAGGGAAATTCCGGTCGGAGTCACCAAAAGCTACCTGGAACTTTCTGAAACGTCATAGAAGTACTATCGATCAAATCTTGCCTAGTTGTATAATTTGGGCTATCCATAACGTTCAACTCTCTGTCAGCCTCAATTGTACATAGAGGCAAACTATTCAGTTTTCTTTTTTAAACATTTACCGCCCAGACTTTGATTATTTCGCTTCAGCCTTTAGGTCAGACTTCCACACGGCGCACGCAAAACATGGTTATGATGGTTTTGTACTTGTTGACATTGGTGATCACATGGAACATCGTACTGTTTCAATTCAGTAGCAGGCGTACTTCCACTCCATTTAACAAAGATTTGTCTTGAAAAGACATGTCCAAATGCAACCGACCCATCGTTCCTAAACCGCCCTTTTGTTTGCTTTTCTTCTGTCATTTGTTGAATCTAACATTGTGGTCTGTATCAATGAATTCCATGTCATTAATCTTGTCCATTAGTGTGATAATGAAAGTTTACGATATTTGGTATTTAAATAGGCTACGATCTTCTATGTTTGTATTAAAATAAATTACGCGTGTTTGCATCTCAACCCGGTTATTGTAATCCATGAAAGTGAACAATATGCCACCATAGAAGAGGATAAAGTCATAGGGGTATAAAAGGTGGTGATCTATATTGGCAACCAAGAAAACCGCTTTTATCACCGCTATGATTGTCGTGATACATACAATGATTGTTTTTGTTTTGAAAGAATTTACGCAACTTATACTGTCTGCGAAATCACTATCTTATAGTTCATTATCTGTGCTTGGAGTTGTCAATGATTTTCCATTTGTATCGACCGCGCAGGTGCCTTAAGTGGTTAATGCGTCCATCTCGGATACGGGATGTCGCGGGTTTAATCAGTTCGTGCTATCGTCCGGTATACTTTATTGGAAAGAATCTCTCCAACGTGCGATTAAACAAATTGCGGTAAATTGTGACGGCGAAAATGATGAATCACTCAATAATTGTTTTACTACTTCGTCTGTTGAGGTTAATATAGCGCAAGAACAAATATCAGTGACGTCCAACACCAATTGAATTTCACGAAGATACATCACGGTCTTGCGTCGACTTTGGCCATGGTGGTTAATGGAACAGAAAATATAACTCCGTCGACATGATCTCGGTTGAGAACGTTTGTTTATACGCTAAGGCGTTTCTAGGACTCGCCGATTGTAATAAGTATTTTGAACAATTCGGTCATCCAACACACAAAATAACAAGAGTTGCGATAAATGGTCAACTTCCCAGATACGATCTTACCGGATTTGCCAAAATTGAATCATTCGAGTTTGCGTCAAATATTCATCCGGTTCTACATGCCTGGTTTAGTCGACATTTTAATAAACCAGATACAAAAATTAATCTCGATGCCTGCTGAGCAAAATATCAAAGTGGTTGGGCTCCAGTAGTCTGTTACGGTATGTGTTAGATAGTGACATTTTAACGTCGCTGACTGTGACATCTGCGATAATTTCATTTAAACCACAAAAAATGTGTTTGGTCACCACGCGATGATAAAGATATTTGCAGAAAAGTTATTGGTAAATTTACTCTAGTGTAGTCATCTGATAATCAACGCGGTACTAGATTAATAATGGACCAAGTAAAACTTGATGTTGTGATTGCAGATACAACATCGAGAGGAGTATTGATGTAGCGGCAAAGTGCGAACACGCGAAATGGAATAAAAATCAGCATGATAGTTGGCTGCTACTACGGCGACTCACTCTGTTTACTCTTTTGAGATCTTTGATGCACACATATTTGTCAATAAACCTGTCATCGATGATTAATCGGTTTTTCAGCGGATGCTGCTAGATTAGCCACGGATTCATTTTATATAAGTCAATCGAAATTGGAGCTTTTGAAAGCACTTATAGACGCCGATGCTAGCTGGGGTCAATAGAAAATAACGCACCTGCAAATACGTCATTATTCTAAATCGGAAGATGTTAAACCAGTCAGCGCTTATTACCGAAATGATAAAGTATCAGAACCATCATCTTCACTGTCAGTGAATTATCCAGTCACGAGACATAGCACGATATATCTTAAGAGTCCTGGTGGGTCTGATAAAACAATACGTGCAATAAATTTGTTTAATAGCTCTGACATAATTGTGCTAACGCCAACTCACTGTCTTGCCAAAGAGATGAAACTGAATGGTGTCAAATCGTGCATGTATCACAGTTTCTTTAGATGGCGAGGTAATGCGTGGACGCTCAAGCGAATGAGGCAAAATATATACCGAGAATAGTTTTTTGGGGTGAAAATATGTACTGTGTCCAAATATACATTGATAAAACGTCTCGCGACATACTGTCGTCGAGAAACAGGGCAATTATTATGTGCGGCGATGAAGGACAGCCACCTCCGTTTACACGTGAATATCCGCATGATTGGCTGCGCAATTACGTTAGCCAATTAGAAGAAATATTGTATGACCATCGATCGCGCGATGAAACATTACGACAATTGAAATCGCTAATCATATTACAGCCGGAGAAAAATCAGTGTGAAATAATGCGTACAATGATTCCAGAAACACCAGTATCTGATTTCTGGAACTCACAGCGACCTAATAATTTCAGATAGCAGCATCACGAAAAATCGTCAGTGATTCACTTCAGCGTAGATTATTTGAGCTTCAAAGGGTAAGATATCCAAAGCTGCCAGTTCTACTATGCTTTCGCCCTGCAAGTACCCTTCCACAAAATATACACGTTGACATTCCTAGAACAGATACACAAATACACAACAAAACTAGTTCTAAATGATATCGTCGAGGTTCCAGTAGATGATGTACGGCAGGCGCTATCACTAAACCCATCGTGCTGGAATCTAGGTTATACTATAACAATTGATTATTCGCAGGGGCTAACAATCTCAGATTCTAATATTTGGATTGTCGATGATCGCATCGAATGGTCAATTTAGTTTATCTGGCTGTATTGCGAGTCACAAAAATATATCAGCTGAGAAGAATTGTCTACGTTAAGGAATTGCCAGCAACACCTGGTGTATCAACTAGAAAAAGAACCAACGTGGTGAAGAAAAAAATAGCTGGTTATGCGAAGAAAACGCCAGTTTGATCTAGAAGCTGTATTTATAATGACGCTGAAACAACAATAAAATAATCAATGTACCTGCTGAAACACAATCAAGGTGTGTCAATATTTTTTAACGAAGTACAACAATGTACCATTGGACAGCATTGATAGTAGCTTCTGCCACACACGCGAAAATGTCACACTGACATGTCTTGAATCTAAAAGAAGAAGGGAGCAAGTTCCCTCGAGAAAGCTTCTCAGCATTAGCGACATTTGTTAGCACGAATCCCACCCGGTTGTAACTGGGAGTTTTCAGGAATTACCTGTAGTTGTCGACGGACTAATCAGCGTTGAGTTGTTGAATCGAGTCTGTAGATTGCTGGCTGGCCAGTAGGTATTACCACGCTGGTAATTTTATGTGTGGTTACACTTCAGACGGGATCTGATGCTCTTGCCGCACCACCTACAAGTTCACAGGGTTCATATAAATACCTGACCGTTACGTTACTGCCCAACAAGAGTTGTTATAATGTTTTTCTATGTGATTTTCGTCGTGGTATACGTTTTTCCGCAATTGTCTCGACGGGTTTTATGTTATTTTCACGAGTGACCTCATTGTTTTAACGCGGCTACCACGTGAGGTACTCTTGCTACCCATTCACGAGATCTGTCCTTGATCAGTAATTCCTGCAAGTATTGATGTCCAAATAATCGCTCAGCAAGTGTTCGATTAAATCTTTCAACTATTGCCTGATGAGGATTAATGCAGTGTGTCCACATCTGATTTTAACGTTAAGTTGTTGCATCAGCGTCGTTACTACACCGAGAAATTCTTTGCCGGGATCAACCTGTAGCAACTGTGGCCATCGCAGGCCACCATGTGAATAAATTTGTTCGAATACGGCTGCGACTTTAATTGCAACAGTAGAATTACTCATTTTGCTGTAGTATATGATATACTTTCTTTATTACAATATGACGTTCCTCTAATAAGAAACAAAAATGATAAACTATAATTATGCCAACGGCAAAAGGAAAATTGCAGATGACTAAGGATAGGATCAATAACTCCTTGTGGAAAATATGTCGCGGTGATTTTTGTAGTGTTCATATGATAAATAACAGACCTGGCAGTACCGGCCCGACACCGTATCTGATATGTAGGGTGGAAAGAAGTGGATTATGTGTCTTGTGGTGGACGAAAATATCGCGCGCTGAAAAAATATTTTCAGATAATGAAAGCTGACGATAATGTTAAAATAAAGGACACAAGATATTACATCGAGAGTTTTAGAACAAATAATAATGTCTTATTAGACAAAGTGAAACAAGTTAATGAAAATATTAATCTCGATAAATTCAAGACTCATTCTATATATGTTAACAACGAAGCTAGCAAAGCCGGTGTTATACGACACTGGAGAAACAAATAACCACTTGGTAGTATAAATAATGTAGGTTACTTATCGATTGGTGTGGCAAAATCAAAATATCTTGCCCACTAAATTGTTTATGAATGTATCAACTTCGTGATAGATGAGGGTCTTGTCATTGATCATATCAACACATGAAACCGATAATCATTTTTATTTTAAAACTTCAAGCGATCAACTTGAGCGAGAATAGTAAACCGAGGAAAACTGGCAAATGCAAAAAGTACCGCGACCAGTTAAATTAATAAAACTTGATACTGGCTAAACAAACGAATTTGAATCTATCTCAGCCACTGGAAAATATTTCGACATAAATCCAGGACTTACTTACTTTGTGGCAAATAGTATAAATAATTCAACTACATAAAATAGACTCAATCAGAAAATACAGTTTATTTATATTTGACCAATAATCAGAATCGATACAAGCTTCGGATTAGAGTTTTATAACAATCTTTTTTGCTTTTTCGCCAGGATTGGGCCAAATAAAATAATAACAAAACCTCGGAACTGACTAACGGGATTAACAACAAGGGCCTTTACGAAAACAGGGCGTTGTATATTTGTTGATATCGACGGCCCCCCTCCCCCATCAAGGTCGACGTCACTTTTTGGGGTCGCCTCTCCCCCTTCAACGTAGTAACTAGACTTACATACAAGCTTCGGATTGGCCTTTGGATAATTAATTGCATTTTTAGCATCAGACTCTAAAATGGCGTTCGCCACTACTTTTTGGGATCGGTCGCCCCTGCTGCTGCTTCCGGTGACGGAAGAACCCAAGAAGACTGCCGAGCCGAGACTTGAATATACGCGGGCAGAGGTGAGTTGTCACTGATTTTTACAGGCGAAGAACTTAGACTGGCTTGCCACGACTCGAGTAAAAGGCTACAAAGTAAGCCATCACGTTGGTTTTTAAACTTATTTGTACTCGCAAAGGGTCTCATACCCAGTTATTCAAATACCTGTTTGAGCCCGACTTCAGGCCGATAATATTTCTTATGTATAAGGACATCAAGACCAAGGTAGTTGTAAACTGAAAGATTATTAAACACTCAAATACTATTTAAAAAACACGTTTTCTCCAATCACCTAATGGCCTCGCATCACACAACTCTAAATTCACATATAAATGGTTATATCTTGTTTCAAATTTGTGAGACTTATTTCGATCTGGAAATTAGTACTCCACGCTGTGCAATACAAAACAAGATCCAAACACTTAATACAAAGGCAAATTAATATACACATACACATAAATTATCCAGAGAATTCAGAAATTAGGGACGGTTCATTATTTGCTAAACTAGTCCATGCTGTCATATAAGCATAAAGCAATACATTTATTGGGTCAAACAAATTCTAGTCTGATTTTTAATAGAGAATTTTGAACCATTCATGTGGAGAGGTCCTATATCACGTACTGGTTATTCGGCCCTATTAAAATATTAAGGGAAAAATTTCTTCCACCTTCAATTACACTTCCAGCTTTAAACATAAAAACTAGGAAGAACCTCCCTGCTACCCACAACAGCAGTGAAATCACGACATAAAGGGGAAAGGCAGTGGGGGGAGGATGATAAAGAAAACAGTTGAGAGAAAGTATCAACGGTCCCAAGATGTGAGCAGAAAGCAAGAGGCCGAAAGGAGAAAACCCTACCCACTATGTGCAGCAACAACGGCGGCACAGTCGTTAAGTAAAGCTCAAGGAACACCGACACCATAAACGGACACGAGAGCGGCGGCGACAAAGAAAAAAATACCTAATTAGTTGCCACTACCCACTACAATCAACAAGAGGCGGGATATATACTAGACCAAACAGAGGCCATGGGGCTGTGTGAGCTGAAAGAAGATCTAGAAGTAGCAAGACGCCAAATAGAAGACTTCCGAACGGTCTCAGAAGCCTCCAAGAGACTCACTTATAAGGGACGACTCGAAAGAATCTCAAAATCCAGCTATCGAAAGGGGGAGAAATAAAGCGATTTTCCAATTTCTGTAGAGTAGCTGATGATCAACGAGATGAGAGAATCCTGGAAGTTGTTGTCACAGCCCACCACAGTTTGGTCTTCAATGAATAACTTAGTAGTAGCTGACTTCATCGATCCAGGGTGTTCCAAGGGATGGATTAGGCTCATGCCTGAGCAGCCCGAACACCTGAGACCATACCTGCTTTCATCACCAGAAGTTACATTTCATCCCTTGTGAGGGCGAGTTAAAATTGTCTCAAATGCATGAGGGTTTCACTATGGCTTAAAAACCAGTTTCGATAAATTAAAAAAGCAACAACATGCAAAACAAAAATACAATCTTTTCGCCCACAGTTCTAAAAGACTACTCGAATAATACCTAATAAAGACCACAAAAATCATGGAACCACACTAATATGGCTCTGTTGGTTCTCTTTGCTGCAAAATTAATATACACTGCATACAATATATTCTACAATAGAACAGAGTAGGACAATTCTTCAATTGGCTAGCCTGATCCTAATTATAATATGTAGCTTAAATAAAATTGGTTGTAGGGAACGTCCGAATTAGATAATCGAGAGTATTTTGGTGAATAGAACTTCGACAGATTTTCAGAAGGATTCCGCGGCCGCTCGAGGAATGCAGCAGGACCTCTAGTCCTTTTCTGCTTCCAGACATCTAAATTAAAGAATATGCTTTGCATACATTAAAGCATTGAGTGGACACTTATTATCCATAAGCGAGTACTAGTAATTAGTTAGTACCAGGTGAGTACATTAAATTGTCGCCAAATGGTCTAACGCGACTTAATCCAAGTCATGTCAATTCTGGCCACCTATCGTTAACTCATCAACCACTAAAAAGTATTTCGAAGATAGCTTAAATGAGTGTAGCAATGGTTCACACACACCGAGTCAGGCATCATCTCGCCCAGAAGAGCACGAGTTGGAGGAACGACGTCTAAAAATGGTGCATGACTTGGTAGTAAATGTCCAGCGCGAAGACGTTATTAAAGAGAGAGAAGGCTCGGAGGAGAGACAAAAGAACAAAGCGACAGCTACAGCATAAGGGAGAAAAAGACACTGAGTGCAGAAAGAATTTTGTTCAGGGCCAACCAGATTTGAAGAAAAGAGTGATACTGCTCATATTTGCCAAATATGTGTATTTTGTTATGTGTCTGTGTGCATGTTTTGTGTCTGTCTTACACAAAAACAAAAACTTCTAAAACCCTTTTACCCCTTTTCTCTTTGTGTGATAAGGGTATAGTAATGTGTCTGCATACACTTCCAACCTCTGTGTGACAGTATGTCTTCTTATGTTGTAATTTTCATAATCTAAGTAACAGAAAGAAGGACAATCAAGAGGTTTTGTAAAACATAACAAACAATTTACTTACGAAAGTTTTAAGATAAAAATATATGAAAAACTTATAGTATTATGACTTAAATCGTTCTATTACAAGTCCTAAAGAATCGAATATTCCGAATTAATTCAAGATCCTCAAATGTACTTGTCTGCCATCAGTCGCGTTTTATCATAATGTCATTGTCAAAAGCTCCTTTGAATAAATTCTCGCAATAGTCTCAGAATAATAGTTTAGTCCACTGAACACTTTGTAATTGCTATGAAAAATTCAAACAAATGTCACCTTTCAAATTATATCTAAAAACAACGTTAAATACATACGCAAACTGGCATTAACACATTAATATGTTTTCTGCTTATGCACGTCCCCAAGTGTCTATTACGACTATATGTCATAATATACTCCAAGTGACAGACCTTATTAATCAATCTAATATTTCACAATATTCATTCAGGCGCTCTACAGTTTTGTATTAGAATTTTAAAGGAAAAGAATTTCCCCGGGTTTCCAAACAAGCTTTACTGGCTAGTTAAAAAAGGCCTTGTATATCTTAGGTATTGTTCAAAGAGGCTTTACTTCCCTTTAGTTTGGTGTATGATTGATGGATGTAATATGGATTATAGATTATACAGCTTGGCCTTACTCCAGATGTGAAACTTTCAAAAAACTGCTAGCTCCATTGGGTCATTTTCACTTCCTGAACTTCAGAGGTAAATTGTATAAAAAGGAGCCGATAACTTTTTTTTACCATTTTATATACTTGGTAATTCATTCATTGCGCTTTCAGAAGCTAGTAATGTCTCATTTTCCCTATTTCAATAGCTGCTAAGGAAAGTGTACTTTAGACTAATTCAGGCTGATGTTTTAGCACAAGAGAGCAGTCATTTTAGTTAGCAGTGTCCTTAGATCATGTACAATTTCCATAAGTACAATATCCAAAGAAATGTCGGCCACATTACAGCAAAGTAGCATAGAGGTATGCCAACAATTTCTCCACTGTGCATGTTTCAAATGCAAAGAACTTCACCTTACATACGTCACTCTCTCAAAAGTACATACTAACTGGTGAGCACCCCCTCCCACATGTCGTAATCCACCAAACCAGCCCATCTAACGGGAAATAACTTAGTCGTCTAAGAACCCAAATGACATCACAAGCCAATAAGAAATTACTCCAAACTTGTCGACAGGTTCAATATATATGTTGAATTTAACTTGTTAATATTTATTTATAGCTCAGGATCTTTAAAATGGAATCTTCACCCATAGTGTATCTTATTTATTGACGATTAGTACAATTTACAGTCACTAACAACAATTACATGCAATATATACACAGTCATGTACCAACGGTTACACAAAATATAGATATACATAAAAGTATTTAAGTATTGCTTTTGTGCCCTTTTCATCTGGATAGTAGAGTTGTGTGTTTGGATATTTTCTGGACACTATACGTGTTGTGCTGGGTTGTAACATAGAATATCCCGTAGTACCCAATACAGTTTTTTCTGCATATAAATTTCTCAGACAGTCTGGGACAATAATGTAAAGCCCATGTAAACCTACAGATAATTTTAGGATCATCCGTTGTGCCTTTAACCATCCCACAATATAAACATACGGGCTAGTGTTGTGCCCCGTAGCAACCCCAAGATAACTACTGGTGTAAAGCGAGAATGGGAGATTATTGGGTAAATTCTTAGATTCACATGAAAATAGGAATTAATAAATACCGATTTAAACCTGCTGTCAATAGCGGTCTTTTTGGTTCTGTAATAGAAATAAATATTCACTACAATGAAAATTTTAGTTGCCAGTGCTAATTTAGCTTCATTGTAATGTATTTCCTGATGGGGGCTGATTAATTTGATTGACTGAGTACTGGATAATAGATCGGTTGAAGGGATGGAAAGGTGAATTGGGTAATTGATTATTCTAAGGGAATTTCTCTCAAGAGATTTACTAGACATGGTGAGGGAATTGTAAAGTTACCCGTCTCCCATACCAGACTTCCAAATTTCATTCATTGCATTGTATTTCCTAACTGGTTGAGAAATTATTCAATTGATTATTCGATGGGTGGGAACTGATTATTCATGGGAAAATGATTTTCAAGTGACTTTCTTGATGTGGTTATGGAACTGCTCAACCCTTGGGGTTGAGTAGGAATGCTTATCTGGAAGCAGTTTTGGCAGTTCAGCTGCCTTTGCTGAAATATGATACTAATAATAAGTTACAAATGCAGGCAACACTGCATACGTTGTTAAAATAATAGAATACCTTGATTGGGGTCAATATCTGATACAAACAACACTCAGTGATCCATGTTTGGAAAATGGCTAGTTAGCGTGTAGTCTCATAAATAATAACTAATCCGCAGCTAACTTCATTGCAGATTACTACTTATATAGCTAGGATAGAGCTATACAAAATGTAACTTACCTTGGTATTAATCGTTATCCTCCAAATTCTGTACGTCCCCACCCCCAACCCCATATGCGTATTTTTAAAAAATCTTTTGTCAGCTTAGGTTTCTCGTGCATATAATTTGAAACCTACGACAAGCGAGGTATGTCTCGAACGTATGTCTGGTCAAATACGTAGCTGTCAACATACTAATGTTTTCCTGTCTCTATTATGTCTTGCCGCACAAAATAAACAGTTATATTTATGATTAGAGGTTGTTCAGTGTTAGATAAAATACCTGAATCGAAATCACCCTCGTGACGCAATGTGTTCTAGTAACCTTTGGAATTTCTGATCCTCATATCTTAAGTCCTAATGCCGTCGTTATGTACATAAAGTCGTATATGTCAAATCACCTGAATAATACCTAATCCTGAAAGATATCGGTCCTAAACATCATTGTGTGCCTTTAAAACTAGATAATATCGACGATTCATCACATTAGGAGATAGGTAATTTCTCCCTCAAACTGAGAAAAAAAAAGCCATTTTCACATGCACGCGAATTAATCCATTAATAGACGACATCTGTGTATCGATATTTAGACCATGTGACCTGGACGAAGGGCAGTTTATCCTATGTGCGACCACCAAAATGTACCCTTTTTAACAAGGCACACTGGGGCCAAGTCAGCTTATAAATCACAAACATAGATACTAACAGAAAGCTTGATTTGCGATCTGTTTATGCATGTAATTTTCGTAAAAATATCTGGAGATTCAATAAATTTATTGCAACTTCCAAACACATTATTAAGGCAACGGTCAATCTTCCAGCTGACCACAAATATGCCGGCTGATGACGCCATTCGGAAACTATCTATTTCAGTCGAGAGCTGAAACACACGATTTGATAACTTCACAAGTTGCAAATAGAATAAACCAGCACCATACTGTGTCGGATACGGTTGGTGATCCGTATGTAAAATTATTATAGATTGCTTTGTTCCAAATATAAATAAATGATATAAGAAATGCAAAAAAAAAAGGTCAAGCATGTTATTTATGGTGTGTACAAACTTATTTCAGATGTTTTGTTTTAAAAAACGTATATTTTGCTTCCTTCCAAATTTTAGTAAGATTAGAAGAATGGTGAAAATTATGAAAAACTGTGGTGCTTTAACGGCCAGCGCAATTCCGTAACATTATTATTGCATTTATTGTCTTTTTAAGAACGCAATGGTCTTAACTTAAGCTAACATAAATCGTTGAAGTATATACTATTATGCTAACGTGAGGATTTCCATGTTAATGTCAAACCTTTTTGCTAAAAAATAGCAAATACATCCATGCTACTGAGACACAACCTCACGTCAATCTGTTACAAATTCAGATCTATCTTGAATATCCAGATTTAACCGGCAATTAAAGCAGGCCATGTTATCATTGAAGTTTGCTTCAGCACCTAACGTATATCTTTCATATTCCTAAACCTAGAATCATCATTTGAAACAGTATTACCGGCAATAACTCTCCATTACACTCAATGCAGCGCTTTTAAACTGCTAAACTTGGTGACCATTCATTGACTCACTATGGTCTTTGTGGCCGATGAACTCTCCTTAGAATAAAGGCCCATTTAAACTTAAACCATACTCCAAGAGGTCTCTGATGAAGCTGACAATCCTTATTATAAGGATGGGACTAGGGATGAAACGCACACTCAAATTTAAGTTTAATTTGGTTTATTAACAGTCACAAAAACGTAAAAATGTAACATTCAAATATCAGTTGCATCACTTCTAAATAATAAGTCATTGATTTTATATCACAGTGGTTGTGTGCATTTGGACAAACATATTTAATTTATCAGTTTATTAGTATGGAACTTGACATGAACATTTACAAATATTAAAAAGTTTTAATGTATAAATTTTATTTGATTGTCTTTGACGTACTATATATAAGTGTGGTAATATGAACTAACCTTGTTCAGTTTTGGCAGGTACTTTGCACATGTCCCTATGAAACCTTACTATCACCACCTAACTACTGGAGAGCTTCCAAACTAATCCAGCCATAACACCTTGTTCTAGACTAGAAATCAAAAGATGTAACATGTTTCACTTAATATTAGAAAGCAGTACGATAAAGGTAAATGAAGTTAAAATGTGTTCGATATGAAGATTTCAAATGACAAGATGGGTGCAAATATGGGGGAAAATATTCAACTTGACATAGTGACACTCACAAATGTGAAGCAATGGGCATACATTAAAGTGATAAATGATCCAAAAGAATGTGAGGTTTCTATGAGAATATTTAGCCATTTACAGGATAAATAACTAATTAGGTACACTAGGTATCATCAAGTTTAAGGCAATGTGGGGATACTGAGGTTTGATCATTGGTGCAACATTAGTAAAATACCATTATAGAGGAAGGTTCATTGACAATGTACTAAATTGAAAGATACAACTACTGTAAGTAATCTTATTCATAATGGAAATAACAATTTGTGAATACAGGTAAATGTGCCTCACAGATCAGCTATAGGTACCAATAGATCAACTAAATGTGAAATTCTGGTCCCCAAAACTTGTACACAAGGATGGACATTTGCATATATGGGACATGTGCCATGTACTTATTAAGGTCAAATGTGTAAACCTGATTCAAATGATCTGTTTGAACATTTTTAGTGTATTTTTAAGAGTGTCGGCTAACAATTATTAAGTAGAATGATTCATTGTAATGTGATATCAGCCTTCTGCTACAATACTTCACTCTGTCAAAAAACTAAATTAAAATATGTTACCAAAAATAAGTGTATTTATGATGAAAATAACATTTTGGGATATTTTCAGTGCACACAGCCAGAAATGTGCCTTACAGATTCACTATAGGTACAAAATACATCCTATATGATAAGAACTTCTGATCCCAAACATTCTAAAATATATGGATATGTGCTCGTGTTATGAATAACAATTGTGATCTGATTGCATATATGGAATTATTAGTAAAATAGTACAAAGATTTTCTCACGTACCGTCTGAACACACGGAACTCTTCTTACGACCCTCGGAAACCCAACCGGGCAGACGCTGATAACCCTTTTTATACTAAGCGCGGAATTCTGCAGAATGGATATTTCCGACCTGTTAATCAAACTGGGTGCACTGACCAATCCAAAATAGGCATGGAACTCACTGCATTGTGACGCGTTGCTATCCACCACATTTGCCAACAGACACACAGTATTTAAAGAAGATATACAACCAACCTTAAGAGTCCAGCAGCATATACAAATATAACTCAGCTCTGGACACAAATTAAACATGAATTAAAAAATATTTTGAAATTACACATCGCATAAGAAGGTTAGAAAAACATTTCCAAATAAAATAATCTGGATACTAACACTAACCTCTTAATTCTAAGTGCCTAACGAGGCAACGGTTAGTACCATTTTTAAAGCTTTGGTATGACTCGACCAAGGTTCGAACCCGCGACCTCCCGCATCCGAGGCGGACGCTCTAACCACTAGGCCACCGGAGATACTGAAGTAAAATCATTTGGCAAAAGTTTGGTACATTTATGCTGTATGTTTAATATTCATTTTCAAAACTGTATAGTAGATGGTGTTGACTGAGATTTCACACATTTTTCAAAAGGGGGAAGGAGCATAGTAGATTATCGTCAGATTTATTCAAAGATATTGAGCTATTCACAATTCAAACGAGAACTGAATCGGATCAGTACTTAAGTAGTGTCCTAACAGAAGTTTCAGACAGCTTGGCCAATATCTGGTTTCCCAACCCGAAACACTTATACATTAATCATAACTTCCCCCACCCCATCACATTTTGTACACACATATCATATGTATCTTTGTTTGTAGCTCACGTGAATCCACATGGGGAAGTTAACGTAATGAGTCGAAAGTTACAGTGCTATGACCTTGTATAAAAACTAATATACTCTGGCAATACAGAAGTGTTAGAGAATTGTAGTGGACTAGTATTAAATGCTATCAGAATACACAGCTTGACACATAATAGTGCTGTGAAATAATTCACGTCTGCGGCTAATGATGCTAGTAAGTTCCTAGGGTAATGGCATCTTTCTAACATCAAAGAAAGTATTAAATTGACCGTGAGACAACTTCGTGCACCAGACATACAGTTACATATTAACGTTCTTTCTCGAGCACGGCGGGCTGAAATTACACGTGTAGCTGCTGATGAGGAAAACAACCACCGAGATCTCACAGCTGCCATTGCCGCTAGAGCAAGACGACTCCAAATTCCGAATTTACGTTGCACGGGCGCTTTCATGATTTGCTACATTATCAGGCCATTGTTCCAATCAATATGCAAGATTCATTGACGCTGTGAATCCTCTTTCTAATATACATAGGGAGTTATATCAATATTACATCAACTTGACACATAATGGTTAAAAGTGAATATTGTTCTTGGTGTGTACTTTATTATATTACTTAGCTCCATGGTAAGCATCACTTCACCAGACAATGATATGTTTAAAATCTTACATTCATGATTCTGGATAGATGTCTGTACAATCTTGAATGATGAAGACACCGAGGCTAGCACTGATGAAATCAACAAAGCTTTTGCAAAGATTCTAGAGAAGATTGAAAATTGCACCAACGAAGGTTCAACATGTACTCTTGTACGATATGCGAAAGTTGATCTTGATATTTTTCCGTTTAAAGCCTTTTCGCGGGTCGAGTTACAAGCAGTAATAAATGAGAAAAGGTTTATACCAGTTTTTAGAATAGTCAAACTTATCCTCACTAAATACCAGCCTAAAAAAACGCAAATAGCACCTGCGTGAACTCAAGCCTGATAAAATAAAATTTCCTGAAAATGTTACGGAGATTAGGAAGTTTGAACTACACAACGCTGGTAATGTTTTTACTTGAACATAGACCTCAGCTAACTCAACTATGCACAGCTCCCATGCAAGTACGGTTAAGAATCGATCTGCTATTATTGAGCAGCATTGATGTCCCAGTGGCGCGATACCATTACGAGTGGATAAAAGTTCTTTCTCGAATGGTGTGTAAGTACACTGGGAAAAAGCTTTCGTGTGAACGCTGCATAAACGTAGTTAGCACGCAACTGTTATTTGAGGACAGTGGCTTTTACTGCAAAGGAAATAGCGAAATGCCACAGCAAATATATCCCACACGTCATTTACGCGGATTTTGAATGCTTAAGCGTAAACGTGAACGACTTACGGTTGTTAGAGGAAGTCTCCGTGTCTCAATCAAATACAACGCAAGTGGCAGGACAAGTCCTACGTAGATTTGGCTACACGATTGTCAGATATGATTAAGCAATTGAGCCGCCAAAGTTGTACCGTGGCAAGGACTTTGATGTTTTCATTTAAATGCTCGAGGTTACAGCGAAATGTATGAGGCAACAAGGTTTTTTCACATGCAGGCATGATTATGATCTGTTATAACTCTCGCGAGTTTTCCGCTGCGACTAATCGCTTGCTCTGTGAAGATGCTTTTAGCTCCACCATTGGAGCCGGAGATTCTCGAGTTAGTGATCACTGTCACATCCGTGTCACGTACAGAGAAGCGGCATACATCGCGTGAAACCTACGGCTGAAAATTTACACCGACTAAACAAGGATTTTGGTTGTTTCATAACCTGCCCCATTATTAGGCAAAGAGTTGTCACAGGATCGAATAAAAAATAAGTGTCATTCTCAGCAAAATGGAAAAGTACATGACGTTTCAACAGGCCAATTGAAGTTCATTGACTCGCTGCAGTTTCTCACTTCAAGCCCGGATAAATTCATAAATAGCATTGATACAGAAGACGACAACCGCTGCACGATCACTCGTCGAAAGAAAAGTGCTTCCCACGATGGACCTGGAAGGTTCAAGTTAATTACTCGTCGTACAGGAATAGATCTTTACGAGAACATGAGTGACTGGAAAATTTTCTCTGAAACTCCGATCGAGACTTTGTATTCATTGCTATCCGACTAAGTTATTTCCGCCAAAGACTAGGTACACACAATCAGCGTCTGTTCCGCGTTTAATTATCGTAATACCTGTGACTACCTCGACCTGTATATGCGCACTGAAGTGCTGAAGCTCGCGGATAATTTTGTGACTTTTGGTGATACATCCAAGCTCGATCCGAATTCACCATGCCTACAGTGATTGTACACTATCCCAAGAAGAGCTGTCGCTGCCCCAAACATGGCTTTTACCGTACAAGAGTGCGATCGTGCATGATCCTATGTTCACAGAATACACAAAGCTTGTCCCGAACATACACCACTATGTGTTTGTCACGGATCCATCGGCTGGTGCAAGCTTGACAACGTGCTTGGTTGGCTCCTTGCATTTAGATGAATGCAGACTGCAAAGATATCAGCAAACGAATGTGAAAATGACTTCTTTAAACTGACGAATATTGTCGTGCTTGTGAAAAACATGGAAAATCTACGAAAAAAATTAGCTTCGACCATGGACAGGTAAAAACAAAATACTTTACATGTTGATTGCTGACCGATATTAGATTCACGTAGGAAATTTGATGGTGGACTCAGAGCTTTACACAGCAAGAAATCTATTCTGAAGTTCTCTAACCCCATTTACGTGGGTACCTCCGTATTGAATCTATCAAATCTGTTTTGGGCCAAATTTTACTACGATTAGAGCTTTGGTACGGCGTTAACATTAAAATGATGAACGCTTTTACGGACTCGTTGCTGATGATGAACTTTTACTACCAATGAAATCTACGCGAAAATGGGCGAGTCATAGCTTGTGAACAAGTTTGACACTGGCGAGTACCCGAAAGACCAGACGCTGTTCAGTAACGCCAACATGAATGTCGTGGGCAAAGTCAAAGATGAATGCTGGGGTAAATCCATTGAGGATTATGTGGGACTGAAAAATGAAATATTCTCGATTGTGGTTGCCCTCTTTGTAGTAGAACAATGCATCTTGAATTTGCACACTAAGCAAACCTAATTTGGTCAGCAAAAAATCACATGGGGTGTATGACACACCAAGGTAAATTTGTCCCTAATGGATATAGCGCAATGGATGTTTCCCGGATGGAATCACTACTTACACGTATGGGTATACCTGTTCTGATAACAATAAATCACAGCAACAATTGTGTGCCTGTGGTAACAACTTGCAATTTCTCTCACACGAATGAACTACCTGTAGGTTTTACCGTTTGTTCATCCAAAAATGCCTAATGTTAGCTCCCTTTTGTCACGGATGTCGAATTAATCTAAGATTGCAAAACATATCGATGGACCTTAGCAGGTCAGTAGCACGACTTTGTTAACCTTCTAAATCCTACGGGCATGCACATACCGAACCAAAATGTTTTGAGTGAGTCTAAAGCTGGTGGCGGTGGCTGTAAAGCTGCATTGTATGCGATAGTTTCCTGCCGAGTCATGTCTTACGGTTTAAACCCGATGATTCTTCTTTCATTACTCAACGCTGATCTAACCGACCGAAGCTTAGTCACTATTTTACCAGAATTATCTTAAATTTCCTCGCTATTCATCAGTGATTCTTGCTCTTACTAGTGGTGAATAGTTGTTCCACATGTGTGCGGTTGAATTGCTACACAATCGCCCGATCATGATAAATGCTGACATGTTCACGACAAACCCGTACAACACATGAAAAGGTTTGAGAAATTATTTGCCTGGATCCAGCTGCATAAGCTGCGGTCTTTTAGCAGACCGCGTGCGTAGATAAGTTTGAACGCGTTCACGACACTTGTTGAATCTTTGATGGCAATGGCTCAGCATTACTCTACCTGCTGGCAACATCTGCAACAGCTACTGTATATTATTAGTACGTATGTAGATGATCGCATCTACGAACAAGTAAGGAACATGCTGATAGCCTGGTGAACTTTTTTTGGCCTGGAAATATCAAACCATCAATTTTGATGGAACTGGGGGAGCAGGCCAGCGTGTCTAAGTTTAGGGTCATGGGCAAAACGAAGCGAGGCCTGCAGCACCCGACTTGGCAAATGCAGCCACTGCTAAGCAAAAAGATAGACAGCCCTTTTCAGATCCACACAGATCTTTACAAAAGAGAGACACTATTCTTAATTGCAATAACTAAAAATTGTCTTTTATGTTTTGTTTATATATTTGTTTTTTTTGTGCATGTTGTTGACAAACTAAAATTTAAAACCCCCTTTATTCCTTCTTTTTTGATAGTGTGTTCTGTGCTTGTATGTAAGAGTATAGTAGACTGTTTATAAACACGTCCTACAACTCCTTGTGTGTCATATGATGTTTGTATGTAAGGCTATATTAGTGTGTCTAGAAAGACTTCATACACTTCCTTGTGTGTGGTAGTATGTTCGTATGTTTGTGTGAAACATAGTTGTATATAAACACTCCTTCAATTCTAGTTGCATGGGGGTTGGGGGGGGGGTTGGGGGTTGGACAGTGGATCAAAATTTTAACATTACAGTTTCCCTTGTCCCTATAAACAGACGATCCTGTTTCCCTTCACCATTTTAACATCATCATTCCCGTTTTACCCTATACTTACTTATGATCCCATAAACGCTTGTGACCAAATGAAAATTTGCGTGATTCTCTGTTATGCATTATACTATAAGTAATTGTTTCATGTACTAATGTATTGGAACTTTTTTAATCGGACAAAGGTTAAAAAGCAATGGGACGGAATGCTCAGTTTTAAATTCATCAACGTCAGTTCCTTAATTTTCATCGTGTGCCAATTTTCATGTTCTTCGTGTTTGCTGGAAACCATTAATTTAAAGACCCAAACAATGATGATTCTCCTTTGTAAACAAATAGACCGTCTCAAATGAATAAACGTAAAGAACCAAGGAATCATAGTCCTTCTTCGCAAGTAGTTTGACAGTTTCTCCAATCAATATATATAAAGAATCAGAGAATGATGGCCCTGCTTTGAAAAGAATTGTACAGAGTCTCAAATCAATAAACTTAAAGACGTTTGCAATGAAGATCTTTATTGCAAGTAGTTTGACAGTTTCTCCAATTAATAGATTTAAAGATCCAAGGAATGGTGGTCCTTCTTTGTACAATAAATAAATAAGCCCCAAATAAAAATAAATGTTAGTAAAACCAGTAAAATTATTTTCATACATATAGATGAAAAGTCATTCTGGATGGATTAAAGCACTGGCTACAAGAATCAAGGATCTGTAATACTAAGATGCTGTATTAATAAGGTCTCTGTACTTTCTAATTAACATCCATGATTGGGATGTATTTCCATTTTTCAGTTTTTCTTTCACTTGATATGTACATTTATCTTCATGTTTTAGATGAACCAGAATGACAATGATTACACCTAAATATTGAACATTCTTTTCCAGGTGCATTAATAACAGGAAGTGAACCCACAAAGCCCCTAGTGTATAATTAATTACAGGGTGTAATGTATTTTCAAAATTCATGAATGTTTTGCCCATAGTGTACAATAAATAACGGTGTAATGTATAATCAAAATACATGAGTTTCCCTTTTTGTATATAATCAATCAAACGGTGTACTGTGTTATGACTGGCACTCTAGTATACTGCAGTAACGGGTAATTTTGAAACATTCTGTGGATTTACATTTAATTTTGGGTTTCCGATTTATGCATTTTAGCGTTTTCATAAAACACGAATTTAAAGTCCCTAAATTATATGCCACTGTCGTGTATTTGTCGTTAATTGGAATATCCAAAGGTTAGTATAATGTGACAATGAACATGACATTTTTCTGTAAAACCATAATGGACGCTTGATATTGGCTAAAATTTGACATAGTGAACACTTTCACATATATTGAAAACTGCCTTAGTAGACACCTCCATATGCATTGAAGACTGTCATAGTGGTCAACTCCATATGCACTGAAAATTGATGTAGTGGAGATCTACATCGGCACTGAAAACTGATGTGGTTGAAATCTAGATATGCAATTACAATTGCAATTGTGTACACCTATATATACACTGAAAATTGCCATAGTGTACACCTCTATAGTGGACACCTCCATACATGAGGACAACTGTTGTAGTGGATATCTATATATACACTGAAAACTGCATTAGTGGAGACCTCTTTATGCACTGAAAACTGCGATAATCTACACCTTCAAGAACACTGAAAAGTGCAATAGTGGACACCTGTATACTTTGAAAAGTATCATAATGGATACCTCCATAAACACTGAAAATTCCAGTAGTGGACATCTTCATATACACTGAAAATTCCAATAATGGATACCTCCATATACACTGAAAAGTGCCTTAATGGAATCTTTGTGTATATATATATATATATATATATATATATATATATATATATATATATATATATATATACTGCCTTAGTGATATATCCATATAATATACAAATTTAAGCCTCCTTTCTTAATTTTTACGTACAAATTTGACTCGTATGTAAAAGAAACAAAATAGTGTCCTGTATAGACAGGTTTCCTTTCAGTAACTTATAAGAACTCAATCAACTGAAACCATATTTTGGATGAGACTTACATGAAGAAGATCCGAGTAAAGTTACATGTCCGATATTTATATTTAAAAGAAAGAATAAGTTGTGCCCCATAGATGACATAGAGGTTTGCTGATACGTATTGAACCGGAGAGTTTCTTAGTGTTATCATATATGTTGTTATATTTCTTGTTTTAATATTTCTTGCACAATAATTGTACAGATCTACCGGAACTTGCTTGGGACCATGATACCGGGACCAAAATCTCTAGCGAGACCTGATTGGCAGAAACATTTTACTGAGAAACCAGTCATAGGTGGCTTGAAAGCAAAGTTATAATGGACAGTCTTGCTTGCAATAGAGCATTTTTTATTTACAGAACATGAGACCTCGTCTCTGCGATCTTAAAACGATCTACGACCTTGAAAGTGTAAAATGACCTTTTTCTACAATTAATTTTTACCTTTTACGATGCAAATATGGAACTTGATACCCTTTGAAAAGTGAAACAACCCTTCAATACATAATTTTAAAGCCAACTTGAATCCCGATACTGAAACCACTCCATGTTACTACTGCTCTGGTGCTAGAATGTTTCAGATCGTGCATGCTAGGCTAAGAACAAATTGTAGTGACGTAAATTACGATTTATATACGAATCATGTATCTAGTAATAAGTATTGCTCCTGCGGTGAAATTGAAAATGCAAATCACTTTATTCTAAACTGTTCCAAATATTCATATCTTAGAGATCAAATCCTATACACATCCCCATGCGGTCTTACGGTTGAAACATTATTAGTTGGCAGCCATATGTTAACTTTAAAAAAAAAAGAACACATAAATACTTTTAGCTGTGCAAAATTATATTAGGATGACTAAGAGATTTCAATAATTGACTGAACGCACAAACTTTTGAAATGCAATTATTCATTGTTATGCTTTGTATGTAAGCGTATGCATATTTTCTGTAAAACGAGAGGTACTGGCATCGAAGTCTTTGATGTTATATTTTCTTACTTGTTAGGAAGTCAGCGCTAATAAGCTTATGCTTTCTACTGAAGCCCCAAATCATATGTTTGTAATTCATTTGACACAGTATCTCAGATAAATATTGTTTAAAAATATCAATCTTCTTTAATTAATTGATATTCCTGCTACATGCATACATTACAATCATAATGTATGTCTGTTTTTATGACTCGGTTGCTGCTGTTGCTATTGGGTTTAACAACATTTCTCAGTGGAAGATGGTATAACTGGTGGAGGAGGAACCTGGGAAAATCTAGATAACAACCACTGACCCATGGAAAACTATTGGCAGCTTTCTCACATATTCATATTATCCGAGCGCAAGACTCGAGCCCACACGGACTGAGGTGAGATGGCACTGTTCGGTAAAGGCGAGTGCATAAGATCACTTGGCCACCCAGAGCTCTATCTGGCTGGGTCAGTAAATCTTTCACTAATAAATAACCCAGCCATATGTATACAACAGGATCATACTGTATGCCTGAATTTACTGGCAGGTTCAAAACACCCACCTCCCTTTAACTAATGCATAACTCAACAATATAGTATTAAGCTCCTATAACTAGTAGAAAACTCTTTTGCATGGAATAAGCCGGATTACTATGTATGCCTGGTTTCTTTAGATGAACCAGTAAATATCAATTATATGACAGTAAGCAGCTAACAGTCTGGGACCAAAGGAATAATTCCACGAATCCTCATCTAGTTATTTTCGTCTTTTCTAGAACTTTCTAAACTTGAATCAGAAAGAGTAAAAATGTAATAGGTACTAACAGTTGAACTGATAGAAGAAAGAGGAAAACCAATACATGTATTCGTACATTTGTAATGAAAAAAGGCACTTGAAATCTATTACATGCACATGCATTACATACAATAAGTATATGTAATTTCATCTATATAACACACTAACTTCATCATCTATATGTACTAACTTGGCTAATTAACAATATAGCTTGACTAATTTATAATACTCGGTAAGCTCTGCATTGCAATATCTCATACTCTTTAAAACAAGAGATCCCCATTTTGTTGTGCCTTGTCTTTTATTTAGCACGATCTCATACACTGTCAAACAATAAATCGCAGTCTTATAAAGCCCGTCTTTTCTTTATCTAAGACTGAGGTTGATCTAAATTTTGACACTCTGATTAATATAAGGTGTGGACAGACATATGTCTAGTCAGTGCTTTATCCCATACTAACAGAATAAACCATGATCATTTTTTAGTATCTGAGATGTAAATTAATTTAGGTTGTATGAGTGCTACACATGGGATATATATGGTATCAGGTATTAACAAAATTAGCCACATACAGATACGAAGGATTAAAAAGTAGTCCCATATCGACATCAAGGATTAAAAAGTAGTCCCATATCGATATCAAGGATTAAAAAGTAGGTCCATATCGATATCAAGGATTAGAAAGTAGTTCCATATCAATATTCAGAATAAAACAGTAGCTACATACCCATATCAAGAGTTAAAAATAGTCGCTCATTGATAGTGACACTTGTTACTATCAATTCCTTTTTTGTTTGTTTAAGGGTGTAAATTTCCTTGGTTTTGTGAAATTATCATAAATTTTCTTGGCTTCATAAAACTGACACCAATGTTCTTAGTTTTGTCAAAATGACATCAATTTTCTTGATTTTGTGAAACTGACATCAAATTTCTTGGTTTGTGAAATTGACAAATATTTTTGGCCAGTACTTTAATTCATGGATTATGGAAAGTCTTATGAATTTCAACAGCAGAATTATTGTTTAGTGGGTCTTTAAATTGTAAAATTTGTGGTTTGTAGCATCCCTTGAAAACTGTAAAAATCGTTACCCACACAAATGAAGAAATCAATGGACTAGCAAATAAGTGTCGCTTCTTAGATTTTTATTCAACAACAAAAGGGAGACACAATGACTTCAATAAGCAATGAGGTATATTCGATAAAATTTACTACTCAGTAAGTATATGTATATATGACATTGTAATTTATGCATCATTAAATAATTACCATGCATTCTCATTGTCTCATTTGGGACCAACGACATATAGTAATTACATCTCTTCTCATTGACCCATATTTGACCAATGACAAATAGTAATTACATATGTTCTCATTGCCCCATATGGGAAAAAGCAACAAATACTAGTTACATATATTCTCTTTGTCCCATATGGGACAAATGACAAGTAGTAATTACATATATTTTCATCATCGATATGAGTTATATGACAAACTCTATATATTCTCATATTAATTACATATATTTTAATTGTACAATAATGGACAAAAGACAAATAAATATTATATATATTCTCATTGTTCCATAATGGACAAAAGACAAAAATTAATTACATAAATTGCCCTAAGCAATGAAAACTTTAAATGTACAAGGCAAATTTTTCAGGTATCAAATGAAACAAAGGGTTAACAATTTATGTAGCTAGATGCATGAACGTAGGTCATTGTGCTTATGTCATATTTGATGTGCATATTCTTTCATTGAACTACTAGCAAATTAAAAAAAATTGTCATTCAAAACAAGTTTAGTATTCATCCATTTACCAACAAATTTATGGAGGGATGAATACAGTACATTTAAATGAAGCTTTATATAAATTAAACTGCGCTGGTAAAATTTCAAATATGCAAATGCTAATCCGTTCCGAATGTATTAATAAAACTGAAATAACAAATAGTTCAACCAAATAACTGTACGCTGGACAAGATAAAGTAACATTGCAACCAATAATGTCTGTATGCTGAGCATTGTAATATAACATTACAACCAAATAACTGTATCATGCACATAACAATCAAATATACAAACAAAAGAAAACCCTGCAAAAATGCTGCAATGTTCATACTTTATGAAGCAAAGTTTCTAAAAATCCTAGAAATTCTAACACAAATTATATACCAAATAATGAAGCAATCTTTAATGAAAGTTTCCACTGGCTCATCCTGCAGTTTAGACCTCCAGGGTTATAGTCACAACAAGGGCTCTAAAAATCCATTTTTAATTCAAAACATTTTAATAAAATGTTTCAATAATCACTACCTATATGTTAAACTAGATCTGGACTTCTTAGAAAAGGAAGCATGATACATGATACTGACAATTATACATTTATGATTTTAGTTGTTTTTAGTATAAACATGGTGCGCAGTATATCTGGTGGAGGAAGAATCCGGGAAAACCCCAGCAAGAACCATTCATTCATGGAAGGCCAATGCCAAGATTTCTCACATACCCATGTTGAATGAGCCTGAATCGGAAGATGAAAACTAGTTTCTGGACAATAAAACTAATTGTCCACCATTGACAATTATTACCAAGTAGTTCTAATAAAGCTTGGCTTTGTAGAAAAAAAAGACAATTGTTTTAAAGTAATTTTTTGAGTAAACATTTTAATGTGTTGCACTTACTGAAATGTAAATGTCAGATGTCACCGTCATGATAAATGTAATGTGAAATCATGAAATGTCACCGTCATGATAAATGTAATGTGAAATCATGAAATGTCACCGTCATGATAAATGTAATGTGAAATCATGTGTAAATGTCAGATGTCACCGTCATGATAAATGTAATGTGAAATCATGTGTAAATGTCAGATGTTACCGTCATGATAAATGTAATGTGAAATCATGTTTTCTACTTATTAAGCTTAGTTAAAAACCAAATATCGTGACCAAAGGACGAAGTTTTTGAAACACACTGGTCACTAATCTCTAGTCAACTATACCTTAATGTTGTCTACACAAAGGGCTATTAAACATTGGTTGCTGTCCACGGTACCATTGTTCAATTCTTTATGATTTCCTGCTGCTGGCTTTCTGCCAGAAGATGCAGAAAAAGGAAAGATTATAACTTAATCTCTACGACAAAATACAACTTTCCCTGAACACACATACAGTTAAAACATTTTTAAGAAATTCAATTAATTTATATACATGTATTCATACCCTAACACAAACGCAAAGAAACTTCCTTAAACTGTGAAACCTGAAACTATGAAAGATCTTTTATTCTAGCACTCATGATAATTTAAGTCCTGATATGGCACATAAATCCATTGAATCAGAGTTCAAAATGAACAAATAGCTGATAATTTGCCAATTCACTCAAGTTTTTTTTGCAATGATCTCCATTTTTATTGTCACCAAAACACATTGCTGCAATCTGCATTTGTGTCTAATCATATGCTCATCCATCTTAAGTCAGGTTTATTATATTGCAGCGGTGTTCATTTGTCAATATCTTAACAATCGTTTGTCTGGTTCGAAACTTTGTGACAGAGATTTTGGTTAGATTTTTGTCAACGTATATGTCATGGATAAATGGTGTACTGTGTACTTTACCCACACATCCAGCCTGAAGGTCAAAGTCAAGGAAAATGGAATTCTGTGACTTGTGTTCTTGTCTAAAGTTTAACTTGAAACCATTGAAGATATTTTAATGAAACGCTACATCATTATAGATGGTGTATCACCCACGATAGCAATGACATCTTATCAGGAATATGACTCTGGAACCCAAGTATCTAATTTAATGAAATTTAACTATTTATATATAATTAGACAGAATGTTACATAACATAGTCATGCCCAAGTCAAGGTCAAGGAAATAGAAAGCGGCAGCGTTTATACAAGCATCATTAAGTTATTTTAATCAAACGTTTGCTTTTAATAAATCTTGACTTGACAGTGTATCGTTTATTCACACCTTGCCTCAACGTCAAGGTCACATCAAGGAATTTGCCAAGTTGGTGGCATATGTCTTTACCAGGGCTGTCTCTATCTAACTACGACATATATGATGATGGAACGTTCCCAAGATCCCTTCCTTATCATACAAATTTATGTGACAAGCTCAAGGTCCACTGTCCATAGCAGTGTAAAGGACATGAAATAGGTATATCATGTGCGGCCTTTTCCACATTCTGCTGTTTGAGTCGAATACTCATGGTTTAAGTCAGAGCTCTAATAAGAGCTGATAATGGTAGAGCTTTTACAACCTCACTGTAGATTGGAGATGCAAATTCATTATTAAAACTGCTTTCTAATAGGGAATAATATTCATGATGTTCATGAGTTATCTCTTAGTTTTGTGTATAAATTACTTGTATATCACATTATCTTATGATGTAATAGTATCATTTTTGTTTTCAGATTGATCTCCAGTTCAGAATTTGGTCATGCTAGCTTTTAGCTGTGGTATAATTGATTAACGAGGTCACAAATTTGCCATACTGCTGCATTGTGTACTGGCTTGATCTGAAGGGATTTGGAGAGAGCTTTCAGAGATAGTTCTGGAAATCCTTCTTGCCTGTAACAATATGCAAGCAGATTCATACACGTATCACGACGTTTTGTTGTCACTTGATTTGCTGACCAGGTTAGGTTGATTAGAGTCACCAGTCTCAGCATGGTCATCCCTAGGGCTGAATAGGTCTGATATTGAAGAAAGTACAGGAAGAATCTACCATCCAACACTGCCCAGTCATACCAGTAGTGTTCCTCTGGATCTCTGAGGGCAGGATCGAAACCTACTGACCGGAACATCTCATAACATAAGGGAGGCAGAGTGATGTGAATCTCAGATCGTAGATATGTAACAGAGGTGGCTATGCATGTTTTAAATATCTGGGTAGTTGTCAATTTCTCGGACAAAATTTTCTCCACTATTTCCTTTAGATTCTCTTTACGCATATCCTGATCTGATACCTCGAATACATGGTGCAATAATTCCTGCTCAACAGCCCTTAGTACTGTCTCAGCTTGAGCTGGATATCCAAACTTGAGATAGAACCCAGCAAGTTTAAGTTTCCCTGATGTGACATCAGATTCTGTTCCAAGAAGGAGAAGCTTGTGTGCTTTCTCCGTATCTTGAGAATGAAAGTTCTCTGATGAAAAGAGCGACGATGCCAATTGACAACCGATGTGACTGGAGAGAAATGCTATCAGTACAAACAACATGTCCTTCAGAAGCCTGCTGCCTGTCTGGAATCCATGGATCAGTGTTAACATAAGATCCTGCGATACATTTGGGCCAGACAGTTGCAGAAACTTTGTGTAACCCAATACGAGGACATTGAGTACTTCGTTAACAAGAACACCTTCAATACTAAACACAGAGGTTGCGTCCTGTGTCAATGTCACTAAATGTCCGATATCACTTGGTGTCGCTTGCAAGGCACAAAGTCTACTACATGCGATAGACAATGCTTGGCCAAGTTGATCACACTCAATCTGCAACAGATATTTGAATTCCATATCAATTAGACTGACCAATATCTGGTATAGCTGCTGTCTCAAAGGTCCTGTCATTTTCCCCAGAAACATATCTTCCTGTGGAATGAAGTAATTTGGACAATAGCCTTCCTTAACCCATACACAAATTGTTTTCAAAAGTAATCTTAAACACGACAGCAAATTGTTTGGTTTCCAAATATTCTTTGCTGTATTGTCTATCAAGTAGAACAATGCAGTTTTACAGTGATAACTACTAAGACAGTCTCCAATTATAGGTGTGATAAAGCTTTTGATGATGATTTTCATTAAAATATAACAAGCCATTTGTGTGTTGTTCAGTCTCCACATCAGCTTCCTTTCAACTGCTGTAAAAGAGAGTCTCCATTCTAGGTCTTTCTCAGTGCTAAGGTTATGTCCAACAGGAACCAGGAATGCCTCTTTCTTAAGGAAATTCTCTAAATCATCGGGTGATATCCAACTATATTGCCTGTGCCGCATCAGCCAAGGTATAGCTTCCTGTACCCAACTGTTTACTCTGAAGCCCCAAATTCTGTCAACCTTCACTCGACCAAGTGTTAAAGTCAGTGCTGGTCCATGTCTGTCATCTTCCTGTGATAGAACCCATTTTGATGCTTTCAATACTATGCGCCCTTTACAGTCAATAGCACGTGCTTGACCTAGTTCCATATCTCCTTCACGCAAAGGTTGAAAACCATTTTCAGTTGGTTTAAGCCCCTGTAGCTTAAAGTACCCAGGATATGTATGCTCATCAGATAACATAAGGAAATTTGCTATTCCTGGAACAAAATCTTGTTTTTTCCTTATAGCAAGGAGGTGTGTCTTGAAATGCACTACATCTGCATCTGACCGCAGGCCTGGTGTGGTTGAGGCTTCAATCTGACTGCCAAATACCATACGGTAGAAGCCTGAAATGATAGTACCTCTTACATTTAGGTCGATGAATGATTGCAATTGTTCAAACTGTTTCCATGTGTTCTTCCTTCTGCAGCGAATCTTTTCATTGACTCCAAGCTGATGCATTATTTCCATAAGAATCAGGGAGATCTGTTGTATGGTGTCCTCAGTGTCTCTGTCTGTCAGGCAATTTGAAATCGTATAATAATAATAATAATAATAATAATAACAATCTTAATAAAAACAAAGAAGATGACGATGTAATAGTCGCTTCATATAAAGAAAATGCTCCTCATAAATTTGATTCAATTAATTTGGGTAAATTTTATTTTGTTATTACTTCTTATTTTAATTTCATTTTGGATCGTTGTTGATGACAAAATCACTTTATTGGTTAAGATCTTATGCACTGTTTTGGATCATGCATGCTTTAGAACATGCAGTATGTGCTCATCAAGGTACAGATTCCCTGTCCAAATATAATTTCGTTTTTATCTGCTGTTACAATATCTTTCTGTTTAAATTTGGTATTCGTACATCCACTTGTCAAAGACACATCTTGCTGAAATAGTTTACCTTGACCATTTTTTCCACATTCTTCCTGTTCTAACTCCTCCAATACACCTGGCACATGTAGACTCTCTTTCTTCGGTACTGGTTGCATTTTCTAGCTATATAACTGTTCTTTCTTTTTCTGCTTGTAATTTAATACTGGCTTTGCAAACACCAGGATATTGATCATGCCCAGGTTCTTTCACATCCACTGCAGCATAAATTTGCATCTGATACTTAAAGAACACGAAGGATAATATGAGAAGATATTTCTATAGCACTGAATAGTTATTTAAATATTATTCTACAATTTAAACAGGTATCAGGAACGAAATAAAGGTTGGTTCATCAATTAATTACATCATAACCTCATGACAACATATATCACAAGAGAATTAAGAAATGTATACACTATATAAACGCAACGAGATAGCAAATAATCTAAAATGCTCTCCCATACAGTTGGTGCACAGAAAGCAACGGACAATATATATATATATATATATATATATATATATATATATATATATATATATATATATATATATATATATATGACGACACACTTTTTGCTGAAAACTATCTATTCTTGAATTCTTGAAACCGGAAATGCGAGGTGAGCTACTTGTCTAGTTGCAGTGATACTACCTGGATGTATATAAAGAGGGTTAGTCCTCCTTTTCGACCAAAGAAAGAGTAGAGTAGTACAAAAACTGTGGTGGTGGGGAAACGGCCATATTCAATATTTACTTAACACTAAAAAGGTTCGTTCCTCTTTCTTACGGTTCAACTCTTTTAAAGCTGTACCAAAACAGAAATCACCATAAATGTATCGTCACGCTTTAATCTGTTGATTGTACTTGAGCTTTATATATGTATAAATTCGTCTGTGCTGATAACGCACGCTTTCAGACTGCTGTCTGAAATGGCACATGCATAGCTAGCTTAGCCAGTTTAAATAAGTTCTTGATGGTTATTAGGTACAAGTTTTCCTCAGCGCCTAGATATTGTATCTTTCATATCTCTGCTCCAAAATAATATTTGTTTACTATCACGAGCTCTTTCAAATTTTCACTTTCTTGAACCAGTGTTTTGCGCTGTCTACAATGACATATTTCGTATTTTTTATAATGCTGTTTTTATATTTATTTTAAGCCCAAGAATCTCATGTCTAATTGAACTGACAGATTATTTTGAGGAAATAAATCGTCTTACTTTTATATTTCTTTATAGATTTTATTTTTATTTAATACAAAATCCTTATATAGCTTTGTAGCGCAAGATCCCTCAGGACTGAATAGTTTGCAAACAAACAATGGAAAGTGCACCATACTATTATACCACTCACTGATATTTCCATTAACTCTTGCCCAGCTCTAGTAATCTGATGTAAGTCAAAAATACAGCAACAATATCATTGTCATAATCGCTATCATCATACACCATTGCCAAATTGTGGTCTGAAAACGAACCATGCCTGGATTCAGCCACTCGAGATTCCATGGAGGAAATAAACGGTCAAAGATACAATTTGCAAAATGTATGTATGTATGTATGTATGTATGTATGTATATATGATGTATGTATGGATGGATGGATGGGTGCGTGCGTGCGTGAATGCGTGCGTGTGTGTGTGTGTGTGTTTATTTATACTACTTCAGGTTTAACAAGGAGCCTTGTACCTTAACATACAAGATATTCAGTTACTGACTTTTCAGTTGGGTTTATTGTAGTAGTACACATATCGTTTCTGTAACTATGCCTAATAAAACAGCAAATTTGTCAAGGCATAGAAGTAAAATAGTGATACATGTCATATAGAACCAAACAGTGACAAAAAACCGGTGTGAGAACAGCGATGTTTGGCTCTTATATGTTATAATGACACTTTGATCTTAAATGGAAAGAAGCAAAACCAACACGATTGGTAAAACTTAACAAATAATTTAAGTCTCTATGTAAAACAATTACAATTTAAGAGGGAGTTACAGCATTTAGAACTAAATCCAAAATAGTCCTAAAAGTCCTATCACAAGTCCAAAAGAATACAGTTTTCCAAATGAAATCCAGATCTTGAAGGCGTTGATGTACCATTATCATTAAATTCGCAAAGTGCCAACAGTCTTGAATGTATCACAATGACACCGTTAAAAATGTCTTTGAATGAATTCAGAATAATCCCAAAAAGATGCTTTAGGTTGAACAGTAGCATAAGCGTTTTTGCAATTCCAATAAATAATTTAAATAAATCACTCCACTCCAAATAAATCTAAACACAACAACAAATAAATATCAGTCCGCAGACTGATATGAAAATAATAGGATATACATTTAATAATTGATAAAATTGTTCTCTTCTTCCCTCTTATATGTATCGCAACAACTCTCCTACGACCGTATGTCGCAATACAACGTACCTGACTTAATCATCTCATGGAAAACTAATCCGAACTGTAAACAGGTTCATTATATAAACTGAGTTTAAAAACTGGACAACAACTTTTTTATTGCTCTAGTTAAAAATGAGATCTTCAAGCATGCACCAGACGTTGAACGGACAGTACAGATATACATATTGTGTCAATCAAGATGTGCCCAAATCCTCTTGAAACTATCTGATTCATCACGCCTAGGATTTTTTCAAATATAGACATGACATGCTCTCGTTAAAACAACAATAAAATATAACTTTGAACACATATATATATACTGTTTTCAACCAGATGCTATTTTATTATATCGGGTGAGGTAATGGACTTCCATAAACGTTTTAATTTGGAAAAATCTCAGAACAAAAGGTCTGATATTGTATCCATATATAATTTATGTTATGTACCTAAATTTTGTCATCGATTTTTGGTTGTGGATGAAGTTTTTTGAATGTATATTTAATCTGCATTGGTTAGTTAGTTTTTGAATTTTTGTTTTAACTTCACACTATCTTATGGATAATTTTATTTTGTACTTGACCTTTTCCAAAATCAAGTCCATTTTCTAACTGTAAACAACTAATACATAGCTAATATTGTCTCTATGAGTATGGGATTAGTATTAGGATTAATAATAATAAAATTAAACATATATATCTTGGTCTGAGTTAATAATATTGTGTTTTTCATGATCTATATACAAACATTCTAATTATTACAAGGAGTTTATCTTGTAAATATTTGGAACCTTGCATAAATGATTTTTCCATTAGGTAATATATTTGGTTTCAGAAAATGCTAATTGCGACATAATCTGCTTTAAGATCTGAACATAATCAGTTGTTTTATTGTTGTGACCAGCATTTTATTTAGTCTGGAATTTATTTATTAAGCTTATTTAATTCAAGTGTTTCTTCTCTGGAAATACAATGTGCTCAAAAATAGATATCTTACAAATATAAACTTAGATTTATAGTGACATTTCAAATAAGGATATATTCTTGGATTGTGTTATTGTAATTCAACAAAATACTGTTGGCACATCACTGCAACACAGACCACCACAGGCAAATCAACACTTCCAGGGTTGGATTTATTTTAGAATACCACTAAAGTTTGATCAAAACTGTCGTCATTAGGATTAGTGTTCGATATTTCAGGATTATTTAGAATTTATTTCGCAATACCGTAAGTTCTCTTCACATTTTTCACTTTGTAATCTTGGGAAATTAATTTTTTGTTGAATTTTACAAATCCGTTTTCTTCTTACTCTTTCTTATTACATATTGTAAGACCAAGAAGACGTAATAGTATACCTGACTTTTGTGTATGATTGCAAGTGGTAAACAAAACGTTTACTATAATTGGAGTTCAAGGTCTATTATTTGTTTAAATCATTCATTGCAATTACTAAGTGCTGTTTGACTTTTGGATGAATACATTATTTTGGAATTATTTGGGAACTATTCAAAGACAGCTGGTACCTCTGGGCATTTAGGACTACTGGTACATCAGGTCATTCAAGATTTTTGGTATATCAGACATTCAAGACTATTGAAACATCAAGACATTCAATGCCTTTTTGGAATGCATTGGGAATATTCTATGCTTCTGGATATTTAGAATTATCTGGTATTAATTCGCCACATTGTAAATATCTCATAAAACACTTTGAAACTTAGCGAAATACGCCATTTGTTAGTTTTACTAACCTTGCTGGTTCTGTTACATAGTTTCAGTCCATAGTCTTAACAGAAATTGAGGACTCCAGCGGGTTCTGAATTTCTTGTAAACACTTCAGAGATATTAAACATTTTTATTAACTCTTACATTAAATTTGGGTGGGCTTTCGCATTTTTCGTGGTAAAAATGTCAATTTCATGCACTTATGAAATTGTACTGAAACCAACAGGCATTTGCAATGTCATCTAATTTGTTTAAAATCCTGCCCAGAAAGGGATTTGGTCTATAAGAAGGTTGCACGAGTTGCTCGAGTTTGCCAGACATTATGATCTTTCTAAGGCGATAGAATCTTTAACAAAACAAGAGATAAGGAATATCGTGATTCAGTATGGAGTGGAAAAAGAAAATGTTTGATGATAGTGATTGGGTTTGATTGATGTGTTTGTCACTGGTTTTGATAGGGAATCAAAGGAATTACAGTTATAAAACCAGATGAATTTAAATTCACATTAATATTAAATTCCTATTCAGAATGAAATGGTGCAAATGCAAATTCATGAAGAGGAAAAGTAGGTGCGAATGCAAATGCAGCGAGAGAGAGAGAGAGAGAGAGAGAGAGAGAGAGAGAGAGAGAGAGAGAGAATGAAATGCATTGAAGCTGGAATCAAATGCAGGTCTGTGGTGATAAGAAGGGAAGTGCAAATTAGATATAAACACTAAAATCTTGAAAGCGGAGCACCCCCACCAACTGCCATATTTACGGGCATCTCCGGGTGTTAGGTTAGTATCTCCTTTACAACAGAATGAAGTTAATAAGTACTTTTTTCACTTTGAGAAAATTTAGGATTACATATATTGACCAAAAGAGCATTTAACTTTATCATTTAAAAGTGTAGGCATGGCCAAAACCTCGTGAAGTGAAGAATTAACTCTCCATAAAACAAAGTACTGATTATATTGTGGGTGAGGATTGTACAGTGATGGGATATGAGTTGGTACTAGAGATATATCGACAAAGGTTGAGGAACTGTAGAAAATAAGCTGGCTAAATGCATGTTGAATCTGCAAGGAAAAAAGAAGAACTATTTGACAGGTGGTGTTCAACCGCAGAAGGCTAATAAAGATTATGAGAACTAAAAAAGTTCATTTTAATTACAGAGTTCATTAACTGCATACACAGTAATGACAATACTTCTCTTGGTGTGCTAAAGGTGTAAACTTTGAAAGATGTTGTTCGCACAACTGCTTTTTAATTCTTGAGTCACAAGGTTTGATTTGTCAAAAAGCCACCGTCTCAGAGTACGTTTTCCTTGTTTGTAAAATATCATCTCAGTCTCATAAGAGTAAATCAAATTTCAATCTGGCGCAAAGTTTGAAAATCAAAGAGCTAATAAGACTGTTCAAAAATCCATATCCCTTCCTACGTGCGTTTATTGCTAAAAGAAAAGGTACGTTATTTGTCATTGCCTCAGGTTGAAACAGAATAAAGACAGAGTAATTCCAAATGATCGCATTTGAAAGACGGAAAGGTCTTGTATTGAAACCAATACATTGGTTCTGTTTTAGAAACCCTAGATGGATCTTAATTTGAAGAACCATTCATCGCTGCAAGTTTATTACTAATAAAATATCAGGAGACATAGGGGCGTCTCAATATTTGTTTATCAGGTACCGTATCTGTGTCTGAGAAGACTTTTTCTTATTCATGGATTAGAGTTGGATTATATTAAATATCCTCTCTATTATGCAAATTTGTCATCAAACTTAGTCTCATAATCTGTAACAACCAGAACAGTGTCTTCTTTACCAATCGAAGCAATTCGTTTATTACTAGGCAATGAACTAGCTAGAGATAATGTTGTGGATAATCCACTTATAACTGATAACGCCTGATTGGATCTTAAAGATGATCATTTGAGATTCAAATGCTGTGGCTTAACGAGCTCTTGAAAATAATGTTGATAACAAAAGTATTCCTTTGGCTGGTACATGTATTGGTCAGATCACTAATATGTACAAGAAAGCTTTATTACATAAATCTTTCTCTTTTGTTACGATGGGAGATGTTTATATTTGCACATCTGTCAAATGGTAACTAAACCCAATAGGAAGGTACCTAAGACTCATCTGCAACCCATTCCTTCATCGGAAGAACCATTTAGCAGACCATTGGTAGATTGTTTTGGTCCTTTACCTAAGACCATGTTAGGCAGCCAATACTTGTTGACCAAAATGTGTGTATCCTCAAGATTTCCAGAGACGATTCCTCTGCAATATATTAAAACGAAAACCATTTTATACGGTTTGGTAGATTTGTTTTGTTTTACATTACCTTTGTTGGCCATCCCAAATTGTCCAATCTGATAAAGGGTACAATATTATGTCTGGAATGTTCCATTAAGTTATGCTTGAATCAGGCTTCCAACAATTTAAATCGTTTACTTATCACCCTGAAAGCAATGAAATTTAGATCAATTTTGTCAAACTTTGACAAATATCATTTGGTCATATTGCTTTGATACCGGAAACGATTGGGATGACAATATTCGTTTACTTTTGGTCGCTGTTAGGGAATCAGTTAAAACATCATTAGGTTTTAGTCCTTTAGAACTATATTTTCGACATAAGGTCCGTAGACAGTTGAAGCTATTAACAGAGAAACTTCTCTCAACCGAAAAAAAAAATCAGAAATTAGTATGATTTCCTAGACAAGCTGTCAAAGGCTCGTGAAATGAAGTGCTGTAAATAATTGTGACGCTTGAATCGATGATCATCTACAACGACACCTTGAAAGGTCACCTGGAAACTATTCTGAGGTTCTTCGATAGACTGTGATGCAAATTTGACAATTTAAGTAAAAGTGAGTTTTGCCGTGCTTTTGTTAGATTTTTATGACGTATTGTGAAACACGGTCAAGTGAAACCTATAGAAGTTGAAGGCATCGCTATCTGTTAATTAGTTGTGCCTATAAGAAAAAAGTAACTGAAGTGATTTTGGCTGTGGTTTTATAATATCGGATATGCTGCTCCAACTGTTTCATAATTGCCTAACCCTTGACCAACGTTGTTGAGTATAAAATGCAAGTTTAATTGGTCTGAAAATTACAGCAAGCTTCTGAGAATTTAAAAGCCATGCTTAAGAGTGCACCAGCTCTTTTAGTTCTAAATTTCAGTCACTCATTTCAAATGTGATGAAACTGATGTTAGGGGTGGTGTAGTATTGATTCCACAAGACAAAAATGGTGTAGATCATCCAATGTTCTATATGTCTACAAAGATTAAACAAGCACCAGAGAAATCACTTCACAGTCGAGAAGGAATGTTTGGTTTTGATATTGGCTTTGCAACACTTTGACGTTTACATTAGTTCAGCTCCTTTTCTGATCAGTGTATTCAATTATAACAACCCCCTCACTTTCATTGGTACAATGAAAAACAAAAACAAGAATTTGTTGCAGTGGAGTACAATACTGACATCCGGCACATCAAAGGAAAAGATAATCTAATTTCTGATGCACGTTCAAGTGCATATTTTGTGTTATTCATAAGACATGACTTGATCGCTCAAATCTTTCTTCCTCTTTGTTAGTGGTGGTGTTATGTATATTTAATTAGTATTCATTGTTGGCTTATCACTATGATTATATGTTATCTATAGCACTATTTATCTATAACACTATTTTGTAATTAACATTAGCCCAAAATCAAGTTAATGGTCTACCTGACTAAAGTAATATATTTTGTAAACATCTTATACATAGATAATATTTCCATATGATTACAGATTAAATATTCAGATCATTATTATTGGGGGTAAACATCTTTTTTGTCCCAATGTTGGACATCAGCTTTTCACTTGGAAATTCATGATGTTGTCGACAACTTTGAATGTTGTATGCAGCGATCTTGATTCTATTTTTGTTGTCTTAACTTTTACTATCAATGTTTGTTTACTTCAAAATTGCTCATTCCTACTTTAACATCCAAAGTAAAATCAGTCTTATTAGTGTGTTCAATTTTTAATTTGGGTGGATTTATTTATTTAAATTATTATTCGCTCGAATTACAAAGTGCTGAATAATATTTTCGGACTAAGTCATTATCTTATAATTAGTATAAATACATTCAAGGACCTTTTGCATTATACTATTGTGTTACAATAAACTGTTAACGCATCGCCACATTCAATGCCATGGGCACATTAGAACATTCGAAACAGGCACATAATCACATTCAGTATTGGAATTTATTTGGAACACCACAGGAATTCATTAGGAACTATATATCTGGACTTGTGATAGATCTTTCAGGACGATTTGGGATTTAATTCGCAATATTGTAAGTTCTTTTTAACTTTTCGTTTGTATTGTAGGGGAAAAAGTTATTTTTAGACGTTTACAAAACTTCTTGATATTAGCTCTTTTCTGTTACTTAGTTCAAGACTACAGAGTAGTAACAATTCTATCATTGTGGTATATCAATACTATTTCTGCATAAATTCAATCAAGACTATTGGTAGATCAAACATTGAAGACTTGGAATTATTTTGGAATATTCCATACCTTTGGAATTGTGTTATAATATTTAGCATTATTTGGATCATAATTCACAATACCGTGTTATTTTAATTTAAATTTGTATAATAGACAACTAATACATTGTTTGTCGAATAGTATAAACTTGACGATTGCTCTTATTTTTGTTACTTTGATTGAGACCATCGAAACGGAACTATATATATATATATATATTAGTCCAAAGTCAAGTCAATGGTCTACCTGACTAAAGTAATATATATATATATATATATATATATATATATATATATATATATATATATATATATATATATATATATATATATATATATATGGGGGTGTATGTGTGTGTATATGTCTCTGTGTTTGTGCGTGTGTACGCTAGCTTATGAAATTGGCTGACAGAAGAAAAAGAATTGTGTTGTGCCAATTAGGGTCTAATGTATTGTACTTCCTAGCTGGTGAGATGTCTTGGTTGCATATTGGGTGGTCGATAGAACGACTGCTTGTTAGGGTAATTGATTATTCCAGGGCAATGACTTCAAAGTGACTTGCTTGACACAGCGAATTACTCTGAAGTTGATGCTACGGTTCAGCTACATTCGCTGAAAACCAATCATCGCACGAATGTTACAAATACAGGCAAGACAGTACACATTGTACAGACTTATAGCATACCTCCATGCGGATCAATATCTGACACAAACAAAACTCAATGAGCATGGTATTTAAAATGGCGATTTGACGTGATGTGCTACAAAGAGTAGTAAATGTAAGCCTCAGCTAACTTCATGTATTTGACTGCTCATAATGCGGTATGATGAAGCTACCCAAAATATAACTTACCTCGGTATCAATCTGTATCCTTCCAAATCTGCCGATGTGCACTACTCTGAAATCATTTCAATTTAACTTCCTCGTGTATGTGTTTTGTACGTTACAACAGGTGAGTTCCGCAACTAGCATTTGAACGTATGTTTAAGAATGTAGCTGTCAGAGTGTGAATATATTTTCCTGTCTCTCTTTTGTCGTGCTCCACAAAAGAATTAGTTTGAGTAACGGTTGACGTCTGTTGAGTGCCAGACTGTTGAAAACACTTTAATCGATCTAGGGTATACAATTACCGTTGTGGTTCAACGTGTGCTAGTGACCTTTGGGATTTCCGATCTATATATTTAGTGTTGTCACATAAAGCGTGTCGAGTGAGGGGTGCTATTTTTAATCACGTGTCTTAGTTTTTATTTTAGAAATATGAATTGCGACGATAAGCAAACTTCATCAACAACATGGCCACTTATCAGTACCCATTAAATCTGCTTATTCAAGGTAGATCGATAATCGATCTAGGGTATACAATTACCGTTGTGGTTCAACGTGTGCTAGTGACCTTTGGGATTTCCGATCTATATATTTAGTGTTGTCACATAAAGCGTGTCGAGTGAGGGGTGCTATTTTTAATCACGTGTCTTAGTTTTTATTTTAGAAATATGAATTGCGACGATAAGCAAACTTCATCAACAACATGGCCACTTATCAGTACCCATTAAATCTGCTTATTCAAGGTAGATCTCAATTTTGAATTAGATTGACGTGTGGGTGTGTCACACTACCAGGGATTTATTTGTGTCAAAATACCAGGCATGTATTTGCTATGTAGTAACAACCACTTTTATATTAAAATGGAAAATGGCACTTCAGTATATTAATATGTACCTCAACAATTTATATTTTTTAATGTTATGATCATTGTTTGTTTAAAGGTCAACAAATGCAAACATCTTCTGAATTCTGCCACTGGAATAGGCAAGGAAGAAAGATGCAAAATACTGTTGGTTAATTTTACTCAGTGCAGAAATAATTTAGTGCTATTTGATTAGAATAATCCTATCTAGCATATTTTTCAGTGGAGATAAGGCTTCCAGCAAAAATCTAATCCCTGTCCATTTATAAGCTGTACTTTCCTGCTATCTTTACGTCACGAGAAGCTAGTTAATAAATTACACTCCAAAATATTTACTGTAACTGTTTCAAATTAATCTTGCACACCTGCCGTTCTTTAATGGATAAGATAATATGGGTCACTGTATTCTAGATAGATCAATGATTGGCCGGTCTCGCTACATCAGCTCCAACTGAGTATTATTTCAAAAGTGTATCTTAATAGCAACAATAATTGGAGTTATAATAATATAAATGCAATAACGACTGAGTTCCAAATCCAATGCTTATATTATGCACTTTTTATTCTTTGAAATATTTGAAAAAATGGTTTACACTAAACTAATTATACTCTAAATAGATACACAACCATTTGAAAAGTTTAGTAAGTTAAATTAACTTATTATTTCACATTATTTCAGTACTATTAGACAATAGCGTATTTACGCTATATCTACAGAAACAAATCACAATCATCTGAATCAATTTTCTATTTTGTTCCCCTTCTTTTCGGAAATATTAAGAAATTTACATGGAATTCACAGGAAATTCTTAGTCTAGCCTATGCAGCTCACTTGGCTGATCATTCAGGAGTCAATAAGTCTTATCACAAAACCAGTCAGAAGATATATGAGATTCATCTGCAACCTGTTCATGCATTTGATGTACCATTTAGCAGAATAATGGTAGACTGTGTTGGTCCCTTATCTAAGACCAAGTAAGGCAACCAACACTTGTTAACAAGATTTCCTTAGGCAATCCCTTTGAGGTGCATTAAATCATGTTTTTAAAAGTTTGATGTGTTCATGCTTACTCTTTATGGCCTTCACAAATCTATCCAATCTGATCATGGGTCAAATTTTACGTCTGGAAATTTCCAGAAAGTTATGCATTATTTAGGCATCATCCTACAGTTTAAGTCTTCTGCTTATCATCCTGGAAGCCAATGGTCTTTAGAAAAAAGTAATCACACCCTAAAGACTATGATTCAGTCATATTCCTTTGATACAGGAAAATAACGGGATGAGGAAGTTATTTAGATGTTACTTCCTGCTAGTGAATCAGTTCCAGATGCATTGAGCTTCAGTCCTTTTGAACTAGTTTTGGACATACAGTCCATTGATCAATGACGTTATTAAACTAGAAACATCTTTCAAATGAAGATTCCACGATTATTCCTCTCTACTTTGCTTCTGATTTCAAATGTAAGTTGTCAAGGCTTGTAAAGTAACAAGAACTAACCTTCACCTTACTTAGTCAGAAATGAATTAAAGTAAAGGAGTTTTCAGCCCGGTGATAAAATTCTTTCCAGGTAGACTTTATCAATATAAAGTGATGCAGTTTGGTATGAATCATTCTCCCTCAACATTCCAGCTTTTAAATACACAATAAACAAATGGTCTAGATAAGTGTGACGCGTAAATCGATGACATCAACTCCTATAACGATGTATGGAAAGATAATTTGGAAACCATTCGGAAATTCTTGGATCGACTATGCGATGCAAATTTGACAATTAATTTAGGTAACAGTGAGTTTTGTCGCTCTTGTGTAACATTTTAGGACATGTTGTGGAACACGGTCAAATTCAACCTGTAGTTAAGGTAAGACTCTCTTTGAATTTCCAGTGCCTATCAGTAAATAGCAGCTGAAGCTATCTTTTTGGTGCCTCTGAATATTATCTGAAATGGAAATCTCGCTCAAATGTTTCCATGATTAATCAAGTTATTAATGTTTTATTGAGCTTTAATAATACTGTACATTCATGTATTAGCTTTTCTGTTTATAGACCTGTAGAGCTTATGTGATGATTTGTTTTGTCTGTCTATCCATTAGCACAAGTTTGCTATCGCTACTCTAAACAAATTAGAGTATTGCCATGAAATTGTACAGACACGTTTTCATCCAATTGTCTAGTTGGTTCTAAACAAAAATGGTGCTGCAATCATAAAAGTCTTGTTATCATTTCTCCTGAATAGATGGTCGGGTTTTCACTGAAAGTGGTCTAGTTGGTCCTAAGTGGAAATCATCCCAGTCTAACATCCAATTGGCTATTATGGCAGTCATGAACATCTTGTTATTGCTACGTTTCCTGAAATTAGTCATATTGGCATTGTTTTCACCAGGAGACTTCGTATGATATCTATTTGGTTCTACATGAAAATGGTGCTTCACTTGTATCTTATATCGTGTTGTTGCTACTGCTTCTGAATGGAATGTCATATTAACTTGGGGGTTTCACAAGAATACTTCTTATAATGTCAAGCTGGTTCTAAATAAAACTAGTGTAGAACTGATGGTTAATGTGAAAATCTTGTTGTTGCTACAACATCTGAAAAGAAAGTGAAGTTGACAAGGGGTTTCACAAGAAGACTTCTTATAATTTCTAGTTAGTCCTAAACATAAAGTGTGCTATTTGTACATCCAGGATGCAAATAATTTAAATGCGATTAAAGAATTTACCCCAGAATTGCTAGATAATTACAGAAAACGAGAATCATTTGACCGAAAGTAAATGAAGCTTTTCCAAGACCGGGAAAGTGCGCTAGAGTTCAAAAGTTCTTCCTAATGTTATCTTTGCTCTCTTATCTTTGATTTTTATGAAATAAAGTCCCAATTGTCACTGGACATCTTAACATTTTGTACTTGTACCTCAATAATTACCATATAAGATAGAATTAGATTCAAGGTTTCTTCCAATTTCGACAGTAGGCCCAACTCTCCTACCCTCAATTACTGAAATATATATATATATATATATATATATATATATATATATATATATATATATATATATATATATATATATATATATATATATATTAAATATACACAACACATTTTACGTTATGTAATGGACATCTGCTCAGAAAGACATTTATATGCCCATAAACCCAATCAAGTGTTCTTTTTACTTCTTTGCATTTTCTAATTAGACAATACTTTATTTGCAATCCATACATGGTTTCTAAACTTTGTGGATAGCATACATTAGGACAAAACTTTGTTGTTTTTGGAGTCTAAAGGTCAAGGTCAGTGTTACTGACTGAAAGAAGAGAAATGGTTTTTGCAAAATAAATTATATTGTTCACCATCTATAATTACCAAACTATGTCAGTTACTTGCAATGGGGGAAGGAAGAATAGTTTTTCCTTGGGATCAAACGTTCAAGGGTGAAGGTCACTGTGACTGAAGAGGTAAAATTGTTTCCACAATATAAATCTAGTTGTCCACCATCTAAAGCACATTTTGTGAATTTCGTATACTTGGGGTAAGCCAGAAGCCTGATGATGTATGGGTGATATATTAAGATCACTGTGACTGAAAGAATACAAATAATTTTCCAACAACAGCATTAGCTCTGCATTACATACCAAGACCTATCTTTACGGATGGCTTGCCCTTGGGATGAGGAACATCTATTAATGTTATAAAATATTATAGTCACTGTGATTCAAAGAATAAAACTAGTTACTGCACAGCAACATTAGCCCATACCAAACTATGTTTGTAGTTGCACTTTTGGATTAGGAAAATATCTATTAACTTTAGGGTCAAAATTTTAAGGTCTTTGTGACTGAAAGAAGAAAAATGGCTTCTGCAAAAAAAAGTTCTGATTTATCTTCACCAAAGTTCATTTATATCTACCAACATATGTTGATTACAAACATACTGGGTAGAAAGAATGTTTTGGGTGTTTAAACATAAAAAGGCCAAGGTCGTTGTGATTGATCAAATGTATTCTTTAAAAAGAACTTGAGTTCTAGACCGTGTATCTTGACCAAAGCTATGAAAGGGGTAAATTTATTTTGGTTTGAATGATCAAAGATTGATATATATGTGTCTCAAAGAGCAATTAGGTTGCAGAATCAAAGCTTTTGCTCACGAGTTGATGACTTGAACTTGGGTAATGAATAATACACATTTTGGGTTTTAGTGTAAGAGGTCATAATCCTGGTAAGTCAGATAAGAAAATAATTATTTATGCATATTACGTTTACTTAAGAGCAGGTGTCTTTCTCTACCAAAGAATAAGGTCACTGAAACATATTGATCACCAATCTCTAGAGTCAAACATACCTTATTAGTTTCTGCAAATAAAAGCTATACAAACGACTCATACAGTACGCATTTTTGAAACATTCAATTTCACACACACACACACACACACACACACACACTTCCCTAAAGCTGAACACTGTCAGGAATAAAATCCATTTTACAGAGTTCATTGAAGTGGCCAGTATATGGAGGTTTAATCTGCATTTTGAATAACCTTATTAGAACATAACGATTTCACCAGTCTGCGGAGGGGCCAGTGTAGGGAGACATAAAAAAGACACACATGGTGGTAGAGGAATCTTTGATGATAGCGCTCATTATAGTGTGATTTGTGACATGATGCAGTCACACTATTGAACCCCTTTTTAAAATTTAAAGAACAAATAAACTATAATTTGCTAATATTTATTCACCAACGTATTTATATAATGAATCTTTTCAAGTTGGCCCCCCATCAAAACTCATCATTACAATCTGGATTTGATTGTAATTACATGCCCATCTTAAGTTAGGCTGTATTATGTTACAGTTTTGTCCATTTTTCAATGTGTTAACCACTGCTTTTCTGTCTCATTACATTGTAACGAGATTGTAATGAAATTTTGACGAAGTATATGTCATGAATAGAAGGTAGCTGTACACCTTAGTAACACATCCTCTCTTAAGATCAATGTCAAGGGAACTGAAAATGTAATTTTTTGACTTCTATCCTTGTCTCGATTATATGGTTTGGACCACTGAAGATATTTATATGAAACTTTAGATCATGTATAGAAGGTATATAACGGAAGATAGCCATGCCCCTGGTTTTAGGTCAAAGCAAATCAATATCTAACTCCGACTTGCATCTTAATAAAGGTCTAACTTCAATAAACAAAATCTATTATAACGACACTTTAACCAGTTATATACAATGTATAAACAAAATTTCACATAGCATAGTCATGCTCCTTGTCTCAAAGTGAAGGTCATGGCAAGAAAAAATATATTCAGTTGCCTTTATCAGTGGATGAGTATAATATTTTAACCATTTAAAATACTTTAAAGAAACTTTAGCTTTTAAATTTTCATGACTTGACTGTGTCATTCACAGTTATTTTTCCTTGCCCAATGTCAAGGTCACATAAAGGGATGCTGTAAGTCCGTGGCATATTTCCTTATCCAAGTTGTCACTTTAAACTACCACATACATTTTGATGAGCTTTATTCAGGTCCGCACCAAATCATAAAATATTCATGTGCCACTATTAGCTTTGGTATAATTGGTTAAACAGGTCATACATTTGCCATACAGCTGCACTGTGTTCTGGTTTGATATGAAGGGAAAGGGAGAGAATCAGCAGAGCTAGTTGTAGTTATCCTTCCTGCCTAAGACAATATGCAAGCAGATTCAGATATGTGTCAGGAAATGTAGTTCTCTCAGCATGTATTGCCAAGTTCTGTAATAATGGGTGTGATAAAGCTTTTGATGATGATTTTCATTAAAATGTAAAAACCGTTTGTGTGTTGTTCAGTCTCCACATCAGCTTATGTAAAGGAGATTCTCAATTCAAGTTCCTTATCGGCACGAAGGCTATGACCCAACAGGAACCAGGAATGTCTCTTTCTTAAGGGAATTCTCCAAATCATCGGGTGAGATCAAATTACATTCTGTATGCCGCATCAGCCAATGTATAGCTTGCTGTACCCAACTGTGTACTCTAATGCTATAACTTTTGTCAGTCTTCAATGGCCCATGTGTTGAAGTCACAGCTGGCCCATGTATGTAGTCCCCATGCAGTATATGTAGTGTCAAAGCGTTTAACACAATACGACCTTTATGGTCAACATCATATAGTACATCTAGATCAATATTTCCTGCATACTGAGTTGGTGTAAGCAACTGTACCCTGGGTATGTATGCTCACCATGCACCATAAGGAAATTTGCTATTCGCGTAACGGCATCTTGTACGTTCCATATAGCAAGAATGGCAATACAGTTAAACACTAGATCAATATCTGATCTCAGGCCTGGTGTGGTTGACCCTTCAATCTGACTGCCAAATACGTTAATTTAGGTGTATTTATCTTTTACATTTATATTCATTATTTATTCAGTTGTTAAAACTGTTTCCACGTGTTCTTTCTTTTACAGCGGATCATTTCATTGACTCCAAGTTGATGCAATATTTCCGTAAGAATCAAGGAGACTTGTATCCTCTGTGTCACTGTTTGCCAAGGAATCTGAAATTATAGATTAACTACAAATAATAATAATAATAATAATAATAATAATAATAATAATTGGATTAATTATGTATATTATTCGTTGCATTTAAAGGTCACCTGTATTAAAAGGAAAGTTTGCCTTTTCCGATGAGTGGCTGCTTAAGAAAGATTTGAAATTACCTATCTTTGCGTGGGGCTCTTTGTGCCTAAGATTCTTATGACATTGTTATTTATACGCTGGATGGCAATGTTTTCTTACCATAATGAATATAGCTTGATTATTCCACCTAATTGTAGTTATTTCATCGTAAAACTACAGAATGATTGAATGTGGTGATCTGTGTACTGAGTATCTGAGGAAAAAAATCATTTGCCACCAAAACTTCTTGTTTTTTTAAGTGATCTTTCATGTTGCTATTATATGAAAAGTCTCTTTAATAGCTTTCATAGACGTCTATTTCTGCTACAGCATTTTTTGATCATATTCAAGAATATTCATACAAGTATAAAGTGCAAATAAACATATACAATGAGAACATACACAATAAGTGAGAGTAAATAATCAACTTGTGTTGACTTGTATATCTAGCTCCGTGAATTATATGCACTAACAGTTTTAAACAACTTGCAAAATCTGACACATTATTAATGGAGTATGAAAATGACATCATTTGTTTCTCATAAAAAAGGATGTTTCCATTATTAATTTATGGTTTGTAGATTTCTTCCATATTAAAACATCTCTTTACTTTGCACAAGAGAATTCAGGCTGATATCCATTCATGTATAATGTATTTCTTTCCTTTACAAAGATGATTTCAGATTGATATCCATTCATGTATAATGCATTTCTTACTTGAAAAGGGTAAATTCAGAATGATATATATTGATGTGTAATACATTTCATGTTTGAGATTCACTTTATTTGGGTACTGAAACATTTGTGAAATGATTGGAAGGGCAATGAACTCCTAACATTCAATCCAAAATTACCTGTGAGGAAAACTGGCTATGACAAAAGTAATAGGTTACCATAAAATTAATTTGTGTTATCTTTCTTTATACTTGCCATATTCACTTATGACCGTAATTGGAAGATCTTGAATTTAATCAGATTCTTATACAAAACATAGGTATATAATATATTTCATTATAATGTGCCATAGTCAACGCTGTTATTTTGAAACTGATTTGTTTGAACTGTTTGATATAAAAGTATTGGCGTACTTCTGAAACTGATGTACATTTCTCACTGCTTTAATGTCTAGAAGTTGGAAGGTTCTAACAGTTAAATTGTGGGTGAGGTTGGAGCTGGAATATTCATTCAAGCCGAACTTTATGTTATTCTTTTTGCCCTTATAAAGGATAAGCATTTAGTAACCTAAATATATCAGATAAATTGACATTTTTCTAGTAGAGGACCAATGCGTAAAAGGACGTAGAGTATAAAACATTTCCGGTACAACGCCCAGTGTGCTTTGTGTGGTGTTGTATGGTATGTTATGGTATAGTGTGGTGTGACATGATATGAAATATTGTTTCATAAATATCGCATTTCGTGGAATGGATTCTTTTCAGTATATTACATGCCTTAATAATATTCTTCAATTCAGTGTGTTTGTATTTATATAGTCAGGTTTACTCAGTCCCAGTTGGTATTTCGTGTATAAACTAAGGTATTATTACAGGCCATGGTTTGATGTCTAAACATTGCCGCAGGCTACAGTTAATCGCTTACGCAAGGTTACCGTGACCAGAGAGAAGACCCGACATCTTGGATCGGCACAGGTGTTTGATCGAGCGACTTGACCCACCTATGTGTTACAGCTTAGTCGTAAGATCAGAGGAACCCGCGATGTGATGCAATTTATTGATTTATGTATGAGGAGTAATAGTTTCCGTGCTTTTATTATGACGTTGTTTTACCATTCAAGAATGTACGAGTATTTCGATGTGAATGAATGCGTGACCGACGAAATTTAATAGTCGTTATCTGATGATAGACTGGGTGTAGTGTGAGATGAGAGGGCTAAGATAAATAATGTACCGTTCTTGTGTTTTCAAAGGAAGCTTTTTGGGGTACATAACTTCCGGTTTAGTTGAGTCCCAAGTCTCTAAGTTGGGAGACAGAAGTGAGACTAGCAGAGCAGTCGTCGACAAGTCTAGTCGGTGGAGACAGTCGAGGAGGAGGATGAAGGGAAACGAGGAGGAGGAAGTGGGGGAAGGATGAGGAGTATAGAGAAGTCAAGAAAAAGAAGGAATTTGGAGGAAGTCAGGAGGAAGAGGAGAATGAATTGGAGGAATAGGAGAGAAGAATACACAGATGAGTAGAATACAAGGACAGATGGAAAGCTATCTCACTACGAATCAAGTAATACAATAATCTATCACAGGGTCGAGTGGAAGGAGAGTACTTGGGAAATTTTGATCAATTTTTTGACTTTTGAATTGTCATTAAAATGTTAATCGCTGAATTTCATATTTTTGTATATTCAATGATTTAACCATCGGCATCGATGACTGGGGTCTCAGAGCTTTACAGCTATCTTTCAGTGATCTTACTTGCAATCAAAATCGAACCAGGGTGGGTCTTCTATAATAATTTAAATAAAATATTGGAAGCACCCCACACCTACCACTGTGACGGCATCGCAACCCCTCACGTCTCACACACACACACACACACACATATATATATATATATATATATATATATATATATATATATATATATATATATATAGGCTGCATGGTGGATGAAACATGAACTAATAGAAATTTTAATTATTTTCAGCACTTAGCAGTTCCTGTGTATAAATATTTTCTTTTACAAAAGAAACTTGGCAATTATTGGTATTTTTACAATGGATACATTTACAAGAAAGGAAATTGGTAATTGTCCGTATCTTTACAAAGAAAAAATGAGATCTATGGATACTTTTGCAAAGGAAAATTGGGAATTGATGATAATTTTACAATGGAGAATTGCGGGTACTTCTACAAAAGATAAATGGGAACTGTGGTAAGTTTCACAAAAAAAGAAAAATCGGGTATGTGGGAGCTATTACAAATGAAAACTGAGAATTGTGTCTTTGTGTCTGCTTTTATAATGGAAAATTTGGAATTTTGGCAACGTTTACAAATAAAAATTGAGAAAAGTGTTTTTTTATTAAAGACATTTGAGAACTGGTAGTACTTTTATAAAGGATAATTGGGATTTGTGTGTACATTTACAAAAGAAAATTATGGATTGTGTGAACTTTTACAAAAAGGCAAAATTGGGAACTGTGGATACTTTTACAAAAGAAAATTTGGATTTGTGTGTACTTTTGTAAGGATTATTACGGAATTGTGTGTATTTTTTACACAGAATAAAATTGGGAATTGTGGGTAGTTTAACAAATAAAAATCGAGAAATATAGGAACTCTTACAAAGGACAGTTGGGAATTGTGTGTAGTTTTACAAAGGAAAATTGGGAATTGTGTGATCCTTTCCAAGGGACAGATGGGAATTATGGGTATTCTAACAAAGGAAAATTGGGAATTGTGTCAACTTTTGCAAAGGACAATTGTGAACCATAGGTACTTTTACAAAGGAAAATTTGGAATTGTGGATAGTATAATAGTTATAGTTAATATTCTGTCTAGAAAGAGACTTGGAGATAGTATTGACTCTCGTTATTTGTCAACTGGTTAAAGTAGAAATAGAATGAACTACACTTTACAACATTTGCTAGGTTTTTTTTACTCAATCCACATGCTCACATAGATAATGCAAGACTACATTAAAGCGATAAATCTGATCAATTGCTAATTTGAATATGACTGGCATAACAGCCATTGTATCTAAGACCCACTTGGATATCGTCATTTATGATAGTAAGCACATATACTCACTTGTAGTCCTTGAAAAGGTTTGCATCCAGTCATTTTCTGACAATAAACCTCGCAAATGTCAAGAACATTAACAAATGCTTTATGCATCTCATTAAATACTGCAAGGCCTATTTGTTCTAATCACCATATTTTTGAATTTTCCAATATCAAAACAAGATCATGTGGAATGCTTTCTCTCTTAATGTGTCGATTCTTATTACACACAAGCAATTTACAACATGATCGGTTTTATGGTTACTGTACTTTTGAAGCATTAGCTTAGCAGATAGTCTTTCAGTTTTAAGGATATTGGGCCCCACAAAAACTATCTGGGGACCTTGTTTGGCCGAATAGTCTAAAGCGTTCACTTTTACCAATCTCTGCCATTACACCTCGTTCCGCTTGGGTTCAAGTCTTGGGCTTGGCCAGCGTGGGAATGTAAGAGAGCTTGCCAGTAGCTTCCAGTGGGTCGGTGCTTCTTACCAGGCTTTTCCTGGGTTCTTCCTCCACCAGTTATACTGTCGCCATATATTTGTGCTGAGAAATGGCAATACAACCCTCCCCCACAAAAAAACAAACAGCAAAAAACTATTTGAATGATTACTTAATTGGCTGTCTTTCAAGGTAAGGCATATAAACTATTTCACTATAAGAAATAAAATCTATCATGTACTGTATAGTATATATATATATATATATATATATAATATATATATATATATATATATATATATATATATATATATATATATATATATATATAATGGTAACTTGTTTAGTAGAGTATCAGAGTTGTAATCAAAAAATTGCAGGTTCGACACCTGCCTGGCTAGCCCAAGTTGTCAGGCTAGGTGTGTCCTTGAAAAAGGGACTCAGTTCTCATTTTCTTGTCATGGTATAGCCACTAATGTGTTGAAAGCGTGATTAGAAACCAACATACTCCTCACAGTAGCCCAAGTTGTCAGGCTAGGTGTGTCCTTGAAAAAGGAACTCAGTTCCCATTTTCTTGTCATGGTATAGCCACTAATGTGTTGAAAGCGTGATTAGAAACCAACATACTCCTCACAGTAGGTTATCTTTAGTTTCCATGTACCACCACACCATAAAAATGACACCTGGAGAAACTGTATTCTTTGATATACACATTGTATCACAATGCAAGTGAGCTACTAAGTGTTTTTGTATAAAGAAATGTCTGTGAGAAAAATAGTATTAATATGATGTTGTATGCATTAGCTAGTAATTGTAATATATTCATCATCTGATGTCATATGCAAATGTATTATCATGAATAACAATTCCAATTATTAGCCTAGGAAAGAGGATGAAAAATTGTTTCATACTTCAATTTGTGTTCTTTCTTATAGGTAGACATGGGCTTACTGCTTTAAATTGCACTTGCTGTAAAACTGCGTTTACTTTATCTGAGGTTGCGGGGCTAGTGAATTGGTCTTCCCCAATAATCCCACATCACTCATTAATTATATCATATCGATGATTTGCAAATATTAAGTAAGTCTATCTTAATGCAGTAGTATGTAAATTTACATCACCTTCAATGTTGTGTAGTAATGAGAGTTATTACTTAAATTTTGAAACAATATATTATAAAAAGGAATCTGATTAAAAGTAAGGTCTACTTATCAATAAATAGATCTGATAGGCTCCAGCTGGAGACACTGTTCTATTGACCTTTTGATTCACCAAATTATAGCACACTTACTGCTGAAAGTGACAACTTATTCAGGTTATAATTTGTTAATGATATCTGTCTGTAAAACAAAATGTAATACTTTATTTGAGAGGCTACTGAAATAAGAGGACAGGGTTCCAAAGGTTGTTAGAATGTAAATTTGTATATATGCCTGTCATATCCACCATATTTGAATCATTGATTTTCAACATTATGGCTGCCTATTATTTTTACAGACCTGGGATTTTCAAACTAATGGCTACCTATTATTTTTACACACCTGGGATTTTCAACTTAATGGCTGACTACTATTTTTACCCACCTGGGATAATCAACTTAATGGGTGAAAGTATTACTGTACCCAGAATGTGATTCTATTTTTAGACACTGGCAGTCTTTCAAGGTGTAAGATGAGTAAACTTTTTTTGAAAAGCCATTATACTATACCTTTCTGTCCTAAAACTGCATTATGCTGGCATTTCCTTTCTGTCCTAAAACTGCATAATGCTGGCATTTCCTTTCCGTCCTAAAACTGTATTATGCTGGCATTTCCTTTCTGTCTTAAAACTGCGTTATGCTGGCATTTCCTTTCCATCCTAAAACTGCATTATGCTGGCATTTCCTTTCTGTCTTAAAGCTGCATTATGCTGGCATTTCCTTTCCGTCCTAAAACTACATTATGCTGGCATTTCCTTTCTGTCCTAAAACTGCATTATGCTGGCATTTCCTTTCTGTCTTAAAGCTGCATTATGCTGGCATTTCCTTTCTGTCCTAAAACTGCATTATGCTGGCATTTCCTTTCCGTCCTAAAACTGCATTATGCTGGCATTTCCTTTCTGTCCTAAAACTGCATTACGTGGCATTTCTGAATGTTTTGCATTTATGCTATTTTATATATGTAGTTCTTTAAGTCAATTCTCTGTCCATTTATGTTTATATTTAAATCTATCTCATGCACACAATATACGTTTTATTTCCAAGGCTGACATTTTTTTCCAAACCTACCATACTGATGGTAAAACAATTGTTAACAATAGTATTAAGACTTAAAGGCAATATATTTTGATAACATGTAAAAACAGTTACACAATTCTGGTTTGATGTGGTCACAATGTCCTATTGTAAGACTGAAAAACGACAAGTCTTCTGATTTTACATTATGTATGGAAAGGAATTACACTGGCAAATTGCCACTGGAAACAAGGCAGACTTTTTTTTTTAGATTTCTTTAGTAGTATGGAATTGTCTAAAAGTTCAGAAATGGTTTTGTCTTACAAATCTATTATATATATATATATATATATATATATATATATATATATATATATATATATATATATATATATATATGTAAAGACATGTCCATATTCATATAATACATTCATTGTATCATAAGTATTCACAGAAATAGTAAGATAAAAAGGTCAAACATCAATCTGCATACATCATAGATGTAAGGACCCAATCTTAGCTCTAAGCACAAATGATAAAGTTTAAGTTTTCAATATCTTGGCTTCCTTCATTTACATAACATATAGTTGCTTAGCCAGCAGTATTGTCCCATCAGGCCTATTCTACATCCTAATGCTCATAGGGGAATACCTTATTATGGTGGAAGTCCCATCATTCTTATTTGACATTTCATAGCTCATTGGGGACAATTTATTATGGTGAAGGTCCCATTAGGCCTATGCTATATCCCATAGCTCATTGGGGAATACGTTATTATGGTGGAGGTTCCATTACCTCATTGCCTGAGGTAAGATGGCAGTGTTCAGTAAAGACAAGTGCTAAAGATCACTTGGCCACCCATTGCCCTATCTGACTGGGTCAGTAAATATCAATCTCCTTTTACTAATCAATAACCCAGCCATATGTAGACAGCAGGATCATAATGTATGCCTGGTTTTTCTGGCAGGACCAGAACACCCTCACCCCTTTAACTAATGTATGACCCAACTACATGGAGATAGTAGGATCATTCTGTATGCCCGGTTTCTATGACTGGACCAGTATCAATCTCCTAATAGATAACTCCTGTATAATGAGTCAGCTGAATCATTCTGTATGCTCAGTTTCCATGACTGGACCAGTATCAATCTCTTAATAGATAACTCCTCTATAAGGAGTCAGCTGGATTATTATGTATGCCCGGTTTCTATGACTGGAGCAGTATCAATCTCTTAATAGATAACTCCTCTATAAGGAGTCAGCTGGATTATTATGTATGCCCGGTTTCTATGACTGGAGCAGTATCGATCTCCTTTAACTAATAGATAAGTCCTGTATAAGGAGTCAGCTGGATCATTCTGTATGCCCTGTTTCTATGACTGGACCAGTATCAATCTCCTAATAGATAACTCCTGTATAAGAAGTCAGCTGGATCATTCTGTATGCCCAGTTTCTATGACTGGACCAGTATCAATCTCCTTTAACTAATAGATAAGTCCTGTATAAGGAGTCAGCTGGATCATTCTGTATACCCAGTTTCTATGACTGGACCAGTATCAATCTCCTAATAGATAACTCCTGTATAATGAGTCAGCTGGATCATTCTGTATGCCCAGTTTCTATGACTGGAGCAGTATCGATCTCCTTTAACTAATAAATAAGTCCTCTATAAGGAGTCAGCTGGATTATTATGTATGCCTGGTTTCTCTGGATGGACCAGTAAATATCAATTAATATGACAGTAGGCACCTATTCCAACAGTCTGGATCCAGGAATAATTCTATGAATGCTTATCTAGTTATTTTTGTCTGATCTAGAACTTTCCAAACTTGAATCAGAAAGAGTAAAAATGCAATGGGTACAAGCAGAGGGATTGATGGAAGAAAGTGGAAAACTAATACATGTATTTGTACAGTTTTAATGAAAAAGTCGCTTAAAATCTATTACATGTACATGCAATACATGCAACAAGTCTATGTAATTTAATCTACATAACACAATAACCCCATCATCTATAGGTATTAACTCTGTAAGCTGTGCAGTGAAAGATCTCATACATTGTAAAACAAGAGATCCTCATTTTGTTAAGCCTGCCTTTTATTTAACATGATCTCATACACTGTCAAACAATAGATCCCCATCTTGTTAAGCCTGCCTTTTCTTTAGCTAAGACTGAGGTTGATCTAAACTTTGACACTGTGATTAAAACAGGGTGTGGACAGACACATGTAGTCAATGCTTAATCTCATGCTAACTTAGTAGCATATCTGTTCTTTCCTGTATATTAGGGCAGATCCGATATAAATAAATTTGGGCTGTGTGAGTGCTACAGATGAGATATATATGGTATGAGGTATTAAAAAAGTAACCACATACAGATATAAAGGATTAAAAAGTAGTCCCATATCAATATCATGGGTAAAAAAGTAGTCCCATATCGATATCAAGGGTACAAAAGTAGTCCCATATCAATATCAAGGGTAAAAAAGTAGCTCCATATTAATATCATGGTTAAAAAGTAGCCCCACTTGTTACTATCAATTCCATTTTCTTTTTGTTCCTGGATATATATTTTCTTGGTTTTGTGAATTTAAAGTCAATTTTCTTGGTCTTGTGAAAGAGACAAACATTTTTGGCCACTACTTAAATTCATGGATTTTAGAAAATCTTATTGATTTCTACAGAAAGATTATCATTCAGTGGGTCTTTAAATCGTTAAATTTGTGGCATGTAGCATCCCCCAAAAGCTGTGAAAATTGTTACCCTCAAAAATAAAGAAATCAATGACCTTAAGGAAGGTCCGATTGTTTCCTTGAAGAACAAAAGCTCATGAATACATAGCAAATAAGTGTCCCTTCTTCAATTTTTATTCAACAACAAAAGGGAAACAGAAGGACTTCAACAAGCAATGAGGTATATTTAACAAAATTGCTACCTAACAAGTGCATGAATCTATTACACTGAATTTATTGCATCAATAAATAATTACCATACATTCTCCTTGTCCCATATGGGATAAATGACAAATAGTAATTACATATAGTTTCACTGACCCATATGAGACCAACAAAAAATAGTAATTACATATATTCTCATTATACCATATGGGATAAAAACAAATAGTAATTATATACATTCTTACTGTCCCATATGGGACAAATGACAAATAGTAATTACCTACATTCTCATTGTCACATATGATAAAAGACAAATAGTAATTACATACATTTTAATAAATATTAATTACATATGTTTTCATTGTTCCACATGGATAAAAGACAAATATTACTTAGATGTATTACCCTAAACAAAATTCCAATGCATAAGTCAAATGTTTCAAGTATCAAATGAAACAGAGTTAATGACTTGTGTATACTTTCTTATTTATGTGGGTAGATGCATGAAAGTAGGTCACTGTGCTTATATCATATTTCATGTGAATATTCTTTCAATTAACTACTAGTAAATAACAACAAAAATTATCATTCAAAACAATTTTAACATTCATCAGTTTACCAACAAATTTAAGGAAGAATGAATACAGTACACATAAATGAAACTTGATACAAATTTTAAATTGTGCTGGTGTAATTTCAAATATGCAAATGCTAAGATGTTCTAATGTACTAATAAAACTGAAATAACCAACAGTTCGACCTAATAACTCTGTATACTGGACTTGATAATTGAACATTACAACCAAATAACTATGTAAGCTGGGCATGATAATTTAACATTACAACCAAATAACTGAATGATGCACATAACAATTTAATATCAAATTTACAAAGAAAAGAAAACACTTTAAACATGCAGTAATGTTCTTACTTTATGAAGTATAATTTTCATCACCCATTTTTGATTCAAAACATTTTAATAAAGTTGTTCAATCATCGCTACCTATATTCTAAATTACATCTGGACTTCTAACAAAAGGAAGCAAGATACATGATACTAACAAATTGTACATTTATGTTTTTAGTTGTTGTGGGCATAAACATGGTGGACAGTAAATCTGGTAGAGGAAGAATCCAGGAACACCCCCAGCAAGAACCATTGATTTATAGGAGGCTACTGGTAAGAGGCAAGATTTCTCACATATCCATGTTGACTGATCCTGAGTCTCAAACCCATGCAGACAGAGGTGAAATGTCAGCGATCTTTAAAGGCAAGTACCTAAGACCACGCAAAACATGCCAACCCTAACAAGGCCTTCTCAGTCAATTTGTATCCATAAGCTAGACCAGTTTTCAGTAAAGTGTAACAAATTATCATGTACTGCTACTGTCAAGCTGGAAAACATGCATTAAAAGTACTGAACTGTGATTCAAGACTGATGCAGTGACAGTAAACATTGTGTTCAACTAGGCCTAACAAGTTTGAAAACTTTACTTGAACCTTAATTGCCTCCAGTACAGTTTCACAAACTGCAGTTCCAAACCCTATGGAGCTCAAATGACTTCTTGCTCTCAACTTGATGTAAGCTGTATAAAACATTATATTTCACATGGGCCATAGTGATGGCAATCATCTTTCATGCCATGTGACAGATCAACACATATTGTTCAATAAATGTAATTGTTGCCCTTCCTGCATTATTTCTCAAAGAATCTGAACATTCCTTTTTATTCCTATGGCCTATTATTTAAGAGGTATATTTCATTCTGAAAATGTCACTGGATGGATGCCATTAAAAAAAAAAAGTTTGATCATACAGACATTTTGCTTTAAAAATATGTGCAGTCTCAAGCGTCTGCGGTACTCCTGTAAAGTTGGTCTGGTTCCTGACAAATCCCACTGAATCTAAGAGGAAACTTGGATCTGAATCAAACATGAACAAGCCAGAATCTGGATTTTACTGCAAACAATCCTATTTCTGTACTTTGTGCTTTTATTTCGAAGTCCTTATTTTAAGGGTGACTTCAATAAGACTTATAGAGAAATCATAATGGTTGGCAGGTATGCCACTCAGCCAGCCCCCTTTTTTTATAGATCAATTTACATACAGATATTGATTGTTTGTTTTAAAATCACTTTTAACACATTACTGGCTTTAACATACTGAAGAAATGGCAGCTAGGTGCCTTTCTCAAGGACACATCAAACCAGCAGACCCTGGCTGGCCTAGGCAGGTAATCAACCCATGACCTTGGATTATGAGTCTGACCATATACCATCTGAAACACTGTGGAATTTCTTACATGCAGAAATACATAAATACTCAAAGATGGTGGTTACCTCAATCCTACAGATAAAACAAAAATGCATAATACTGATAATTAAAAATTAAACTTATTTTCAAGGAGGCACAAGACTATATCACTAAAGAAAACAAAAATAATGACTACAGGGTATCCATTAAAAGATATCCAAACACATCTTACACCCAAATTAGTTTACAAGAAGTGCAGAATTTTATCACTACAATGCATTACATTCATTGACTCAATCTATTCTGTTTAACGGATATCCAAGCATATTAAAGACCAGATTTGTCAAGTGGCCAAGTGGTCTAAAGCGCTCACCATTCTGGGTCACTGCCATCTCACCTCTGCGTGGGTTCGAGTCTCAGGCTCGGCTAACATGGGTATGTGAGAAAGCCTGCCAGTAGCTTGTCGTGGGGTGGTGGTTCTTCCCAGGTTTTCCAGAGTTCTTCCTCCACCAGTTATACTGGCCACCATGTATAGCCTATCTTGTGCTGAGAAATGGACTTAAACCCTACAACAACAACAAGAGTTCCCAGCCTAGACTGGTATCACATTTCTAAGGCTTGAATGGTTCTGCATCTCAAGAAAATTTTTCTGACATACCTAATAACCAGACAGGATACTGGTCTAATTCTAAGCTGGAAGTATGAGACATAGTGAGTCTACTTTGCATGAATCCCTCAAGGGTTTGTCCTGGCTGAAAGAGTGCTAATGTTTGGTAGATATTCATTTCAAACTCAATAATGCAACTTTTTATAAGAGTTTTGTTTTGTTATCATGCTCACCTTCCATTTTGCTAGAAAGTAAATTACTTTAACACTGAGAACAATCTAAACAACAGAAACAATGGCCTTAATTTAGAATGAGGATGGAATGATAGATGGATGCATGGAAATACATATGGATGCCAAAGTGAGCATTATATCAAGGTGGGATAAAACAAAATCAAGAGAAAATCCAAAGTATTTCTTTTACCTATAAATGATTTCTACACCTACAAGTAATAAATAACAAGTGCATTAAAATTAATAGACAACATAGTACGCAGACATACATATATACACACATATACATATACACACACATAAAACAAAAACTTTGATTTGCTCAAGAACTGATGGTCTATATAATCATTCACAACATATAATATCTTCAATAATTCTAGTTTCTGTAAACAGAAAAACAAAAGTGTATTGCAAATATAACAATATTAAAATACATTTTTAATTACTTTTTTAATATTTAGAAATTAAATATAAGCTATGTCACAATGCAAATAAATGTACAATGAAGTGCCATTTTTAACATATGCCATTTTAACACAACACATTTCAAACAAAACATGAGTAACATGAATGGCACATTATACACCTACATCAGGTTTAATAGTCTTCTCTGCAGATAACTTAAATTTCTGAACAGGAGAAGAAAAAAAAATCAGTCAATGACCTTGACCTTTGACCACAAATCAAAGTCTTCTGCCTTGCCAAGAATGAAGCTCTGACAAAGTTTTTGTTAGTTTTGTTTAGATATGTCAAGGAGGACTAATGTTATTGTGTTGAAGCCATTTTTCCTTCTTTTAATCAACATGATCTTGACCTTTGACTCCTGAATCAACAGCATTCTTCCTCATACCAAGTGCAAACCATCCATGAAGTTTGGTAACTGTACATAAAGGAGAATTCAAATCATTGTGCAGAAACACTTTTTCTTCTTTAAGTCAGTGACCAAGACCTCAGGATTTTTTAATAGCCTAAGATCTATTGGTTTCTTCCGTAACCTATGTGCAAACAATCCATAAAGTTTGGTAAATGGATGGTGGAGAGCAAGTTATTTTATGGAAACCCTATTTCTTCTTCCTGACAGTGAAATTTAAACTTTAGACCAATAAATTGAATGAGTTCTTCCCTACCCAAAGTGCAACCTATCCATAAAGTTTGATAACTGCAGATGGTGGACAACAAGAGTTATTGTACAGAAATCAAGGCGGCAATGGAATGACTACATTTCAAAAAAGTATCTTCATTAGAAAAGTACCATGAATTAGCAAATATAACACATAGGTTATCCAAGTTTTTCCTTAACATGCCCCCTCCCCCTGGGTAGATATGTCTGTGTGTTATATAAAATTTGATTTTTACTCATATTACCATGTTGTAGTAATATTTTAAAAGACTTGTTTCCTATTTCAATCAATGCACCAAATTCAAAATACTAAATGAGTCACATGTTCATTATAAATTGCACATTTCAGCTAAATATTTTTAAGTTTAAAGATGATATAATAACGAGAAATCATGAGCAACATAATTGAATCAGCATCTTCAATTTAATAACTTACTAATTTATGAGGAGTGGAAATACTGTTGTGTTTGCTAAATTCTCAAAGTGCCAGAGATATAATTTTAGAATATGAACTTATATAGTGCAGTATATCAATGTCAATAGCATTAAAAATGAGTGATAAAATGTTTATTAATTATAATTTCAACATATTCGCTGTCTTAAAAAACATCCATAATCTCTGATAAGTGTTCTTTATTGATGGTTGAGACCTGTGATGATGCATTTACTTCGCTATCATAGTCAGATTCAAAGCCAGAAAAACCCACTTGTGGAAGAGTTTCACAATTTCAGAAACCATTGCGAACAGTAACCAGTGTTATTCTTGCCCAAGCTACCATATACTAATAGACTACACTGATCATTGTAAAACTGGATGGTGTGTAGTTCATGCCATCTGACATTTATTTACGAGTCATTGATCGTTTTACTCATTTTAAATTAACGGATAAGCATGGCTTTTTTTCCTGCATTAAGCAAAGAAAGCACATGGCGTAATCAAGGAACGGTTGAGACAGCTCAAGGTGAGGAAAATAATTTTTAATTGACCCAGCTCTGTTGCAGTGTGTACTTTATCAAGCGGAGCAAGTGGATTGAAATTTAGTTTAGGGTTTCAGTGGTAAACAAACAATGATTCACCATACCTTTGTATTTCGGTTGTTTATTATTCTTTACGAAAACCTGTTGGTAATGCAAGTCTGTGGGTAATTTCCACTGTCCAATACTAATCATAATGTAGATCATAGTCATCCATTTCTGATGCAACTGTATAGTAATCCTTGGCAGTGATCCCTTTTAATGACCCTATAGTGATTATTGCTTGATGAATCAACTTAAACACATAATTTATCCATAGACAATGAAGCACTGAATATAGTTCACACTGACCTATATACCAGGTCCTATGTTGCTCATATATAAATGCATGCCCTAGCCAAATTTCATGACAACCATAAAAAGTATATAAAAAAAATTTGCACTAAGAAAGAAGTCAAATAAGTTTAAAATTGCTCAACGATGATGATAAAAAGCAAGTACTGTAAATTACAAAAAAAATGAAAGTAAAAGGGATGCAACAAATTCAACTTGCCTCAAACCTGTTACTTGTATACAACAATGTCTAACACATTACTAGCATGTCATTTACAATGTTTTTACACTTGGGTTATACCAAAACTAGAAGGCTATATTGTTATTTATATTTTTGCTTCCCCAGAAATTTTTGTCCCAATCAGAAGTTTTAAATACTATATAAACTAGTTTGTCACATAGTTGGTACACGTTATATAGTGTTAGCAGTTTTATATTTCTTATATTCCAACACGTTACTGCATCACTTTCTGAGAATCTGATTGGTCCAAATAAGCCCTGAATGTCCTGCAGACCTGGGCCTATGCAATTTGTTAGGAGTTACCAGTAGATGAAACAATGCTGACCCTAATTTGCCAGTGCATTATGCGATGACAGATTAGGGTCTACAATCTCTGTTGTTTTACCCAGCTTACAAGGAAGTGCACATGGTATGAAAATTGAATCAATAATATTCAATTATGCAAAATCCTTACTGAACATCTGGTTGTTTGACATTTTTGCCCGGTCTTCAATTAATTTAACAGTTACAAATGTAGTAAAATGCAGTCTTATCATATAGGTCTTACAACGTAACCCTAGATCATATATTTGTTCCTATTAGCAAACATTAACCAATTATTTATAAAACAGAAATAGAAATGTAACAAAATCCCTTGTCCAAAATTGTTCCCCAAATTAAATTCATGTCTTTAGCTGGAAAACAAACAGATACTTAGTCTGAAGTTTTCTGTGGTATAGAATGGGGTTTCTTGTCATAATTATGAAAGGGAGACAACTACCACAAGCATTTCCTCTGACAGCTCTAATTCTCATGAACTGCACAAACCAGATCCAATGAAAATGACCTCCATGAATATACCTTTGCAACTACCTCCATGTCACTACAATGTTTCTTACACATGCTTACATTTTTTTAATTCACAAGACATAAAATATATACATCTTACAAAACAAAACATATCTTTACATGTAATAAAAATAATACACATCTTACAAAACAATACAAATCTTTACAGGTATTAAAGGTAATATGACTAAGTTTACTGCTTTATGTTCATATTTTTCAGTAACAGAAAAGTCCAACACAAAATGATAAATTGAAACATTTATTTGACATACTAATTTATTTTCTGATACAGTAAAGAAATTAATTGACATAGTTTGCATTATTAGTTCACAAATGTCCATCAAGACTCGATGAGTTCATCCTAATTAGAAAACTTCAGAAAAATGGCTATATATAATCTCTGTACTTACATAATCATGTGGAAAGTTGAAATAAACTCAATTATTTTCATGAATCCTTTGTCAGACTATAATTATATTACAAATACTCTGTATTACTCCCATGGTACAAATACTCTGCATTACTCCCATGGTACCAAATATTCTGTATTACTCCCACGGTACAAATACTCTGTATTACTCCCATGGTATCTGATGACTGCCATCAGTCTCCATCTATTATATGAACAAATATTGTTAATTTTGTTTCATTAATACTGTTGGATAAATTTAACTCTTGGATAAATTTGATAAATTTAACTGTTCACTGGATGACTACTACTGAATAGATGACTACTATTGGATAGATGACTGCTATTGGATAGATGGTTACTATTGGATAGATGACTACTATTGGATAGATGGTTACTTTTGGATAGATGGTTACTACTGGATAGATGGCTTCTATTGGATAGATGGTTACTATTGGATAGATGGCTACTATTGGACAGATGGTTACTATTGAATAGATGGTTACTAGTTTTTGATTAATCTTCAGTAAACTCATCACAACATTAACTTGTACAAATTGCAACAACTGAAATGGCTTGTCATTAGATGTCACCATCTTTTTATTTTTACCTACTGCCTAATTTTAAACAAATTTTGACCCCATATTCCCAGCCAGAAACATAGGGGTCATAATATGAAATTCAATAAATTTGTCTTCCTGTATAGAGTTTGATTAAACTTTAAATGTGTTCAAAGAAATGCCACCACAGTATATATAAAACTAACCTAAATTAAAATCTTAAACGAGGTGTGATGGATGGCCATGCATGGATAGTTCTATATACCCTATCACTGTCATTTTTAATATTTAGACTGAAAGAAAACATATTGAACATTTTAAAAATGTTTTTTGTACCTCTTTCCAGGACCCTTACGGCTAAAAGAAAAAAGATGAAAAGAAAAGAAATAAAAGCCCATTTGGGTGGTTAGCTACTATATAAATGAGTTCCATACAAAGTTTGGTGAAATACTACTAAGTGGTTCAAAAGGAGATAAAATAATGGGCAGACAGACTGATGGCACCATAATATTCTTAATGACAAGACATTAATCCAAGCTAAAGTCTGATTCATAAGACTAGTCAGCAATGCATGAAAATATGTTAAACTATATCCACCAATGACTGCTGAAATGTGTTACACCATATCCACTCATGATTGCTGAAATGTGTTACACCATATCCACTGGATGACTGCTGAAATGTGTTACTCCATTTCAGCTGGGTAATTGCTGAAATGTGTTACACCATATCCACTGATGATTGCTGAAATGTGTTACACCATATCCACTGGATGATTGCTGAAATGTGTTACTCCATTTCAGCTGGGTAATTGCTGAAATGTGTTACTCCATATCAGCTGGGTAATTGCTGAAATGTGTTACACCATATCTACTGGATGATTGCTGAAATGTGTGACAACTCCTTCTGGCCGGTAAGGAGGTCGCTGCACCGTCCTGTAGCTTGGTATCTGCTGAAGATTTGATGGCTATGAAAAAAGGAAATATTTATATTTTTAAGCATACAACTGAATCTTTCAGATGTGACAAATTAATTAAATTGATGGTCAGTTTACTTCTGGACATTGTTTTACAGTTTATTTGATATTGCAAACTGGTTTAAAATAAAAGATGATATTCAATTTTGGGAGAAGAGTTAGCTCGTAAAATATAATAGTTTTTCCCCAATTTAATTTCCATGTATAACAGACTCTATGACACAAATTATTTAATTAGGACAAGCATCAATGCTTAATTTATAAATTATTAACTCTGTGTGCAACATTTAGATATGCAATTATAGTACAGCTCATGGTTTTTTATTTCTCCACCCAATGTAATGCAGCAGTTAATCCCCTCCATGCTCACACCATATTGAAACTTGACTGTGGATGGGAAATTATGTAGGAAATCACCGCCATAATTAAGGAGGCATGTGTTGGTAGACATTATTGACTGACTTTTGAATAACCAATACATGAAGACCACTCATTTAAAAATTGAGATGTTTGAGAGATTTACAATTCGTTACCAAATGAAGAATCAATCACTTATGTCAAGTATATATCTAGACAATACAAAATTCAAAAGAGTCTTGTATATTCAATACATGTGTGTTTAAAAATGGTTAGTCTGCTTCTGTGCGTAACTTCTATTTTTAGTCATTGTCAATGTATATAATGCATGTGCATTCATAATAATTTAAATGATGCAGTCTAACAATTATGCATCATGACTTATGGAAAGAAGACACAAGTGTCATTTCTAGGAATTTAACATTCTGACTTTATTCAGTGTAATCTGAACTAAATGATTCACTGACCTGATGAAAGGAACACCTATCAGCTTCTCTTACATGGCATATATTTATCCACATGTTACATGGGAATCTTAAATGGCATACATTTATCACAATGTTACAAGGGAATCTTAAATGGCATACATTTATCCCAATTTTACAAGGGAATCTTAAATGACATACATTTATCCCAATGTTACAAAGGAATCTTAAATGACATACATTTATCCCAATTTTACAAGGGAATCTTAAATGACATACATTTATCTCTATGTTACAAGGGAATCTTAAATGACATACATTTATCCCAATGTTACAAAGGAATCTTAAATGACATACATTTATCCCAATGTTACAAAGGAATCTTAAATGACATACATTTATCCCAGTGTTACAAAGGAATCTTTAATGTCATATATTTATCCTAATATTCAAAAGAAATCTCTAATGGCATACATTTATCCCTAGGTTACAAAGGAATCTTTAATGTCATACAGTTATCCCAATATTACAAAGGAAAAGCAATCTGACACAATATGAACTATTAAAAATTCCAAAGGACGAGCAATGCTATTTAAAACAGAGAAAACAGAAAACCAAATTTACATCAAAAAGCAAAACCATGTACAGGTAAAACCAGTTATAATGCGATGCTCAGGGTCCAAAGAATAACATCAAGTTAAATTTTTTTCTTCGAAAAACGTCCCCATAGAAAATGTGCCTGGAAATTTCAATGTCATCAGTTTTAACTAACCTCTTGATCACATACTGTTTGAACTTGATAGCTTTTCTTATCTTCATTAACAAATGTGCCAGCGCAATAAGTTTTTTAAAAAATCTTAAGTTAAGGCAACACGAAGCACAGTGCTGGGATTACAAAAATGCTAGGGATATAAATAATCGGCTTTTCCGATGTATTTAAGATATTAAAAAAAGAGGTCACCTTAAATTAAAAAATGAAAGTCATGCTGACATCACCTTATAAGTGGAATTGCATTATAACGAGTTTTACATGAACTTAGTATTTAAGCACTAATGGTGGTACATATGTCTACACGATTGTGCAATACACAACTTTGAGCCAGCTAGATTCTGATCCAAAATGACCCCACTTATAGCCCAGCAAGTTAACAGTGGACATTCAATAGCTGTCCATAATTAAACTGAATTAAGTTTATTGTTGAAATGAATAATGTGGGGATATTTTATCCTACTTCAAGACTAATTAATCTTAGTATCTGAAGATTAAGTTGCAATCACATAATGCTCAGGTATTTCATTTCCAACAAAGTAGAAACACATTGTACAATCAATTATACCTCGCTCACTTGCACTCTCCTATTTTGGTCTAAAATTGTAATGTACTACCAGAACCCTGTATCCAAAATCAAAATCAGTCACTCTTCCTTGTGTTAAGTGAATATCTGATCCACTTAGTTACCTAGATGTGTCACTAAGCTTCTGTACTGTAGGTTGCTGTTGGCATTAAAATTGTCATTTTTCATGTCTTTTATGCAAAACAATCATGCAAAGTACTTTGCACAGGGATATACGATATCATCTTTAACTGCCTTGGTATTAAATAACTCCAACTTTCATATTAATCTCTATCTGTTTGTTCCCTCATTTTCTTGTTATTCTCAACGTTTGATTTTACATCTTTTCCCAATCAAGGTTAATTTAAAATAATGGCGTTCATTTTAAGCTACAACTCATATCCTGCAGCAAATATTTCAACTACTGCTCACAACTTACTCCTGCTGTATGCTTTTTAAACATCTCACTCACAACCTGCTCTCTCTCTCTCCATGTATTTTGTTGAACATTTTGATCACAACCTATTCTCTCTCTCTCTCCATGTATTTTGCTGAACATTTTTATCACAACCTATTCTCTCTCTCTCCATGTATTTTGGTGAACATTTTTATCACAACCTATTCTCTCTCTCTCCATGTATTTTGCTGAACATTTTTATCACAACCTATTCTCTCTCTCTCTCTCTCCATGTATTTTGTTTAACATTTTGATCACAACCCACTCTGTTTTTTGATGATCTTGCTCAAAACTGTCCTCTCTCCATAACGTCTTGCTTACAACCTGTCCTCTCTCCATAACATCTTGCTTACAACCTGTCCTCTCTTCATAACATCTTGTTTACAACCTGTCCTCTCTTCATAACATCTTGCTTACAACCTGTCCTCTCTTCTTAACATCTTGCTTACAACCTGTCCTCTCTTCATAACATCTTGCTTACAACCTGTCCTCTCTTCATAACATCTTGCTTGCAACCTACTTTCTCTCCATATTTGTTGAGCATCTTTGCCAGCACTTGGACTCTGATGCTGATGATTAGTTAAAACTCATCAAATATATGATATTCTTCATAAAGTTTGGGGGAAATGACTGCATGCATTATGAAACTACCAGTAGAGTTTACACATTTTCAGCATTTGTCAGCAGTTTGATATCACTGCTTGCTTTCTCTCTCTTAACAAAAAATTTGATAATTTGATATGCTGTATTTTCATCTGACATTTAGCTGATAATAAAACTGCCATTTCATGACATTCTATTTTTCTTGATGTTGGGACAGCACTGAGATTCTTATCCAGCCCTAGTTCTGAAATCCTTATCCTTTGCTGTTTTGTCTTCATTTCTGTTCTTCTCATAGCTTGATTTTCTTCTTCTTTCCAACTGTGGTTAATTTAAAATAATCAACATTCAATTTTACCTGCAACTTAGTATCCTGCAGGGCTGTTTCTTGTGACCACAACCCCTACCCCTCTATCTCTCTGCCCTTAATTTCATTCTATGTACATAAAATTAATTTCCACAATACTTATTAAACAATTAAATTTTTCCTACAATTAGCAAACTCTGGCTTTGTCAGCTTCTGCAGATAAAGATTTCAGTAACTTTGTTTTTAAATATATAACATTTTAACAACCAAAGAAACCATGTTTTATGGTTTTAATTATTTTGATGATTAAAAAACTGCCTGTAGTTTGGATAAAACAAGATTTTTAATAAAAACAATGGGAGAAAAAAAGCACCCTCCCCAAAATGAAAGTTTGATACTTTAAGAGATATATAGTATTATGAATTTTTTTCGCATCATTGGCATCATGCTCATGTAATCTAAAATTTAATGGATAATTACATAGGTAACTCAGTGTCTCAAAATAGTACCCATGAAAAATATCCCCATGAAAATAATATCCCTGAAAATTATGCTCATAAAAATTATACCCATTAAAATAATATCCATGAAATGTATAGCCCTGAAAATCCTAACTGAAATAACACCCCTGAAAATCATACACATCAAAATTAACGGATTCAATGGGTTCACAGTTCTAACATAGGAGAAAAGAATCTTACAATAGGTTCAATTTCTGTCCTCTGACCATATTGAGTCAGAGGGTTAAAGTTGTCATCTGGTTCATCATCCCCTCCTTCCTCATTGTCAAGGAGATTCATCATAGAAGGCGCTGTCTGCTCCTTCAATCTGGGAAAGCTAAGGAAAATGGTGACTACTGGCAGTGTAGAATATGTGAATATGAAAGAAAATATTATCATCTTCTCTAGATATCATATCATATGTACCTTTATGCACTTGTAACTTTTTTAAACTTTGTGGGTTTAACGAGTCCTTCTGTAAATTTCAAAAACATCAACTTTTAGATAGGTCAGTATGTATCGTTTTAACTTGGTCTTTAAACTTATAAAGAAAAATGGTTGATTCAGATGATGACTGCAGCTATTACCAATGTAAAATAACATAATTTTGCAACTGCATGTCCAGTGACCCTGAACTTCGATATCTCAGACTCAATAGGGGTCTGCCCTTTCTTTCTCAAATGTATTGAAACTCTGAAGATGCTAAATATTTTGGGTAGGAAAGCTGACTTGTTACATGGAGTCCCAAACCATTTGCTAGGGCCATATAAATAATTTGGGTAGGAAAGCAGATCTGTCATGTTTGTTAAAGTCATGTTTTTTTTTTTACTCTTTGAATTTAAATTTGGAAGCAGTTCAAAAGAAAAGCACACTGGGTTATTATTTGATTAAAAGCTAATAACATAAAAGAATGCGTTTTTAACAAATTGAGTAATGCATGATACATGTAATACAAACAAAACGGCAATGTTTTTGGTACTTTAACAGGGCCAGAGTAGCAACAGTCAAATCCTATTTTACCAATGTGTCAAAGTTGCTTTAAAAAATACTTAAAAATTTCAAATGTGGCAAAAAATGCAGAAACTTAGACATAGTTTTTGTTCAGATACACTAGTATATCACTATAATGTATGCTTCATAAAAAAGTCAAATTTCTCCACTGACTGAGCTAATAAAATGCAAGATGGCCTCATTAACTGGTGTGGACCCAGCTCATTACTGAACCTATCCAAGGGCTTCATCATGCATTGTAGGTTTGATCAAAGTCAGATCCAACATGTGGCTTCAGAGTGGTAACATTCTCAGTCAACCTTTACAAGATGACCTCCTTTGGGCCTTGGATCTTTCCTATTATCTTGATGATACAAGACCATATACTAAGTCTGATCAAAATTATGTCAGAAATATGGCTCCTAGAGGGTAAAAACATGATATGGCTCCTAGCAGGTAAAAACTCAATATGGATCCTTAACGGTAAAAACTCAGTATGGCTCTTAGCAGGCAAAAGTTCAATATGGCACCTTAAGAGTAAAAACTCTGTATGGCTCCTTAAGGGTAAAAACTCGATATGGCTCCTTAAGGGTAAAAACTCAATATGGCTCTTAGCAGGTAAGAAATCAATATGGCTCCTAGAGGGTAAAGACTCAAATGGCTCCTTAAGGGTGAAAACTCGATATGGCTCCTTAAGGGTAAAAACTCAATATGGCTCCTAGCAGGTAAGAAATCAATATGGCTCCTAAAGGGTAAAGACTCAAATGGCTCCTTAAGGGTGAAAACTCGATATGGCTCCTTAAGGGTAAAAACTCAATATGGCTCTTAGCAGGTAAGAAATCAATATGGCTCCTAGAGGGTAAAGACTCAATCAGGTACAAGAGGACCTCATTATTATGTTATTTCTCCAGCTATCAAAACTGTCCAAAACCTTCATGGTACACACATACAAAGTTTGATCAAAACTGGACCAAATGGAAACAAGTTTAACCAATCAGATACAAGATCATCTAATGCATTATCTTTGGATTTATCCCCGATATTGTTGAGATAAGCCCACAGTTTTAACAAGCTCAGTCAATCCCATGGATGATGACCCCATTAGTATGCATAGATCTTGCTCACATTGGAACTTGTCCAAGATACAGAGAAGATAAACAAGTTCCAATTTTTATCGAGATCAGACACAAAACATGGGCTGAAGAGTGGTAACAAGCAAATGTTGATGTACAAACACAGGACTAAGCCATAAGCTTATTACGTCATTATGGTCAGGTGAACAAATACATTTCCAGCAAATGAAAAACAAACAACCACACAACCATATGGAAGCATATATGAATAGCAACTTTAGATACTACTTCTAGCAAGAAAGTCTGCAAGAATATGGTCATCAATTAATGTAAATAATATTATGAATATTTAATCTGTATTGTGTGCTTGACCATTGTCTTTTTTGTAAGTTATATATAGGTTGCTTACTGATATTTGAGTTCAAGGTTTAACCTTGTTTACAAACTTAAAATATTCTTGAATCAATTTTTTTACTCACATCCTTAGTTTTTTTTATAAGGCCGATGTAAACAAAATTAATGTTTTCATACTTTAAATTCAGTCTGAGGAATTATTTTTAATTGTACTCAGATATAATTTGAGAGAAATCAGTTATTTAAATTGTTCATTGGAATTACAAAGTACTTATTGATATTTTGGACCAAAACACTATTCTGGGATTATTGGGAATTCATTCAGAGACATTCTGGATTATATCATTGTGATACAAGACTATTGGAAAATCAGCTTATTCAAGACTTGGTACACCAACACATTCAAGACCTGGAACTCATTCAGAATATTCTATGTTTAGACTTGTGATAGAACATACAGGATTATTTGGGATTTAATTCATGGCACTATCAGTTTCTTTTACATTTTCACTTTGTATTCCAGGGAAATAAATTATTTCTTGAATTTTACAAAACATTTCGGTTTCACTTCTTTCCGTCACTTAGTTTTAAGCCCATAGACTTGTGACAACATCTATGCCAAATCAATTTTATTTCAACTTAAATACACCTTATGTGTGTATACAAGAGAGTGATTGATTGATCCACCTGAAGGAATCTCATTCATACTGAAGCTACAGATTTTGAATGGAGGAGAACTGCAGAGCAGTGCTGAAGTGTGAGCATCATTAATCTAAACAAAAGCACATCCTCCAAGCAAACCCAAGCAGCATCTTCTGTCAAGTGTGCCACAGACTGTTCAGAGGAAATATTTGGCTGATCAGCCATTCATACACTCTGAGAAAACAAACAAGTCAGTGATGTCATGGTCTTCTTCGAACTCAAAGGATGAACAAAACAAAAAAAAACAAGTGAGAGTGAGGAATGCTAACTGAATGGCATACTGTCTGCATTTACCTAGCCAGAAATTACTTGTGACAAAGGAACATTAATAACATGATATGCACGGGTATTTTACCCTAACTTTTGCTCACTCTCCTATGGATTTAAGTAAGATCAATTTCTAAAACCGACACTGGTTGTTTTGGATCACGTCAAGGAGTGTACGCTCTCCATTGTTCTCCAGCCATAGGGGTAAGTGTTAAATTTACATTTTCATTTGATATGCGAAGCTTATTCGGTTTCTAATGTCTTATCTCGTAATAATGCATTTATTACAACGCAGATTTGAACTTTGAATTACAAGTCACTATTAGAGGTTAAAGTATTATCATATATCTAGAGATTATACAGAAACTATTATTATGACCAATTTGGTTTTATTGTAGCTGATTGTGTCTGTCGCTGTGATTGTGTCTGTCGCTGTGATTGGGTCTGTTGCTGTGATTGTGACTGTGAATATGACTAGAGCTGTCTGATGCTGTCTAAAGTTGTTTAGAGCTGTCTGGAGTTTCCAGAGTATTTAGGGCTGTGTGCTGTCGATACGTATGTATGTACGTATGTCTGTGCCACAGACGTAGACGTAGCAAAATAAAAGTGTGCTGTATGCTGTCTGTACATGTGTATACGTATGACTGTACATGTGGTGGATCCATAAAGGGTGTGAGCGGCCAATAAGAGTGTGGGCCAACCCAAAGAATCGTGCGACTGTACAAGGGGTCTAGAAGCATACATTTGGATCAATTGTTGTTCCAATTGCATTTTTATGTTCATAAGATTATTCTGAATCTTCGTTGTGTTCATAAGATCATTTTGAATCTTAATAGAGTACATATTCGAGATTATGTGAATCTCTCTTATAGTGTAAAATACTGTTTGAAGTGTATCTGCAGTCCATGAGGTTTCTTGGATCTGTACATCATATTGATTTAATATTTTTGGTTTATTTTCGATGTGTGAATGTTGTGTAGAGTGATTTGAGTAAATCGTATGTTGAGAGCATGAGAGAATCATTGTATTTTTACATCATATATTTTTCTTTATTAATTCATTCATAAATTTCCATCTTTATCACATTGTGTTTGTCTTATTCATTTAGTCAAAAGACCCACTCGGTTTCTATTCTGTGACGCATAAAACCCTACATATACCTTCACCTGAAGGAAATGGCAAACCATAATACCCAAAAACGTTTAAGGCATGGCATCAAGATAATAAGGATACGTATACCTAGATCCCTTTTTCCTCTTTGGCGTGAAAAATCTCCTAGCCAGAGCAGCAAACTGCTTCCTTGAGGCTGAAATATAAGAAAGATTTCCCATGACAATACAGTTTTAAATAACTCATCCAATGATACTGTACTTGATAGTATATTTACCATACATACTTGCCAGTAACTTGAGTCCATATTTACCATACATACTTGCCAGTAACTTGAGTCCATATTTACCACATATACTTGCCAGTAACTTGAGTCCATATTTACCACACATACGTGCCAGTAACTTGAGTCCATATTTACCACACATACTTGCCAGTAACTTGAGTCCATATTTACCATACATACTTGCCAGTAACTTGAGTCCATATTTACCACACATACTTGCCAGTAACTTGAGTCCATATTTACCACACATACTTGCCAGTAACTTGAGTCCATATTTACCACACATACTTGCCAGTAACTTGAGTCCATATTTACCACACATACTTGCCAGTAACTTGAGTCCATATTTACCACACATACTTGCCAGTAACTTGAGTCCATATTTACCATACATACTTGCCAATAACTTGAGTCCATATTTACCATACATACTTGCCAATAACTTGATTGTATATTTACCATACATACTTGCCAATAACTTGATTGTATATTTACCATACATACTTGCCAATAACTTGATTGTATATTTACCATACATACTTGCCAATAACTTGACTGCATATTTACCATACATACTTGCCAATAACTTGACTGCATATTTACCATACATACTTGCCAATAACTTGACTGCATATTTACCATACATACATACTTGCCAATAACTTGATTACATATCTACCACACATACTTGCCAATAACTTGATTGCATATTTACCATACATAATTGCCAATAGCTTGAGTCCATCTGCAAACAACATGCATAATGTGCTGGCAGATTAGGGTCTAAGTTTCACTAGTTCTACCCTAACAAACTGCACAGACCCAGATCTGCCAGCATAGTAAGTGATGGCAGATCTGGGTCTATGCAGATGGATCTGACTTGCATAAGATTATACACAAAAAAGGAAATAATAATTGACTGATATATGAACATGGATTTTTTTCGAAAGTTATTATATCTGATCTTACTGTCACCAGACACTCCCTCAAACTGTCATCTTCTATGTGTTTGAAACAAATTCTATTTTTTCAGACATCAGGAGTGATGCAACCCTTCAGTCAGCTGTTGTTGTTGTTGTTGTTGTTGTGGGGTTTAACGCCATTTTTCAGCACATGATAGGCTATACATGGCGGCCAGTATTATTGGTGGAGGAAGAACCCGGGAAGACCCGAAAAGAACCACCGACCCACGAGAAGCTACTGGCAAGCTTTCTCACATACCCACATATTGGCTGAATCCGAGACTCGAACCGGCGCAGACAGAGGTGAGATGGCAGTGATCCGTAACGGAGAGCACTTTAGACCACTCGGCCACTCAGGGCCCCTTCAGTCAGCTGTAAATAATTCCATAAATTTCTGTAACTTTGAGACTTGCATCCCTTTAAACCCATGTACATAAGAGTTCCACAACTTTTCCTCTTGAATCTGCTAAATGTGTGGAAAAAATATTAAAACTATACATTACAAATATTGACTACAAATGACAATGTTTACCTTCTATGTATGTTTAGTGCATGATTCTCACTCCTACACTTAAAATAGACTTTTCCAGAAACCAGAAGAAAAAAAAAACACATGAGCAGACATGTTCTTTGCACTGAAAACTCCTGCATGGTTTGAAACACAAAACAAAATGATATTGTTGGGGACCCCTGCAACAATTAGTTTAGGAATTCAAACACATCAAGGAATTTATAACTGATGTGTTCAGAACCATTCTACTAAGATGCATAATGTGGAATAATTTATACCAAATTCTATAAATACAAAGACTTAAAACATTTTTTTTGTATTGGGTTTTAATACTGTTCTACTTAATAAAATAAAGGAGTTAATTAATATTCTGAAGGTTAATTATTTAAGGTGATTACAACACTCCCATCATTTGCAATTTGACTCCTTTTGAGAAATTATGCATCAAATATTTTTTCTTAACACACAGAACCCCAAATAATTATTAAAAACTCTTCATATTTCCTAATCATGACCATCCAAAAATAAGAGTATAGAAATTTTTTTCAGTATGAAAATATAAGAAGCTGAATCAATAATTTAAAAAAAAAATGTTTCTCACCAATACTCGATTAGTTTCTAATGAATAACGGAAGGAAACTACACTGAATAAACTAAGCATAACGTAGCTGATTCGCCATCATCAAAGTTGACTTCAAAGACTGCATTTTGATTGAAAACTTTCTATTGTGCATCTATGTATCTAGTTATATAATTACACAGTTTCTAAGAATCTGAGCTAAATGCGATTTTTAAAACAGGTCATGCAACTGTAAAATAAAGGTCATTGTGACCTACTTGGAAAATATTTCCATGTCAGTTAAGTTAAAACATGAATTCTACAAAGTGCTACATCTGTTTCACCACTGAATCATCCTAAACCATAACCTGACCTTGATCTAAATCTGGACCAAGTTTCATCTGACCTTTCTTACCATGTTTAAATATCTGGACAGTCATGTTGGGATGAGATTTCAGCATTTATTCCCTTCAGTGAGAAGATTTTTAAAACTAAATTATGCTTCACCAACAATACTTACCGAATCACATTAACATTAGGAAATTACTCTCTGCTTTCTCTGAATCCAACCCTCCCAGAAAGATGAAAAAGCATCTTTCCATCTAGTTATCATAAAGACAAAAGGAAGTAACTGTTACAGATTAACTCCCCTTCTTCCTCAAAGGTGGTTACTTGTATCCCAGATGGTTACAAGTTTCAACCTGAATAAAACCTGTAATGGGATGCTCGAATCAGCAGGGAAAGGGATTCATAGTGTAGTAATATGATCAGTCAAGTGTTTTCTGAGAAATAAAAATTAGTTCATTTCTCCATTAAATACACTATATGATGACTTTAACATCAGAAGAATAGGTAAGATGAGGCAATCTGCCCACATCAACCTGATTGAGCATGATGAGTGCAATCCTGAAGGCAAAAACATATAACGAAGTTGTGCTGTCATCAACCTGGCCTGGTAATTTTCTGGGCAGCTACTAGTGGCCGTATGAGGGCATGCCTGAGGCTGAAGTTGTGCTGTCATTAATGAGGCCTGGTAATTTTCTGGGCAGCTACCAGCGGCCCTACGAGGTCATACTTGGGGCTGAAGTTGTACTGCCATGTATGGGACCTGGTAACTGACCAGGCAGTTACTAGTGGCCCAATAAGACTGATCTCTCCCCCTTTGTGATGCCATGTTAAGTACATGTACATAGAAGCTGGAGAAAGTAGACTGAGCTAGCTTACCAAATGTCTGCACTATGTCTTGAATTAAGACATTAAGTTCTAAGGCTAAACTCAAGTGAACTGATTATATTTTGTAAGCTGAAGTAATCATTTGTCATACCTGATCCTGTGAGAGTTCTGAGTACACCAATCTAATAACCCCCTTTAGCAAAGAGGCAGGTGCTTGTGGGGGTCATGTCTTACTTTCCTGCATTAACTGGTTGGAAGAGTCGTTGATGGCTGCATTGATCAATTGCTGTGGATCTCAGATAGCTTCTAAGTGTGTTCTGTGTGCCGCAGCCTTGCTGCGCTTGACATGGCAATCAATGAAAGAGGGCAAATGATTATTTGTTCATTGCCTTTTGACAGTAACCTGTTCTAAGAAGCAAAACCAGATTGTATGATCAGAATGACTGAAATGTTAGTAAATGTAGTTACAAAGACAGCACATGCATCTCATTAACCCTGACTATGGAAGCTAGATATCAAGAAGCCAACTCGTATGATAACTGCTTCAGCAAGCTGTAAACAACGCTTCAAGTTCAGACACATCAAGACCCAGAGGAGGTTTCATTTTAGAAACAAGGTAAGTGAGCCTGACCTGGGTACAGCAAGTCAGAAAGATCCTTGTTGCGGATGATATCATATCTTCCATTATGTCTCAACAATGTCCGAAATATTGAACAGTATTTCTTGATTATGTCAGGGGCATCAAAGAGGAAAAGTAGTTAGCCAATAGAAGGAGACAGGCTGAATGTGGTATGTCATCACTAATGTAACACCAGTCATGAATAGGAATAACATCAACCAGCCAAATAGATCGCAAACTCAAATGACGAAGAAAGAATGGAGAAATCACTCTAATCTAAATAAGGCATTTGTCCTTTCCATGATAATGAATTGGCCAGGACTCTAAGCCTGCCCAGAATGTGTTTGACAATTATGCTTATTTGATACTGAGCACACAATCAAAGGGTACTTCCATACCATAACGCAGAGATTCATTGCCCCCACCCTTTGTTTGAAGAGGTAGTTCACAACAACAGAAAATTATAAGAGACATCCTTTGTATGTGCTCCACCCAAACCCAGGAGGCATGAAAAACAGCCTTTGTTTCCAGGTGAATGGTGTGTAGAACTTCTGTTGAAGTGACCACTTGACACTGACTATTATTAAGTCTGGTAAAAAGTATAAGTCCCAGCCTGACCAAATGCCATCTGTAAAGATTTCAGCTTAAGGGTCATCTAAAGGTATTATCTAGACCAGACACATCCAAGTGGTGAACAACAGAATGTGATTTTTACACAGTGAGATGAGAAAGTTGCCAGCAGATGACCTGCTGAAACAAAGGCCCTCAAATTTCTGGGGTTACAAGCCTTATCCAAGAGATGCTTCAAAATTCTGACAATCTTTGCAGACTGGCAAATTTGGAAAGATGGATCCGCATCCCATTCATCAGAGTGTATCAAGGTCTCAACGTTTTACACAGTATTAAGTGCCAGAGAAGAAAGGCAAACAAAAAGCAGCAAAATTCTATATATTTCTCCTATTGCCACCTAAACCAAAATTCTGTCCTTTCCATAGTCAGATTGGAATATTGACAGAAGTTTGTGTCATTCCCCTCATTGATGGTGTTGTCATCCTCCAGCCCATTGTGCATCCGCAAAGGTAAAATATTGCATGGCAGTAATTATGGTCAGTTCTCACCATGCATAGCGTGGGCCCTACTTGCCTAGTAAGTCAGCAGTGCTGTGTTCAGCATGGAGGATATTAGATCAAGGCTGGCTGAGCAACAAAAATTATGAGATCGGTCTGACACAATGTGTTGGCATGTATCTGGTGGGCATATGGGACTGGGGAAGTAAGCTGAGTGTAGTCAGATGCTGCTGTTCAAACTGTCAACCAGCCAGAACATCGTATGGTTCAGGCCTAGCCCGCCAGTGAAATCAGAATGTAGTTTCAAAGGCAGTGCCCAGCTTCAAAGGCACTATGGCCATGCACAAGTGTGGTGATGGAACTTATGCCACTGGGATGCAAAAATGGGCAAATTATATGGGGTACTTCTTATGATTATCTTCTGCAACTGCAAAGTGCTTGCATTTCTCGCATTTGCCTGACATCTTCAAGACGACAGAGACCGCTCCAGTGCTAGACATCACTATAAACTACCACAATGCAAAGGTTGTAGCGATGTGACAGAAAAAGTGTTCAAGCTACATTAAAAATCCAAATCACACACACTCAAAATGACAGAAAAAACAAGTGAATATAACAAATATACAAATGCTATCTGATTAGGTGAACTCACATTACTGAGTTACTGAGGAAACTTACAAAGGAAATACATAATAAACCAAAGTTTACCCACAAATTTAAAACATGAGAATGAAAACATCAATTGAATTTTACTGATCAATATAACTTGGACAAGAATGCCATGAACACACTGATTGCAGACAACACAAATGTTGTCCACATGTCAACCTTCTGACTTACTAAACCATTGACAAATATTGCTGGACGGTCTAAAAATTCCACTGGACTTTGGTGGCACTATTAATAGTCTTTTGGTGAAGACTTAAAATGGTAATGTCCAGAATATAGGTACCCCCTTGTTGGGGCAAGAGAATGCATCTGTAGGAGTTACTTCCCTTTGTCTCTGTGCCTTACAGATCAAAACAGGGTAACCCAAAAATGTAACATTTGTAGGACACACACACACAGATATATATATATATATATATATATATATATATATATATATATATATATATATACACTATAATTATAGAACTAGTTTTTTCAGTTTCAGTGCGGATCACATATAAAAAAGCTATATGGGACCGAAGTTGGATCATTCTAGACTAAAATATGCCTATCAATCTTTTGAAAATTGCTGGATTTGGAGGTAACGGATTATTTTCAAATGTTAATGTGATCAGGTTATATATTCAACAAAGAAATGTATTTCTACCACCAACAAATTTTAGGACTTCTAATCATAGGTCTCCCATTAAAGCTGGTCGTCATGAATCCCTTTCTGTTAAGAGCACAAATTAGGTGAATGAAAAATTCAAAGGTTGTTCAGTTGTCTTCTTAGTTTCTGTGTATGAGAGTATGAATTATTTTAATTGTTTTCAATTTCTAAAGCAATGTGCAGAAATACATAACTGAACATATGATCAACCTTAAAAAGAAAACCAATTCAACTAAATATAAAAGTTATTATAGTGTTTCATGCAATTTTTATTATTTAGGCATTCACAAAATTTCGCAGATTTTAGAAAAAGTTAAAATGGCCAAATCTCCTAAGCATACATGTTTTCAATGACTTCTATATATTTTTCTTCAACCCTGTGAAATTCTATTTGTCTCCCAAATTTTGGAGGGCATGGGGACAAATTGGACCCTCCTTTTGGAATTCTGGGTAGCCTGGCATTTCACTGTATTAACTGATCTCGGTACATGCCTTACACATGTAATTATTTCAAAATTCTTCTACCTTTGCCCATGTGTTTAAGCTGTCCTCTCAACTCAGCATCTTCGTCTTTATCCTTCTCTATGGGAGGTATGGACTGACTGAATGGAAAAGCTTCTAGAGTTTCCTGCTTGTCTTTGCCATATCCTTCCACTGCTAAAAGGAAGAAAAAAATCTTAATGAAATAGCAACTCTTTGACGGTCATACACACTCTACTCAAGATGATGAAAACAAGATTAGCAGTCAGAATACACATGACAGGCAGACAAGGTAAGATTTTTCTTTTAATTTTAACACCAATTTAACCTCAAAGGCCCTAATGCTAATTTTATAACAAATTATTGCAATGCCTTAGTCAACATAAGGATTCTGCAAACAGCAAAGACAACATGAGGATACTGCAAATGGCACATTCAACATAAGGATACTGCCAATGACACAGTCAACATGAGGATACTGTATATAGCACAGTCAACATAAAGATACTGCAAATAGGACAGTCAACATAAGGATACTCCATATGGCACAGTCAACATAAGGATATTGCAAATGGCACAGTCAACATAAGGATATTGCAAATAGAACAGTCAACATAAGGATACTGCATATGGCACAGTCAACATAAGGATACTGCATATGGCACAGTCAACATAAGGATATTGCAAATAGGGCAGTCATACTGCATATGGCACAGTCAGCATAAGGATACTGCATATGGCACAGTCAACATAAGGATACTGCATATGGCACAGTCAACATAAGGATACTGCATATGGCACAGTCAACATAAGGATATTGCAAATAGGGCAGTCAACATAAGGATACTCCATATGGCACAGTCAACATAAGGATATTGCAAATAGGGCAGTCAACATAAGGATACTCCATATGGCACAGTCAACATAAGGATATTGCAAATAGGACAGTCAACATAAGGATACTCCATATGGCACAGTCAACATAAGGATACTGCAAATAGGGCAGTCAACATAAGGATACTGCATATGGCACAGTCAACATGACGATACTGCATATGGCACAGCCAACATGAGGATAATGCAAATGTCACATTCAATGTAAGGCTATTGTAAATGGCACATTCAATGTAAGGATACTGTAAATGACACATTCAATATAAGGCTATTGTAAATGGCACAGCCAACATAAGGATACTGTATATGGCACAGCCAACATAAGGATACTGCATATGGCACAGCCAACATAAGGATAGTACAAATGGTGCATTCAATATAAGACTACTGTGAATGGTTGTTGTTGTGGGGTTTAACGCCATTTTTCAGCACAGAATAGGCTATACATGGTGGCCAGTATTAATGGTGGAGGAAGAACCTGGGAAAACCTCGGAAAGAACCACTGACCCACGAGAAGCTACTGGCAAGCTTTCTCATGTACCCACGTTGGCTGAATCTGAGATTCGAACAAGAGCAGACAGAGGTAAGATGGCAGTGATCCGTAACGGAAAGCATTCTAGCCCACTCGGCCACTTGGGGCCCCTACTGTAAATGGCACATTCAACGTAAGGCTATTGTAAATGATACAGCCAACATAAGAATAGTATAAATGGTGCATTCAATGTAACTCTATTGTAAATGGCACATTCAACGTAAGGCTATTGTAAATGGCACAGCCAACATAAGGATACTGTAAATGGCACATTCAATGTTAGGCTATTGTAAATGGCACAGCCAAAATAAGGATACTGTAAATGGCACATTCAATGTAAGGCTATTTAAATGGCACAGCTAACAAAGATACTGTAAATGGCACATTCAATGTAAGGCTATTATAAATGGCATAGCCAACATAAGGATACTGTAAATGGCACATTCAGTGTAAGGCTATTGTAAATGGCACAGCCAACATAAAGATACTACAAATGGCACATTCAATGTAAGGCTATTGTAAATGGCACAGCCAACATAACAGTTATTTCTTTTACTGTATTTTCAACTGTATATGTTAATCACACATAAAAAGACATACACAGACATGGTTCCTACCATACTTCAAGGTCAATCTTCACCCATTTATAATTTCTTTTTGCCCTATAAGTTTCTTATAACTGCTCTGTTCTCGGTTCTTTCTTGTGCAAGGAAACAAAACACCAAAGATAGTAAGTTTCTTTGAAATCAGCTACAAATTCTGTTATCGCTCAGAAATTTAATGCAAGAGCAAAATCAATGTTTAGTAACACTGACTTTATTGTTCAAGCTACTGACTCCCAAATTGATACAACTCTTCTTAGGTAAAAGCCTTAAAACATATTTACCAGGTTTGTTTTGTAACTGATTGAAGAAAATATTTAGGTCTGGTCTGGAATAATATGCTAAGGTCAAATCTATTTCAACAATCAGAGACCATGACCTTGAAGGTATGTCCACCAAATCAATAGGGGTCTTTCTTGGACAAAGGGGAATGCATGTATAAGTTTTACACAAGTTTTCTGGAATTAAATGCAATTACCAAATTTAGTTTTAGGTACAGTGACCTTGACTTTGGGGTATCTGATCCCCAAACTAAAGGGTTCATCTTGCAGTGAGGGTGAATACTTGTACTGAATTTTATTGAAATATGTAGAACTTTACATACATACATACAAACTTTACCCACCCCCACCGCTACCCCTGCCAGTGGCCAGCCATTTTTTATGGTCAGAATCGCTTTGCACCAATGAGCTGTGTTCAAAAGTAACCCTAAAAAATGGCCACCCATCTAACATGACAAGCGGCCAGCATATTATTACAAAAAAAAGTAAAATTTACCTCTCCCAAGCAGCCATATTTTACTTTAAAGGTGTCCTGAACCAATATTTAATTCATATGGTAAGGTAAGAAATCTGATTATGATTTCTGTTTCCTGATGTCCGGTTTTTGTTACTGAAAGTACATGTACCACTAAGGTCAAGCTCATAACATGGTCAGCATAGGCTACATATAGATTTTGTTGATTAACAGAGTGAAATTTTAATCTTAAACAAAACAGGGTACCAGACTGAAAAATCATGCGAGTGCATGTAGCATGACTTCTTTTATAAACAAGTATTTCATCTATTCTACCAAAGTTTTGTTTGCATAATTAAATTGCAGTACTGTACAACCAACAACACAGGAATGAATCATCACTAAACTTTAACATGTCATCACATAAAAGAACAACTATACTTAGAAGAAAAAGTAAAGGTTATCTGACTCACTGACAATGGGGAGAGTTCAAGAGTTCTTGACCCAATTAACAACATCATAACATGTAAAGAGAATATTCTGCAGCAGTGGGAAAGTGGAGTAAATGGAACGAGAATGATTCTAAGTACCAAGTGATGTTTGTATTAAGATTTAAATAATGTTTTAATATGGATTTGCCATGTGCGCACCAACAACATACCACACATAGCCTTCTTACTACATACACTTCTCACAAACAGACAGCCACTTTCCCCATGCAGAAGGGATGGACATATAAGAGGGGTCCAATGTATCAGTTGGAATGAATACACAGGGAAAATCTTCTTTTCCCGTGAAAGTTGTTGTTGTTGTGGGGTTTTAACGCCATTTTTCAGCACACGATAGGCTATGCATGGCGACCAGTATTACTGGTGGAGGAAGAACCCGGAAAAACCCACGGAAAGAACCACCAACCCATGAGAAGCTACTGGCAAGCTTTCTCACATACCCACATTGGCCAAATCCTAACTCGAACCCACGCTTACAGAGGTGAGATGGCAGTGATCCGTAATGGAGAGCGCTTTACACCACTCGGCCACTCGGGGATCTTTAGTGAGAGTAACCTTGACCTAGGAACTATTGACTTGTATGTCTACATGGTTCTTTCTTTGGATAAATGAAACATGCTGTCTACCCACCTGCCCATGCATATGGACTGTGGTAAACATGGTACATATACAACTTTGAGAATTATTTCCAGGAGTTTTCAATTACTTCTAAATGGTTTCATGGAGTAATTTGTCTTATGGGAACCCTCTCCATACACTACATTAAACAAACAGTGTTGTGTATCTACTCTACCTTATAAATCATCTTTAAGAAACAATCACTGTTCTCAATGAGCCATTTGTCTTAGTCTCCATAATGAATTTAATTTAGAGCCAAACTAGAGCAACCAAATGTCACAGGAGGCAAGTTTTATTATTTGTTCCAAAAGTTCCACTCAAGAAATGTTTTTCTGTACTACATTCAGGTAAAATAAAAAATGGGGGGGGTCTCTTTTCTTTTTTGTTGTTGTTGGTACACTTACCAGAATCTGTCATTGGTGTCCTAATGACAGCCACCTGAGGCTCAGTTGGTGTTTTTGGTTCAAAGGCTGAGGCATGCAAACGATCTGAAAGAAAAAAAATTGCAGAATATTGTTTCTTGCAGGCTCCAGAAATTTGTAACCCTTTCCCCAACCCAATATAGCTGTTGATGTTTAAGTTAGGTTCCAAAAGTTATGAATGTAAACTGCATACATGTACAGTGGTAAATTAAATGAAAATTACTGAAACCTGATAACGATTCTCAGAACACTATCTCGAACCATTTTTTGGATTTAATGGTTTTACACATAAATTTAAACTCTGACTTAAGGTCTTACACATAAATCTAAACTTGGACTTACATTCTTACACAAAAACTTGAACTCTGACTTGCACATAAACATTAACTCTTGAGCTGATTCTGCCATGAAAGATATGAACAACACTCATTTTTCATGTCCAAAAAGGTGAGACAAAGAAAAATAAGCTTGAAAAATGTTTGCATAACTATAAACAGCAGTTACGTTTAGGTTTCATAAGGTAAATATTAACTGTCATGACTGTACAAATTTCACTCAAAACCTCAGCAAAAGACAACAGGGCTAATAAAAATCCAACTGTCATGACTGTACAAATTTCAGTCAAAACCTCCGCAAAAGACAACAGGGTTAATAAAAATCCAATAAACCTCTTGTCTAACAATGAGAAGCTGTAACTTAGTGTTTCTATGAAAAATGAAAATTTGTATGGTCACATGATGGTCATTGTTTATTTAGGATGGGCAGCGATGGAAACAAATGGTATGCCTCCCCGCATATAAGGATTATGGATCTGGCTTAAAAATATAACCATGATGTACACTCATGATATATATTGCTTTCTAAAACCTGGACACAAAATTGTAACTTTGACATCCATGTTATCACCATAACTGTGTAAGATGTTTTGTTTTAAAAAAAAAAAATCTTTTCATTAACCTCTTTCTAATGTCTTCATGAAGTCCTCATTGCTTCGTAGCTCTTGAAGAAATTCACCATTCTGCAGTAAAATTGCAAGTCTTTCATCTTCAAGGTACTGGGCCATCTCTGGGTCTATATCGAATGACAACCGCTTCCTGCGGCGTTCATTCTCTTTCATCTTTTCACTAAGGATGTCACAGCTCAATTCATGGTGATGGGGAAACGTCTGCAAGAAATGCGTACTTCTTAAGAATCTTCTTTCCTATAATACTGGATAAGTTTTTGTTGATATTATGTTGCATAATGTCAATGTTTAAAGCCAAGCAGATTAACTGTTACAGTATTTTGACAATGATACTTGTTAGGTGAAAATTGGTGGGAATCAACAGAGACACTTAAAACATTTCTTTCAAATGTAAGTTTGTAACAAAAAATGAAATTCTATACCTACAAAGTGACACTAATAATAAAGCTGCAAATACTAGGTGACCTTGGGATAACATTATATTGTGTGATCAGACATAAAATAAAAGGTGTGTGACAGTTCTGTCAATTTCTCCACATTAACATGATGCATAAATTACCAAAAAATGTCACTCTATATCCAAATATAATTAGGCCAAATACCATTAAGCCAAATACCATTAAGCCAAATACCATTAAGCCAAATACAATTAAGCCAAATACCATTAAGCCAAATACCATTAAGCCAAATACAATTAAGCAAACTGCAATTTCTCAGTTTAGTGAAACTACTTTTCATTTTGATACCAGGCTATGTGTTAGAAGGGTTTTGAAACAACTGTTTTCACTACAAAGCAATTTTTTAGTTCATAGTTTGCATTAGTACATGTTTAAAAAGAAAGCCCTGGGCTGCGAGTGGTCTAAGGTGCTTGCCTTTACGGATTACTCACACACCGCAACTCTGTCCATACAAGTTCAAGGCTTAGCTTAAATAGTGTACATATATTAAAAAGCTTGTGAGTAGCTTCCCATGGATTGATAGTTCTTCCCTGTCTTCCCCCACCAAATGTATTGGCTGCAATGTATAGTATATCTGTGCTTAAAAATGGCATTAAACCCCACAAAACCAAACCAAATCTGTGTTAAAAAAAATCAGCTTCCTTTGTGACATATAGTCAAAAGTAATAATACTTGATGCACACGATATGTCAAGCAATGTACAGATGTATTCTCAAGGTGTGAATCTGCATCAACTCAGCTCAGAGATGATTAAAAGTAAAAATTTCCTTGACAATACCAATTTTTAACCAGTCAGGATAAACAAACAAGTGGTTTTTCTGGACTCTGCCATTGTGGTTAACATACTGGAAGTCAGATTGGGACTGTTTCCATTTAGGACTAATCAGACATCATAAGAAGTCCATGCTGATATTACCATTTATGCAGAAGTAGTGAGGTGATTTTCATGATGTCAACACAGTGGCCATATTGAATGCCTGAGTAGCACTAATTTCATTAGGACCTACAAGACATAATAAGAAGTTGTTTAGTAGGAAGTCTCGTGCTGATAAGTGGTAAGATTTTCAAGTGGCCATACTAGTTGTGCAATTGGTACCATTGTCATTTAGGACCAACAAGACATCAAAGTCTTCTGTTCAAAACTCAGAGGTCTCGCTAGGATTTTAAAACTACAAGTCCAGGACTTCTAATTTGGGAAAAACCAGCAAAAGTTGCTGTCCCCTACCAGAATCATATTGGGCATACCTGAAGTGGCTAAATTTCTAGATGAGTAAAACCAGTGGCTGCCACTGAGTTTAATTTTCTAACTTCTTTACACCACTGACATATAATTGTTTGTCCATTAGAGTGAGAGTGAATTATGTCAAGCCAAGGAAAGGTCTTATTCCAAGCTCTAAGCTGGGCATCACACATAGTGTTCAATGAGAAATTAAAGTCCCAGCAACTTCAGCACTCTGCTGAATCTCATTACAATCTTTGCCAATTTGCCCTTTAACCCCAAAATACTTAACCAAATTTGCAAACAGCATTTAGTTGAACTCTCAACACATCTTGATTTCGAGGTCACATGCACTACATATTCAGCTGGAAAAGAACACAATAATGAAAGCTAAATTTATTCATTGGATGTACTCATATACACAAGTACATCAATGGGTCGTTCTGCCTCTGAATTTAGTCAATGTAAGTATCAGCACATTTCCCCACCACACAGCAGCTAGTCAAAGTCTTTGAGCTTTCCGCCAAGCTAATGGGTCATGTTCTTCTGATGTACTCTTGCAATGACAACATGTACTTCTGGGGACCTTACAGCCACTGAAATCTGTCATTGTAAATATCAGCACAGCTAAAATGATCAACTGATCAACATATTTTCCTACTCAGCAGGTGGTTGAAGCAGAACTGGCAAGCCCTTGAATTCACTGTCCAACAATTGCCTGCATCTGAAGGACTCCTGCATAAGTGATTTTCTGCATCCCAGATAAAAAAATTGCATCCAAATACGCGTGATTAGGCATTTCTGAGACCTCTGCTACATGTCTATATTACTTTTCATTCAGAATGAGCAAGTTTAACAAGGTTTTCAAGATGGACACTACAATAAGAAGTTGTTTAGTGAAAATGCTATTTCTATATAACCATCTATTCAGGTGAAGTAGTTACAGCTATACTTATATTACAATACATTCAGGTGAAGTAGCTATAACTACTTTTAAAATGATTAAAATGGCAGCAATATTGGACGCAAGATTGGCACCATTTTCATTTAGGCCTACACTGGACATCATAAGAAATCTATTCATAAAGCCTCATGTGAATAAAGAATTTCAATTCAGGAGCAGTAGTGACAACAAGGTTAGCATGACGACTGCTGTGTGGAGGCCATATTGGAATCAGACTAGTACCATCTGCATTTAGGAAAAATATATATCATAAAAAGTCATTTAGTGCAACACAGTGTTGACCTGACTATGCAGTTAAATATTAATTTGGCAACCAGTATAGCTAACTTCCCACCAGTCTCTGTCATTCAAAGGCTCATCTACCCAATGCACACTACAAATAAATAGCAGAATTAACAAGTGGCAATTGATCAACATTGATACAATACCTGTATAGAATATTTTGACACTGCATCATGTGGACATGTCTTATACAGTATAGTGTGTCATCAAGATTGTTTTGTACCACTAAAGGAAATGGTTCAGGTCTCGGGTTTGGCCTATGTGGGTATGTGAGAACGCTTGCCAGTAGCTTATCATTGGTCGGTGGTTCTTTCCGGGTTTTCCTGGATTCTTCCTCCACCATTAATACTGGCTGCTGTGTATAGCCTATCATGTGCTGAAAAATGACGTTAAACCCCACAACAACACCTAGAGGAAATGTACAGCCTAGACTGTACCCAAATGTATCTGAGAAAAGAGTCTGAATTGATAACTGGAAAACAGAAAGCACAACAGTTTGAGGAACAATGAAAGACAGACAGACGGACAAGGGATTTTGTAATAATTATATTTTTCTGGTACCTGCTGAATGGTAATTCTGCCAGTCATGTACACATCAGATCATCATGGAGATGAGTGCCTTTTATTTCCAAAAACAGCTCTTACAAAATCTTGCAAGTTATGTCATTAATAGTTAGTATCTAATAACCCTGATATTGGCAACATGCATCAAAAGAATCTTGTAGAAGTTGACTTTTGTGAGTCAGCAAGCTAGGCCTAATTCAGTTTCATAGTTTGGGACATGCCTACTCCATGCTTGTGCCCATTGGGACATGCCTACTTCATGCTTGTGCCCACTGGGACATGCCTACTTCATGCTTGTGCCCATGTAAAGACTGAATGTGGCAAAGTATGGACTAAGTGTAACAAGGTATAGACTAAATGCTGCAAGGTATGAACTGAATTAGAGATTTCAACATTTTCGAAAATTTCTACCAGATACGTGTCAATCATAACGGTTAGTTACTCAGGTACCCGATCAAAGGGAAATTGTATTAAATGTTAACCTGAACTGCTTTGTTGTAGGTTCTGACATGCCAACCCACAAGAGAGGTAATCCAGGTATAAGCATAATTTATTACTAATATAAGTGGTAAAAAAGCGTAATCTGAGCACAAAAAGATCAATCTTTATATTACATGCCATAATTACAGAAAATTAAATGAAAAACATACATATTTTTTTTATTTAACGTACATTTATTTTTGTTACTTACCTGGATCTGCAGTTAAAATTTTTGGTCACAAATTGGTTAAGTCCATGTGGTTTAATAGTTAATACAAGAGTATAGACACAAAAGAAGTGGATAATTTATTTATGTATAACAGTCACTTAAATTAGTGTACATGTCTATAGTAACTTTTGCAAATAGTTGTAAAGTCCACAAATGAAGACTGTTTTAGTATCCTCGACCTGCCACGGTTAATCCCTCAATGATGGTCCAGTGCAACATGATTTTAAGTTATACAATATCCCTCTCCTCTAACATTTTTCAGTCATATAACATCCAACAGTCACATGATATAGCTCATTTATGACATCCTGTGCCATCTATTTTCAATTTAGACTGGTCCACTACATATGTAGTATCAAATTAGAATGAATCTATGACAAGTGGTTTCACATTCAAGAATCCCATCTGTTTCAAGTAAAATTAATGCAAAAATTACCATATTTACACATGTAAATTTTCATTAGATATTTTTTCAGTGTTATTAAACAACAAAGATTTCCATTGTAGTTAAATATTTCAGTGAAAAATTTCATTCTGTATAGTTGTCCATTTTTCTAAACATGGTATAAAAAGTACATGTTACGGTAACCAAGTTTTTGTGTTCCCTTTGCCGTGACAAAAATATCTGCCTTGGGGTTACCTTTAATAAAGATTGGTCATCTAGAGATCGTCTATGGCTGGTCATTTAGAGATCATTTATGGCTGGTCATTTAGAGATCATCTATGGCTGGTCATTTAGAGATCATCTATGGCTGGTCATTTAGAGATCATCTATGGCTGGTCATTTAGAGATCATTTATGGCTGGTCATTTAGAGATCATCTATGGCTGGTCATTTAGAGATCATCTATGGCTGGTCATTTAAAGATCACTTATGGCTGGTCATTTAGAGATCATCTATGGCTGGTCATTTAGAGATCATCTATGGCTGGTCATTTAAAGATTATCTATGGTTGGTCATTTAAAGATCATCTATGGCTGGTCATTTAGAGATCATCTATGGCTGGTCATTTAGAGATCATCTATGGCTGGTCATTTAAAGATAATTTATGGATGGTCATTTAGAGATCATTTATGGCTGGTCATTTAGAGATCATCTATGGCTGGTCATTTAGAGATCATTTATGGCTGGTCATTTAGAGATCATTTATGGCTGGTCATTTAGAGATCATCTATGGCTGGTCATTTAGAGATCATTTATGGCTGGTCATTTAGAGACTGAGAAATCTACTTCTTGTGATTCATTATTATGTGCCAGTGTAGGATAATTCAATGGAGAAGAAAGGTGTATGTCTTGTAGTTTACTGCCAAGATTTAAAACAAATAAAACCCACTAACATTTTCAGTTTCATTCACAAGATAAGTGATTGGTGACCACTAAAGGCATTAACTTTTATTATCAAGTTTCACACCTACCAGGCCCATAATGGTTTTCAATTTCCCCTTCAGTATTTTTTATTTTTGAGAATGGAAAATGTCTTCTCACTATCAGCATTAGAATGTGGCAATGACAGAACAACAATGTTCTGTCTTCAAGAAATGTCAAATGTTAGTTTTCTGTGGCAGGTTTTTTAAGGCTGTTGACTGCTCTTCAGTATTCCTTCAAGCCAAGTTCATCCTAAGAAGAAAGTTTCAGTGTCAGACAGAACACAAGATGTATTCCTGAATTTCTTATTTCTTTGTCACTGCTATTTTTCTTTACAGTAAGTATTGGGTGAAAGCTTACGTGTCTGCATTTTGACATAACTAAAATATATCAACTTCCCTTAAACATTCCTCTATAAACACCTTCGGCAATGCAAGAACAATTCAACAATACAAAAATATACAGTCAGCAGATCTCTATTCAGAGACCTGAAAGCCATCTTGAACTACCTTTGATCCCTTTATTACTTACAACATCTCATAAAACATTCCACATCTGGCCTCAATTCTTGCAACTACAACAGTAAAGTAATCAATTAACGGCTTTTGCGTACACATGTCAACATTTGTAACCTGATTACCACATATTTGATTTGTACCCATATTACATTTCCCATCTCCAGCAGACTGCTTCCCACTGGATGCTGTAATATGGGGATAATATTCACAAATATACTAATGATTTTTGTCTTAAAAAAAATAATTATTTTTTTAAAGTACTAGATTGTAACTATATTGTATGCATAACAGATGGCCTTTCAAATGAAATTTTGCCCTACCACATGCAGGATTGCAAACATGTTGATGGGCAATCAAACAAATGTTGATATATTAATCAAAAGTTGAATCCAGTCAAGTCATGACTGATTCCCTCTTCCTCTATCATAAATATCAAACAAATGTTGATATATTAATCAAAAGTTTAATCCAGTCAAGTCATGACTGATTCCCTCTTCCTCTATCATAATCATCAAAGATAACCTCAAAACAATCTAACATTGATTCAGATATGTCCACCTAAGTGTGACATCAGTGACCCGAGGCTCTGCTCAGTTTACACTGATTTAGAATAGGGGCCAATAGGTGGAAAATAGTAGTCTATCTAGAAAATATCAATCACTGGTGCATAGTCAATATGTTATGGACAGCGTATGCTCAATAGGAAATTATGCCAAAGGCAAACCAAGAGTAATTAAGTCCAATGTTCTGGCCCATATCAACACAAGTCACAAAAGCATACAGCTTGGAATTTCCATGCATCAGAAATGGGTAACATTTAAATTCCATGTGTTGAAACACAAGGGTATAAATCTATGAAAGTCTTTGGGAAAACCCAATGTCAATATGACCATCAATTTGGGAGTAGTAATATTTTCATTATGGTTGTCAAGGTGGCCAAAATGGATGTCAGATCTGCATCATAGGACCAAGTACATATGATAAGTAGTCATCTGGTGATAACCCCATGTCATATGACTATTTGTTCAGGAGAAGTAGTGATAATCCCATGTAAAATGACTTTTTATTCATAAGTAGTGACAAGATTTATAAGATGGCTGCTTCAGAGGCCCTATTGGATGTCAGATCATATCAGCACCATATTTCACATAGATTCAACCTGAAATCATAAGAAGTCTTTGAGAGAAAACCTATTTTGTTTCAGAAGGCCATCCATTCAGGTGGAGTACTATTAACAAGATTTCATCTTGGCCATTTGTGGTGACCATAAAGGTTGTTCAATTAGCACCATTTTTATTTAGGACCATCTAGACCTTGGGATGAATGTGTACATACAATTTCATAGCAATCCTCCAAGTAGTTTACAAGGAACTGTGATAACAATCTTGTGCTAACAGAATGGCAAACAACAGAAAACAAGCCATCTCCTAAGCTCTGCTAGTCTATAATACATAGAACTAAAATTTACCATTGGATGCTGAATTGAAGACGACATTGTGCGACTTCCATCATTACTTCTGCTGTGTTTTTCTCGTTTCTTGCTTGCATGTTGCTGTGACGGCAATTCCTCTCTGACTGGCCCTGCATCAGAGGACTTTTCTGCCATACTCAATGTTCTGTGAATCTTTTCTGCTGATTTTGATTTTCTTCCCGACTTACTTTGCTCCTTCAAGTCTCTTGAATCTTTTGCTGTGACACTTAAAGATTTGGACAACTTCACTGATCTTCCTTTAGATTTATGAACTTTTGGTTTTTCATCCTGTATAGGGGTACTTGTAAATGTGGACGAGTTTGCATGCCACACACTAGAGGTTGATGGAGTGTCAAGTCTTAAAAAATCATCTGGTAAAGTCCCAAGCATTGGAGGATTCCAATTTCTAAACACAGTCTTCCTTGCGGTGGATGAATTATTACTCTGTATACTTTGATCACTGAGTCTTCTACCTGAACTAGTTTGTCTTATTACAGGTGAAAAGGGCATTTGCAAACTCTTGGACTCTGTGTCTGTGTCTGAAAACGACAGCTCATCACTGTCAGGAAAATCTGAAGATTCCTTCGATTTCAAGTTGTGGGTAGGTTGTGACATGTGAGAAGAAACTGGTGTGGTCCAAATGCTTTGTTTCTGCATGGCTCGCATAGCTTCCGAGTACGAAGGTGGTGATTCTTCAGATTGCCTATCTCTGTCTTCAGACTGCAAACAGTGTTCCTCATATGACTGAAGCTGAAATAATATAGGTTCGAACAGATAATCTGAGTTTCATAATGAGCAAATTTTACTGTAAACAGGTCATACCACTATAGTCAATTTGCAACTATGGGTAGTACATTAACTGCGTGACTTGGTTCATAGGTAACTCTTCAGCACATCTGAATGCACGAAGTGAACCAAATGACATTCAAAAATGGACTCCGTTTGTATGCTTATTGATGTAATTTTACATTTGTGGACTTATAACCTGATAACTCAGGTTATTTTATCAGCAAATTAAATAATAATATAACAATAGTACCTGGATAATGCAGTGGTAATGTGCTTACTTTGCACCTCTGTTGTCCTGGGTTTAACCCCCAGTTTTGACTGGTACATGGGTATATAATCACCCATGCAAAGTTTGTGGTTTTCCCCACCCAAAAAGACAAAATTATGAAATCAAGTATAAAGACAGCGCTGCACCCAGGATCATCAGAGTAAAGGGACATGATGCTCTAGTAAATAAATCAATCCTCTCAATATCTCTTACGAGGCCAGTAATACTGTTAAGAATGATAATCCTTTTATATACCAAGCCAGTATGCAGTAGAGAAAATGCAATACTGGGGCTTTGAATGAGTCACCTGGTATTCTGAAACACTAGTTGCAATAAACAAATCAGGTGTTCTAATTCTAGCCAATCAAGTAATAGGATAGTGAGATCTTTCACCAGAACTAATGTCAATATTGGATCACGTGATGTTTATCTGAACTTAAGCACATCTCAACATTGAAAATTTATCAATGAACTTGACCTATACACTATTATCATTAATTTGGAATTATAGAGAATTTCAGTCAATTACATTTTGGATTATAATATTGTGACACCTCAAAAGACTTAACACATCAATGCATTCCAAACCATTGGTACATTAGCACATCTGAGCTATAGGCATGAGGGGTCAAGCTAGAATAAAATTTTAGGGAGAAGTGACTTCTCCTTTTGGTTGGACAGAACAGGGAGAAGTGAGAGCTGAACAAGGAGAAGTGGGACCTGAACAGGGAAAGTGGGAGCAAAGCAAGACACGCAATATATATATATATGTGTGTGTGTCTTGTTTTCATTCTCTTATCTGAATTATGCGATCTATTTCCCAGTATGCATATTGCAATTAACATTGGTTTTAAGCAGAGCTTTATTTTCAAGTAGAGTTTAATCTATATTATAAACACATCTGGTGCATGTTTAAGAACTATTCAGTGTATCTTGGCAATATGACTTAAAACAAGAACAACAGAAGCTATACATTCTAATGAATTTTAACTGAGTAACTAGATTTCAATACTGTAACTGCAAGTTAGAACAAATGCTTAATCAACTACCCTTAATCAAGAATTTGTGTCTTTTTACTTTCTGAAAGAACATTATCAAAAGGCTTTTGAAAAGATTTCTAAACTTGTTTGAAATAACCCATGCACAATGTACATGACAGAAAATGCACACGTCTTTCAGATCATACTGTTCATCCTAAAGTCTTTGTTGCCGATAAAACTTTACCGTAATTATTCATAGACAATACTCTGAAGAATTAAAGTCAGTATATGAATGAACTAAACCTTTTTTTAACTAAATCGACAAAGCCAACATGCAATTGCATCTACTTTTAGAAAGATGGGTTTTCTTAAGGTAACCACTCACTTTAAAGGTTCATAACAACTGTCCATAACTGATAGGATTGCTAACGTAAGATTTTATTAGATCTACGTACTTAGTGTAACATTAGGCATTGGTTAAGTAGTATTTGCTACGCTGTTTTGTTGTTTTCCTGTTTTCTTTGTATTTTCACACAAAAATTTAAGCTCAAAATACAACCTTGACCTTAAAGCATCTCTTCGAATTCCAAAACACAGCACTGTCCCGTCTATTTATGACCGACAGAATTGTATTTTAATTCTAAATCTTTAATAACGTAATATTTAGTCTCTGCTTTCTTACAGATTGTATATTTTCCTGAATATACATGTGGTTTACGAAAAGAAACAATCGAATAAAACGGTACTTCCCAGAACAAACAAACAGATTTTTATCAGGAAAATAATGTACATGTGGCAGTTAATATATTCATGTTACTGACTCTCTTCTTTAAACTCAGATTGCTATTTATATAAATTTAAGTTTCGAAACACAAGTTTGTATGTTTTTATCATCAAAGGATAACTTGTGGAAATCGGGCAGTAATAGTTGCTAACTTACTCAGGAAATGGTTAATGGTCAATCAACTATCAAACCACATGCCTTTGAATGTGAAGAGTTTGTTTGTCAGTGTAATTGATATCAACACCAACTATTTAATGGCTTGAAGTATAAATTTTGCCTTGAGCTATATATATATATATATATATATATATATATATATAACACTGCAACTAACCTGGTAAAAGTGAGGGAGCATCTCAAAAGGGATTGTCATTCAATGTTCCTCTAAAAAAAAAAATCACAGGGTGAAGTTGTTTTTGCTTTCCAAACAGATGAAGGTGAAGTTTACTGTTTTTAGGCGACTTAGTCGCTCACTTTACCTGGTAGTGTGACCCCTGGGCACAATAGCATATTTAATATTGGAATTTGTTCAGATCACCACTAAAATTCATCAGGAACTCAAAACATTTGGATTTTGTAATATAACTTTTTAGATTTAATTCATAATTATGTATGTTTTTTTTTTTAAATTTTTTATTTATATATCACAGGGAAATAAATTGTTTGTTGAATTTTACAGAACTTGTTGGTTGTCACTCTTTTTTTGTTTAAGACCATAGAGTTGTAACATGAAACACTGCAATAAAGGTAGGATTTAACATGGGGTCCATAGAAAAAATGAATTAATCTTGGTACATATACAGCACTTCAATACATGTAACTTGAGACTGCAGATTTGAACTGTTGTCAAGATGAATTCACACACACTTCATGTACTCAAAATGAAATACTACCAATCAAATGGAATTTTCACCTTTTTTTTTGTTCTTCCTTTTCTTGGGTCAGTTTTATCACAAGACCGTTTCCCACAAAATGAAAATAGATTTTTCCAACTCAATTTTGGTATGTACTTTTCTGTACTCTTGACAAAAGTTTTTTTTTACTGATAATGTAGAAGTTACATGTCTGTAGAAGTTACATGTACCTAAACAGCAGTTATTATTATCATCATTATGGCATAACCATAATTTGACAATAATGTCCAAATGAGGCTCTAAAAGTTTTGATTACACTATGATTTATATTTGCATCATTACCAATTATACTTAAACACCATTAAAACAATACAGGACATCGTTTATTTGGCAGTAAATCGTAGATGCTTACATAAATATTTAATAGAACATGGTTTATTTGAAGTATGTTGCAAGGGCAGTCCTTTTCATGAGATAATTGCAATAATAAGGATTAATTGTTCATTAATCATGCTGCCTTTCTTGTTTGTTTACATAAGGCTAACCTTTAGCTTTTGTTCAGATTGGCCATGGCTAACCAGAATATAACAAGAAGGAGCATCTGGGGAAAATAAGATACATCACAGGGATTTGTCACAGGGAGAAATGATTTGTAATTTGAGAATTTCACATGAATTTGACTTAAAAACTTGGGTTCCTGACAGCACTGCATAAATGGATATGAAATGTTACGCTTCATGGATTTCTATGGATTTTACCACACAAAGACAACATGTAAGTTGTAAATTTATTTGTAACATATTCCACTTAATAGTACTGTTTTGTCTTTATCTATTTATCCATCCACCCAGTTTTGCAAGTTCACTTTTACAAAGTGCAAGACTGACAACAAATCACCCTTTACAAAAAAAAACTGATTTGCAAAGTAAACCTTTATTTATTGGAGGGTCAATGAACACTTAGCATTTTGCAGCCATAGAGTGGGGGGGGGAAGAGGGCACTTATAGTGGAGTATCTGCATTACTTAAAAGTTATCTGTAGTAATAGTTGAGAACGAACAAAACCTGAATGATGGTTTAGAATGAATTAAAGAAAATATTGTATAAATCTTTGACATCAAATCTATGGGCTTTAAAGCTGATACACTTGGTTGCAAATAGCTAAATTTTAGTGACCTGACTAGCAGTGGATTTATCTGTCCCTAAAGGTGGTACAGTGCACTGAAGCTACAAAGCATTGCACTTCTACAGTGAAATACTAATTATCTGGATGCCAACTATCATGATTACTTACAGCCTTGTCTCCCTTACATTGCTGCTCATTAAAATGTAAAAACAACTAATTTTTTGATCCTGGCACAAAAATGGAAGAGAGGAACAGATATCAGAAACAGGTACAATTTTACATGATCTCTTGCAATTATACTTACAACAGCATTATAAATAAATGAATTATCTCCCTCAAGTAACAATAATGATATTAGGACAGAGGTGAGACAAAAAGTTTATGTGAGTGACACTCTGACAAAATGTAATCTGCTGTACAGAAATCCCAAGATGTTCAAGCCTAAATGAACACACATAATGGTCTTATCAAAGCCTAATAAACACACATAATGGTCTTATTAAAGCCTAAATGAAGACACATAATGGTCTAATCAAAGCCTAAATAAAGACACATAATGGTCTTATCAAAGCCTAAATAAGCACACATAATGGAATTATCAAAATCTAAATGAAGACACATAATGGTCTTATCAAAACCTAAATGAAGACACATAATGGTCTTATCAAAACCTAAATGAAGACACATAATGGTCTTATCAAAGCCTAAATGAAGACACATAATGGTCTTATCAAAGCCTAAATGAACACACATAATGGTCTTATCAAAACCTAAATGAAGACACATAATGGTCTTATCAAAACCTAAATGAAGACACATAATGGTCTTATCAAAGCCCAAATGAACACACATAATGGTCTTATCAAAGCCTAAATGAACACACATAATGATCTTATCAAAACCTAAATGAACACACATAATAGTCTTATCAAAGCCGAAACAAATGCACATAATGGTCTTATCAAAGGCATTCTGTAGTCCAAACATTCATAATTAACTATCAGTTAAAGAATGGCTCAAATGCCCTTTTCCTTTACAAAGCATCTAAAATAGGCAGAATATGCATTGGCACAGCACTTAAAATGCTAATTCAATCAATACAGGACCAGTCATAATTCAATGTACTAGCTTTAGATCAAATAATAATTTTATGTACTAGCCTTGATCCAGTGATAATATCATCTACTAGCCCAAATCCAGTGATAATTTCATTTACTAACCCAGATCCAGCGATAATTTTATCTACTAGCCCAGATATAGCCATAATTTCATGAAGTTGCCCAGCTCCAGTCATAATTTCATCTACTAGCCCAGATCCAGGAGTTCTGACAGGGTTTTATTAAAACTGTTCCTTTACTGCTTATGATGACTCTTGACAAATGATATAATGCAAAATATAAGATTACTGTGAGTTATTGGCCAATAATGGAACCTGTTTCACCACCACCAACAAAAACTAATGAAGAATTCTCAATTTAGTACTGGTTATTTAATTCTGAATAGTATATTTCCAATCTTTGTAATAGTCTCCTACCTCCAAAAAGCACAAACACCATGTTGAATTCCCTTAAATAAACCCAGCTATTGTTTACATAACTCACCATAGCCGTGTGTAAAAATGTATCTTGTTCCTCAGAGTCTTCACTGTCTATTGTCATAGTCAATAGTTGGTCAATTGTATCATCAACTGCCCCATCATTAGCCCTCAGCACTGCCTCAATAACTTCACTGTCCATTGTTGGAAACATATGTTTAAAATCTGTCATTGCTTGGGTAAAGTCCAACTGTCGTGTTGGTTTAGAGGTTTTGGACCTAGAACACGATCTGGACTGATGATTCTCAGGACTCGAGTCCTTCCCTGTAGAGGCCATGTTTGTATCCTCAGGAGACTGTAGCTTCTGCGTATCAGCTGAGGCCATTTTAAATTTGCAGGAGATGAATTATCCAATGCCAAACAAAACTGGACAAGCCATACTGACTCTTTCTCTAGGCTATGAACTTTATAAATCTGAAAAAGAGTAAAATTCATTTTCAGTGATAATAATTTCAATATGTATTATTTTGGGGGTAAAACAAATTATATATACCCTGAATAGTACATGTTTTTTTTACCTTTATGACAACCTTTTCTATCGATCTTAGCTTAATAAAAGTACTTCAAAAATTTACATTTTGGTCTACCATTTGGGCTCCATAAACATCCATCTGTTTTCCTTTGGGTTTCAATTTTAGTGAATTTAAGCTTGTTTAGGACAGTTGTAGAAAACAATCATTTGGAAACCTGGGTGAGGTTGGAAATCGTGCTGGGCAAGTAAAAATTTCTGTCACTTGCTAAGGATCTTTATAAAGAATATAATGGAAAATTACAGAATTTGGTTTCGTGACTACAGATTTAATGATTCAAGCAATCCTAGAATTTAACATAAATTTCTTTGTAGCCAGAAGAACCAGTAGATGAGGAATTTACTTCTCCTGCTGAATCTTCACTAGTACTTGCCACAAATCAATATTACAAAAATACTGAAATTAGCAACGTATTTATTTCATAACTATTCGGGGGATTTATGGAATTAGTTTTGTGAAATACAGTACATCAAATCTCAATTGTTCTAACCGTCTAGCGGGGCAAATAAATCCAAGATACATACTATTACTTCAGACGTGTGTGTGTGTGATTTGGATTTTTAACATAGCTTTAACAATTTTTCAGTCATATCGCTACGATGTCTGCAGTGTGGCAGTTTATAGCGATGTATAGCACTGAGGCATCATGCCGCAGACATGTAGCATGATGTCCCACCCAGTCATATTATCCTGACACCAGGCCGACCAGTCCTAACACTAACCTCTTAATGTTGAGCGCCAAGCGAGGTAGCTGTTAGTACCATTTTTGTAAGTATTTGGTATGACTCGACCAGGGATCGATCCCCCAATCTCCCGCATCCGAGGCGGACGCTCTAACCACTAGGCCACCGAAGCGGTCATACTTCAGACACATTGCAATCATTCAGATTTTTCAAAATTATCTATGACATCATAAGAAAGTGGACTGGTGAGAAAGGCAACTTTAATAACCCACGGACAATTGAAATTATGAAAACTACCAGTCCAACTGAAAATGTACAAGCCTTGGGCTCATAAACTAGTGCTTACTTCAAGTGTTTTCAAGAAAAGGAGACTTTAAAAACTTTCCATCTTGTTGTTCATTGTGTGCATCTGTGTATGTGTTGTCTGTCTGCACGTCTGGGAATGAAAAGTTTTCAACTATGTATGTTGGTGTACACAATGCTGCATGCTGAATCCATACCTAGTTGCTCTAATGTACACCAATCCATTATACCTTTTTTGTATGATGTTTGTTTAACTCACAGATTCTACTTTTTAGACCTACATCACATCAAATTTGACGCGCTATCCTTTAGGCAATGCCAGTCTGCTGGACATGGCCATAACTGCAGTTACTTAATATACAAGTCCAACACATTAAATGGAATTTCACTCTTTGAATGGTTAACTGAAAATGATGCCCTGTGCCTAAAAGATAAGTAACCAATGAAATTGAAATATGAATGACAGAATTTGCAATTTTACACAGCTATAGCTTCTGATGCATGTAATTGATTATAATAAAGGTGTGGACCTACAAATGAACAGGAGGCTGAAAGTCAGAATTGCAAAGCTTGCTCTAAAGTTTGTCAGAAAAATTACAGAACACTGTGGGCAACTCACTCAAAATACAGGCGAGGTGGGATCTAGATTTTGAGAGGACTCTGACATCAGGCTTTCTAATCTTTACAGCCCTGATGTATTTAAAATAAATGTATCAATAGCTCTATATATACCACTCTATCTACATTTCTACCAAGTTTATTACAAGATAAAAATTATCTCACATGCTGAAGCATTTAGATATCAGGGCAATCAATGTGAGAAAAATGACAAGAGACATACTCAGAAAGTGAGACAGAGTGAGAAAAAAGAACAAGAAGAATACTGAAAAGTCACCTCCTCTAATGGGGAAGAGAATTATATACAGAAAACATTTCCACCTTTGATTTACTGATTAATGAAGAGGTTTTAATAGCTGAAAATATAAAGTATAACATGAGCAAAGATTATGTAAAGTTCTACTGGCTACATTTAAAGATGGGGGCAGGGCTGAGGGGTATTCCCTAGTTCTAATATCAGTACCCCTACTCCTACCTCGTGGATAGGGTACTAACATGAGCATATATGTGTCAATGGAGCAAGTCTGGTGTGATTCACACCCTGCGCTCTTTTAGTCTAATATCAACAATTTGAATATATTCTTTGCACATAATGAAATAAATTGAGTAGTCTTCTTATTTAATACCGGAAGTATCACAAATCATTGTAGAAATAGTTGTAAAATCTCATTTACCTTTCTTATCTGATATTTTTGTTTAGACTGTCCGCCATATTAGTTCAAATAATGATTACTTCCGTTCTCAGCCTTGTTTGTTTGTGTGCCATATAAGGACACTGAGGCCTTATTTGGAAACGTAAACAAATCGTAGTAAAAATATGATGTGGTTTGAGTCTGAAATTCTGTGCATTAAAAGTAAACACAGTTTATCAGCAACTCTGAAATTCCACCAAGAACCCATTCACCACTTGATTGATAATAACATAGTGTAGTATTCTACACTAAATATGGTCCGGCAAGCCTTATATAGAAAAGGTGTCACAGTGAGAGTCTCACGTTTTCTGTCATGGTGGACATGGTAAGGTTAGTGTAACCATACCAATTTATATTATCATGTACGGGCATAATACATTCAAAATAAGCCAAACTTCTTTCACAACATGATTATACTTATGTAGATTTCTAAACTATGTTTTTCTGACTTAAGTGATGATGTTTTTGCTCCATTACCTCATATAGGATCAGTTCATAGCCTCAACCACAACAAATCAAACTGAGGCTATGACATCATAGCTAGGGTATTCCCATATTAATGACCAGTATATTATCTGATGCATTTATATACGCTGTCAGTTAACAATGAAAAGAATCATCCCTCTCCTTTCCCCTCCACTCACTGTAACTGTCTACATTCAGATTTTTAAACAACAAGATGGTTCTAATGTAAAGAACTCTCTTTCCAACTTTCAACATTTAAGTTTTCCTTTTCTTTCCTCTCAATAATTACACCGACTTAATTATAACATTAGTTGTTTCGATTTCTTCCATTTCCACCAGATCACTATTTTATAATATACTGTAGATATATACTACAATGTCTACAATAGCAAGGTTCAAGTCATAACACCATTTGGACATATGTAATACGTGTGTCAACTTTTGTGAAAACCTGGCTTCTTAATTATTCAGTAATGCAACCGATTTTCATAACGAAAAGGTACTTGCTAGATCGTTAGAAATTAGCACCGAGTTGTAATAACCATGAACACTAAAACATTAAATCACGTCGAGAGAAAATATATGTATATGTATAACTAATTATACCAATTAAACCTTTTGCTTCAAGTCGGAATGTATAAGAAAGAAGAAAAAATAGGTTTTTGGGTTTCTTCTTTCAAGTAACTGGCGCAAAATTTTACGAAGATACAAGCAATGGGCGCTCTAATACTGGTCATATGCTCTAATTATATTATAAATTAATATTTTTTGCCGTTCATTTGAATCAAAATCTTCTAAAATTGATAAATTTTTGTACTTTTTCGATGCCACCTGTTAAACAGTAGATAGGCCTTCCTCTTCGCGCACCTGTTCACATCCGGTCATATTCTGAGTTTCTTTTCACTCTACGTGAGGTACACCCTTGTGAAGAACCAAGAAGGTATACAAATGAATAGTTTCATAGTCTGGTACCCAATTCTTAACATTGAACGGACAGCGTATAAGACACTCATGGTCTAAGCTCCCCTTAGATCTTGTGAAAAGGTATTCTTTGGGAGGGGGTATAGCTAACTACTGAATCCGAGAAGTGTGAACTTTATTCAACAGACGATAATTATTAGAGAATATATTTTCTTTTAACCTTTGGGTATTCATTATTTTATACAGTTTATAATATGGGCAAGTTCGTCTTATTAGCCCTTTTACTACTTAGAAAACAAAACAGTTTTTGCATACTTACTTTTTCATTTGTATCCTATTCCACAAGTAATTAATGTGTAAGACATTGGTCACGGCTAATCAATGCAGAAGATATTTTAAAAAAATATCAAAATTTAGCCATTTAATTCATTAATTTCTATTTTATAACCTAATTGTGATCAGGGTGTCACAGATCATTTCATTTTTTTACGTTTCGGCTCACGTGGCTTCAATTTTTATATGCAGGACATTTATAAATCCCGATCCCTACGTAATATATGCGATATTTTAATCTGGCATGCTTAATCAGAGAACCTACATGTTTCAGGAATGGATACAATCCATCTCGTTCTTAGAAAACGGATGTTTCAATACCTTAAATTTAACTACTGGATTTGTGATTGTCATAATTTGGTTTTTACTCAGTTAAGAGCCACTGTGCATTGTGCAAATAGGAAACAACATCGTACAAAGCAGATTTTGACACTCTGAATGGGGATCCAACATTCTGATTATCTGGTTCCTTGCAAACAAAATGCAAACACACTTTGAAAATTTTCAAATGGGTAAAACGACATGAAACCTCTGCTAAATATGTGCAACGCTGTCATAAACTGTGAAAAAAAAATTGTGAAACTCGTTGGAATTAACATTGATTATCAACTGTAATTCGATTCACATGTTTAAAAAAATATATCGGAAGGATTTAAGTCAACTATCTGTCTTGAAACATAATTGTCGTAAGTTTCAACAAACTGACAATCTTATACACATTGATCCTCTCCTGTTTCATTTCTGCCCCTTAGCCTGGCATTACTGCAGTGGCATAAACACTACTAAACTTGAAAAAGTACAAGAGCTTGCTCTGAGATCTGTGCATGATGACTTCATAAACTCTTTCTTACGGCAGAAAGTCAGCTCTAAAGTTAGGGCTCTTGAGATTTTAAAAATTCTAAATAAACGTATTCCTAAATGTTTGGGTGATTTAATATGTTTTAAAACACAATTTTAAAATAGTTTAGATGTCCCAAGATATGCAGCTGCCATTCTATGGAATGTGGTATCAAATAAATTTAGAAAGCAATCATATTTTAATCCATTTATATATTTAATTTTATCCTGGAATGGTCAAAACTGTAAATGTAATATCTGTAAATACCCCCCCCACACACACACACACACACGCCATGATGTCAACAAATAATATTTATGTTAGCTTTTGTTGTTTGTACTTGTCTTATTTATGTCCTGTTACTTTCTTTCTCTTTAAGTAAGGCATAAGTTACATGGCATCATGTTTTTTATTTATAATTTAGTGCTTCTGCATTTAATTTAAATGTCAGTTTGTACCAATAACATTTTTTGGGTTGAAATTATCATAAATTGTGGTTTTAATTTATCCAGATACTAAATTCACTTTTAATAACTGCCTTTTAAAAATGCTTTGCTTGCTCATGTTTCAAGTTAGGGTCTCTGTGTTTTGTCCAATCATATCTATCATTAGTATGCTTGTTGTAATGACTTATTTGTTTTAGGTAATGTCGGTAATAAAAAATCGTTAGAGCTTGTGTTTAATTGTCACTTTAAATTATGCTGACGTTAAATACATCTTATCTCTTTTTTTATAGTTTACATCTCTCTAAACACGATATACAAGATTTCTTCGTTTTTTGTTTGTTCAATTTATTTATAATTAAAAAATAAGAAATATTAAAACTAAACATTGCAAATATAGGAAACAGACAACATACGTTTCATTGAAATGAACTGTACTAGAAACCATAAAAGGACAGTGAACAGTCTGTCACCTTGATTACATCGAGGGCGTCCGTTTGGTTTGAAACGCCAATAAGGTGACAGCGTTAGCATCCCCCACCCCCAGAAGACAGTTTGGTTGGATATTATAAATTGACGAATGAGATGACTATATTTTTAAAAAATTAATGTATTCATTGTTTTTAATTATTATTATTGAAGCTTTCGTTTTTAAACTGGGTGGAAGGGGAGTTTAGAAACAAACGGGAGGGTGTGCGAATACTGTATAGAGGTTAACACAATAATTATAATTCAGGAAATATTTGTTAAAGGCAACACATTTAATACAATTGTAAAAATTTAATCATAATTTTAATTACGATCTTTGTATGCGGAAGTTGTAGTAGATCCATAAAATAGTTATGATTTAGGATACTTTTAAATTATATTTAGATAGGGTATTTGTAGATAATCTACCATGGACCCTTGCCTGGCGCGTGTGGGTGAGTTTGGGTAATTTGTCATACTAGAACTGTCGGAGAGGTAAGAAAAATTAAAGTATATAGTAGCAGACTAGACTGATTCGGATTTCATCTGATTTAATCCTTATAATTCTCCTCAATACAAACAACATGGCTGGGTCAAGATTTGAGAAACTGGGTTCAGTTTATAGGAGGTTTCCGTTGTTAATAGACTCAGATCAAAATTATTTATCCTGTATAGTTATATGTCAGTACTGAACTTTTCAGTGTGTCCAAACCCCAATAAAAATGTGTTATTTTAAAAAGATCGCTTGTCTTTGGAAAGAACGTATACATCTTTATACTTCCCATGTCTACTCCAACACTATTGTCGGATCATACAGGATTTTCTGATTAATATTGAACACGCGCCGTTTAGCTGTTATTTACAGATGTAAAGCTGTAGCCAGTAAGGACGCAAATATCTTATAACACAATTTATTTTTAAATGTCAACATTTTTTAAAGTTTCCAATGAAAAAGAATAAACATCACTTTTTTTGTAAAGTTCATGCAATTCCCTTGATCATCATATACAAAACTCCAGTCGAACTTACTATACCTGCATTGGCTTTGATTACAAAATATATTAAGTGTATCATCTGATGTTTGATGATTATAGGTCAAATACTGGTAGTGACATGCATGTCCTTACAAGGTTACACTTGGAATTCCATTCAGTGGTAGACGATATGGGGTTACCATAAACACCAGAATGCACTGAAAAATCAAAATAATACACACCAAAATATGCATGTATTTACATGTTCTTGGTGTATATATTGGTGTATAATTCTTGTGTGTACACTGATATTTACACCAAGAGCATGTAAATACATGTGTATTTCGGTGTTTATTTTGGTGTATTTCGGTTTTTCAGTGTAATTCAGTGTTTGTAGTAAACTGGACAATATGTACCAAAATTGGCAAAACATTGCTTATGATCCTACTTATCGTACATAAATAGGAAAGCAATAATTGTTAAACTGTTTTTTAAGTCAGTAATATTCAGCATTAATAATAATATTAATAATAGATTCATTTGTAGTTTTAGATTTTTTTTGTCCACATTGCAATTAAAATTCAGATAAATTGACATCTATTTTTTATTTCTTATTTCTACTGAAGTTATCATGGATTTAAACTTAATTGGCATAAGTATATTCATTTTAGTCACTGGATCCTTTATTTTGATGGCAGTATGCAGCCAGTAAAAAGCTTGGACATTCCATGTTATCACTAAGTTGAAATTTATTTTTATTATAATACGTGCATGCTACAGTACTTCAGTTAGGTAAATGCCGTGATAATATAGGGTTGTTCCCCCATCGTACGGTAATCTGGGTCAGCTGCCATATGTGGTTTTATTTACATTTACGCGATCGGATTGACAGATTTATTTATAGGAATAGATAGAGGGAAAGTCAGAAACACTTTACAATTTGTAACAATGCAGCAATAACAGATTGGTTTTAATATGTACTGATAACAACATTAAGTACCGCGATAATACAGCTTTCAAGGCTAGTCCTACATTGTAAGACCTCGACCTAGTCCTACAGTGTAAGATGTATCAGATGTTATTTATGTTTTTGTGCCATGTCTTAGGCTTTGTATAGTGTGTTCCGATGTTGGTTGACATCAGAACGAGTAGTCAAAGTTTCAGGAATATCTCTCAGCCCATATCAACATTCTTCCACAAATTGATGTGTAATTTATATACTTACTGTGCTGTTTTTTTCTTAGTGGAATCAAAATCAGAAACTAGCAAATGGACACATTTTCATGTTCCATTGACATACATTTGAACTTATTTAAATGCAGCGGTGGTCGAACTATGCCGAAGTATGTTCAAGTAGGTTTGGGGGGTGGGGCGGGGAATGTTTCTTGAACAAAATGAAACATTGCTTACAGTTCTGGTAGGCATAATATATTCTTATTCATTTCATTAAAGAATAATACTTCAGCTTAACCTGATTTTGGCATTCCTGGCTTCTATTGCTTTCCAGCCAACTGAAATGTAGACCAACAAAACTTGAAAACAGGTCCATTTGCTTTTGTTAGAATTGGAATTTCTTAGGAAAAAGACATCAGAGTAAGTATAGTCTGACTAATACATTATAACATTAATTCATAGAAAAGCGCTGATATGGGCTGCCAAGTGTATGAGATATTCCTGAAATGTTTTTACTTTTATCATGGTGTGAGTCGACATCAAAACATATTACACAGCTGTCATTTAGGCAGTAAGACCTCAATGCCCAACACATAAATAACAGGAAAAGGTCTTACAATATAGGACTATACCTCGACCCTGATATTTATGTTTTGGGCATCAAGGTCTTACTGCCCAAATAACAAGCATGTGGAGCGTGTTCCATTGTTGATTAACATCAGAACGATAAGTAAAATTTTGAGGAATATCTCAGCCACTTGGCAGCCCATAACGGTGCTTTTCTGCAAATTAAAATATATTTTTTGGATTTATGGATTTGTCATTTTTTAACAAACAAGTATGATAAAATGTTTAATGTAAGAAGTTATTGAAAAGGGATCCATTATAATATTTGCCTTATAACAAAGAATATGTTTTAGAAAAGGGCCTTACAGTGAGAGTGTACTGTATTGTGCATCTATAAGTGTTGAAAGTTTACACTTTCTTTAAACAGTGTATTTTAAATGGGTACATACATTTTCTGGGGTGGTGATGGTAATGATACATTAATATGCCTGAGTAGTGTTACTGTCACATCTCTAAACAGCAGATATGAAAAATAATTTCTTCACCCTACTTTTCGTTCGCTGTTTTCATACTTGGAATCATTTTAGAATGCAAGGTCTGTTAAAATCAGGAGCCATTTCGCAGTCAGAGAAACCAATATGGTATGATGTTTATGCAGCCTTCCCACCCAGGTTGGCTCCAGTATATGACCGACCACTTCCAGACCAAACTGTACGACCAATTCTGTATCCTGAGGATCTCATAAGGGCGTAAGTTGTTATATTCAGCTGTTTGTAAATATATGTAATCCATTAATTGGTCAGACCGTAGATTTTAATATGAGTAATACCATACCTGTCTCTATTGATTTGCTAGTACTTTTTATGGGAGGAAAATACCCCATGGAAAAAAAATTTGTCCTCCTACTAGGGTGAACCAAAAGATTCAAGAACACTGAATCACCCCAGCAAGGTATCCCTGTGCATAATACTCATGTGTGTAGCCATTCTTCATTCATTGAAATGTTCAACATCATTTATGTAAAGAACTTTAACAACCAGTTCATGGGTCAACAAGCAAATTATTGTTTTGTGTGCTGTATTCTTAAACATTAGGAATATATCCTGATCGAGTTTTTATCACCATTTATTAAGCTCTTAAGAGTTTTTCAGCAATTGTTCCATACCTATGATGTATGGCAGTTGTTCCATACCTATGATGTATGGCTAAGCATTTGTTTTTGTTTTTCCCTTTTTCATAGCTGCCAACCCCAGAGTACAATATACTTACTGCTTATGACAAAAATACTGACTTTCAAGAATAAATACTGATTTTAAAAATTTCAATGCATATGTAACTATTTACAGCAATCATTGGTAAAGCAGGACAATAACTTTATTTAATGTCACAGATGCATGTGTTAAGTGCCCATTCAGAAGGTGCAAGAGTGCAACACACACACTCAGAAACAGGCTGTTTATAGGAGCCTTTTCCACATCATGTTTTTTTCTCAATCATTATCGATTCCAATGTACCTGCTTTTATTGATGATCTGAATTCTGTGTGATTTTTTTAATACTGAATTGTTTTTGTTCCAGCACACAATTAATCCTTTGTGATTTTTACTGTCTGGAAAATGTGGGCAAAATAACATTGCCAGCAACACTAGCAAATGAAAGAGGAAAGTTCAGTTCTAGAAGAAATTTAGTACAACATGCTTCCAACTGAATTACATCAAGGTTCTCTCTGGTACTTATAAATGTTTTGAGTTCAGTCTGTGTTGTTGATGATGAAGCCGCAAGATGACTTGTATTACCTTTTCTGTGCCGGTATATGTCATGGGTGCCTCCATGCCCTATAGTGAAATCACAATTACACAATTTGCAAGACACAAAGTTTTCTGCTTTACTAGATGGTTTCACAAATCCAAACATGATGGCATAAATGTCCTTCCTGTTTTGTTCCCTTTTTTTTGCTGGAGAAAATTCTGAATCTTCTTTCTTTTCAGCATGACTTGACTAATACAAAGACAAGATACAGTGATAGCGGTAACTGCTTTTTGCTGTTCAATATGGTGGTTAAAGACTGGCATGGTAGCCTTGATTTTGAATTAACTAGTAATATTTTAGAACCCTATATCCCTATATACATGCAATACATGTACTATCAGAATGGAACCATATGGTTGTTCTATGCAGAAAATTGCAAGGATATTTTTAATTTAATTTTATTTATTTAAAAAAATGGATTTTTAATAAGAATAAAGCACACCCATATTCAGGTCCAAAATATGGTACAAATATGGGAAAAACAGGACATTTGGCAGCTATGTTTTCTACCCTTTCACAGGGCATTAGTGTTTCAGATTTAAGTTTTTTTTTCTTTTCTAGCTAAGGCTTAGGATTTTATTTAAATTTTTCTGTTGTTGCATATTGGCAGTCTAAGGACTCACATTTATCAATATTATTGTTACTTATGAATCATTTAGTTCACCTTGCATATATTTTGAATTGTTTGGTTGTGCATAGTATATATTTAAATTTAATTTCCCTTCCCTGCATTTTTGCTGTCTTCTGCTCATCTTTATCCAATTTATTGTTCCTTACAAATGATTTATTTCACCTTGCCTATATCAGGAAATGCTAATTTTATATATGTTATAAGCAGGATGCACACTGCTTTTACACTTTATATATCATGCTTGATTATTGAACACAGGTTCATCTTCAAATTTTAGTTTTGTATAGCCATCTTCAAATTATTTTCTAATTTTTAGAAATTGTAACCTATTGGTTTGTTTTGTTAATTTAGTAGGCCCTCGTTGTCTTTAAATCTGGTTGACTTGTTTTATTGCATTTTCTGTCCTGAAACTTAGCACTCACTTATCTTGCACTTGCTGTAAGAGGACAGATGGCTGCCCCTTTTGTAGCCTTTGGTATGATGAAATCTTGGATCTCACAGAGAGTATACAGACTTGCAAAGTGAGGAAGAAGGTATTGTTTTCTTCAGAGTTGTCTAGGTTCTCTTCCTCTGAGACCATTGGGTTGCAGAGAAGGATTACCCAAGTGTCTGCAGAATACATAACTACCAAGTGTCCCATTTTTTTCCGCATTTGTCCCATATTTTGGACCAGAATACACGTGTATATTTTTTTGGCCAAAAATAGTTTGTTTTTTTACATTAAAAACAATAATACAAACTTTCCTTGCAATTTTGTTTAGAAGGGGCACTCAGTTCCATTCTGATTCAAATGTATCACATGTATATAGGAATACGGTTTTAAAATATGATTGGTTCATTTGAAATCAAGGCTACCATGCATGTATTTATCTGCCATATTGGATTTTGCAAACAGTTACCGCTATCACTGTATCTCATCTTTGTATTATTCAACTTCTAATTGTGTTGTTTTGGAAAGCAGAATGTTCAGAATTTTCTCCAGGAAAGACAAGAAAACAGAACTGGAAGGACAATTGTGTCGTCTTGTTTAGATTTGTGAAACCATCTTGTAAAGAAGAAAACTTTATGTTCTGCAAATTGTGTGTTGTGATTTCGCTATTGGGCATGGAAGCACAAATGAAATACAGAGCAAGTAAAAGCTAATAAACATCAGCTTGCTGCTTCGTCATACACAACGCAGCCTAAACTTACAACATATAAAAAAAGAGTTAACCTTCAGAGGTTGGGTCTAATTAGAGAGGGAGGGATATACCTTCTCAGAATTACTACTACAGAAATCAGTCTGTTAGCTCCACAGGAATAGTTACTGGTTGAGGTTTCTACTCCCCCAAGTCTCCCTCAAAACAAACATTGGGTCACATTTTTACTGCGGCGTGGAAATTGCACAGGGACTGCTTGAATGATCTGATTTCTCTGGCTTGGGATTTACATCATCATCTGACTTGGTGGGCAAATCAGAACCAGTTTTTGGCTGGAGTTCCCATGCATCCCCCACAAACCCCTCTTACCTATTCACATAATGCTAGATTCAGGGTAGAGCACTTCTCTTGAGCCAAAAGGACTGATTCTTTAGGTTTTATGATCCTGGGAAGACTCTACCCTCCACATCAACATCAACGATTGGGAAATAAATTTGGTGTTTTTTGGCCTTCAGGGGCACATCCACCAAATTAGAGGTTGTGATGGTCTCCGACGACGACACGTTAATGGTAACATACCTCAAGAGACAAAGAGGCACACATGTACCTTCTCTCTGCATGGGGGTTAGGAACCTCCTTTGGTGGGCAACTTCAGAAGGAATTATCCAAGTTCACAGCATTCCCAGTGGGAAGAATATTTTGGTGGACAGTCTCTCTAGGAAAGGGAAAATAGTCCTCATGGAATGGTTGTTCCACCAATCTGTAGCAAACTCCCTGTTTCTTCTTTGGGGAACTCATTTGATGGACTTGTTTGCCACCAAGGTGGGCAAAGTAAAATAATGTTTTCCCAGTTCCCAATTAGAGGGCCTGGGCAGTGGATGCTCTGAGCCTGAAGTGGGATTGTCTGTTTGCTTACACCTTCCCATGATCCCACAGGTTCTACTCAAAGTCCGCCACTCCACTGCCTAGCTCATTTTGATTGCCTCTTCAAGCCCCAGCATGGTTCAACGATCTTCTATCTGCATGTGGATCATCCCAGGATGTTACCTCAGAGGACAAACCTCCAGATGCAGCACAGGGGCTTTTTCATACACAGAAGCCCACAGATTCTCCACTTCCATTTTTGGCTCATCTGAAATTATCTCTCTGCAAAGAAAGTTTTGAATCAAAGTTGCCAGTTGGGTTATTCAGTCCTGGAGAAGATCAAAGTTTAGGTTGTTATACCTGCCATAACACAGTCTCTCACACAAAAACACAATCTTTTATTCCCAGGTCCACCAACACGGTCATGTTTGGAAAAACATGATTTTCATTAATCTTCAGGAAAACAAAAGAACAAAAAAACCCACCACTTCAGTATACATGTATGCCCATAATATGTAGCATACATAAATGCTAAACAGTCCTTCTTAGAGCTCATGTGAAACTGCTTAATACCACAATTAAAAGGCAAAGAAGTCAGGTATATGCAGCCATCATTTCACATATTGCTCAATTGGCTGACAACAATTAGGGTCATGGGTCAAGTCTGAAGACTGCTGTGGGGGAGTTCATTGTGCTAATTTGCATGTGTAAAATTTCACAAAATTGAACAACCCAGTTTTATGTGAATCAAAAGAGGTGTTAGATATATGTAGAAGAACAAAAGTTATTACACATTATTGCCTTGAATGAAAATATTTAAGCCATCTGTATTAAAGATTGTTGGCAAGTTTGTGAAGAGTGACTATTTCTTTGAAGTCAAATAAAGCACAAAGCATGATTATTTCATTTGTCAAACTAGTGTTCAAGTGTGATTCAGTTTTGAAGGTGATTTAGAAAGCTATAAGCTGTCAGGAAAGCAAGCAAAGCCCAGCAAATATAAATTTCATATTATGTGCTATTAATTGACCTACTTTTGTTAGGATGATTTTAGCCATGAAATAGATTGATTGAAGACAATAATAAGCAGTTCATGTTTCTACAGTTGATTTATGTTGATAAAGCATTAATACCCAAAGTGGACAGAGGCATTTATTGCAGCTGTATTATCTGTAAAGCCCACATTGAATGTGAAAATATTATGTCCCTACCTCCCCCCCCAAAAAAAATGGTTTGTCCCAGATGTGATGTATGTTAATTTTTCTATTGAGACAAGCATATCTCGTGGTCACAATGCATCGTATACAGTTCTGACAATGCTAGCATTATGGTCATCAGGAATAACTGAGTTCTCACCAGGATTCGCACAGAGAATCCAGCAGGGAAGTTTGAACAACAATACCTTCCAGTCTCTAGTGAGTGCAAAGATGGCAGTTACATTACCTTCCAACCACTTATTCGGAGCTCTAATGAAGTGTATGTTTTGCCATCCAGTGTATTTTAAAAATAGAATCTTGATGTATGTTTTTTATGTAATGTCAGTTTGATTGTGATTATGTGAGTGTTTGGTATATATTGCATCATCAAAGTTAGTTTTACCCCTCCAAAATACTATATTCTCAACCCTTCAGTTTGCCCCACCCCCACCCCATACAAAAAAGTAAACACTGGGCATGTGTTTTTGGTCAAATAAATAAGTTGCTTCACAATTCATCTATTTTTATTGCATTCTCAACCAATAAGTGTGCTTCAAATTTGCCCCATTTATTTTCCAGACAGAAACACCTTGATTTTAATCCTCCAGGCTTGACAAAGTTTTTAAAGCTGTCTGGAACATAGTATAATATGACAAGAACTGTTCATACTGTAGCTATGGATACAATTTATTACATGATGACTGGAACTTTCTGGCACATTTTGTAGCATCATAATAGCTGTTTTTCTGCCACATGTTTTGCCTGCTTAGAAACCTGTTAAATCAGATTCCCCATCATGGGACAAACACTGCAGTCTCAGAAATCATGCTTTAAACCCACATTAGTGGAAAAGCAATCTTGAACAGTATGAGATGTGGGTTTTTTCATTTTCAGAAAATTCAGTGCTGTATATGGTGAGCCAGACCTTGTAGTTATGTTGAACGAGAAAAAGAAGACTACTTGCCAATTGTAAGTAAATGTTGCCAATTGTAAGTAAATGTCTTTTTTTTTCTTCCAGGCACTGGTAGTACTTACATGTAGATAAAAAGCTGTAAGCATTCACACGATTTAAATAAGTGAAATTACCTTCTTTAAACACACTGGTACACATAGTGTTGTTATGCAAGGCTCTTGCAAGGCCCAGTGTCCTAAACATTTTTTGCTCAAACATTTAGGACAGTCAAGAAAATGTCTGAACATACTGGTGAATGACCACATCATTTAGGACAGTCCACAGAATGTCCGAACATGCCTGTGAATGACTGCATCTTTTAAAACAGTCCAGAAAATATCAGACTAATGCTGGTGAATGCCTGCATCTTTTAGGACAATCTAAAAAATAATTTGTATGTTTTGTATATTGTTATGATTTTAGAATTATTGGATGTAATTTACTTTACCATTAGTCTTGTGTAAGTTTCAGTAACAGAATACAAATACTGGGATGATTCCATTACTTCTGTGATATTTCAAAATGACCTATATTCCCACCCATTACATCAGAAACCATTCTGTTTATTTATAGCTAGGACAAATGTTAAGATTGCAACCAGCATATATATATATATATATATATATATATATATATATATATATATATATATATATATATATATATATATATAGTGTGTGTGTGTGTGTGTGTGTGATTTGGATTTTTAACGTAGCTTTAAAAAAATGTCTGAAGTGTGGCAGTTTATTGTGATGTCTAACACTGGGGCAGACATGTCACATGATGTCCCACCCAGTCACATTATTCTGACACTGGGCTGACCAGTCCTAACAGTAACCTCATAATGCTGAGCACCAAGCGAGGCAGCTGTTTGTACCATTTTTGTAAGTCTTTGGTATGACTCGGCCGGGGATCGAACCCACAACCTCTTGCATCTGAGGCAGATACTCTAACCAGTAGGCCACCAGAGTGGTTTTTATATATATATATATATATATATATATATATATATATATATATATATATATATATTTGCATTATGTTTTATGGTTGTACAACATTTAAACAAGGTATAGTATACAGACAAGTGCATCACAATGTTTATGAGATTTATTCATGATTTTTTTACTTTTAAAAATATTGCTTTTACCATTTTATGCATTTGATGACACTGTTTGATGTATGTATTGATATTGAGGACAGTGTGCAATGCATTTTATGTTGATGGTAAGGACACTACTATGCATGTGTTAATCATTGAAGACACTACAATTCATGTGTTGATGGTGAGGACACTAAGCAGTGCATATGTAGATGGTGAGGACACTAAGCAGTGCATGTGTAGATGGTGAGGACACTAAGCAGTGCATGTGTTGATGGTGAGGACACTAAGCAGTGCATGTGTAGATGGTGAGGACACTAAGCAGTGCATGTGTAGATGGTGAGGACACTAAGCAGTGCATGTGTAGATGGTGAGGACACTAAGCAGTGCATGTGTTGATGGTGAGGACACTAAGCAGTGTATGTGTTGATGGTGAGGACACTAAGCAGTGCATGTGTAGATGGTGAGGACACTAAGCAGTGCATGTGTAGATGGTGAGGATACTAAGCAGTGCATGTGTTGATGGTGAGGACACTAAGCAGTGCATGTGTTGATGGTGAGGACACTAAGCAGTGCATGTGTAGATGGTGAGGACACTAAGCAGTGCATGTGTTGATGGTGAGGACACTAAGCAGTGCATGTGTTGATGGTGAGGACACTAAGCAGTGCATGTGTAGATGGTGAGGACACTAAGCAGTGAATGTGTTAATGGTGAGGACACTGTACAATGTAAATGGCACAGACACTGTAGTATGCATGTGTTGATGTCTATATTGATTATGAGGGCAGTATCCAATGTACAATGCATTTGTTGATGATGAGGACACTACAGTGCACATGTTGATGGTAAGGACAGAACATTGTGTATGTTGATGGTGCATGCACAGTGCATATGTTGATGGTAAGGACACAACAATGCATGTGTTGATGGTAAGGACACAACAGTGCATGTGTTGATGGTAAGGACACAACAATGCATGTGTTGATGGTGAGGACACAACAATGAATGTGTTGATGGTATGGACACAACAATGCATATGTTGATGGTAAGGACACAACAATGCATGTGTTGATGGTAAGGACACAACAATGCATATGTTGATGGTAAGGACACAACAATGCATGTGTTGATGGTAAGGACACAACAATGCATGTGTTGATGCTAAGGACACAACAATGCATGTGTTGATGGTAAGGACACAACAATGCATGTGTTGATGGTAAGGACACAACAATGCATGTGTTGATGGTAAGGACACAACAATGCATGTGTTGATGGTGAGGACACTGTACAATGCATGTGTTGATGGTGAAGTCTCTACAGTGCAATTGCTGATGGTAAAGACACAACAATGTATGTGTTGATGTTGCAGACACTGTGTTGATGGTAATGACAATGTACAATGCATGTGATGGTGCCATCTTGCCAACACATTATTCCTTGATTGTAAAGGTCATTGTTTTTTTGTTAGCAGGTGATGATTCAGTGAAGCAAAAGGAAGTTTATTTTACCAGTCAAGTATATAAAAAGTTCAAGTAAGGGAGTGTAGGTTTCTTTTAAGTAAAAAAAATATTTGATCATAAAGGAACTTAGGGAATTCAGTCATTCATGATGAAGATAGTTTTAATTTGAGACTTTAGTTTCATTTTGGCAAATTACACAGGAAGAGATGTATCTTTGCCCATTTTTATTGTATCTCTACTCAGTATAGATTTATTTGGGTTTTAGTTGCCTGTTTTGCCTCTACTCAGTGTAATTTGGGGTTTAGTTGCCTGGTTTTCACAACATATAGAGCATTTCAAATGGGTGTTATTTGGAATTAAAATTTATGAAATGTGTGGAATTATTTCTGTTTTATTGAAGCCATTGTGAGCAAACGAACTCATTTCAGTTCCATAGATTTCATTTGAAATGAGTAGAACTGGTACAATCAATTTAACACATGACATAGTACAAGAAGAAAAATTAATGTTCATATTATTATAAAACCATGATACGGCATCCATCTTTCTGGCGTTGGCATTAAAGTTTTGATTTCAGTTTTTCATTGTTAAACCTTGATGGATTCTGTTCGTACCAGGATTGAATCATTAAGCTAAGATAATTCATTCTGGAACTCAGCTTGCTTGCCCATTAGACCTTGGGGTCAAGGTCAAAATTACAGATGATTTGTGATAATGTTTAGGATACAAGCTTGATTTGGTGTAAGCTCAGTATAGTGGTAGAAATTTGGCATATTGAAGTTTTTCTTTTCTTTCATGTACACTTCATGTCTGTTATAGCTCAGTAAAAGAACAGCTGAACATAAAAGAAGTATATTTTCGTTATTTAATATTTCCTATACCCCTAAATGGATTCTGTTCACATTTGGGGAAAATCTGTACAAATCTAACACAATTCAGTATGTTATATCATCCTATGCCCCATGACATTGGGGGTCAAGGCCATGAAGATTTGCACATTGCATAAGGTTTTGTTAAAAGAGTTTCATTTTCCTATTATAAAAACCTTTAACCGTGTGGTTTTAGATTAGTTGTTTACGGCTTTTGTCTCTTTAGTAATGGTGGCCATATTTGATGACAGATCGGTGTCATGATACATGTAAATTGGAAGCCATTTTTGCCTACATGTTTTCTGTCATATGTGGTAAAATTTGCTTTAGCATTTTCTGAAAAGAAGTTATTAAGTGTTTTTCTGATTGGAGTAATGGCAACCATGTTTATTGTCAGATCAGTATCATTTGGACAAACTTGAAGTCCCTTTTTGACTTAAGACTGGAGTCTGGTTTGTCCAAAATGAAAATGAAAATCATATTGACACAGGGTTTTCCCTAGATGACTTATAACTGGAGTCTGGTTTGTCCAAAATGAAAATCATATTGACAGAGGGTTTTCTCTTGATGACTTGTGACTGGAGTCTGGTTTGTCCAAAATGAAAATGATTACGTCCAGTTTGGTCACTGTGATGGCCAGAGTGACATCAATACTTCACCTGAATGCATGGTCATATCAGCAAGAGTTTTTATACAACGACTTTATGATATATAATGGGTCTAAATGAGAATTGTGCCCATAATATATCCAGTATGCCTGACACAGTGGCTATATGCTCAGAAATAATAAAAATGATTTCAACACTTAACAGTTAGAAGATGCAGTATATGACAGAATGAATGCAACTGGTCATTGGATTGCTGTGAAACTGATTACATGTTATGATCATCTTGAGAAATGCATATAGACAGTCATGAGATATGCATGTTGACAGTCATGAGATATGCATGTTGACAGTCATGAGATATGCATGTAGACAGTCATGAGATATGCATGTAGACAGTCATGAGATATGCATGTAGACAGTCATGATATATGCATGTAGACAGTCATGATATATGCATGCTGACAGTCATTATTCTCACCCTATTTTCAGAAGAGTTATGCATTGTTTTCTCTGTTGGCTTATTTCCAGCATGGAGGTAGGGATGGGATGCATGAGAAATGCATGTTGATGGTCATGAGATATGTGTTGACAGTCATGAGATATGCATGTTGATGGTCATGAGATATGCATGTTGATAGTTATCAAATATGCATGTTGACAGTCATTATTCTCACCCAATTTTCCGAAGAGTTATGCATTGTTTTCTCTGTTGACTTATTTACTGCATGGAAGTAGGGATGGGATGCATGAGATGTGCATGTTGATGGTCATGAGATATGTGTTGACAGTCATGAGATATTCATGTTGATAGTCATCAAATATGCATGTTGACAGTCATTATTCTCACCCAATTGTCAGAAGAGTTATGCTTTGTTTTCTCTGTTGACTTATTTCCAGCACAGAAGTAGGGGTGGGATGTAGGAGATGTGGGGGTATATATTTTTGTATGGTGTCCAAAAGTTACTATGAATTTGCTGCATTAATTATTATACTAGCTTTATGATGTTGTTGATAGTACATAGGACAACAGGGTAGAACTTCATTTTTGATATGAATACCCATGTTTTAATGCACATGTTTTAAACAGCCAAGTGCAATAAAATTCACAGCAAGCTGCAAAACTTTCTCTGTCTTGTTTGTTTTGTTTTTTTTTTGCTTTGGTTTATGCACAAATATTTTTTTGCAAAAAGTGAAATGCTCCAGCATTTTACAGAATCATCCCTAATGGTTTCAAAATTCATACAAAAATTGGAGTTGTGTCATTAAAAGTTATACACAGCTGGACGGGTTGGGAAATATCATTGAGAGTAATACACAGCTGGACAGGTGGGGTTGTGTCATTGAAAGTCATACACAGCTGACTATTTGGGGCTGTGTCATTAAAAGTCATACCCATCTGGCCATTTGGGTTTGTGTCATTAAAAGTCATACAGTGTACACATCTGGCCATATGGGGTTGTGTCATTAAAAGTCATACACAGCTGGACAGATGGGGTTGTGTCAGTGAAAGTCATACACAGCTGGACAAGGGGACTTGTATCATTGAAAGTCATACACAGCTGGACAGGCGGGGTTGTGTCTTTAAAAGTCATACACAGCTATCCATGAGGGGTTGTGTCACTGAAAATCATACACAGTTGGCCAGCTGCAGGTATTTCATCAAAGTCATACACAACTGACCAAAAGGGGTTGTGTCATTGGCAAAACATAACTTTCTGTGTAAATAGCATTATCAATTAAGACAGTTTACAACATTACATGGGGTTCATCAGGACATTATAATTTCAGATTTGTAGAGAAGTACATAGAGCTAAAGAAGTCTGGTGTTCCAGATGCTAAACTTTTTGAGGCTACAGCAAGAGAAATTAAAGAACAGGGAATCAGGCTAAGGACTGTAGAAGAACTGCATCAACAGAAGGTAAAATATAATTTTAAAAAAAGTTTTAATATTAAATTTTTACCTCCATTGTGCAAAGAGCTGTCACTGCTTATGTTTGTATCCTCAAATGGGCAAGTGTAGATGAGGTGTATAATTAGAAACTAACAATATTATATGTGATGATTTGAGGACTTAATGGTGGATTTTTTCTGTAAACAATTGAATACAGCAAAGGAAATTAACAATGTTTTTTATGTAAAGAAATTGAATTCAGCATAGGAGATGAATAATATTTTTAACGTAAATAGTGAAATTCAGCAGTGAACATTAATAATGTTTCTAACTTTCAAAAATTGAATTCACTGGATAATGTTTTTGATGGTTTTACTAAACTTTGTATTCAGCAGAGGTTGATAATGGTGGTTTTACTGTCAAAAATGAATAGGAGATGTTAATGGCATTCTTAATGTAGAAGAGATGTTAATGGCATTCTTAATGTAGAAGAGATGTTAATGGCATTCTTAATGTAGAAGAGATGTTAATGGCATTCTTAATGTAGAAGAGATGTTAATATGACATTCTTAATGTACAAGAGATGTTAATGGCATTCTTAATGTGGAAGAGATGTTAATATGACGTTCTTAATGTAGAAGAGATGTTAATGGCATTCTTAATGTAGAAGAGATGTTTATGGCATTCTTAATGTAGAAGAGATGTTAATATGACATTCTTAATGTACAAGAGATGTTAATGGCATTCGTAATATGGAAGAGATGTTAATGGCATTCTTAATGTAGAAGAGATGTTAATGGCATTCTTAATGTAGAAGAGATGTTAATGGCATTCTTAATGTAGAAGAGATGTTAATATGACATTTTTAATGTAGAAGAGATGTTAAGTAGAAGAGATGTTAATATGACATTCTTAATGTAGAAGAGATGTTTATGGCATTCTTAATGTAGAAGAGATGTTAATATGACATTCTTAATGTAGAAGAGATGTTACTATGACATTCTTAATGTAGAAGAGATGTTAATATGACATTCTTAATGTAGAAGAGATGTTATTGGCATTCTTAATGTAGAAGAGATGTTAATGGCATTCTTAATGTAGAAGAGATGTTAATGGCATTCTTAATGTAGAAGAGATGTTAATGGCATTCTTAATTTAGAAGAGATGTTTATGGCGTTCTTAATGTAGAAGAGATGTTAATATGACATTTTTAATGTACAAGAGATATTAATGGCATTCTTAATGTGGAAGAGATGTTAATGGCATTCTTAATGTAGAAGAGATGTTAATACAACATTCTTATTGTAGAAGAGATGTTTATGGCATTCTTAATGTAGAAGAGATGTTAATGAGACATTCTTAATGTAGAAGAGATGTTAATGGCATTCTTAATGTAGAAGAGATGTTTATGGCATTCTTAATGTAGAAGAGATGTTAATATGACATTCTTAATGTAGAAGAGATGTTAATGGCATTCTTAATGTGGAAGAGATGTTAATGGCATTCTTAATGTAGAAGAGATGTTTATGGCATTCTTAATGTAGAAGAGATGTTAATATGACATTCTTAATGTAGAAGAGATGTTATTGGCATTCTTAATGTGGAAGAGATGTTAATGGCATTCTTATTGTAGAAGAGATGTTAATACGACATTCTTATTGTAGAAGAGATGTTTATGGCATTCTTAATGTAGAAGAGATGTTAATGGCATTCTTAATGTAGAAGAGATGTTCATGCCATTCTTAATGTAGTAGAGATGTTTATGGCATTCTTAATGTAGAAGAGATGTTTATGGCATTCTTAATGTAGAAGAGATGTTAATGGCATTCTTAATGTAGAAGAGATGTTAATGTGACATTCTTAATGTAGAAGAGATGTTACTATGACAGTCTTAATGTTGAAGAGATGTTAATGGCATTCTTAATGTAGAAGAGATGTTCATGCCATTCTTAATGTAGTAGACATGTTTATGGCATTCTTAATGTAGAAGAGATGTTAGTATGACATTCTTAATGTAGAAGAGATGTTAATGGCATTCTTAACGTAGAAGACATGTTAATGGCATTCTTAATGTAGAAGAGATGTTCATGCCATTCTTAATGTAGTAGAGATGTTTATGGCATTCTTAATGTAGAAGAGATGTTTATGGCATTCTTAATGTAGAAGAGATGTTAATATGACATTCTTAATGTAGAAGAGATGTTTATGGCATTCTTAATGTAGAAGAGATGTTAATGGCATTCTTAATGTAGAAGAGATGTTTATGGCATTCTTAATGTAGAAGAGATGTTAATATGACATTCTTAATGTAGAAGAGATGTTAATATGACATTCTTAATGTAGAAGAGATGTTAATGGCATTCTTAATGTAGAAGAGATGTTAATATGACATTCTTAATGTAGAAGAGATGTTAATATGACATTCTTAATGTAGAAGAGATGTTAATGACATTTTTAATGTAGAAGAGATGTTAATGGCATTCTTAATGTAGAAGAGATGTTAATGGCATTCTTAATGTAGAAGAGATGTTTATGGCATTCTTAATGTAGAAGAGATGTTAATATGACATTCTTAATGTAGAAGAGATGTTAATGGCATTCTTAATGTAGAAGAGATGTTTATGGCATTCTTAATGTAGAAGAGATGTTAATATGACATTCTTAATGTAGAAGAGATGTTAATGACATTTTTAATGTAGAAGAGATGTTAATGGCATTCTTAATGTAGAAGAGATGTTAATGGCATTCTTAATGTAGAAGAGATGTTTATGGCATTCTTAATGTAGAAGAGATGTTAATATGACATTCTTAATGTAGAAGAGATGTTAATGACATTTTTAATGTAGAAGAGATGTTAATGGCATTCTTAATGTAGAAGAGATGTTAATGGCATTCTTAATGTAGAAGAGATGTTTATGGCATTCTTAATGTAGAAGAGATGTTAATATGACATTCTTAATGTAGAAGAGATGTTAATGGCATTCTTAATGTGGAAGAGATGTTAATGGCATTCTTAATGTAGAAGAGATGTTAATGGCATTCTTAATGTAGAAGAGATGTTTATGGCATTCTTAATGTAGAAGAGATGTTAATATGACATTCTTAATGTAGAAGAGATGTTATTGGCATTCTTAATGTGGAAGAGATGTTAATGGCATTCTTATTGTAGAAGAGATGTTAATACGACATTCTTATTGTAGAAGAGATGTTTATGGCATTCTTAATGTAGAAGAGATGTTAATGGCATTCTTAATGTAGAAGAGATGTTCATGCCATTCTTAATGTAGTAGAGATGTTTATGGCATTCTTAATGTAGAAGAGATGTTTATGGCATTCTTAATGTAGAAGAGATGTTAATGGCATTCTTAATGTAGAAGAGATGTTAATGTGACATTCTTAATGTAGAAGAGATGTTACTATGACAGTCTTAATGTAGAAGAGATGTTAATGGCATTCTTAATGTAGAAGAGATGTTCATGCCATTCTTAATGTAGTAGACATGTTTATGGCATTCTTAATGTAGAAGAGATGTTAGTATGACATTCTTAATGTAGAAGAGATGTTAATGGCATTCTTAATGTAGAAGAGATGTTAATGGCATTCTTAATGTAGAAGAGATGTTCATGCCATTCTTAATGTAGTAGAGATGTTTATGGCATTCTTAATGTAGAAGAGATGTTTATGGCATTCTTAATGTAGAAGAGATGTTAATATGACATTCTTAATGTAGAAGAGATGTTTATGGCATTCTTAATGTAGAAGAGATGTTAATGGCATTCTTAATGTAGAAGAGATGTTTATGGCATTCTTAATGTAGAAGAGATGTTAATATGACATTCTTAATGTAGAAGAGATGTTAATATGACATTCTTAATGTAGAAGAGATGTTAATGGCATTCTTAATGTAGAAGAGATGTTTATGGCATTCTTAATGTAGAAGAGATGTTAATACGACATTCTTAATGTAGAAGAGATGTTAATGACATTTTTAATGTAGAAGAGATGTTAATGGCATTCTTAATGTAGAAGAGATGTTAATATGACATTCTTAATGTAGAAGAGATGTTTATGGCATTCTTAGTGTAGAAGAGATGTTAATATGACATTCTTAATGTAGAAGAGATGTTAATACGACATTCTTAATGTAGAAGAGATGTTAATGACATTCTTAATGTAGAAGAGATGTTAATGGCATTCTTAATGTAGAAGAGATGTTAATGGCATTCTTAATGTAGAAGAGATGTTAATGGCATTCTTAATGTAGAAGAGATGTTAATATGACATTCTTAATGTAGAAGAGATGTTTATGGCATTCTTAATGTAGAAGAGATGTTAATATGACATTCTTAATGTAGAAGAGATGTTAATACGACATTCTTAATGTATAAGAGATGTTAATGACATTCTTAATGTAGAAGAGATGTTAATGGCATTCTTAATGTAGAAGAGATGTTAATGGCATTCTTAATGTAGAAGAGATGTTTATGGCATTCTTAGTGTAGAAGAGATGTTATTATGACATTCTTAATGTAGAAGAGATGTTTATGGCATTCTTAATGTAGAAGAGATGTTAATATGACATTCTTAATGTAGAAGAGATGTTTATGGCATTCTTAATGTACAAGAGATGTTTATGGCATTCTTAATGTAGAAGAGATGTTAATATGACATTCTTAATGTAGAAGAGATGTTTATGGCATTCTTAATGTACAAGAGATGTTTATGGCATTCTTAATGTAGAAGAGATGTTAATATGACATTCTTAATGTAGAAGAGATGTTTATGGCATTCTTAATGTAGAAGAGATGTTAATACGACATTCTTAATGTAGAAGAGATGTTAATGACATTTTTAATGTAGAAGAGATGTTAATGGCATTCTTAATGTAGAAGAGATGTTAATATGACATTCTTAATGTAGAAGAGATGTTTATGGCATTCTTAGTGTAGAAGAGATGTTAATATGACATTCTTAATGTAGAAGAGATGTTTATGGCATTCTTAGTGTAGAAGAGATGTTAATATGACATTCTTAATGTAGAAGAGATGTTAATACGACATTCTTAATGTAGAAGAGATGTTAATGACATTCTTAATGTAGAAGAGATGTTAATGGCATTCTTAATGTAGAAGAGATGTTAATGGCATTCTTAATGTAGAAGAGATGTTAATATGACATTCTTAATGTAGAAGAGATGTTTATGGCATTCTTAATGTAGAAGAGATGTTAATATGACATTCTTAATGTAGAAGAGATGTTAATACGACATTCTTAATGTATAAGAGATGTTAATGACATTCTTAATGTAGAAGAGATGTTAATGGCATTCTTAATGTAGAAGAGATGTTAATGGCATTCTTAATGTAGAAGAGATGTTTATGGCATTCTTAGTGTAGAAGAGATGTTATTATGACATTCTTAATGTAGAAGAGATGTTTATGGCATTCTTAATGTAGAAGAGATGTTAATATGACATTCTTAATGTAGAAGAGATGTTTATGGCATTCTTAATGTACAAGAGATGTTTATGGCATTCTTAATGTAGAAGAGATGTTAATATGACATTCTTAATGTAGAAGAGATGTTTATGGCATTCTTAATGTACAAGAGATGTTTATGGCATTCTTAATGTAGAAGAGATGTTAATATGACATTCTTAATGTAGAAGAGATGTTTATGGCATTCTTAATGTAGAAGAGATGTTAATGGCACATTAGTATGCATGCTTGTGAGAATAAAATTTCATTGCAAGTAATAGAGAAGGCTAATTTAAGGTATTTTATTATGTACTCAATAATATTTATAACAGTGCTTGATTGGTTGATTGAAATTAGTTGACCTAACCCATGACTGTGATTGCTAGCTCTTATACAGGTAAGATTTACATGCCTGGGCCTCCACTAGGCTTCACATTTGTTGCCAAATGGAAAGAATTTTGGAATTGGTACAATTTTTTACTGACTGGAGAAAGTTGCTGGCAACAAATGTTTTGATATAAGCAACTTGGGCCACTTAATTCCTGTTTTCGCTATCTGTGGCAGTCAGTGGATCATGTCAGTAGATGATGAATAAAACATTATTTGAACATGATTGCAGCTAACTGCAAACTGTCAGTCAATTTTGAGAAGCAATTAAATGTGATCAGTAGGAAATAAGGAATGGCCAGGGGATATACTCTATTGTTGAACAGGTTGGCAAAGAGATTCAGTGTCATTTGCACTTGTTGTTAATTTGTGCTTACTGCAAACTGTGAGTGTGAGACGCACTTAGGACTGCTTAGTGTTTTAGGGATTATTTACTTAGATAACACATTTTTGTGGTCTGAACTTAACTGAGTAACACAGGATGCTGCTACAAGTATGCCAGTCATTGACTGTAAAGGGCCAGAGTCACTTATATCAATGAAAAATAAAAAATTTACTTTATAAAAAAAGTTTGTATCAAGAACAGAGAATATGGCTAATCTAGCTCTGAAAAACAAAGATTTATATCCAGCTGCATCTGAGGCAGCTACCAGGTTACTTTTTGACCCTTTTTCTACTGCAGACTGTGAGAGGGCGTTCAGTTGCCAGAATCTATCAAAACAAACTTATGAAATTCTGCAGGTATATCTACTCTGAAAAATTTAATCAGAATTTCTATCGATGGGCCCAGTGTTGAGAAATTTGATTTTAGAAAGAATTTAAGAAATGGTCTTGGAAAAAGTGAGGCAGATATTGATGAGGTGTCCATGATATTGTTCATAAAGACTAAGCAGTATTTTGTATTATCAGTTATAAAGAAAACATTCTCATTCATTCTTGCTTTCCATATGCTATACATTGAACTTTCCGTGTATATAATTATATTGTTATAATTTATTAATAATTATTCTTGTGCTTTTAAATGTAATGAAAACATGTAAAAACTTTTTTATTGTCATGTTTATATAGATTAAAAATAAGGCCACTATAATATTAGGCATGTAGTCAGGTCCTGGCATAAAATGGCTCCCTTCGCTGAAAAGTGGCTCTAAATGTTTTAATTTGGCGAATTTCATGGCACAAAGAAAAATATTTCCAAGGGAGGCCCTGCATGTCTTTTAACTTTCATATATTCCACCTCCTTTATTTGATCTGACACAAACAAAATAATTAACGTGATAAATTAAAGCAGGTCTGCTTTTAATTGAGTGTAACAATACAGCAAAGACGGAGATTAAAACACTTTAGCATTAATTGGGTACTCACAGAAACTGTGGCAGACAAAGTTGTGACAGTGGATTGGAAATTTTCATTTTTGAGTACAATAGGGCAAATTGCATTTGTGATGATTACACAAATTTCACTTGACAAAACATATTTAATTGGTAGTTATTAGAAAAGAGTAGGCGTTGGTGACATTTTCATTTGATCAAAATTTTGATGACTACTGTTATTTGCAGTGTACCTCGAATGTTATTTGGAAAGAAATTTTAAAAGAATATATGACATCTTGTTAAAGGTTGAGAATTTCATAATGTTTATTAAAATTTACAGGTATTAACCACTGTTTTTGATGATCAAATGAGTGACATATCAGTTTCATTTTCCAGTTTTCATCACAATTTTTTTTATGTTTAACAAATAGGAACCAATTCTTTTGGTATTTTCAAGTAAAAAAAATAGAATCCATGACTGACCCCCAGTAAAAGTGGGTTTGCGATTTATCCTGGCAGGAGTTACTGAGGCAGTGTTGTATTAATATTTTCATCCTAGGTCTTTTCTAGGATGCAACGAAAAAGTCTTTAGGTACTCCACCTTGACTACTGTGAACAAATTCAGAGCAGCATTGTAAAACTTTCGTATGAAATGTAATGCAGCCTTATCCTTTTTGCTAGCACCACAGCATTGGACATCTTTCTAGGTCATGCAGTTATTGAAGCTGTCGTTATTGCTGGAACAGATTATGAGTGAATCACAAATCCAGTATAGTGTCCTGCATATTTTGATACAGTAAAACCTGTCTTGAGAGACCAGATCTTCCATACATAGATTTATTGATTATATTGTGTTATTACCTGTGATGAGAGACCACCTGTCTTGAGAGACCATTATGTTTTGGCAGAAGGGGTGGTCTTTCAAGACAAGTTCTACTGTTGTTACTTCATTTAAGTTACATTTGAAATTCATTGACAACTTTCTACAGGAATTACATTTTGAATGAATAATAGACTTTCTACTTTTTATGTATACTTTTATGTAATATATAAAAATATAATTTACATGTTTACAAAATGTGCAACTATAAAATGTTATTACTTTCAGTTAGAAAAAAAATAACAAACTTGTGGTTCTTTAAAAGTATAATGGCTATCTAAACCTTGCTCAATAAATTGCAACTTCATGAAAACAAAGAGTATGTGCCATGCTGTACTATTACCACATTATGCAGACAGTGAAGCCTATGCTGTTATGATGGTATGCAGACAGTGAGGCCTATGCTATTACCATGTTATGCAGTGTGGCCTATGCTATTACCATGTTATACAGACAGTGAGGCCTATGCTGTTACCATGTTATGCAGACAGTGAGGCCTATGCTATTATCATGTTATACAGACAGTGAGGCCTATGCTATTACCATGTTATGCAGACAGTGAGGCCTATGCTATTATCATGTTATGCAGACAGTGAGGCCTATGCTATTACCATGTTATGCAGTGAGGCCTATGCTATTATCATGTTATACAGACAGTGAGGCCTATGCTATTATCATGTTATGCAGACAGTGAGGCCTATGCTGTTACCATGTTATGCAGTGAGGCTTATGATATTATCATGTTATGCAGACAGTGAGGCCTATGCTATTACCATGTTATACAGATGGCGAGGCCTATGCTATTACTGTGTTATGCAGTGAGGCATATGCTACCATATTTCATGTATTTCTTTGTACCCTTTAATTTTTCGTACACGATCCAGTTATCAAGCTAATATTTATTTAAATGTATTATATTTTTTCATACATATCACTTTGTATTTTTCAATAAATCCTTTAAATTATCAGACATAACATTGCTACTAAAAAGATTTATGTCTGCAAAAAAGATGCTGAAGAGGGCCAGTTGTTATCACAAAATAGTTGCATTGATAAGGATTAACTTTTAATTAATTGCGCTGGCTTTCTTGCTTGTTTGTTTAAGACTAAACTTTAGCTGTAGTGAAGTTTGGACACAGCTGACCAGATTATGAAAATATGGCACGTCCTGGGGGAAAATAGGGCATGTCACAGGGAGAAACGGCAAGTCTTTTTGTGAATTTCAGGCATATTTTACCAGGAAGATCGATCAATATTTAGTGAAAACAAGGCTTTAAAAATGCCACAAAAGCCTCCTGCTTTTAGGTCCCAATCTATATTTTTTTTATTCAGTCTCTCTACTTGGCTTTTGAAAAGTTCATAGGTATGCCTTACACCCTGTTTTACAAAACTATGGTAATCGTGCTAATATTATGGAATAATAGACAAAAATTCACATCAATGTACTGGTATAGTTACCTGTCAAAATTCCCTCTTATCACAATCCAGTTTCAGGGTTTTAATGATTAACTGGCCTGTACTGCTGTTGCAAAACGAAAGACAAACTCGCCGCCTATCAAGATAGGAGATGCTGAAACATCAAGCTTTCCATTGTGTGGAGGGTTATGATGTTTGTTCAGCTAAAACACAAAACTAAAATTGATCTTAGTTGATCTATATGAGAATTTTAGCCTTTATTATTACCACTCTTCGTGAACGTGCAAATTATGATAGTTATGTGCCTTGTACAATTAAACGTGCATACCTTTTTTAAAAATATTACCTCAGTTTGTAGGATAGCTTATATCATTGAAAATTAGTAACTCTTGAGAGTGTGATTCATCGTAAACAAAACAGCTATTAAGGAGTAGCTGAAATGTTATCTGGAAGAATGCAGTTTTGTTGAAACAATGAATAAAGCAAAATCTGCATCTAATATGTTTGGGAACAAGTAAGGATTTAAGTGACACTATGCACGCTTTGCACTGTGTAAGTACTGTACATTATAGTTCAGCATGGTCTCCCTGGTAAACTCAACTGGCCCACAAATTATGAAGTATGTATTTACCTTTATTTAACTTTGTGTCAGTGAAATCAGAAAATATGCATATGCAAAACAGTAGCAAAATCAATTATAGTACTTTATAACAGTTTATTAATTGTCGGGTCACCGAAAGTTACTTTTTTTACATGCCTATGTCTTGGGACAAGAATTTTTTTTTATTGTTTCGTGTCCCAAGATTTACAGCCGTTACAGTAGTCAAGAAAAAGACCTAAAAACTGTCAAGTTTATACATTGGCCCATGGAAAAGCCGACCCCCTCTTCTTCCAGGCCTTTATTTTTTCCTAAATCATTCGGCTAATATGCAAGTATATACGGTACTCGAAAACAAAAGATATAGAGTGCTTGAATATTGTCATAAGAACACTGTTTTAGTTGAATATTGCCTGCATCACTGACAATATGAAATATTTTTTTAATTAATTGAACTGTCTCATATTTTTATTTTTAACTATATCGATATGAAGAGTCTTAACAGAAAACCTCTCTGCATGATATATAGATATTGCTTTTCATGCACTTTTGACAATGGCAGCAAAGACAGTGACCATAGCCACTGAGTTGACATAAAACTGACAATAGTCATCAAGTTGACTCAGTGACAATAGCTAAAGAGTTGGTATAAATAGTGACCATAGACACAGAGTTTACTGCTAAATTAGCTTATGCCAAAAGTTTATATTCTTATATGCTAGGATTTTTGTTTCACCTGCATTAGAAATCAGCAATATAAGACATTAATATGCTGGGTTACTCTTGCTAATCATGCAAGACATGGTAGTCGGGGAAACTTTTGCTGTCAAAGTTGGCAAGACATGGTATTCTGGGTTACTCTTGCTAATCAGGCAAGACATGGTATTTCGGGTAACTCTTGCTATCAAAGCAGGCAAGATATGGTATTTTGGCCAACTTTTGCCGTCTAAGCAGGCAAGACATGGTATTCTGGGCAACTCGTTCTATCTAAACAGACAAGACATGGTATTCTGGCTTACACTTGCTAAGCAGACAAGACATGGTGTTCTGGCTTGCACTTGCTAAGCAGACAAGACATGGCATTTTTGATAACACTTCTTACCTAGGCAAAACATGACACTCTGGAGAACTCTTGCTATCTAAGCAGGCACCTGATGTTTTTAATTTTATGAACATTTCTGTGATTAGTACCTACTTAAGACAAAAAAAAATTACTTTTGTCTTGGCAGCCAAAGTTATAGCCTGTTTGAAATTTGCATTTACATAATGTATCTTGAATCAGGGTTCTTTAGTTAAGGGTACTATGATGTCTAGCCTTTCATCAGTAAAGAAGGTAGGTGTACTAATATTAGTACTTCCATATCTTTTGATCCCATTTTTGATTCCTGTGTTATGAACTGATTCTTGTTTTTGGTCATCTTGAACTTATATTGTATAAACCTTGTTTTGGCAGGAGCAGAGACTTCAAGCAGAATTATTGTCAGCTTCCAGTGCTTTGGGACAACATCCTTCAGCTAAAGAAACATTCGGCAAGCGAGCCAGAAGTCATGAATTTGATGATATGCATAAGGATAAACTGAAAGATAATCTGATGGATGACAACTTTGATGACTTTGACCCAAGCGATGACTTCAAGTCGAAAACAAAATATGACTCAGAGAGATAATGATAACATTTGTTCTGTGTTTTTCATCTTCTGCTGTCATTTGAGTTTCTTCATTTAATGGACTTTATTAATAAATTCTTTGGCAAAACTTCAGCTATTTTCAGGCGTCTGCATCACAGTACAGTAGTAGTAGTAACGACAGTAGTTGTGTTAATAGTATAAATAGTAGTAGCAGGTGCTTTTGTAATTGTTGTTGTTATAATCTGGCTTATATGTAGATAGGTAGGTCATGTTATAGTTAAAACATTCCAACCAATCAAACCGATAATGCAAACCCACCTTATCTGTCTTATTCTCTACCTAACATCCTGTTTACCTATACATCTGTTTGTCTGTCTGTAGTCAGTATATCTATTAATCTGTTGACATAAAATATCAGTCACTGAGTTAACTGTGTTTTTAACTCTACTGGTCATAGTGTAGACAGAATTTGCATTTTGAAAAGTGCTTGGATTCAAGGGTAGCTGTAATAAGTACTTGAAAATGCTCAGCAGTCTTTAAAATGTACATGAATTTTGAAACACACGTATTTCTTGGAATAATAGTAATTTACTAACAAATTTAAAAAAAGAAATATGTCTATTAAAAATTTCAGTCATCCTGAAACCTTAACTCAGTGTTGGGTTGCTTATCTATTCCTTAACACTTCTGGTTTAGTTGTGTATGTATTCATATATACTTCATTTATACTTTTGGTTGGATTGCTTATGTATTCATTTATACTTTTGGTTGGATTGCTTATGTATTCATTTATACTTCTGGTTGGATTGCTTTTGTATTTGTTTATACTTCTGGTTGAATTGCTTATGTATTAATTTATACTTCTGGTTGAATTGCTTATGTATTCATTTATACTTCTGGTTGGATTGCTTATGTATTTGTTTATACTTCTGGTTGAATTGCTTATGTATTCATTTATACTTCTTGTTGAATTGCTTATGTATTCATTTATACTTCTGGTTGAATTGCTTATGTATTCATTTATACTTCTGGTTGGATAGCTTTATGTATTCATTTATACTTTTGGTTGGATAGCTTTATGTATTCATTTATACTTCTGGTTGGATAGCTTTATGTATTCATTTATACTTCTGGTTGGATAGCTTTATGTATTCATTTATACTTCTGGTTGGATAGCTTTATGTATTCATTTATACTTCTGATTGAATTGCTTATGTATTCATTTATACTTCTGATTGAATTGCTTATGTATTCATTTATACTTCTGGTTGGATAGCTTTATGTATTCATTTATACTTCTGGTTGAATTGCTTATGTATTCATTTATACTTCTGGTTGGATTACTTATGTATTCATTTATACTTCTGGTTGGATAGCTTTATGTATTCATTAGTACTCATTCTCATTTTGAATTTTAAGTGCTGCATGATGTAAATGAATGAAGTTAGTGTAGACGGGGTTTTAAGGCTGGTAAAGTTAATTACTGTGCAGTGGGATGCATATTTTCAAACAAACTTGCCCAAAGTACTATGCATGCTGTATATGAGTAAGGATAAGCAATAAACAAAGAACCTTGTGTTAAGTTTGTCAACAAATGATGTTGGTGTTGTCATCTTATGTAATACTGATGATATGAATATTTTAGTCTAATGCATGCTGATCACAGTAATCAAAAATCAAAGTCTGAAAGTAGGGCATTTCTGACCATGTTGGAGTAGGGCATTTCTGGCCATGTTGGAGTAGGACATTTCTGTTGGACTTAAGCTGGTTGGAAAACAGTAGAATTGCTTGTAGGATTCAGTATAAGTTTTTATTTAGTTAAATTCAGTGAAAAATATCACAAATAGTGCCAACTCAAAATCACTGGGATCTGGCAACTCCATTAAAAAAAATATATATGCATTTTACATTTGCTCTAAAGACCCCACCATTACCATAACTAGGGACTTCTATAGCTAAAGTCCCCACCATCACTGTAATCATTGACTTCTAAAGCTGAGGTTCTGACAAATACTATAACTAGAGACTTCTAAAGCTAAAGTCCTCACAAGTATTATAACTGGGGACTTCAGAAGTTAAAGTAACCCCACCATTACTCTAACTGGGGTCTTCAAAGTGAAAGTAACCCCACTATTGCTATAGCTAGGGACTTTTAAAGCTAAAGTCCCCAATATAACTAGGAATTTGTAAAGCTAAAGTAATCTCAGCTAGATTAATGAGTGAAAGAGCTTTATAATAACATAGCAAGTGTGAAAATCATAAAGAAATGAAACATTGGAAATAGGAATAAATTTAGAATATATTATTTTTATCACATGCTTGGTACAGTTTTCCTATGGTATGTGCAGTTTAATATTTTTGATATCACAGTGTGTTACATATCACTTTATGTGAATCTGATTGGTCCAAATAAGCTGATGAAATTATTGTGCAGTATTCTCTTTACTGATTGGCAGAAATCGTGGGAAAACCTTTTTAACCCTGCCTTTTGGAATTTTTTGTTTTCAGTGAGCTTTTCAGTGGCCATTTTTCAATTCAGGTCATGAAAGGGAATGGGGGGGGGGGAATGGTCACATCTATCTGAAAATGGCCAATTTACCTCAACAGGGGTTTGTTATGTCATGTATAAAAATATCATATAAAAATGACGTAGAACTCCAAGAAAAGGACAGCAACAAGAAGTTAAACTAAGGGTGTTGCTCAGTTGATAATGGGTGTGTGGGGTGGAGGAGGAGGGAGGCTGTATATCAGAAACCACCCTATATAAACCTGGTTTGAATGTTAGCTTACTGAAGTAAATAACCTCACCTCTGTTCACAGAATGTGGACATAAACCTGTCTCTTAACTGACCGAACTTTATCCAACTACAGCATATTTATGCAGTAAATGTGTAATACAAATCCAACTCAAAATTTGTTTACTCTTCTCTACAGTCTACTGTTCCAAATCAAATACTGCCAATATCCGGTCACAAATACTTTACAGTAAATATGGGAATTTCTGTATCCAGTAATCTTTCTTTCACATGAATATCACAACAGTGTAATGTTTAGTTGTGAAGTGACATTTCAGGGTAAACATTGGTCATGTAGTGTAGGCCTACTCTAACTGGTACTGTGTACTATATCAAACATTGTGACATCACACACACTGGACATTCTGTGTTGAAAAATGATTTTGTTTTTTTATAAAATATTCTTTTTATATGGATGGACGCTTGGTTTTTTATTTATTATTTGTAAAAAATATAATCTATTTTTACTAGTGTAACTTTTTTGGGACTATTCTTTACACATGAGAAATGAAAGGTGCAGCATCTGTCAGACTGAATAAAATTATTAATTCTTCTTTCTATCTAAATGATTTCCACTGAAATAAAAACTGCGATAAACAATATCTCAAATGGGTAATGATTTAATATTAAATTTATGAAACTCCTTGATTGGCTCACAAAAGCTGGACATTATTCAACTCATTTCATGAATTCAGTATTAAATCATTACCCATTTTAGATCCTCTGTTTCTCAAACATGAAAAACTCAAGAAGGAGTTATAAACAATGGCAACTAAGAGTGTTAACTTCCACCCTGATGTAGCCAAGATAATGGCACCTCAGCCTTCTTGGCCAAAGCCCCTTAAGCTACAATGTTTTCATCTTGGCCTAGTTTAACAAATAGTACCAACCACTTCATTGGCCTAGTGGTTAGAGTGTCCACCTTGGAAGCAGAAGGTCGGGTGTTAGAACCCCAGCCAAGTCATAGAGTCATACCAAAGACTTTTAAAAAATGGTACTTAAGCTGCCTCGCTAGGCATTAGGCATTAAGAGGTTAGTGTTAGGACTGGTTGGCCTGGATTCAGATAACGTGACTGGGTGGGGCATGAAGCCCTGGTGCTGGACATCACTAAAAGCAAACATTGAAGTGATGTGACTGAAAAATTGTTAAAGGTATGTTAAAATTCCATATCACACACACACACATACTATTTTTCAGCTAATAAGAAAGAAATACTCAATTCTTATGTTTTGTGCACTCTACATTACATAATAAACACAGTTTCAAAGTTCAGACAGTAAATTATAATGCTTGCAACATTAACATTTTGTCCTTGAAAAGTGCTTGAATTTACTGATGAAAAATCTGTATGAAACATTGTGCTGGAATAATTTCTGGAATGGCCTGTCATCAGTCTGTCTGTCTGTTCAGACAAGTTTATTATTGCTACTCCTAAATTATTTGGATGATTGCAATGAAACTTTACTCACACACATACAGAAATAGACATACATACACACACACACACACAGACACACACATATGGAAATAGACACGGACACAGACACAGAAACACACACATACACACAGAAATAGACATACACAGACATGCACATAAAAATAGACACATATTGAAATAGACATACAGACACATATAGACACAGACATGCACACATAGACACAGACACATACATATAGACAGACACACACATATAGACAGACATACAGACACACACACACATTCTAGATTCTAGTTGGTCCTAAATTAAAAAGGTACCCCTCAGAAAGCCTGAGTGGCTGCCATGATAACTGGATTGAAAATCCTGTTATAGATACTCAATAAAAGAGAGGTATATTGACATGGGCTTTTCATCATAATACTTCCTATACTATTTAGTTCATTATATTGACATGGGCTTTTCATTACAATACTTCCTATGATGTTTAGTTTGTTATATTGACATGGGCTTTTTATTACAATACTTCCTATAATATTTAGTTCATTATATTGACATGGACTTTTCATTACAATACTTCCTATGATGTTCAGTTTGTTACATTGATATGGGCTTTTCATTACAATACTTTCCATGATACTTAGTTTGTTATATTGACATGGGCTTTTCATATTGACATGGGCTTTTCATTACAATACTTCCTATGATATTTAGTTCATTATAAGTGATACTGATCAGATCTCCAACATGATTATATGGTGGCAGTCTTGAAAATATTTATGCTGCTGTGCTTGAATGGATAGTTGTATTAAAATGGTTGGTTTGGATGATTGTATAAAAATGTGCTTTTCACTGAAACACTTCCTATGTCATACATGCCAACCATTACACTTCTGGCATAATCATTACGTCGTCTTTTACTAAATGACACCTTTAGCTTGTGCTTTTTCAGTATATCTCCCTCGCACAAAAATCAATAAGTTTATTAACATCTCATTAATTCCACAGATCATATTCTAGAAGAAAAAAAAACGACTTATACGTAACTACAGCATAAAAGTACACTTGTCCATAGATTTACATGCACTTTCCTAACAGTACTAATTTGTTCTATTTATAGCAGCTGTCCAGTTTCCAAGAAATATGTTAGTTTCTACTTTCAGACCTTTGACCTTGGATTCATTGTTTTGATTCATGTTTGTTAGAGAACCAATCTGTAGTGTGATATAGGTCATGTCTAATGACTTTTGTACAAGAGTACAATAGACCTGCAGGTACTTTCCTCACACTATCATTATATTCTATTTATAGCAGCTGTATGGCTAAGTTTGGTGAAAACAGACTGGTTTTCTAAGTTTGAATCTCTGCTCTCAAATTCTTTTTTCTTATTCATATTTAATATAGAACCAGTCTGTAGGTATTTTGCACTAAAAGTCAAATTTATTATAATCAATGTGTGTGTTAGAGCAACAATGTTTTTCAAATAATTTCACAGATGGATTTGAAAAAGAAAAAAAAAACATCCTCTAAAGATAAATACATGAATAACATTATACAGCATTTTCATTCTAATGCAGCATCATGCCCATTGCAGGCTCTGTGGAAAGGATTTTAATATTTGGTGCTAAAATTTGTCAAATTTAATTGAGTTGATGCGTGTTAGAGCAAAACGTTTTTCAAATAATTTCACAGATGGATCAGAAAAAGACAAGAAAACCAATCTTCCAAAGATCCATAGATGAATACATGTTTGACATAATACAGTGTTCCATTCTAGGGCAGCATTACGCCCATTGCAGGCTGTGTCGAAAGGATTTTAATATTGGTCATGGTTGTAACGTTAATGTGGGAAAACACTTGAAAACAAAGAAACACATCCAAATAGCTCATCTTACTAACTCCAATTCCAAGGTAACTTCTTTTTTAAAGCTAAACTTAAGTGCAGTCACAAATGTGATAAATGAAGAGGTGTTATCTACTTAGTTCATAATAAAACACAGACTACCCCTAGAGGAAGCAGACCACATTGGTCCTTTGTTTAAATGGATGTTTCCTGATTCCAAAATTGCAGATAAATATGCATGGTCAAGAACAAAATCATCTGATATTGTTCAGTGTTTAGCGGAAGATATTTCATTTAAAATAGCAGAAGCCATGAAAATTGGTCCGTTTAGTATTGCCACAGACAAGTAGTGATTATGATGACAAAATGTTGTACCCCATTTGTGTCAGATACTTTGACAACAAAAAGGGCAAAGTCATGAGTGTTCTTTCATTACCAGAATTAACAGTAGATTCCACTGGAGAAAACATTTATGATCTGCTTGTAATGCATTGAAGAATGATGACTTAGCTTAGCAGAACTGTATGGGGTTTACAGCTGATTGCAATTCATAAAGAAGTTGTATCCTATATTTTGAAAATGTCACAGTCAGAGCACACAACAGGTTGTCCCTGTCATTTGATGCTCCTTGCTGCAGGAACAGCTGCAGATAAATTAGAGGTAGATATTGGTCATTTGCTAACTGACATCTACTATTATTTGGAGAAAATTAGCAAAAGGAAACAAGCTCTGAAGTTGTTGCTAGATGAGTTTGACCTTGAAGACTATAAAGTTATAAAGCATGTGTATACAAGATGGTTATCCCTTGGTAAATGTATTTGCCATTTACTTGGGCTTTGGACTGCACTACAAGCTTTTTTTCGAACTGAAAGTGAATCGACAGAGAGAAATGGGAAAAAGAAGTGAAGAAGAGTAGCACTAAATTAGAGTCTGTTATTAGAAGTCAGAAGAGAAAATGAGATGAAAGTATAGGTAACAATAAAGAAGATGGGTCATCAGAAAGGAAGAAATGTAAATCCATGGAATTTTTTTTTAAAAAGCCTATATCTATCCAGTTCGATGGCCTCCAGGTTCAATCTAACATTGTGACACATAAATGTTGTGACAGAAAACTCCAACCCATCGTTAGTAAACTAAATCAGCCAACTGGATCTGGTTCTTCAGTGGATAAGTTGAGTACAAAGCATACTGAATCTTCTCATTCTTCTAAGGGCAAAACTAGCAAAGTGGATACTAAGATGTCACAGAAAGAAACGGAATCTGTTTGGAAGAATCAAAGATGGTTTTCAATAAACTTAATGATACAAAGCTTGTTTATGCCATTCCAATGTTTGATGATTCAGTTACAAGGCTTGTTTATGCCATTCCAATGTTTGATGATTCAGTTACAAGGCTTGTTTATGCCATTCCAATGTTTGATGATTCAGTTACAAGGCTTGTTTATGCCATTCCAATGTTTGATGATTCAGTTACAAGGCTTGTTTATGCCATTCCAATGTTTGATGATTCAGTTACAAGGCTTGTTTATGTCATTCCAGTGTTTGATGATTCAGTTACAAGGCTTGTTTATGCCATTCCAATGTTTGATGATTCAGTTACAAGGCTTGTTTATGCCATTCCAATGTTTGATGATTCAGTTACAAGGCTTGTTTATGCCATTCCAATGTTTGATGATTCAGTTACAAGGCTTGTTTATGCCATTCCAATGTTTGATGATTCAGTTACAAGGCTTGTTTATGCCATTCCAATGTTTGATGCAGCAAACAGTGTCTTACAGAAAGAAGAACCATGCATGCATATTATGCACAAGATTCTGTCAAACCAGTGGCCTGGTGGTTAGAGCGTCCGCCTCAGATGCGGGAGGTCGTGGGTTCGATCCGCGGCCGAGTCATACCAAAGACTTACAAAAATGGTACTAACAGCTGCCTCGCTGGGCGTTCAGCATTAAGAAATTAGTGTTAGGACTGGTTGGCCTGGTGTCAGGATAATTTCACTGGGTGGGACATGATGCTACATGTCTGCGACATGATGCCCCAGTGTTAGACATCACTATAAACTGCATCTTTGCAGACTTCTTAGCAATATGACTGAAAAATTGTTAAAGTACGTTAAAAATCCAAATCACATTACACAATACACTGTCAAACCAGCTGTAAGATTTGCTGATAAGGTTTATTAAGCCAGAAATTAATACATCAGCCAAGTTTTTAATTGAGATAGACTATCGTCATGATAGTCTATATCAATTAAAAACTTACTCTGTCATAGAGCAAGCCAAAAAGATAATGATCTACCAAGTGGTGCAGATGCAAGAAAATTCATAGAACATAATTCTACTCTTGCTGTGAAGGTGTTCTATGATAATGTTATAGATTATTATGCTACAGCCTGTTATTTCATGCTCCAGAAATTCCCAAATTCTGGTGTAAATGAGAGACAGTCGAAAAACTTTAAAAATGTAAGATTCTTTGTCAAGAGATATCCCTTTCTGTTGCTACCCTTGTCTATCATATGGAAGGAGAATCCTGAAGTATCAAGCTGGCATTCTACCTGACTATACTTCATGCAGACAGAGTTTATGTGCAGTGGCACCTTATTTTTGAACTAAAAGATCCAATAACTGGAATATATAAATTTCCTCTTCGTTGTCAGGTTATGAAAGGAATATTGGTTATTTACAATTCTAATGCTGACTGTCAGAGATTGTTCAGTATTGTTAACAAAAAGAAAACTGAATTCAGATCCAGACTCTGTAACCCAGTACCTAGTGATCTACTGGTGTGCAAACCGTTCATGGTCTCAGCTGGTACAAAGTTCTGAACTGCAGCATAACAGTCTGTTGACTTTCTAAAGCTAAAAGTGTTGGATATGAAAACTTAAAGCAGTAAATAATGTTAAAAGACCAGAGTGGTAAATAAATCATTTTGTACATACATTCATTGAATTTTAAGGATGTTTTATGTGGATTACTCTTTTTCTGCTTGGATTACTCTTTTCATCCATTTGAATTACTCTTTTTCCTCGCCAGGGGTTGGCATGTATGCTATGATTACAAGTTGGTTTGGATTGTTGTATTAAAAAGGGCTTTTGACTAATAGAATGTGTTTTGTCACATTACCAAGCGCCATTGTATTTGACCCATTGTCAGAGGCATAGCTTTCAACCAGATCTTGATAATGATTTTAATATTATCAGAGACAATCAAACAGGTGTGGTCATTTGTCACCTTGTGCCGGTATTCTTTAAATCTGTTAAAAGTCACGTTCTAAATGATGGCAAGCTTATTTAATTATATACCGATCAAATCTGTTTTATTCAAGGATCTTGTAATGATGAATGAATCAAATTAAAGTACTTATTATAAACAATACCATGGTAACTTGTTTTGGTTACTCTATCTGAGAAATCAAACAAAAAAGTTCGCAGATGTGTATACACACGGGTATTTTTTGAAACGTTTTCTTTTGATATTGATCAAGTTAATGTCAGTTGATTGGACTGTTACAAGTCTATGCTCTTAAAACAAATAACTGAAAAGAGTGAAAGACAACAGGCTCTGTAAAATTTAACAAATAATTTATTTTTTTATTTCCTTAGAATACAAAGTGAAAATTAATGAAGAAAAAAAAGAACTTACGGCATTGCAAATTAAATCCCAAATTAATCCAAGAATTACGGACACAAGTCCTAATAATTTAAAGTCCATGGTAACTTGTTTTGGTTACTCTATCTGAGAAATCAAACAAAAACGTTTATTTCCCTAGAATAAAAAGTGAAAATAAAAAAAAGAACTTACGGTATTGCAAATTAAATCCCAAATTAATCCATCAATTACAGACACAAGTCCTATTAATTTAAAGTCCAGAATAAAACTCAGTACAAGTTCCAAAGAAATCCCAAAACTGAAGTCAATGACGTGTCTGTGGTAGTTATTAAAGTGTTGATGTGTCAACAGTCTTTGTCGAACCACATAATTATAATTCCAGGTTTGAATATACTATAAATGTCAGTGAATGTCTTTATCTTTCGCCTCCCAGGAGCATAGACTCGTAACACAAGTGTTACATCTAATGGCCGCATGAAGCAAGATATCATTGGTCCCTTATAAAATAAAGTGCTAAATGTCACCCATTTAATGGGAAATTAATTCCAAATCTGGACTTGGACACCCACTGCTAAGTTAACCCTCCCACTTTGTAAGTGTTTTGTAAGGTCATGCTAAGTGTTACACTTAACGCGAATATCGCCTCAAACTTGTAAACTAAAATTTGACATTGCACAAAGTTAAATCATTCAGTTTACGAAATTCTATTGTACGTCAGAATATGTAATATAGGCACTATCTCACTCTCATAGATAGACGAATACATAGCTCAAATTATGTCATATGTCATTTTCATAACAAAATTATTTGTATTTTATGCTTTGAGTGGGAATAAGAATAATTCCACACAAGTAATACCACATATCATTTCTGGAGGTCCCACCAAACCCATTCCTATTGACAAAATGTTGTTCAAATCATTGAGCAGTTGTTGTTTATTCTTCTTTAACGATCCCTTTTCTTGACATTGGTCTCATTCTTCTACATACTATTAAATGTGATAGTACGATCTAATCCATAGTATACGTCTCTTGTCTTCTTCCATCTATACACATTGCATCAATCTGTTTATTGGAATAAAAAGAATTCACGAATGATTATCCTCACAACGGTCTCGGTCATTGATGCAAATGGGGTTCGGGTAGGAAGCCCTTTTTGTCTGGTGGCATATTTTGTATCCCTGAAGAATGCCTCAAATCTGTTAACTTTGAGTGTATTGGCTACCCCTGACTCCCTGTGGACTTGAATAGTGACTCAATTTACACTTCAATATGTTGCAGTCTTACGATAAGACCTGACTCCCTGTGGACTTGAACACTGTTTTAATTTTACACTGCAATATGTTGCAGTCTTACGATAAAATCTGACTCCCTGTGGACTTGAACACTGTTTCAATTTACACTTCAATATGTTACAGTCTTACGATAAAATCTGATTCCCTGTGGACTTGAACACTGTTTCATTTCACACTTTAATATTTTGCAGTGTTACGATAAAATCTTGCATTCATTTACGGGACAACACTTCTTGGAACCAAACAAATATTGTAAGACAGATTGCTGGATTCCATCTTAATTTTTATCATAAAAGTATTTCGCACTTACATCGGGTTAAATACTCTGAAAACAGAGTAGGTTGCGTTTCTAAGTTCGCATTGAAAGGATCTTTGTTTATTTACCTATTTAGTTTTTCCTGTTTTCTTGTTTATTTTATTTCTTCATTATCGTTATGTTGTTTAAGACGAGTGGCCCCATCGGAACAGATGAGGTACGAAAAATATGGTATAAAAATTTTTCCTTTAAATAAGTCTGTGATGACGATGAAAGGTTACATTGGATAGCTTCGTTTTGAGCGGAAAAGGGGTGGGGGAGTTTAAAAAAAGATAAGGTCTCTTACCGAGCGAATCGAACACCCGTGTGAGCGTGGCTTAATATCCATGTTTTCACCTATTTCTAAGGACCTCAAGACAACGGTTGCTGACAATTGAAAGGTTCTTAAACCCGCAAATACTACAGTAATTTTCCTCTAATCACATCGCAAACTATAATTTCAGACTTGCACAGGTTTTCTCTTGTTTCAAATATGTGCGATTTATTAGTAAGCCTTAGCGAACCAAATATTAGTACCTCATGGAATGCAATACAAAATACAACCCAGTACAAAGAGTTAATCCTATCTCAAATTACTAAACACGTACACCTAAACATATCCTGACAATTCTGTATGCTACGAGATTATGGAGAATGCATTTTACGAGATTAATCCATGCTGTCATAAAGTCTCATGAATTCTGTACATTATGACGGATTTTCCATGAAATTGGCTAATTACTCAGGGTGAGAGATATCTTCACCACAACAACTGTCTATAATCAACAGATAATCACTAAAATCATGCAAACCTATAAATAGAAACATAAATACAAGTTGCACATACCTAGGTTTTTTTTTTACATTACGATATGAACATTAAAAAATCAAAACGACTTGCCATAAAAACAGCCACAGCTTAATGTTTTTCATTAATTGCAATGAAAGTTTAAGAACCTATCAATTAAGATATGTATAAATTTCATGGCACAACAAATATATAACATGGTTAGGCCACACTGACGACTGTCGTTATTTAAAGTTTCTGTAAAGATGATCATACATTAATAGTAATTTTCAGGCTGTAATATTTCCACGAAATAAATGGTATACAACACATTCCGGTCCAATGCAATGGCATATGCAGAACATTTTGAATGGTGTAAGTCCAGGACATCAAACAGTGGAAATCCGTGAGTTGAAAGTGGCAATTACCTTAAAGTGTTAAAGGTTCACTTGACAGGAATAATTCAGCTTTGGATGTTGAAATCAGACCCTGGATTGATGGTTGGGGGCAAAAGACCTCAGAAGTTTGAGAATGTATGCCTTGGTCGCGCCGATGACGAGTGGAATGTTAACAAGAAAACAAGCTTTATAAGAAATTTGATATAAGTTACATGTGAAATGGAGCAATCGTCTCCCATTTCGTCAACAAACGTATACATGGACCTGGGTTCGAATCTCAGTAGAGTACGAATTAAAAATTCTCTAACCTGTATGATAGTATTAAATATTAATTCTGCCTACTATTATCAAGCATTTTTCTATAGAATCCAGGGATAGCACTTTCCGTTCTGTCGGGTGTATATTTATAATTCTCTCTCTGTATATATATATATATATATATATATATATATATATATATATATATATATATATACACCAAACTTCTGACAACTTCATTTGATGGAGGGATTACATTTGGTTATATGTTGGGAATTGATGCCATTCAAGCGGTAACATAAAGAACTAATGGTAGAAATTCTAATTGTGTGAGTTGAGCCAATTTTTACGGGTATGAGGTGATTATTCTCCATATAAATGTGGCTCCCATGTAGGTTTTCTTTGGGGTCAATATTACACTTTACGCAGGCTACATGAGGTTGCACTCTACAGTTTCGTACTTCGCATAGGGTTTGACTTTTAAAGAAAAGGAATTTGCAAGTTTTCCTCATTGGTTATCGCGGTTTTTGTTTAAATTAAAAAGATGTATATCTTAGGTATTGTTGAAAACATTTAATTATCTTTGTTTTGGCATATTATTGATGTGTGTAATTTGAATAATGGAGTTTACAGCTTGTTTTCTTCCCAGATATTCACCTTTAAAAAACTGTTAGCTCCGCTCGGTCATTTTCACTTAGTGGATTTCAAAGGTAAATTATTAAAATACTAGCCGATGACATTTTTTTTAATTTGTTACATTCTTCGTAAACCATTTATTGTACTTTCAGATCCTGGTATTGCCTACTCTGGCAAAATTCATTTTTCTATTTTAATAACTGCGAAAATACCTTGGAATAGTTCAGTCTGATTTTTCGGGCAGTTGGCAGCAACCTTTTTTAATCGGTGGTTTGTTTAGATCATACACAGTTTCCACAATTACAACATGTAAGGACGTTTTAGCTACAGTAAATGAAATCAGCAAAGATATGTGCCAATATTCGCTCCACTCTGCATGTTGCAAATGCAAACAACTTCACCTTACACCCGTCACTGTGTCAGAAATACATAACATCTGTGAAGTGCCGACTAAAGCCGTTAGAGCGTCCGCCTCGGATGCGGGAGTTCGTGGGTTCGATCCCCGTCCGAGTCATACCAAAGACTTATAAAAATGGTACTAACAGCTGTATCGCTTGGCGCTCAGCATTAAGAGGTTAGTGTTAGGACTGGTCGGCCTGGTGTCAGGATAATGTGACTGGGTGGGACATCATGCTACATGTCTGCGGCATGATGCCCCAGTACTAGGCATCGCTATAAACTGCCACACCGCAGACATCGTAGCGATATGACTGAAACATTATTAAAGCTACGTTAAAAATCCAAATCACACACACACACACACACACACACACACCGCCTAAAGCCCTACTTAAAAAACACTGAGTTTGAACAGACGAAGACCTATTTAGGTACTTTGATTTCAACTGCTCTCTGACAGATTTTGTAAAGAACTGCTCCAAAAGTAGCAAATGCTCAGACGAAATTCGTAGGGTCGGTTTTGAGAAACTGAATAAGAAATATACAGTAGGTTAAAAATATAAAAAAAACCAGCCCAAACGGAGACTACACCTGATGATCCTAGCATCCCTTAATCGGGATCTTCTCGTGAACTCTTCTTTAGATTTTGTATTTAAGGATCTGTTTAATTAAATTTGACGAGTGGGATCAGAGAAATAGACGAGTCCTTATCGGTATTGGGTATATTTAAAAGGTACAGAGAGACACATATTCTATCAGTAATGATAACTACGTGGGCCACAGATTAAATTTGAACCCCTTTTGATAGGTTTTGTTGTTAGACATCTGCACAAGTAAATATTTTATACGCTATTCGTCGAGCCGATTTCGAGCAGCCGGAGGTTAAATATATGATGTAAAAATAAAAGCCTGGAACAAGAATTCAACTCACTTCGACTTATGGATTTTAACATCACTTGCTCAAATGATTTTGACATAGACCCTTTTTTGATATTTTTTATGTTTTAATACTAAACATGTTAAAATACACTGTTATTATTGCTATCTTCATATAATGTTCATTGTTATACTCTCCTTAAGAGGGCTTCAAGGGAGAACAGTCCTTGACTAATGAGTCACCTTCTATAAATAAAGCATTATTTGTATTATTATTATTATTATTATTATTTGAGATAATGTTTAGAGATTTGTTCAACGCATGTAAGAAGTTGGATGAAATTCTTTGGGCGGAATATAAGAAATAGGAATTTCCTTATAAGTACCGGCTGTATAAAATACCAGTTTTGTCATCAATTGCACATCCTGAACACCTGCTTAGAGTATTTTAATTTAAATTTCTCCTTGGCAGTTTGTAGACATAGTCCACCCTTGAACCGGAAAGGACTTGGACGATATTTCTCCAGCTGATTTCGAGAACTCGGAAGCTTAGTTGTAGTTGATGTAGGGTTTAACGCTACACGATAGGCTATACATGGCGGCCAGTATTAATGGTGGAGGAAGAACCCGGGAAAACCCCGGAAAGAACCACCGACTCACGAGAAGCTACTGGCAAGCTTTCTCACATACCAACATAAGCCGAATCCGAGACTCGAACCCACGCAGACAGAGGTGAGATGGCAGTGATCTGTAACGTAGAGCGCTTTAGACCACTCGGCCGCTCGGGGCCCCGAACTCGGAAGCTAAATATATACTAGTTAAAAAAAGATTATGAAGATTACATATTATGTTCACATATGGAACCTAACATACTCTCCTCAAAGGATTTGGACATAGGCCTCTCTTTGAAAAATTGTATCAAAATATATGCTTAAGCCCATAAGAATATTAATGAAATTCAACGAGCGAAATTGGAGACATATAATTAAGAATTCGCTGCATCAGTTGGAAACGTTACGATGAATATAAAGTCGATCGAGAGAGAGAGAGAGAGAGAGAAGAAGAAGAAGAAGAAGAAGAAGAAATTTAGTCTTCTTTGATATTTGTTACCTTGGGATTGGTTCAACCGCCTAATGAAGGGTTGAATAAATTCGTCAAGTAGTATAGGAGAAATAAGAGGCGCCTTATGAGTATGGACTATTAATGGCCAGTACTGAGAAGAGCTATCAAAAGTTTGCACTAAGTGAACACATAAGATGGAATCATATCACAATTATTAGTTCCGGTTCAGTACCCTAGTCTCAATCTATTTTTAGAGCATTTGTTTCCTGTCTCCTTTTGTAGTGCTACAAGAGTTAGATTTAAGCATTCATGGTGTGGATTTAAAGGTAAATGTTTATTCTTTTATTCTTTAGAATATGGGCTTATGGTGTGGTTGTCTGGAGTGTTTCAGCGACAGTGCACAGTTAGCAATAAAGCTTTGGTGATGATCCGGAAGTGAAATTTGTGTTCATTGCACATTACTCTGTTTACTGTCTAGCCTCTCAAAAAAGTGCCAGTGAACCTATGACAAGAACTTCGCCGTGAAGTCATATTTGAAGGTAATTTCGATCAACATATGATTTGTATTCATTGTCATACAGTGGAAAATTCAGTACTGATAAACAAACGTAGAGACTATATATGAAAACTAATTGTGATCTGTGTCCAGAAAACAACATTTCAACCACTCGTTGAAAGTTTCAAGGTATCTGCTCCAACAAAAGAAAATGTTTACACGAAACCGGTCGAACCGAATTCGAGAAATATCAGATTAAATATAGAGTACCTATAACAAAGCCCGTAAGGAGATTACATTCTACTTCAGCTTATAGACACAAATATCTCCTCCACCAGGGATGTTGACATCGTGAACCTTCCTTTGACATTTTGAATCTAAAGGTCTGTTCAGCCCCCCCCCCCCCAATATATAATGTTATGTGTATCTGTATTTTATGCCTGACCTTTGTCCAAAACGAACTTAATGGTGTATCTGACTGGTGACATTTAAACAACATAATAAATAACTAATATTTCTATATTATTATAGATTAAATATTCAGATCATTATTAGCTGTTGACATGATTACTCCAGTTTTAGTTAAAGAGACATTTTTGATTCTGAACTTAGAAAGTTCCAAAAAAGACATTTCCATTAAGTTGACAGAATATATAAAGGAAACGGTAATTAAGACATAGAACAAGTAGATGGGGTATATACAATTGCTTACTTAAGGAATATTCATTCTTTCTTTGATATCTGAAGCTGAATCAGTCTTATTGTTTTATTACGTTTTTAATTTCAGTTGATATATTTATTCAAATTATTGACTCGAATTACAAAGTGCCAAATAATATTCTTCGACTTAAACATTAACTTGGAATTACAGTTGATTTCGTCAAAGCCATTTTGGATTATATTATTTTCATATGTCAAATGACTGTTAACAAATCTCCATATTCCTGCCCATCAGAACATTAGGACATTCGAGATTACACGCTCATCAACCTATTCAACATTGGAATTTATTTGGAACACTACTGAACTTCATTTGGAGCTTCATACATATGGACTTGTGATAGGATTTTTTAAATTTTCACTTTGTATTAAAGGGAAATAAAATATTTGCTGAATTGTACAAACTCGATGGTTTTCGCTCTCTTATGTTACATAAAGAACATAGTTTCGTAACAGCAACATCAATGTACTAAGTTTAAAGTCGCATCAATACATGTTTCTATGTACCGAGTTCAAAGTAGCAGCATTTTTCTATGCACCGAGTTCAAAGTATCAGCATGTATATATGTACCGAGTTCAAAGTATCAGCATGTTTCTGTGTACCGAGTTCAAAGTCGCATCAATGCATGTACTAGGATATAACTTTAAGTATTAAGATTGAAATTTTCCCTAAACTGTATTAAAAGTCATTTTTCAATAAATTATCTTGAAAGTAATTTTCACCTAAAATATATTGAGAGTAACTTTATTTATTTCTGTATTACAACTGTATACTCCTTTAATAAAGATTGCGCTTTTACAAACAAGTGCAAAACCCCATGTGTACTATAAAATACATATCTCTTGTATCCAATAGTCAGCAAAATTCTCTCTCTCTCTCTCTCTCTCTCTCTCTCTCTCTCTACAACTATGGGCAAAGACATTTCTTAACTTTTGAACAATTCCTTCACATAGCAAGAAATGAGAAGACGGTTATGATCACAAGTTTTTCCTAACAAGGCTTATCATAACAAGTGGTGGATGAATATCATAGAAAAAGGTATCACTCCGTAAAGACTGATCAACTCTTTTGTGACTTTCGAACTTTTCGCACACAAGAAGGGTCTGTTCTGAAACATCATCACCAGAACTATCACAACGGGAACGAACACAATTACAATTGAGAGGATTTACAGCAATATATACATCGCCGGTGATAATTCTTCTTGCAGTAACACCTGAAATTATCGACATGTCGAATGCATACAATACATTTTTCCAGCCCCGAATTCGAGCTATCTGGATCCCAGGCTGAAATACATTTATCCATGCCATAAACAGAGAATTCCATAGGTCCAGCAGCAACATCTCCACCAGGCCCCAAGACAACGACAGCCGCATGGACAGTTTTCTTTCCAGTGATAGTAAATTTAACTTGCACAGTCTGAATTCTTTCTATATTACAGACAATGCGTGTGTTGTTTACTATTCATTTAATATATAACTCGTTTAATAGTAAGACAAATTCAGGACTGTGGTAATTCTCACATAGGTATGTGCTTGCTATCTCTTATTTTTCTTCTTGAAATACAAATTACAAGGTTAGTGCGCCAATTTCAAATTATTCCCATATAACTGATCTAATTTATTATGTGTTTAATTTTTTTTATTTAGTAACAATAACTTTTTCTATACCTACTGCAGTAACATTCGTCGCTGTTGCTAGGGTTTCTACTACAGATAGTGTGAATGAACCTATCGACTTTAACTTGCAGTCCATGACTGAGCATTACATCAAAATTGTTTTTACTGAAATTTGAAACCACCGTATATATGGTTCGCTGCCTAAGCATATAACAAAGTTTTACCGTATTTACCTATCTTAGGAAGGATTGGAGTTTCCGCCTAGCCGTCTCAAACATATTCACGCAGATGCTGTTTTATTTTGTCAGTCCAATGGGGTTCGATAATTTCAATGAGGTTTTCCTCTCACGTTTTCAGATGAATCATATGAATTGTACTTTATGGTATTGTGTCTCGGCGATAACGCTGTAGAAACGGCTCTAATGCATACCAGCAAGAAGAGGTGCTTCCTTCCCTGGTTTGGCAACATCAATCGATGTTGTCGTGTTGTTCATTATATATGTATGCTGAAATGATAAAATAGTCAAAGTGTCGGATCAATCGCTCTATACTGAGTTGTGTAAATCGTGCTTAGCTCTCATAAGACATGAGAAGCTATTGGCCAACATACGGCCAACGTCTTTGTCAAATTTGTTTGAAACAATAACGGCGATACATTTTCTTTCATACGTCACAGGTAACGTCAATAACACGCGCCCATTTCACGTCTGCACTAGACCACGCCGAAACAGTTTTACGATTATTAATTATATTTCCACTTACTACTCTTTGGTTAGTTTAAATGCGATTTCTATTTCATACACGCGCAAGTCAACGTTTGATTGCAAGTGAACAGACGTCATGATTACTAGGGTAGGACTAAAACAACACTAAATTTTCACTATCCTTACTCTTGGGTAATACCAAATTCTGATTATATTCTCTTCGCAGACATTTTAACTTCAATGTTACTGGTATCCTTTGTTGATATTATGTATGCAATAGGAAGGTAAACACAATATCGTCTGACCAATACTATCCAGAAGAATGAGATTTCATTTCACCACACCTGGCTGAAGCAAAATAATAACTGTAGTCACCCATAAATATGTTCTGCTGATGTTATCCAAAAAACAACAAAAACTAATAATAACAAAAAAGCATAAACTAAGATACAAAATGAAAAATAAAGAAAACAAGAACTCCATCCTAATATTTAGTGTTAAAATTATTTAACAAGACTAGTCGTAGAAGTATATTACGTAGAATTTTATTGGATATCTTAAAACCTTTTCATCACTATTTTTTTAAATAACTATTTAATGTCGTACCGTGCTCTTTTCATTGTATTTTTGAATTTTACTGAATGTCTCGCAATGTGTTTTCTTTGTATTTCTGAATTTTGCTGAATGTCTCGCAATGTTTTTTCATAGTATTTTTTAATTTTGCCGACTGTTTTCACAATGATATTATCATTGTATTTTTGATCTTTCACCTTTAACATTCTTTTATGAATGTAATTTTGTCCTCTATCAAATGACCCGGAGGATATCATTAGGACATATGTTTTGAGTAAAAGTATTAAGATTGAAATATTTTCCTAAATTATATTAAAAGTCAAGTTTCATTAAATTATCTTGAAAATAATTTTTTACTAAAATATATTGAGAGTAACATTATTTATTTCTGCATTACAACTGTATACTATTTTAATACAGATTCCGCTTTTACGAACAAGTGCAAAACGCCATGTGTACTATAAAATACATTTCTCTTGTATCCAATAGTCAGCAAAATTTACACTCGGTAAGTTGTGTAAGTTGCTGAACAAGCAAATTCCTAAACATTCCCTTGATTGAGTAAGCTAGAATATTCACTGTTTTCTTGAAACGAATAAGCTGATGCAGCAGAATTGTCTGTCTGATGACGTACTCAGACGAAGTCGGTTTCAGTGAGAAGAAACGAGAGCCTCGTTCTGATTCGAAATGAACGAACACAATTACCTAGACGAATGTCCATATCTGACCATGAACATAAATTCAAAATTGCGTATAAATTGAAAACAAGCTAACGCAAAATTAGTTCGTTCGTTGAGAATCAGAAAGAGTCTGTCTCTTCTTACAGGTAAGAATTGTCATTGTTCGTAAACTTCTTTAAAGGACAGGGACTTCTAAATGTTTGAGATTTTCACGGTAAAATTCAATCCAGAGTTGACGCTTTTGTAACGTTTTTCTGAGCTCTTTCTATTTTATATTATAATGGAATGTTTAATTGTTTTAAAGAATTTATATTCAATCGTATTTATGGTAATTATTATTGGAAACTACGATTTCGCTACCAACTTCATGTTTAGATTTAATTTGGAAATAAGATATTCCTCAAGTAACGAAGAATAATGTTTTAGTACCCTATTCCAAATTAGTATTCTATTTTAAAGTTAGTAAAATATATTTCAAACGATCGTTGCATTAAATCGCACCTGTTATTTCGTGTATTTTCGTAGAGAATGTGAAGGTTCTGTCTCTCTTTACAACAATTCCCGTACCTCATTCCCCAAGATGTAGCCGTATCTACACCGTTAGGAATGACACCCTTTTGCTACGAGAGCGTGAACTCTCTCTCTCTCTCTCTCTCTAACCATGGGCAAAGACATTTCTCAACTTACGAGTAATTCCTTCTCATAGCAAAACATGAGAAGTTTATGATCAAATCCTTATCATAACACATGTTTACATGTACCGAGTTCAAGTTAGCAGCAATGCATGTTTCTGTGTACCGAGTTCAAAGTAGCAGCAATGTATGTTTCTATGTATCGAGTTCAAAATAGCAGTAATGCATGTTTCTATGTATCGAGTTCAAGGAAGCAGCAATAGATGTTTCTATGTACCGAGTTAAAGGAAGCAGGAATGCATGCTTCTATGTACCGAGTTCAAAATAGTAGTAATGCATGTTTCTGTGTACCGAGTTCAAGGAAGCAGCACTAGATGTTTCTATGTACCGAGTTAAAGGAAGCAGGAATGCATGCTTCTATTTACCGAGTTCAAAATAGTAGAAATGCATGTTTCTGTGTACCGAGTTCAAGGAAGCAACAATAGATGTTTCTATGTACCGAGTTCAAGGAAGCAGCAATGCATGCATCTATGTACCGAGTTCAAAATAGCAGTAATGCATGTTTATATGTATCAAGTTCAAATCAGTAGCAATGCATGTTCTATCTACTGAGTTCAAAGCGTCAAAAATACATATCGGTATGTACTAGGAGTATATAAATTTAATTTGTATTGATGTATCTTGCACATACATTTAGTAATGTTGTTTCGAAAATGTCAGGATGTACATTTTTTTTTAAATGCAAAATTTTAAATTCACATTTCGTTTCTCATGTTCCTCAAGATAATTTATCAAATGCCGAAATAAGTTATGCTCAATCGCTCACACATCGATCGCTAATAAATGAGTACCTTTATGTCTTATTCAAATCTCATTTACATAACAATATTGAACGGGTGATACTTTGTGGACTAGGTAGGGAGTTTCAAATCCCCTTTCATGTAGGTCTCCACCTTTTATCCTACCTTCGCGTGACATCCTTTGTAAACACACATGGGATTGACTGGTATTTGTTCTCTGTGTCGGGTTGTCCCACGTTCCATTGATTTCAAATCTACCTTCGCGTGACATCATGTGTAAACACACATGGGATTGGCTGGTATATTTTCTCTGTATCGGGTTGTCCCACGTTCCATTGAATTCAAATCTATTCAAAAGAAATATGATAATATCTGCTGAATAATACTGCTCTGCATATTTCTTTACAGCATATACAAACCTGCGGGACATGTTACACTGTATGGCGCTGACAAAAACAATGGACAGAAAAGTCTATTTAAGAACCGGAAGTTTGACTCGTGACGAAGATGAGAATTCCCCATGATTTTCAAAGTAACTGTACACTACGTGAGACTGATAAACAAGAAAATCACGTAGATAAGACAAGTCTGCTTGTAAACAGTACATCCAATGCTCAGGATTCCCAGTTGTTGTCGTATGAATGAAGCCACTTAGTTGACAGAAATATATACCCAGTGTGTGACAGAAGCCATGTTAAAGTAAACCAATGCGGTAAGGTCAATTTAATTTAGAAACACGTACATTTCTTTGTCAGTCTATTTCACACACACACACACACACACACACACGATATACACGACTGTATATGTTTACAAAACAATTGCATTTTTAACATTTGATGAAAATTAGGTTCAATATATACTGGATCGAAATACATTTACAAACCTGCTATGACAAACGGTGGACTTGGACCTATTCAAGCATTCAGATAAATCCAATCCTATTGGCCACAGCGATTAGAAATGACGATTCAGTGGGTAGACTGTATCGGAGTCAGGAGGATACAGTCAAACAGGTAGGCTCTCCAAAAACGTTGTAAATGATCATTTCTGCATATTTTAGGCAACCGTTTTCGTACCGACAACCAAGTGAGTTGTTGTATTTTAGCTTCACTACCGGCATATGCACAATTTAACACTGGTGAGACATTTGAATCCTATGAACTGGTGAACAATCAACAAGTAATACCACTCTTTCTTTCAGATGGAATATTCCTTGAAAACATTACTGCCTGTTGTATGTATCATCGAATTATGTATGTTCCGATACGCGCAGATGACGCCTGAAGGATGTCCATCTGACTGCGACTGCAATAGCAATAACGAATATGATGCAGTGCTTTGCACTAAATCAATTCCACAACTAATACCTTCCGATACGCATTTAGTATCCATTACGAATATTGCAAATATGTCTTCCATTAAGATGCAAGACTTTAGTGGAACTTCCTGGACTAATGTTAAAGAACTCCAACTAAGCAGTGATGTCGTATCTGAAATTGAGTCAAACGCATTCAGCAAACTTTCTGGGCTTAGTCATCTTCGCATCCACTTCAGATTATTGTCAAGGCTTGGTCCTTTGGCCTTTGCTGGTTTGCGAAATTTGAGTGTTTTGGACATGTCTGGAAACAGTCAGCTTAAGTTTACAGAATTAAAGGCAGCCATTTCAATTTCAAATTCATTACGGAAACTCCAGGAATTGATTCTTGTGGACCTCAACAGAGACAACTCAGCAGAAGAAATTGATTCTCAATTTTTTGATGCCCTAGCTGACAAACCGGTTAGGTATCTTGACTTAAGCCAGGCCCATTTCTCAGGTATAGACATACAATCATTTTCCAACGCCCTAGGAAACACAATTCAAATAATTAATATGTCTCATATTTATTTAGATGCAAAAAAAACTCTAATGTACAGGAAGACAACGAATACAAACCTTTTTCCAAGCTTGGAAATCTTTGATATTAGTTATGCGGATATTCCATGGATGAAGACAATCGTCGTTGCATACCTGCCCCTATTTGACATTAATTGTTTTATTCTTTTCTTACTGTCTAACCAACTGAAACTAAATGGTGTTTCTGAATCAGAGAAAAGGCTTAATTATTTAATAAGGTTCTTGGGAGCTTGTGAACGTCAGGTCCGTAGAAGACTGGAGATCAACAGTAACCACTTGGTTTGGCTGAATGTAAGTTTCAGTCCAAATTGTTTCACGTTTAAAGAAGTGGATATATCTAATAACGGTGCTATGTATATAGGAACAAACTTTACCAGCCATTTGTCGGATCTTGTTTGGGCCAATTTATCTGTGAATAAACTTTCAAATATGGAACAGTATCCTGAATTTGAAACATTATTCCAGAAGAACATTCATCTGGAGTGGTTAGATCTCTCGGCCAATGATCTGTCAATTATACCTCGAAATATATTCCAAAACAATATTAAGCTGAAAACTCTTCTTTTAAAGAATAACAGGCTGCATGGAATATTCTTTGAAATCAAACATCTGCAGCATCTTGAGTACTTGGACGTAAGCGAAAATTTGATTGTTTCGTTTGATAATTATGCACTTTCAATCTTTGAAATCCTGTTCAATTCAGATATCAAAGACAATAGCTCCGGAAAATTTAGTGTTCGATTCATTGACAATGCGTTGTTGTGTTCATGTGAAACAGTAGACTTCGTGCGCTGGTTTGTTTCGACAGACGTAAGGATAGAAAATAGAGAGTTATACACATGTTCCTTAAATAAGGATGCTCTTTTGATAGATACAAACGCACTCAGTGAATCGGAGTATCAATGTGAGAAAATGAAAATAATTATTTTGGCCGTTTCTATCCCGTTAACTTGCCTTGGTATACTGGTACTAGCTTTTGGTTTATGTAGGTATCTTTGCAGAAAACGACGAAAATTTGAAAGAATTCGACGGTTCATCGATCAGTATAGAGTGGCCAATCCAACAAATAAATATGTTCTCTTTTTGTCTTTTTGTAGTAAAGATGACGATTTTGTTTATCGGTACGTCATCAGTAGTGAAGGGGGGCACTATACGTACAATGGGAATTAGCATTAAAAACACCCTTGGGGCACTATACGTACAATGGAAATTTAACATGGAGAAAAATCGTGGGGCACTATACGTACAAGGGGAATTTAACATGGCGATAAATCGTGGGGCACTTTACGTACAAGGGGAATTTAACATGGGAATAGAGTTTGGGCTTGTTTAGGGACAAGGGGAATTTAACATGGGATATTTTTTTTAAAAAAATTTTTTTTTAAAAAGGGGTAGGCAATTCAAAAGACTATCTCTTTTCGAGAAATATGGCTGGCCCTGAAAAGGGCCTTTGGGTTTTATGTTAATCTATTCATTAACATAAATGGCACCGCATTGGTCTTCTTCTTGTTCTTAGGCTACGTCTCACTGTTGGTCCGTACATCAGCACTCTTTTTAGGCATCCTTGTCTTTCAACGTAGATCCTACGTATCCACAGGCTGGTGTTTGTCCTGTGGACAACGGTCCACTTCGATCGGACATACATGAGCAAGTCTGTCCGAAACATCATGGAAGACACAAGGGTGGATGACTCAACTGTAGTCCACATCTTGAAGCGACGAGAACAGGTGAATCAATGCAGTCAACGGCGCTTATTTATAGGTACAGGTAGGATTGAAACGGATTGAGTTCATTCACCAATCCAAACACGCGTTACAAAATTCAGCCAGCCGCATCCAATCCGAAGAGAGCAGTCTGTGACGTCACGTAGTCAATATAGATCTGCTAGCGCTTGTGTGCAGTCAATCTATGCGACAGTCATTCAACATGACGGAAACTCAGAAAACGATCCATTGGGGTGCACCAGCAGGAGAGACTGCCCAAGGGAACTCGGACTTACTTTCAGAAGAAGTGAATTGGGATTTTGTGGATTTTCTCTCTTCGCAAGAATTTGTTCCGGAACCTGCGTTACCTTCTTCATTACCGCAAGTGGAAAATTTTAGACAGAGACAGAAAGAAGAATTGGAGAAATTTATACAACGACAAAAGGAAGCGGAACAAGCTTTTCTCCTACAGCAACAGCAACAAGAAGAAGAGGTAAGAAAAAAACAACAGCAGCAACAGCAAGAAGAAGTAGCAGCAAAGAAACAAGAGGGTGAAAATCAAACGGTCACGGTACTGTTGGACATTTTAGCGGAGTTAAGAAGTCTGAAACAAATGTATCAGACTTCTTTATCACGACCGAAGAGAATACGACCTTCCCGAGCCAAACACGTTAACCCTGTGACTAAGCCTACCGTACCACCCTTAGTGATTTCAACCCAATCATTATCATCATCAACATTACGCAGTCCAGAAGTAGGCCTTGGCCGTGGCAAAGGCATAAGGCAGTTAAAGCTGATTGCTTAAACTCACCCCTACACCATGAAGAAAAAGGCCCTTTTCAGGGCCACCCACATTTCTCGAAAAGAAATACAATTTCAATTTGCCAATAACTCAAAAAAAAAAAAACCCACCCATGTTACCCTTATAGTACGTGTCTGTGTATGAGTGCGTGAGTGTAGCTTCTTATTTTAAAATCACAACTCAAAGACTCTTACCTTATATCATTCATTTATTCTTTTCTCCATTTTTTACAATCCAATTCACAATTATCAACACAACACTTTAATTAAAAGTTCATTGACTTCTTCTGTCTCCTTGTTTAGTCTCTCTGTTTTTTGAATTTCTTCACTGTCACACTCTTTTCCTCTTCTTCCTCCTCACTTTCTTCCCTTCTTCTTTTCTTCTCCTGTTTCTTTTTCTTCACCTGTCTGCTTTCTTCCTCTGAAGAATCCCTCTCTTCCTCTGAAGAACCCCTCTCTTCTTCTTCTGAAGAATCCCTCTTTTCTTCTGATTCCTCTTGTTTCTTTTTTGGGCAATCTGGAGACCAATGTCCTTTTTCTTTACAATAATAACAGGTATCTTGACTTTTGTCTTTTTTAGTCCCTGTTTTTGTTCTTTTTTGACGGTCTGGACACTCTGAAGACCAATGCCCTTTCTTCTGACAGATATAGCAAGTATCTTGACTTTTATCTCGAAAGGAAGGAGAGTAGTCTGTCGGCTGGTCTGAAGAGAATTTTCTAATGACCCCTCGCAAAGCTCTAACGAAACGTTCCATCTGGTCAGTCTCTTCCATCGTTGTGCTCGGCTTGAGAGTGAAATGAATAGTGAAAGGACAAGACACACACCCTTTTATATACGCTGGTCTGCTATGACTATAAAGTAGTTTATGGTGTTTGAACTTGAGTCATTTGACTTTTTGCTTTCAAGATGAAACGATCTAATTCATTTGAGAAGGAAGAAGAAGAAGAAGAAAGTAAGAGGCAGAAACGTGATCTATCGCCTCGTACCAGAGCTGAAATCTTGGCACAAATTCATGCCAGTGATTTTGAAGAGGACATGAGTGAACCAGAATCCGAACCCTCTAAAACAAGTTCACCACCCTTAGTTAACCCTGAAAAATACTATTCCATTCGAGAGACGGAAAAGCGCTCCTCTAGAAAATTTAGAACCACGGCTTACAAATACACGGTGAAGTTTAAAGATTTCAAGGCTGAAGTGCCGTTAGAGAAAGCAGAAGTGTTCATCACTGAGGTGTGGGATTCTTTGCTCACTTCACTCAAGCAACAATGTCAACCCAAAGAAGACGATCGCTTGAGACTTTCCATACAACACGACGGTTTGAAATCCCCTGTTTGGATCGAGTTTAGCACCCCTGCAGAATTGACCGCTTCCAAAGTCATGGACAAGATTCAACACGTGCAACAATCTAATGACCAGTTTGACATCACCGATGGAAAAGCCACATTGGACATGACCCACGTCTCTCCTCCTCAAGGGACCGGACGCAAAAAGATGTTATTGGTGAACGACCTTCGCAGCATTAAGCGTAGCCTTGTCCAAATTCACAATCCTCATGACCAGATGTGTTTAGCCCGTGCCATCGTGGTGGGACGAACCTATGCCAACAAGAACGACACGGTAGAATGGAAAAGAACCTGGAACACTATTCAACGTTCCTATCGAGCCAAACAACGAAGCGAAGCAGAACTCCTGTTACGACAAGCCGGCCTGTCCAAAGACACACCCTGTGGTATTCCTGAGATGCAAAAATTGCAAGATGCCCTAGCTCCACGATACACCTTGAAAGTGCACCCTCAAGAAGTGCGCGGACCTCTGTTGTTTCGAGGCCAAGACTTTAAGGACGGAAAATACATTCACCTTTATCATCACGATGAACATTTCGATACCATTACCAGTATCACCGGATTCCTTAAATACAGTTATTACTGTGAGAAATGTGACCATGGTTATAACAATCGAGAGCAACACAAGCATTGTGGATCGAAATGCACAGGATGTTTGGCCTCTTCACCCTGTCTGAGCGAAGAACCAGTGCCTTGTTCAACTTGTCTGCGCACGTTTGTCAGCCCTACCTGTTACCAACAACATCTGAAGACGCAAGGTTCACAGAAGAAATGCGCTTGTCAACTGCTGAGATTGTGCTCTACGTGTGAACAAGTCATACGTACCAATAATACCAAGGCACACGTATGTTCAGGAAAGAAAAAATGTCACATTTGTCACCACATCGTGGACTTGGAACACCAATGTTACGTGCAAAAATACCAACCCCCACCAGAGAAAGAGGACGGTCACAAGAAGAAAGGCAATTTCATCTTTTTCGATTTCGAATGCATGCAAGAGACCGGCATTCACATTCCTAATTTCTGCGTGGCTCATCGAGCGTGCGAGAAGTGCATTCAAGAACCTATCTTCAGTCATTGCCCTCACTGCAGCAAGATACCCGGAGGGCGTGAAAAAATCTTTCGGGGACCCAACACGTTAGCCGATTTTGCCCAATGGGTCTTAGACCCCGTCGACAAGACGTGGAGCCAAGAGGACATCGAACGTTACGGAGATTGTCATCGTCATGCCACGGTGATGGCTCACAATTTCTCCGGATACGATGGACAGTTTCTTTTGAGGTACTATACGGAACAAGGCACCGAACGTCCTAAAGTGACTCTGAACGGAGCCAAAATCATTTTCATGCAAGTGGGACAAGTGCAGTTTAAAGATTCGATGAGCTATTTGGCCATGCCTTTGAGTCGAATGCCTAAAACGTTTGGAATGACAGAAATGGCTAAAGGGTACTTTCCACACTTTTTCAATAGGGAAGCCAATCAACACGCCGTTCTACCCCATTTACCTGAGGCTCACTATTACGACCCCGACAACATGCGTACCGAACAACGAAAAGCTTTCTACGTTTGGTACCAGGCTCACGCCTCGGACCCTTTCGACTTTCAGGAAGAAATGCTAAAGTATTGTCGTTCCGACGTGGACATTTTACGGCGTTGCTGTGGAAAATTTCGAGAACTGTTCATGGAACACGGAGGGGTCGATCCTTTGAAAGAAGCTTGCACCATTGCCAAAGCGTGTTCCTTAGTGTATCGACAACGATTCATGCCTGAAAAGACCGTGGCTGTCATCAGTCCTCAAACGACCCACTTTGTCAAACGTCAATACTCGGTCAAAGCCCTACGTTGGTTACATTACTTGTGCGACAAGGAAGACAAGTGGATTCAGCATGCCCGCAACGGAGGGGGCGAAAAGACCATCGGAACGTATTCGGTCGATGGCTGGGACTTAGAAAACCCCAAGACCGTGTACGAGTTTAACGGTTGCTTATTTCACGGATGTCCCGTCTGTTACCCTGACCGTGGCACTAAAAATCAGTTTTTGCAACGAACCATGGAAGACTTGTACCAGGACACTTGTCAGCGGCGCCTAAAGTTGGAACAGCAAGGATACCAAGTGGTGGAAATGTGGGAACACGAGTACGATCACCGTATGAAAACCGATCCCGAGTTTAAACGCCTCGTGGAAAGTTACCAGTTCGTGGACCCGCTGAACCCGAGGGATAGTTTGTACGGAGGAAGGACCAATGCCACCTGTTTGCTGTACCAAGCCGACGAAGAGAAAGGAGAAGAAATCAAATACTTGGACGTGTGTTCGCTGTATCCCTACGTGTGCAAATATTGTCGTTTTCCCGTAGGGCACCCACAATTGCTGACGGAACACATCGACCTGAAAAATATTCGACAATACGAAGGCTTGATCAAGTGTAAAGTTTTGCCTCCCACGAACCTCTACCATCCCGTCTTACCTCACCATTGTCAAGGCAAACTGATGTTTCCCTTGTGCCGTACTTGTGCCGAAACGTGCAACCAAGACCAAGCTTGTCAGCACACCCAGGAAGAACGGGCCTTGACGGGAACCTGGGTCAGCGTGGAATTGTTCAAAGCTTTGGACATGGGATACCAACTGTTAGAAGTGTACGAAATTTGCCACTTTCCCAAGACACAACAATACTGCAAGGGTGACCCCAGTCAGAAAGGCATTTTCGCTGACTACGTGGATGCCTTTTTGAAACTGAAACAAGAAGCCAGCGGCTATCCTTCCTGGTGTCACACTCCCGAAGACCAAATACAATTCAAAGAGAAATACTACGAACAAGAAGGCATCACTTTAGACCACATCGAGAAAAACGAAGGCAGGCGATCGTTTGCCAAAGTGATGTTAAATTGCTTGTGGGGTAAAATGGCACAACGACCGTGTTTACCCAAGACGGAATATTTGACAGAACCTTCCCGCTACTTCCAGATGATTCACGACAAAACCAAATACATGAAACACGTGGACGTCGTTCGAGAGAATTTGATCTTGGTCAATTACGAAGAAGATCTGGACTTTGTGCAAGACGACCCTTTTGGAAATGTCATCATTGCGGCTTACGTGACAGCCCATGCTCGCTTAAAATTGTACGAAGCTTTAGAACTGTTAGAAGAACGCGTCCTGTACTTTGACACGGACAGTTGCATTTACATCCATCACCCGATTCAACATCACCCTAACATCGAAGGAGACCGTTTAGGAGCCTGGACAGACGAGCATCCCGACGACAAGATTCTAAGTTTCGTCAGTGGCGGTCCCAAAAATTACGGCTACGAATACCGGGACAAACAAGGAGAAGTGCACACGACGTGCAAAGTGAAAGGACTGACTCTGAATTATCGTACCAGTCGAGTGGTCAACTTTGGGGTATTGAAAGAAGCCTTGCAATCGGGAGAGGATGGAAACTTTAAAGTGACCACTCACCAACCGAACAAGATTGTACGTTTACCCACTCACCACATCGTCAGTCGACCTTTGGAAAAAGTTTATCAAATCGTGTACCAGAAGCGAGTTCGACTTCCCAATCATTTCACCTTACCGTATGGACACGTTGGTATAAAACATTGGTTGTAAGAGGATAGTTACCCCACCAGAAAGATGACTTCGCCACAGCAAGAATCGAGTGAGAAACCCGATGAGAACTCCAAGTTCAAACCCTACCATTTTCCAGTCTTCTTACCTGACTATTGTGATTGTGCCCGTCGATTGGACACGTTTCAGAAATGGCCTACGGATAGGGAAGGATTACCTTCTTCGCATGTTTTAGCTAGAACAGGATTTGTCTACTTGGGACCTGAGTCAGGATTGGGATACGAGGTACAGTGTTTCGCTTGCGGACTGAAGTTACGAATGGATCTATGTATCTATAAAGATTCAGCTATTCTGGAACATACTCGATGGTCTCCGCACTGCCCTTACCTTTCTATGGCCTTTCCACCCATCACACTACGGTACAATGTTGACGGTACCTTAGAGACGGTACCTTCCAGAACAGGACATAAAAAACGTAAAAAAGGAAAGATGTACAAGCTGGAGACTGCATTGCGACTAGTATAAAAAGGGGGCTATGGTCAAGATCGATAGTTCATTGTGACTACCAAGACCGAGCGAACAAGATGAATACTTTCAGAGAAACACAGAACAAGTTGTTTAGAAGGGCACAATTCAAGTGTGAGGCTTCGGAAGTGGAATGCGATTGTGAGCCTTGCGATGGATACGATGCTGTACCTTGTGACCTGAGCGATGCCGTAAAGCATCATGGGGACTTTAGTGCCCCTACCCCTATCATGGAAAGTGATGCTGTGCGTGTCAAACCTGTGGGATGCGAAAGCGATGCTGCTCGTCCTCTTGGACATTTTACTGGGTTTCGTTTTAAAGGGGAATGTCGACCTTCACGTTTACCTCCCTACGGATGTCATCCAGCCCTGAGCAAACTCCTGCCCATTTCACTCAACCCTCATCGAAACGAACCTGTGAAAAACGAATATTCGTTTCCTGTGCGTTCGTCGGAATACTGCGACTTTGAAAATCGTCTTCAATCGTTCAAAGGAAAATGGCCAAAGTATCTGGGAGGACCGACCCCCGAAGAATTAGCCAGAGCCGGATTTTTCTACTTGGGCGAAGGAGATAAAGTCAAGTGCTTCAGTTGCGGTGTGTCACTTCACCACTGGGAACCGCAAGATTCAGCCTACGTAGAACATGCTCGATGGTCACCGAATTGTCATTACTTACCTTTAGTGGGACCGAGACATTGAAGTAACTTCTTACCATAATCATCTGTTCATGGATACTTTACAAGAGAACATTCGTGCTTTGCCTGTGGAGTTGAGAGAACGCATTTACCGAGAGCTGGTCAAAATACAAGTGAAACGTAAAGAACAATTGCATCCGTTACGTCACCGGTGTTTGAACCACTGGTACCTGAAGGCTATACAAGGACTGATTGAGTTGAAAGTGTTCCATTGGACAGACATTGATCAACGACCTCCTGGTTATAAAAAGGATTGGTTTGGTATTGACGATTCTATCTACTACATTGTAAACGTACTGCATCGAATTCCAGAGGAAGAGTTAACGAATTACCAACATCTTGAACACAATGTCAACTTGGTGAAAGAGGAAACTTCTGAACGAATTGTAATGTGTAGATTAGTGACTCAACGATTTAAATTCGACACTGAAGTGAAACCATGTTTGTGCAAAGAGTACATTTCTTGTGTCAGACCAAAGAGGATTTAGTATGACCTATTCATGGATACTTTACAAGAGAACATTCGTGCTTTGCCTGTGGAGTTGAGAGAACGCATTTACCGAGAGCTGGTCAAAATACAAGTGAAACGTAAAGAACAATTGCATCCGATACGTCACCAGATCTTTAACCACTGGTACCTGAAGGGTATAAGAGAACTGATTCGTCAGAAATTCTTTCAATGGTCAGACATTGTTCAAAACTTTGAGGTCGCTAATGATCGACATGTTCATGATTATGGTTACTTCGAGATTCACCTAGTGCAATGCATTGAGGAAGACAAGTTAAAGGATTACCAACATATTTTACGTGGAATCTACTTAGAGGAAGAGGAAACACCTAAACGAACTCTGACGTTTCGGTTACAGTATGCAAGATTTAGATTCCCTACTGGAGAACGAAGATCTCTGGCTAGAAAGTACGTCTATTGCATCCGAAAAAAAGAGAATATAAAAACAGGCTGCCATGCCACGGTTTATGTCACATGTCATCCAACAGATTCCGTGGAAGGAACTCAATGACCATATTCAAACCGTGGATCATTACCATCAATTATTACAAGAACTGTATCCATTCAATTTTGGACGACAAGTGGTGTGTGTCTTAGTGACTTGTTTTCTGGGATTTCGTTTACCAGCCGATTCCTTGTGGACTCTTTACGATCAGTACTTACCACCTCCATGGCCTTAAATGGTCACGAAAAACTCCTTTTGTTCAAAGCCTTGCGTTTTCATCTGGATACTTCTCGACCTCAACAGGAAAAAAAGATTCGTCAACTTTTAGCGACCCAAGACGTGTATGACGATGTGTGTGTAGCTTGTGACTTACACCCTCATTGGACAGATGTTCGTGATTGGAAAAAGGGGGGTTTTGAGGCTTGGACCCAAGAAGTGGCCCAGTATGCACAAGAGTTGTTCAAGGAAAAAAGTTACTTTTCAACCCGTGTTAGTGACGGTGCCAGAAGAACCCGTCACCGAGAACAACCACTCGCTTCAGGACAGGACTGTCATGGACATGCCTGAAAGGTCATTCCGGGAGGACACTTGTGTGACAATACCTCATGTAGAGACTGTAAGAACATTACACACTGTCCCTAGGACATCTTGGTTAACCAAAACATGTTGTACAGACACTTGTTTATATTCCACTTTGATCGCTTTGCTGTGTTTTATATTCCTGTACATCACTATTTGGGTTGTATGTATTTTTGTCTTTCGTGTTCATATTTGAAACATTCAATAAACGTGTTCTGAAAAAGTATATAAACTCTTGTCTTGTTTGTTTTTTCGTGTCACAAGTGACATTTCTCATACCATGGCTACCTCTGCTGTCTCTGCTCCCTCTTCCTCTACTGTCAAAGTCATCGACGAACACTTAGATCGTGCCAGTTGGGAGGCTTTGTATCTTCGCCATCCCTTTAACATGCTCATTGCTGGACCTAGCGGTTCAGGCAAAACCGAATTCGTCAAACGTTTGATCGAACATAAACATCATTTGATCGATCGGCCACCTCAACGGATCGTGTGGTGTTACAAAGAGTGGCAATCGGCGTACAGCCTCTTGCGAGAAAGTCAAGGCGATTCCATCGTGTTTGTGGAAGGCATTCCTAAAGAAGACGATGGCATCGTCTCTGACTCCCGTCTAACCCATTTGGTCATTTTCGACGACATGTTAGGAGAAGACGAAGAAGAAATTAAATTGTGGTTTACGCGCAAAGGGCATCACCGTAATGCCAGTATCGTTTACATCACCCAAAATTTGTTTCAACAAAGTAAAGCCCATCGCACCATCAGTCTCAATGCGCATTACGTAGTCTTGTTTAAAAGCCCTCGAGATAAATCGCAAGTGCAAGTCTTAGCCAAACAGTTAGGAACGCCTTGGCTGACTCAGGCGTACGACGATGCCACTCAAACGCCACACGCCTATTTACTCGTCGATTTGAAACCTACGACCCCCGAGGATTTGCGATTTCGTACCCACTTGTTTCACCACTGGTGCCAAGACGGAGGACCTGTCCTGTACACGTCTCCGTCCTCGACTTCATTTCACTCCTCCCATGAAAAAAATCTATAAAAACCTCAGACCCTTTTTCGTCTGTCTCACACAGTGTGAACATGACGTCCCTTCAGTCACATCTTCCCGTCAAATTGATTCGTGCCTTGTATGGCATCAGCCGAGAAAAAGATCCACAAACACGAGCCCGTGTCTTAGAAGCTAGTCTCAAAGAAGTCTTACGATGGTTCACGGTGACGGCACGTCAATTACTCCAAGGAATCATTCAGATTCCTCATCAAACCCAACGCTTTTTCGATCGAAACAAAGTCGCTTTGGTCCAACTGGCCGATCCCCGCATTGACACTCAAACCAAAAAACAAATCATTTTGAAACCTGGAGGGAGCGGTACTCTAGGAGGGGTCATCATTCGCTCACTCTTAAGATGGGATCCTAATGCCCCCAAAGTTATCCCCAAGACAAAAGCTCAACGAAGCCCCAAGAAGAAAAAGAAAAAGACCAAGTCCCCAAGAAGAATAACTTCTCCAGTGGCAGGACCCTCCTCTTACCAGACACCACCACCATCACCCCGGAAAAAGAAAAGAAGCCCCCAGAAAAAGAAACAGAGAAAAAGTCCTCAGAAAAAGAAAAGTCCACAGAAGAAGAAAACTAGTCGCAAGAGAGGCACTTCGGCCAGGACGCAACCTTACACTCGCAAGCCACGACCTGCCACAGCGGTGACTGCGTCTCCGGCAGCCTCACGTTTGTCCACTTCTCCGTTGATGTCACCAGGAACTGAAGAGTACTTGGAGACGTTGATCACACCAAGAACTTCTCCGTTGATGACCCCCAAAAGAACTTCCCCAGTGGCAGGACCTTCCCATTTAGCGGCAGTGGCTGCTGCTCACAAAGTACCTTCTCCCAAAATCAAAGTCCAAGAAAGATCGGGCATGTTACAAAGTTTACTGGATTTGTCCAAACAAGAACTGGCTCGATTTAGTCCGTTACGTACCCCTGCACGACGTGTCATGCCTGTCCTCAAACTGATAAAACGTAAAGACAATCAGTGGCGACGCGTTCCAGTATAAAAAAGGCCTGTGACCGAGTAGGGTATCAGTGTTTTTAGGTGCTCCTAAAGACTCAAAGATGTCACCATCCAGAAAACCCCAAGGAAAGAAAAGGAAAGGACTGCCACCACGTTTAGCCAAACATGGGGACCTGTTATCTGTCCTGTCCAAAGCTTCTCCACCCCTACGAAAAAAACTCATTCAAACGGCTTCCAAAGAGGTCATCGATACCGTGTGCGAATGTTGTTTGAACGTCTTGAAAGGCACGATCCCTTTGTCCAAACACCAGAAACAATGCTTAGGCAAACATCGTCACGTTCTTCGGAAAATGGTTCAAAAGAAAATTCCCATTCGTCAAAAAAAGAAGATGTTGGTCCAACGTGGAGGTATTTTACCTCTCTTGTTAGGCCCCATACTGAAAGGAGTCTTGGGAACCATGTTGGGAGGACTGGTGGGAGCAAGATAAAAAGGCCTTCGGAAGTCCCAAGATCTCAGAATTCACCCCTGACAACCCCATGGAAGGACGAAAACTAGCTTTAGTGCCTTACAAACGATGGATGGAATACCATCGGTGGCAAGAACAACGCACCCCGCATTTACCTCCCAATCCCAATTTGAGCGAGATGTCCCAGTTACAACACGAATTGCAATCCTTGCTGGATCGCCAAGATTTGTCCGAAACAGAAAAATCGCAAAAGTACGGTCAACTCTTGCAACGACTGCAACTCTTTCACCAGAAAGCTTTAGACGAAACAGCTTTACCCACTTTGAAAGATTTTAAGACCTTGATGAAAAGTCCAGCACCATCACCAGTACCAGTACCAGTACCACCAGTACCCGTGACCAAGACAGAAAAAGGAAAAGAAGAAGAAGGGTTTCAAACTCCACCAGAAAAAGTACGCAAGTTAACAACACCACCTACCTCCAGAATTGGATGGATTAAAAAGATGATGGCCACCCCTTCTTCCTCACAAGAGAAAAAGAAAGTGAAGACAGAAGTGAAGACAGAAGTGAAACAAGAACCGATATCCCCCGCTCAGACATCCTCCTCCTCTTCGACACCTATTGCCGGTCGCACACGCAAAGCCTTGCAATCCAAGAAAATACCCCAAGAGAAAAAGAGTAGCCTCTTCCAAGAGTGGGTGCCTTATTAACACACCAATCAACACAAAAAATGGAAAAAGTCTTAGCTAGCATTTACTACGATCCCTCGCATCCTGCAGGTTACGCAGGAGTTCAAAAATTGTATCGTGCTGCCAAAACGCAACTGAAAAGTCTCCGTTTACCTCAAGTGCAACGATGGTTACAAGAACAAACTACCTACACTTTACACAAACCCATTCGACGCAAGTTTGCCAGAAGTCGCACCCGAGTGGAAGGCATCGATCATCAATGGCAAGCCGATTTAGCCGATGTCTCTCATTTGGCCAGCTACAATCGTGGTTACAAATATTTGTTTTGTGTCATCGACGTCTTTTCCAAATTTGCCTGGGTCGTGCCCTTGACTTCCAAATCGAGCAGCGAGTTAGTACGAGCCCTGCAACGGGTGTTGAAACAAAGCGGTCGTCGCCCTCTTCGATGGCAAACGGACAAAGGCACCGAATTTCTGAACCAAGCTTTCCAAAAAGAATTAAAGAAACGTGACATTCATTTTTTTACCACCGAGAATCCCGAAACCAAAGCCAGCATCGTGGAACGTTTTCAACGCACTTTGAAAGAACGCATGTGGAAATATTTTACGCATCACCACACTCTGAAGTACATCGACATCTTACCGCACCTGGTGCAAGCGTACAACCAATCTTACCATCGAAGCATCGGACGTGCCCCGCAAGACGTGACTCCCGACAACGAAGTGCTGGTGTTCGAGCGTCTGTTCGGTACGTCCCCGACGAGGGCTGTCCCCAAGAAAAGTGGAGAGTTGACCGTAGGAGATTGGGTGCGCATTGGCAAAACCAAACGCACTTTCGACAAAGGTTACTTACCTAACTGGACGACCGAATTGTTTCGCGTCACTGGACGAGTGCATGGCCGTCATCCTGCCGTCTATAAATTGGAAGACATGAACGGAGAAGTACTCAAAGGAACGTTTTATTTGCCCGAGTTACAACGTGTCACCAAAAAAGAAGACGACGTGTACGACATCGAAAGCATTCTCGAACGCAGAACCCGTAAAGTGGGCAAACGACGTGTCAAAGAAGTCAAAGTACGTTGGAAAGGATATCCACCCAGTTTCGATTCTTGGATCGACGCTTCGCAAGTCATCGACTATAAAAAGAAGAAGTGACCATCATGCCCTTTCACACATCAGACGCAGCTACGTCGACCAGTCCTTCTTCCCCTAGTTCTTCTGTGCAAGATTTACAAAAACAACCCTTGTGGGTGTGGTGTGGAGAACGTGTGCCTAAAACGCAAATCGTCTTTTTCTGCCAAATCTTCGTGGTGTATTGTGTCATCGGGGCAGCCATCGCCAATTTGAGTTTGCAACAAGGAGACAAACAATTGTGGACCATTTTATTGAGCAGTTGCATCGGTTACCTGCTTCCTAATCCCTCCCTGAAATTCTCCTCGAACGGGAACGTTGTGTCCAGCGCCAGTGTCAGTCACCACTCCAACAACCACAATCAGAACCCCATTTTAGACGGAGACACGCCTCTGACGTCCACTAACCCCTCGGACAGCCACAGAACTCTGGAATTATGAGTCACCAAAACCAATTTTACTTAACTTTACGCAGTGACAGTTCCATGGAGGTGTTTCCCAACAACACGTTGTGCTGTTACACGGCCAAATTACCTCAAGCCATCCCGTTAGATCACGAAGCCCATTGGGAAGTGGCTTTAGTAGAAATGATTCACCCAACACAAATCAAAAACATCACTGAAACTCAGAACACTTTTGACGTCGAAATTTTGGACCCAGCACTGCAGCAAAAGATGACGGGCAGTCCTCAACATAACTCACATTCTGCAAAGGAGCTATTACCCCGCAGCAGTGACTCTTCTTCTCCTCCTCTTCCTCCTCTTTTCGTTTATCACTTTAAAATTAACCCAGGCCATTATTTTAGTGGTCAACATCTGGTGGAAGCCATCGCTGACAAATTCTATGCAACCTTTGACAAAGTTCTGACCAAAGAAGGTAAACGTGTCACCATGGAGTACCACAAACAATCTCACCGTCTACTCATCAGATTTGAAAGTGAGGAAAAAAGTATACGTATTAAATTTTGCCCTGAATTGTATGACATTTTGGGTGGAGACCTCAAAATGGTCATGGATAAGGACACCAAAAAGATTAAAATGGCAGAGATTGACAACGACGGGCATTTTGCAAGGTATTTTCGTTACCCGGTAGAACTGAACCAAGGACTGAATTTGATCTTCGTGTACTCCGATGTGGTGGAGTACAACGTGGTGGGACACACCTCCGTACCGTTACTACGTGTCATTCCTTTCAAAGTAAATTCTGCCACGGCCACTGACGAGGAAGGTGGAAACACTTACCACATCCACCGCGAATTTGTACATCCTCACTATTTGCCCGTCAGCAAGTCTTATTTGGACACGGTCAACATTGCTATAAAAGGAGATCTGGGACAAAATATTCCATTCACCAAAGGAAAAGTCACGGTGAAACTCCAATTTCGGAAACGGTTCTCGTAAGTAAGTCATGTATCCAGTGTACCGAGGGGTTGCTCGACAGCGAGGACACGGTTTAGGAGACATGTTAAAATCGGCCTTTCGTTCGGTGGCTCCGGTGTTGAAACCGATGGTGACACGCGGATTGCACGCCTTGAAAGATGCGGCACTGACGCAAGGCAAAGAATTTCTCCAAAATGTCATCATCGACAAACAAAACCCTAACGAAGCCTTCATGAGGGCAGGCAAAAATGTCTTGCTGCAAACGGGCAAAGACATTTTGGGCCGACGAGACACACCTATAAATGCCCTGCACGCTACCGAGTCAAGCATTCAGCAAGGACAAGGCAGAAAGAGACGACGAAGAAAACACCCTTTCACCAGACTTCAAGCTAGAAAGGCCAAGAAAAGAAGAACCGTTCGAGACTTAGACGTTTTCGATTATTGAGACACAGCAACAAAAAATGATGCACCGAGAGTCTTGCGCTTGTTCCAAGACGGAACTGGATATGTTTGCCATGCCTCCCACCATGATGACGATGCAAGAATCCCAGTGGGTGGAATTTCATCCCGTCTCCTCATTGACCGATTCCGCTCCCATCGAGTTTGAAATCAAAGGACAGCCCGAAGATTACATCGATCTGAATAGTAGTTACCTATACTTGAAAGTGAAAGTGATCGAACCACCCAACGCTAACATAGACGCTGATGAAGCAGTAGCTCCCGTCAATAATTTCATGCATTCCTTGTTTAGCGAAGTGGACTTGTACTTGAATAACAAACTGGTCAGCAGCAGCATGGATACTTACCCTTACCGAGCGTACCTGGAAAATCTCTTGACGTATGGAAAAAATGCCAAGGATACTCATCTGGATGCTTGCGTGGTATGGAAACCTGACAAAGCGACTAAGTTCAACGGCATTGTACTTGCTGGGGATGCTTCGAATCCAACGGGATTTGTAGAACGACAAAAGAAAATTGCTGGAAGTCGTAGTTTAGAACTGATGGATCGTTTGCATTTGGACATGTGGTTACAAGAAAAGTATTTGCTGAACGGGGTGGATGTCCGCCTGAGACTGAATCGCAGTAGTGCTGCTTTCCATTTGATGGCTGCTGCTGATGCCACTTACAAAACCATCATCCAAGAAGCCAGACTCTACGTGCGTCGTGTGGAAGTGTTACCTAAAGTAGGTAACGACATCAGTCAGACGTTGAGCAGAACAACCGCCAAGTATCCGATACGACGCGTAGAAGTGAAAACGTTCACCATTCCTGCTGGACAGCGATCCATGATCGAAGATCATCTGTTCCAAGGACAGTTACCCAAACGTTTGATTGTTGGTATCGTCAAGAATTCAGCTTTCAACGGAGCCTATAATGAAAATCCTTTCAACTTTCATCATTACAAAGTGTCCAAGATTGAAGTCAGTCGCGACGGCAAGACCTTGTGTACCCGACCTTTCGAACCTGTCTTTAATGACGACAATACTAAGTCGAATTACTTGAGATCGTACTTGTCCCTGTACGAAGCTACCGGACAGTTAGGAACCAACACCAGTCACGGCATTACGTACGAAGATTATGCAGGAGGCTACGCTTTGTGGGCTTTCGATTTCACTCCAGACCAAGGCAGCGACGAGGGACATTTCCACCCTATAAAATCTGGCCAGATTCGTGTGGAAATTCAGTTTGCAGAAGCTTTACGTGCAGATAATACGGTGAACGTCATCCTGTATGCAGAATTTGACAATACGATAGAAATCAACAGTTTGAGAGAAGTCATTCTAGACTATTAGAAGCTATGGAAGACTGTTATCCCTCTTTACAAAGTGGAGAAACTTTGAAGATGGAATGTGAGGAGACCGTGGAAGGAGAAGAATCTCAAGATAAAGACGAAGAAGATATCATGATGAAGTCGAGATGGCCAGAACAAGAAGCCCATTTAGTCTCCTGTTTTGCCAAACACTTGGTCGACAAAATAACAGAATTGATCAAGAAAAATTGTTATGGATGTCAAAACGATCATCCCAGTCAAATTCAACACGATAAATGCCTGATGTTAAGTCAAGAAGAAAAATTGGACGAGTATCTGGACGAAGCTTGGAGTCTCATCTCGAACAAAGACGTGTTGCACCAGTGGTATAAAGACTTGCGTGAACATTCTTGTCCACCATTAACCACTCAAGAGATCCATCGTATCGAAGCTCTCCTGAATCAGAGTGAGGAAACAGAACGAATAACCGTTTATTCGTCAGACATTTTCAAGCAAAAAGTCAGGATCGAATTGACGACGTATTATTACCTGTGAAGAAGAAGAAAAACACAAATCAATGGATACCTGGGAACTTTATTACCTTTTGAACCACAGTTCGTATACGGCTTCTTGGAATCCTGTCGTCTGTGCTAAAGATGAACTCCCTCATCGCAAACCTAAAGACCATCAAGCTTACGTGATCAACACGGACGACAGTCATCTCCCAGGAACCCACTGGGTAGCCGTTTACTTTCCTCAAGAAGGCTGTGTGGAATATTTCGATTCGTATGGATTGCCGCCTTTGGAAGACGATATCATTGACTTTATGAGAAGAAATGCTCAAACCACCCGATTCAATAATGTGAAATTACAAGGCACAGATTCCTTGGTATGTGGACAGTACTGTGTGTATTTTATGCATCATCGCAGCCTGGGCTATTCCTTAGAACATTTAGTGACTCATTTCGATCCTCGTTCTTCTGCTAGAAACGATGTGAAAGTAGATCGATGGTTTTGTGACCATTATGCTTATCTTTTGTCTCAAGCTAGGAAACGTAGTGTCCATCAATGGCCTAATGATTTCCAACAGTGGAAATCACAATTTCATTCACAACGTTGTCAGCCCTGTTCAAAGTAGTTAGTAATTGAGAAAAAATTGTTTGATGTTATAGTGTTGGATTATTGTTTAAAAATGTTGTTGTTTAGTATTAAGTGATTTTTAAATAAAAATGTTGTGTTTTGAAAAAAATGCCTTTGTCTTTTGTTTAGCTATAAGAATGTTGGATTGATGCTCTTTCATTTCTTACTATCCCTCTCATGAACGTTGCGGCTCGAAAACCGTGTGGGGGATGTTTTCCTTCACGTCCGCGCTTTCACTTTAAGAACCGGGGTTGTTCCCAGTCTAGCCATCCATTGTCGACTCATCCTCCTAAGAAGATGTGCTCCAAACTAGCTAAACTCAACGAAGCCTACGTGAATTTGCATAGGGTCAGACACAGTCTGATACCGAAGCCAGAAGAAATAGAGAATGTGAGAATGTTAAAAATCACTGAAGACCTAATAGAAGAGCTCTTCAGAGAAGAAGTGAACAGGGAAAAAGAAGAATGGACAGAGAAGTACAGACTTCAAAAACAGCAGCAACAGCAACAACAACAACAGCAGCAGCAGCAACCTGAACCTGACAGAGGCTTTGTCGATTGCCGTATCGACACCAAAGAGTTCTTCTTCTCTTTCCGAAGAAGCAGACCTATTGCCAGAAAGTCTATCCTCAGAGGACATCGCATTCTTAGAAACTAAAAAAGAATGCCATAGCAAAACAAAAAAAAACAGCCCTTTTCAGGGCTACCCAATACTCTAGAAAAGAAATAACTATTAATTTGCCAATGTGAGTAGGTAGAGTAGTGTGAAAATAAACACTAACTCTTTTATAAAAAATGTGAGGGCATGTGTTTGTGTGTTTGTAAGAGCTAACGTAAGTTGGTGAGGATAGTAGATTAAAATTATGTCTTTTTTGGTGTTTGAGGTGTATATTTGGGGTTAGATTGGATTGCTTTGCTTATGTGGATAGTCTATTAAAGTGATTTATAAAAAATTTTACAATAGTGATGGGTAGCATAAAAAAGTGAGTGAGTGTTTCTTTTAGGTCCGCGCGTTGTTGTTGTTTTTTTGGTCATGATCTAGGTAAGATCAATTTTATATTAGGGGGATGTTTTCCATCACGTCCGCGCTTTCACTATAAATTGAAACTCGTTCGGCAGTCCAGCTACCCTTGTTGATTGATCAACACAGCCAGAAGAATGACTAGCAGAATAGTGAAACTGTTAGAACTCCAGATGCACCTGGAATATGCCAGGCGGATAGTAAACGAACTATCAGCGGAGGCTATAGTAGAAGAAGCAAGAATAAAGAAGGAAGAAGAGGAGAGAAGACAGAGGGAAGAGGAGGAAAAGAAAAGAGAAGAGATGATGTCGTTTAATATTCCTGAAACAGAGGATTGGGGTGCTGAAGCGAATCATCCTCCCTCTGCGCTCCCCAGAAGAAAGGTGAAAGAAGACTGGGGAAGAAGATGCGTGTGCGGCGCCAGGCCAGGAAGGTGCAACCATTAGATAGGTGCATCTGGAGTTTAAAAAACAGCCCTTTTCAGGGCTACCCAATACTCTAGAAAAGAAATAACTATTAATTTGCCAATGTGTGTAGGTAGAGTAGTGTGAAAATAAACACTAACTCTTTATTAATAGTGGAAGTGTATGTGTTTGTAAGAGCTCAGGTATGTTGGTGTGAATAGTAGATTATGGGTTTCTTAGCAAAATGTGAAGAGTATAGTTAGGGTTATATTATATGAAATGAGAAAGTAGGGGGGATGTTTTCCTTCACGTCCGCGCGATGTTTGGTCATCATCTAGGTAAGATCCATTTTATGTTTTAGGGGGATGTTTTCCTTCACGTTCGCGCTTTTCGTATAAGAACCCACAGTATTCGTCGTTCAAACCATTCTGCAAAGAATACAAAGAAGATGGCGTCAAACCAAATGGACAAATTACAAACCTTGCAAGACGTTTTAGACAACTTAGGAATAATGGAACAGATGCTATTAAGACTCGTTGAAGACCATTATTCCTATAGTCCCCATCGTGTAAAGATGGAAATTAACAATTTAAGGAAAGCAAAGGACAAGATTAGTGGTGTAATGAAAGAGATCAAGGAGGAGAAGGAGGATGAAGAGGAAAAGATAAGAATAAGAACATGGAACGAAAAAATTGAAAAAGAAGAGGAAAATGAGAAGAGGAAGAAAGAAGAAGAAGAGGAGGAAGAGAAGAAAGAAGAGAAGGAGAAAAAAAAGAAGAGAAAGAGTGTTGGAGATAAAATAAGAAGTTGGTGGAGGAAAAGAAGAAATTAGAAGAAGAAGAAAACCCAAAGGCCCTTTTCAGGGCCAGCCATATTTCTCGAAAAGAGATAGTCTTTTGAATTGCCTACCCCTTTTTAAAAAAAATTTTTTTTAAAAAAAATATCCCATGTTAAATTCCCCTTGTCCCTAAACAAGCCCAAACTCTATTCCCATGTTAAATTCCCCTTGTACGTAAAGTGCCCCACGATTTATCGCCATGTTAAATTCCCCTTGTACGTATAGTGCCCCACGATTTTTCTCCATGTTAAATTTCCATTGTACGTATAGTGCCCCAAGGGTGTTTTTAATGCTAATTCCCATTGTACGTATAGTGCCCCCCTTCACTACTGTCATCGATGAATTGCGCCACCGATTAAAGGAGCGTATACCAAATGGAGAAAACTTGGTCTGTATTGGTGACCAAGAATTTGAACTGGGAAAGTATATAATTGAAGAAATCGTAAAATGCATCGAAGCTTCAAGTGTGGTAATATTCGTTATATCCAATGCGTTTTGTGAGAGCAATTATTGTGAATACGAGACGATAGTAGCCCAGTTAGAAAGAAAGCCAGTATTATTGATGTTTCGGGAAGAAGTTGATCCAAAGAAACTGCCCAAACTTATGTACAAACATTTCAATCAGTACGTGAGGGCGCGCTGGATACCAAATGACAATAGTTATATACTGAAACCTGACTGGGACAAAGTATGTGATTCCGTTCTAAATTTGGCAGGAAAGTCTCTTGAAAGCAAAGCTTCCAGGAATGGAATGGAACTTATTAACTGTAACTTGCCGGATGATGTGTGTGAGATTTGACATCAAAGTACTCAAATACAGTTGATATGTATATAAGTCACATTTTTGATATGTAATATTTAGTAGAATAAACGCAGGAAGTAAGAAAACATATAAAAATGTTGAAATAAATATTCATTGTCATAAATCAATATTCAGGTAAGAGAGAAAAATGCCGAAATTGTCGGTACTTGAGAGAAAAGATAAATAAAATCTAAAACTAGTTAACGCAGGGTGAACAACCAATATAAATTATAAATGGGAGACAGTCACATGATGGAGTACTTGAGTGTTTTAAACAGCCTAGTATCTCTTCATCCAAGTCAGCTATATTTATTATCAGTAGTCAAAAATCAAAGGCTGACCAAAAAAGCCTTATGGTTATTTCATTCAGCAAAACATGTGATCTGGATGCGACACGTGTCACGGTGTCTAGTGGTATATTTAAAGAACGCAATGTTCCATTCCGACTACTTTAAAAAATAATAATTAATTAAATGGAAACATTAATGATTTTATATTATATTTTTACGCTGCTGTGTCTTTCACCAAGGATGAAGGGGCCAACATTTTGAACCCCGCATACCCTCTTGGTAACGACACTGTAAAAGATACGACTTGAACCTGTTGAAAGTTAGGGATTGGATGCACTGTAATACAATTACGAAAAATAAATGGGGACGTATGATCAAAGAGACCACGCCATTACCCTTCGAGATTGGGCATAAAACATACTTAAAGGTGACTAAATATGGACATTTTCTGTTCGACGTAGTGTTTGCAAGTAATGCATTACAGAAAATTATCAATCAGAAGGTCTGTGATGCTCTGCATTTGACGTGTCTGACTTTGTCTCAGCTGACGACCAGGTGATAGTAGGATTAGCTGAGAAGAGAACAAAAGCTAACGTTGTTCCGACTCATTTCAAATGGGTACTTTACTTTATATATATATATATATATATATATATATATATATATATATATATATATATATATATATATATATATATATATATATATATATATATATATGAAAGAGAGTGTGAGAGAGAGACTCAAATATACATAGGATGATATTAACAAACAGATTAGATTTGTAATTACTTCCAAGATAGTTACAATTCGTTCTAAGAGAGATGTAATTAGTTCCAAGAGAGTTACAAATCGTTCTAAGAGAGCTGTAATTCGTTCTAAGAGAGATGTAATTCATTTCAATAGAGTTGTAATTTGTTACAAGAGAATAGCAATTCGTTCCAAAATAGTTGTTAGTCGTTCCAAGAGAGTCATAACTCGTTCCAAGCCGGATTCGATCCCATGCTGCGAGTAATGGCACCTATCGCCATGCTCTCATACTATGGAAAGTCGCAGATACTCTGCGGTGATCAAAATGTTTACCTACATTTTTATATGGGCAACAATTAGCGACTCCGACAACAATTATCAGCTCCTAAAATGACGGTGATTAAATTTTTTCCCCATATTTAGATATGGACTACAATTCGCGGCTCCTAAACGCCCGAAGCTTGGTCCTCTAACTATAATCACCGGCTCCTTCAACAGTAATGCCTCTGATAAACACGTAATCCATATATGCTTAGGCGAGTCTGTTTTACAGAACATGAATGATGCAGTTTATACTGTTCTGTAAGATATGGATAATTATGTACATTTCCATTATGTAGTGATGTAAGAGCACATTTCTTTACACAATTTTTGAGGGGTTGGTGGGCAAATTTTATAATTAGACATTAAACACATTGGATGCGGACGACATAATGTTTACCCACTGTGCAAGTATTATGCACCATACCCTTCTCTCTTTCAGCCATAAGCATTGGTTTCTTTAGGAACTGGTTAAATGATAGTAATGGATTTTAGTTTTTAGTTCAATATACAGGATTAACTTGGACACGTGATTTTCACTTTACTTGTGAAACTATTACGCTAATCCATGATCTGCCTCTGTATTTAAACGACAAATTGTTGCGATCACTTTAGAATTATTTATCAGGAAAACTTATATATACTCCATGAATAAAATAAGTTTGCTAAGATATTTTCACAGACAGAAATAAGGAAGATCAGGAGAAAGACATTCCACGTCAAAGTGGCTGGTTAAAATGTTGACTTGAATTGATTTACTTAGATTGCAGTTATTGTACACAATATCCGAAATTGGCAGAGGTTAGACATTAAACCAGTGGTATTGTAGTTAGTAGATTCACTCGAAACATGCTCGCGTTGCAGTACCATTCCTGATTCCGTTATCCGTATCCAGTCTTGCTTTCCCTCGGGCTGTAAACAAACACCTAACCATATATATATATATATATATATATATATATATATATATATATATATATATATATATAAGCGCACATATTTCATCAAATGTTTGGAAGAGATTACAGTATTGGGACGTGTAAAAAGTAAGGTGAGACAAGTGAATTTTATGAAACCATTCGTCTTGGACGAGTATGTGGAAACAATATTTGATCAGCCCTGATACCCTATTTATTTTTGTAGTTAATACTGTTTTTACAAATGTAGTAACAGTATGTAAAAGGTTGACTTTTCACCTCTTAAATTTAGTTCCTCATAAATTTTAAAACCATTGCAGTTAAAATTCTACCCCATCTTCCAACTTAAGCTTGGTAATGTCCAGTTCATTTGCTTTCTTTCTTGAGAAAATTAGATGGCATCTGGTCTTTGGGATATTCGAACGCCACACTTAAGCAAAAAGCTCCTTTATTTCAATCTGGTCCACATGACGAGTATGGTATTGCAGAGGATTTATAAACAGATGTTTACGTACGTGTTGACAATTAGTAATAATAATCTTAATAAGACTTAAAATGGCGCCTACAGTGTAGTTTCACAGTGACAGATAAGACATAGATGTTTCAAGAATTATGTGGCTTCCCATTGGTTGCTCGAGGTTATGTGAATAATATTCACTGTCCTTAACTCGACGTAAACTCAATCGTGTATTCTGTCACGTGGGGTCTCTTGCGAAGTCCTGTCGCAACAAACGGTATATATAAGGAGAAAGTTAAGCACTCAGTTTCATTACGAATTTTTGGAGTCATTCACACTTATTGTGTTCCTGTTGTAAGTCTACAGACGTATTTTATGTTGTACTTAGATATTTTAGAGAGGAAAAACATTTGTTTGGACTGTTCAGTGTAAATAGAAAGTGCTCATTATTTGGACTATAATATTATTTTGGAATTGGTATCGAAGAAATTCAGGACAACGCCATCTTGACAACGACACAGTTCTTGGAAGACCAGTACATTTCCGGTCTTGAAATGTATAAGGAACATTTCTTTCATTTAGGACTTTCATAGAGCAATATAAGGACTAGCTTGGATTCACTTCATAATACTATAAGTTTATATTCTAGCTTCTATCATCTTCCCATGGGGAACCCAAATGTTCCTCGATTGTTATAATGGACATAGTGGCTGATTCATTAATTTCTTGTGGAACCGATACACCTGACAAGTCAACATCATCTTCATCTAACCAATCTGCGCTTAACATCTCTCCATGAGCAATAATTACCATCAGCTCTCTCTGTCTTTTAGCAGCCACTCGTATTGGCCGAATTCTTTGTGGTTGAGGAGCATGTGGTAATTGCCTTGGCCAAAGATCGCGTTGTCGGTGCTGTTGAATATGCTTCATCAACATGACTTGTGAAGCAACATAGAGGTGACAGATTTTGCAATGGAATCTGATGGATTTTTTTATTTTCCAACGTGACTGGAACACGTTTACTGTGCCGTGAAAGTTTCCTTTCTGCAGGGAAAATATGTGTGCTTACGAACGCTACGGCGGCTTAAAACGCTTAAGAACGCAACCAACTTTTACCGACTTTGGACGTACCGAAAAGTAAATGTGCTTCATCATTCACTATGTGATTGTGCGATGTTTTTCCACTGAATTCAGATCTATATGACCTGTGTCAAAATTATTGAATATTTTAAATGTGTGTGAATTTTTCCGATGGAATTACTTGTATTGTGGATTCATTGTATATGATGAGATTCTCGGGTGAGTACACGGCAGGGACGTCATTTCAACTTTTTTTCGGGGGCAGGGACAATGCTAATTTTCGTATATAGGCTACAGCAATTTTACAGCACATGCAAATTGGTGGGGGTGGGGCATTTGGCTGAAATGTACAAGAGTCTGTTATCAAAGTGTACAATATTTGTAAGGCATTAAGGTTACTGCATCCGGTTGAAGACGTTGTATGCTTGTGTAGGCTACATAATTTATTTTATGTATTATGTTAAAAATGACCGTATAATGGTCAAGCTCTCAAGTTTCCTAGGCTCATTTATCCATCTTTGGAGGGATAGCTCATGGACTTTATATATATATATATAGCATCTATACATATAAACGTAGATGATATTTAATAGAAGTCCATGGATAGCTATACTATTTAGATGTCTATGGCTCAGTGCAGTCTTTGAATTTAGTAACAGCTTCCCTTAAAAATCTGTCTACAGTCTACAATCTACATTAAATAAAAACAAAATATGATGATGCAAGACTATGACTTCCTTGGCAAGAGCTCAACCGGTTTAGGATTAAACTGGTGGGCTGTTGACGGGCGAGCGAGTGTGTGCCAATCCAACGTACCGACTGATTTCCTATTTTTTTATTTATTAAATTTATTGTAAAAAAAATAACATTGTTGACGTCAATTTATCTTGAACTCCCCCCCTCCCATGTCAACAATTGTAAAACTTCTTCAACCCCCCCCCCCATTTTGTTGACATAATTAATGGACGACCCCCAGTGACAACATCAAGTGTCACTGGAGCGTCTTGTTATATATTATCTTGTGACAAGTGTTAATTTGTTTTGATCAAAGAAAACTTGGCTGATGTAGATTGTACTTGCACTTGTGTCAATTGCTGATGTACTGTTATCTCCCGTTAAGTCAGCATTTATTATTAAACAACAATTACATTGGCTTGAACTACAGAATGCCTTTTCATGGGACATCACAAGTCTTTAATCACGCTTGATTATCTTGGTTTTTCTGTATGACAAATTACATTTCATTATATGGCAGTCACTTAGGGAGAACTGTGTGCAAGAATAGAAAACTTTTTCTTGCATCTCACTCTCTCAGCTCCTCTCTCCTAATTGTATTTATTGTTACCTTAACATAATGTCATTATTCATAAGACCATAGTAATTATAATTGTTGTTGGTGGTGGTGTAGGGTTTAACGCCATTTTTCAGCACACGATAGGCTATACACGGCAGCCAGTATTAATGGTGGAGGAAGAACCCGGAAAACCCCGGAAAGGACCACCGACCCGCTAGAAGCTAATTACAACTGTACAAGATTACATGTGTTTATTTCTGATTTATGTTACTCTTATTATATGCTAGTGATGAAGTTGGATAATTAGATATTCTTAAGCACATGTTGTAATAAGCAAACATTTTATTTGTCATGGTAGTAAAGATAATAATTGACTGGATAATAATTATAATTCAATTTAATTTGTTTTGTTACATCTGATGATACAGTTTTGTAATCACTTCAGACAAAATAATAAAGTTTTAGCAGTATCAAAGTCATCTGCTACATTTGGTATTTGATAAATCTCTGTTGCTTCTTGCATAATTCTAAAAAAAATCTGCATTTGGTATCTGATAAGTCTCTGCTGCTTCTTGTCTAATCCTAACAAAATCTGCATTTGGTATCTGATAAGTCTCTGTTGCTTCTTGTATAATCCTAAGAAAATCTGGATCAAGTTCTATATAATTACTTTGACACAGTTCTCCTTCAAGTCCTGAATTTCCTCCTCTGTCACTGGTGCTTAACAGTTCTCTGCTCCTGAATAAAATTGTATTAAGATTAAATATTTTGTATTCATGTATAGTCAAACCAGCATTAACAGCCACATTCACCACTAATCTATTCCATCCCTGACTTAGAACAGCATTTTGTTATGCTTCTTGTAGCTGATTTGTATAAATAAACCTGTCTTAAGAGACCATGTTCTTAAGTCTTTGCAATAACAGCTTATGACCGGTTGAAATGCATTGTTTGGTTAAAATATAAAAATAATAAATGTACAAAAGCTGCTGTTAATTACCATGTACTGTGTCAAATTAGATTCCGTTCATTTTTAATTCAACCTTTTAGAAAAATAAACTGTAATTTTAGTGCATGAAATAATATTGACACCAGGAGGAGCATATGAACAAATTCTACAAGTCCATTCAAACAAGTTATCGAGTCACTTATTTCACAGAGGACACCACGAGTTATCTTTGTCAGAAGAAAGTGTAGTTTCTGAAACCAACAGAAGTTAAAATGACCTGGATCATTTTATTCATCCGACTGTTTGGAAGCTTGCCAACCAAGTGTGCAGGCTACATAAAACAGTAGGAGCTTATCATGCAAAATGAAAACAATTCAAAAGATGTTGCCCATTTTGTTTTTGTTTTTGCAGCATAAATCAGTATTTAAGACTTGCTATCCAATGGCAGTCAACAGAATAATAGGTTCCGTTACTTCTAAAAGCCCATATGACTTCTATGGACCTACTCAAACGTGATCACAGAAGAAATGTTAAGAAAGTGTAAATTTAGACAAACAAATTTTTTTAAAGAAAAAAAAGGCACAAAGTCATTTATTTTTTTATTTATGTAGTTTGGCAATATTTTCATTTAGTGCATGTGTGCGTACATGTAAAAAATAATGCAGGTGTTTTAATCTGGCAAGTTTAAGAAATTTGTCAAATTAACTTGAGCAACTTTAATCATCCTGTTCAGTGGAAAAAGAACATACATGCATAGAATAACCAACTTTTGTATCACATCCAGTCTATCCATACTGATGATATTTTAACGAGTAAGCATTAAAAAAAATGTATTCTTTCATTACATGTTACGCTTGATAGAGCTCACAAGACTTTAGATACATAAATGGTTTTTTAAAAAATTAGACCTGAAACAACAATACTGACCCAAATGTATGTTATGATGACCCAAATGTATATGTGATGATGACCCAAATTGTATATGTGATGATGACCCAAATGCGGTGTGACAAAGATCCAAATGTACGTATGATAATGACCCAAATTTGATGATGACCCAAATGTGGTGTGATAATGACCCATATTTGATGATGACCCAAATGTGTCTCCAAAGATATGAATAGAATGAGACAAAAAAAACGGAATGGGAAGCAATTGCTATACTAATTTATCCGTTTTCTGCCGTCTTTCCATATTTTGGGAACTCGTATAAGAGATTAAAGCATAACAATGATTAACATTAATTGTATTGGCATTCATTACATCATACATATAGAACACTTACATAGATTTAAGTATAACAAGGATTCACATTAATTGTATTTGCATTCATTACATCATACATATAGAACACTTACAGGGATTAAAGTATAACAAGGATTCACATTAATTGTATTTGCATTCATAACATCATACATATAGAACACTTACAGAGATTAAAGTATAACAATGATTCACATTAATTGTATTTGCATTCATTACACCATACATATAGAACACTTACAGAGATTAAAGTATAACAAGGATTCACATTTATTGTATTTGCATTCATAACATCATACATATAGAACACTTACAGAGATTAAAGTATAACAAGGATTCACATTTATTGTATTTGCATTCATAACATCATACATATAGAACACTTACAGAGATTAAAGTATAACAAGGATTCACATTAATTGTATTTGCATTCATTACACCATACATATAGAACACTTACAGAGATTAAAGTCGTTTATTTTCAAACAGATGAGCATGCTGATCTAAACTTAAAGTTATTACACCTCTAATATCTTAAACAGAAGGCAAAAAGAAACCAACACGTAAATTTTAACAAAGATACTTCATTTCCACAGAACATGTGAAACTTTAAAAGTAGCTTACATTTTGAAATAAATCCCAAATAGTCCTCATAGGTCTAAAAGGAAAAAGTGTTCCAAATGAATTACATGAAACCCTGTTTTTTCATGCATGAAAATATAAAGGAATATTTTTACCAAGAATATAAAGTAAGGAAATACATATAAAAAATATTTCAATAATAATTTTGCTTTAGAACTGTACAAATGCCACATGAAAGTACAACTCTACGACTTTAAGACCTCAGCTTAAAGTTGATGATGTCAAGGCTACGCTATCTGAAAAATGACCATGTGACAGGAAGTAATGTTACATATTATATGATGATGTGCCATTCAATTGCAAGCCATCTCTCACAGAAAACTTGTAATAACATTATATTTACTCACCAATATGCCTCACATAATTTGGACCCTGAGAGAGATAATTACACTGACCATAAAAAATCATTTCAAAATTAAAATGTACCACGCATATGCAAACTACAGTCCTTGATAAAAATGTGAAAACATTTGAAACCATGCTTTAAAGGTGTAAATGTCTAAATAAGACTGAACCATTTTAAAAGCTTATGCTAACATCGCATTTTCTGATTAATAACCTATACATTAGTTTGGGGTGTACTGGGAAGAAATGTCATAATTTAAACAAGCTATATAAATAGGACTGTCTGTTGAAAAATACCTATTGACGAACAATCATGAGTAGGTAAAATATCCTTGTGTTACATTCCACGATTGTAAGTCACCTACTCCCTGAAAATTCAAAATATAATCGTGACACACAAATGGGCCAAATGCTAAATGAGACCAATGTAAACCATGTATTAAAAAGAAACTTTTTTTCTCTGAAAACAAATAACTGATAATCACTCTGCTTTATTATGATAAATGAACTTTTATTGACCTATATTATGGATGGATTTCCCAAACAAACTGATGTAACATCATAAATGGAGGACTTTTTCTCATGTATTCTAACACTCACAATAATCAAATACACCCTGTTATCAAGTGACCCAACTGAAGATATTTGATTCTTAAGAAACGAATTATATTTCATGTTTGCATGGGGTGCGATTTATGTGAATACTGGTTGAAAAGATGTGCAATACTGTCCACTGTAACTCACTGTACAGATATATTGCCTTTGACACAGCCTTCTTCTCTTTCTCCGTTCTACACCATTCTTATCTAGTTCTTGTACAATTACATCAGCAAATTCTCTGCAAATCAAATAGTGATGTGCAATTTATATTATCATTGTTGTCTTTATCCATAGATAAAATAAAGTGTAACAGAAAATAAAAAAAGGAACCCAAAATAAAATCATTTTACTAACAATGAAAAACAATACAAAATATAAAATAAAACAGGATGCCTCATATAGTGCAATCATTCAGCATGAGCTATTGCTATAGCACGCATAAATTCTTACGTGTTTCAAATGGTCCTACAACCAGGTACAGCAACTTGGTTGGGTCACCAAGGAACATCCTAGGATTCTGGTGAAAATTAAATTTCATCAGTTGGGGAAAAAAACGTAATGAATACTAAAATTGAGAATTCTTCCTGATTTTGATTTTTGTTACACAGTGATTGGAAAATAACTATATATTATGTATATTGCAATTATGGCTGTATTTGGGCACTTAAGACTGCACCCATTGCTGCACCTTACACAATATAAACCCACTGTATTTCTTATTGGTAATAATGATAAGTCCAATGGAAATTATTTCCAAATATTTTGCATTATGCAATGAATGCAGTAACGAACATAGCAAACGTGGGGCCTAATTTGAATAATATTGTCAGGGCCTCCTGGATTTGAATGAGGCCACCTATGCGCACAGCATTTGGAAATAAACTATTATATATGTTTTATATGATACTGAATTTAAAATTTTCTTCCATCACTTTAAAATTGCTTTGCTTTCCCTCTATATATATATATATTTTTTTAAAAATTACTAATGCATGGGGACTCTGTCAGCACTGGGTAAAATGGATCCAATGGGCCTAAGGTCAACCCTGAAAAAATGTACACATTTTATTTTGTCATGAAATAATGCACAACTTTCCTGTAAATAAAAATTATATCTTTTAGTCGCCTTGCTAAATCCCTGCACACAGGCCCATTTCATAACAGTGAAATAAACATTACAACACAAAATACCATAACAATACTTTACAAAAATGTTTAGTATTTCTGCAATGTATATATACTGTTTGCGATCAGGACATTAAAAAAATCCAACCTGACAAGTTTGATGACTTTTACTGACTGACATTTTCATTATTTACCCCCCCCCCCCTTAAGTATATAAAAGGCAATGCAATGAGGGACATCAGCCAGTTGTCTTCCCAATGGATGTTATTAGATGGCACTGCAAGTAGTCTTCATCTGGAACACTTTTGATATGATTTCACATTGCCACTTTATTGCTGTGCAGTAAACATTTCAGATTTGAATAACAAAACGTATTAAATCAAGCCTGTTCTCAGAAGGGTGGACATACCTTTCCTAAAAAAATAAAACAAAGCTGGAATGCGTTGGTACATGTCATAAGGTGTGAGTAGTAAGTAGGGATACCCTAGCGTCAATGGGACTTATCATTAAAAACCACCCTGGGACACTCTAGCGTCAATGGGAAATTTAACATTACGGAAACCCCTGGGATACTCTAGCGTCAAGGGGAATTTAACATGGGAATAAATCGTGGGACTGTTGAGCGTCAAGGGGAATTGAACAGGGTGGGACTGTCTAGCGTTAAGGGAAATTAAACAGGGTGGGACTGTCTAGCGTCAAGGGAAATTGAACATGGGATTTTTTTTTTAAATAAAAAAATAAAAAAAAATAAAAAAGGGGTAGGCAATTGAAAGTCTATCTCTTTTCGAGAGACGTGGGTGGCCCTGAAAAAGGCCTTTGGGTTTATGTTAATATGCCCTTAACATAAAGGGCATCTGCGACATCTTCTTCGTCTTAAACTTCGTCTAATGGTAGGTCCATAGACTAAAACTCTTTTGAGGCATCCTTGCCTCTCCACGTAAATCCTACGTATCCATAGGTTCGTGTCGGTCCTATGGACAACTGTCCACTCGGATCGGACATACATGGGTATGTCCGTCCTGAACATCATCGTTGACACAAGCGTAGAAGATTGCACATCGGTCCACATCTTGAGGCGCCGAGTAACAGGTGAATGAATGCAGTGAACTGCACTTATTTATAGGAAGAGAAAGGATTGAAACGGATTGAGATCGTTGACCAATCCAAACACGCGTTACAAAATTCAGTCAGCCCACATCCAATCCAAAGAGAGCAGTCTGTGACGTCACGTAGTCTATATAGATTCGCTATCGCCTGTGCACAGTCAATCCATGCGACAGTTTTTCAACATGACGGAAACTCAGAAAACGATCATTTGGGGTGCACCGACGGTTGAGACTACCCAAGAGAACCCGGACTTACTTTCAGAAGAGGTGAATTGGGATTTTGTGGATTTTCTTACCTCGCAAGAATTTGTTCCGGAACCTTCGTCACCTTCATTACCGCACGTGGAGAATTTTAGACAGAGACAGAAATAAGAATTGGAGAAATTTATACAACAGCAAAAGGAAGCGGAACAAGTTTTTCTCCTACAGCAACAGCAGCAAGAAGAAGAGGTAAGAAAAAGAAAACAAGAAGAAGAAGCAGCAGCAGCAAAGAAACAAGGGTGTCAAAATCAAACGGTCACGATACTGTTAGACATTTTACCGGAGTTAAGAAGTCTGAAACAAATGTATCAGACTTCTTTATCACGACCGAAGAGAATAAGACCTTCCCGAGCTAAACACGCCAACCCTGTGACTAAGCCTACCATACCACCCTTAGTGATTTCAACCAAATCATCATCATCATCAACAGTACGCAGTCCAGAAGTAGGCCTTGGCCGTGGCAAAGGCTTAAGACAGTTAAAGTTGATTGCTTAAACTCACCCCTACACCAAAAAAGGCCCTTTTCAGGGCCACCCACGTCTCTCGAAAAGAGATAGACTTTCAATTGCCAATAATTAAAAAAAACCATTTTACCCCTATAGTACGTGTGTGTGTGCGTGTGTGTGTGTGTGTGTGTGTGTGTGTGTGTGTGTGAGTGAGTGTAGGTTCTTACTTTCAAATGAAAAAACACAAAGACACTTACCTAGTATAATTAATTTATTCTTTTATAAATATTTACAATTCAATTCACAATTCACAACAAAACACTCTAAAAAAGTTCATAGACTTCTTCTGTCTCATTATTTACTCTCTGTTTTTTAAATTTCTTCACCGTCACAGCCTTTTCCTCTTCTTCCTCCTCACTTTCTTCCCTTCTTCTTTTCTTCTCCTGTTTCTTTTTCTTCACCTGTCTGCTTTCTTCCTCTTCTTCTTCCTCTGAAGAATCCCTCTCTTCTTCTGACTCCTCTTGTTTCTTTTTTGGGCAATCTGGAGACCAATGTCCTTTTTCTTGACAATAAAAACAGGTATCTTGACTTTTGTCTTTTCTAATCCCTGTTTTTCTTTTTTGACGGTCTGGACACTCTGAAGACCAATGCCCTTTCTTCTGACAGATATAGCAAGTATCTTTACTTTTATCTCGCAAGGAAGGAGAGTAGTCCGACGACTGGTCTGAAGAAAATTTTCTAATGACCCCTCGCAACGCTCTGATGAAACATTCGATTTGGGTAGTCTCTTCCATCGTTGTGCTCGGTTTGAGAGTGAAATGAATAGTGAAAGGACAAGGCACATTCCCTTTATATACGCTGGTCTGCCATGACTATAAAGTAGCCCATGGTGTTTAAACTTTAGTCGTTTGACTTTTCAAGATGAAGCGATCCAATTTCTTTGAGAAGAAAGAAGAAGAAAGTAAGAGGCAGAAACGTGATCTATCGCCTCGTGCCAAGGCTGAAGTCTTGGCACAAATTCATGCCAGTGATTTTGAAGAGGACATGAGTGAACCAGAATTAGAACCCTCTAAACAAAGTTCACCACCCTTAGTCAACCCTGAAAAGTACTATTCCATTCGAGAGACCGAAAAGCGTCCCTCTAGAAAATTTAGAACCACGGCTTACAAATACACGGTGAAGTTTAAAGATTTCAAGTCGGAAGTACCGTTGGAGAAAGCAGAAGGGTTCATCACCGAAATGTGGGATTCTTTGCTCACCACACTCAAGCGACAATGTCAACCCAAAGAAGACGATCGCTTGAGACTTTCCATACAACACGACGGCTTGAAATCCCCGGTTTGGATCGAGTTTAGCAGCCCTGCATAATTGACCGCTTCCAAAGTCATGGACAAGATTCAACACGTACAACAATCCAATGACCAGTTTGACATCACCGATGGAAAAGCAACACTGGACATGACCCACGTCTCTCCTCCTCAAGGGACTGGAAGCAATAAGGTGTTATTGGTAGGCAATCTTCGCAGCACCAAAACAAGTCTCGTCCGAATTAACAACCCTCAAGACCAGATGTGTTTAGCCAGGGCCATCGTGGTGGGACAAACCTATACCAACAAGAACGACACGGCAGAATGGAAAAGAGCCTGGAAAACTATTCAACAATCGGATCGCGCCAAACAACGAAACGAAGCAGAACTCCTGTTACAACAAGCCGGCTTGCCCAAAGACAAACCCTGTGGCATTCCTGAAATGCAAAAATTGCAAGATGTCCTAGCTCCACTCTACACCTTGAAAGTACACCCTCAAGAAGTGCGCGTGCCTCTGTTGTTTCGAGGGACAGACTTTAAGGATGGAAAATACATTCACCTTTATCATCACGATGACCATTTCGATACCATTACCAGTATCACCGCATTCCTGGGATACGGTTATTACTGTGAGAAATGTGACTATGGCTATAACAATCGAGAGCAACACAAACATTGTGGATCGAAATGCTCAGGATGTTTGGCCTCTCCACCCTGTCTGAACGAAGGACAAGAACCAGTGCATTGTCCACCTTGTCTGCGCACGTTTGTCATCCCTGCCTGTTACCAACAACATCTGAAGACGCAAGGTTCACAGCAGAAATGTGCTTGTCAACTGCTGAGATTGTGCCGTACGTGTGGACACGGCCTATGTACCAATACTGCCAAGGCACACGTATGTCGAGGAAAGAAAAATGTCACATTTGTCACCACATCGTGGACTTGGAACACCAATGCTACGTGCAAAAATACCAACCCCAACCAGAGAAAGAGGATGGTCACAAGAAGAATAAAAAAGGCAATTTCATCTTTTTCGATTTCGAATGCATGCAAGAGACCGGCATTCACATTCCTAATTTCTGCGTGGCTCATCGAGCGTGCGAGAAGTGCATTCAAGAACCTATCGTGAGTCATTGCCTTCACTGCAGTAAGATTCCTGGAGGGCGTGAAAAATCTTTCGAGGACCGAACACGCTAGCCGATTTCGCACCATGGGTCTTAGACCCCATCGACAAGACGTGGAGCCAAGAGGACATCGAACGTTACGGAGATTGTCATCGCCATGCCACGGTGATGGCTCACAATTTCTCCGGATACGATGGACAGTTTCTTCTCAGATACTATACGGAACAAGGCACCGAGCGTCCTAAAGTGACTTTGAACGGAGCCAAAATCATTTTCATGCAAGTGGAACAAGTGCAGTTTAAAGATTCGATGAGTTACTTGGTCATGCCTTTGAGTCGAATGCCTAAAACGTTTGGAATGACAGAAATGGCTAAAGGGTACTTTCCACACTTTTTCAATACGCAAGCCAATCAACACGCCGTTCTACCCCATTTGCCTGAGGCTCACTATTACGACCCCGACAACATGCGTACCGAACAACGAGAAGCTTTCTACGCTTGGTACCAGGCTCACGCCTCCCACCCTTTCGACTTTCAGGAAGAAATGCTAAAGTATTGTCGTTCCGACGTGGACATTTTACGGCGTTGCTGTGGAAAATTTCGAGAACTGTTCATGGAACACGAAAGGGTCGATCCTTTGAAAGAAGCTTGCACCATTGCCAAAGCGTGTTCCTTAGTCTATCGACAACGATTCATGCCTGAAAACACCGTGGCTGTCATCAGTCCTCAAACGACCAACTATGTCAAACGTCAATACTCGGTCAAAGCCCTACGCTGGTTACATTACTTGTGCGACAAGAAAGACAAATGGATTCAGCATGTCCGCAACGGAGGGGCCAAAAAAACCATCGGAATGCATTCGGTCGATGGCTTGGACTTAGAAAACCCCTAGATCGTGTACGAGTTTAACGGTTGCTTATTTCACGGTTGCCCCGTCTGCTACCCTGACCGCGGGACTAAAAATCAGTTTTTACAACGAACCATGGAAGACTTGTACCAGGCCACTTGTCAGCGACGCCTAAAGTTAGAACAGGAAGGATACCAAGTGGTGGAAATGTGGGAACACGAGTACGATCACCGTTTGAAAACCGATCCCGAGTTTAAATGCATCGTGGAAAGTTACCAGTTCATGGACCCGCTGAACCCGAGGGATAGTTTGTACGGAGGAAGGACCAATGCCACCTGTTTACTGTACCAAGCCGACGAAGAAAAAGGAGAAGAAATCAAATACTTGGACGTGTGTTCGCTGTATCCCTACGTGTGCAGATATTGTCGTTTTCCTGCAGGGCACCCACAATTGTTCACCGAACACATCGACCTGAAAAACATTCGACAATACGAAGGCTTGATCAAGTGCAAAGTTTTGCCTCCCACGGACTTGTACCATCCCGTCTTACCTCACCATTGCCAAGGCAAACTGATGTTTCCATTGTGCCGTACTTGTGCCGAAACGTGCAACCAAGATCAGCCTTGTCAGCACACCCAGGAAGAACGGGCCTTGACGGGAACCTGGGTCAGCGTAGAATTGTTCAAAGCTCTGGACATGGGATACCAACTGTTAGAAGTGTACGAAATTTGTCACTTTCCCAAGACACAACAATACCACAAGGGTGACCCCAGTCAGAAGGCATTTTCGCAGACTACGTGGATGCCTTTTTGAAACTGAAGCAAGAAGCCAGTGGCTATCCTTCCTGGTGTCACACTCCCGAAGACCAAAAGACATTCAAAGAGAAATACTGGGCGGAAGAAGGTATTACTTTAGATCACATCGAGAAAAACGAAAGCAGGCGATCGTTTGCCAAAGTGATGTTAAATTGCTTCTGGGGTAAAATGGCACAACGTCCGTGTTTACCCAAGAAGGAGTATTTGACAGAACCTTCCCGCTACTTTCAGATGATTCACGACAAAACCAAATACATGAAACACGTGGACGTCGTTCGCGAGGATTTGATCTTAGTGAATTACGAAGAAGATCTGGACTTTGTACAAGACGACCCTTTTGGAAATGTCATCATTGCGGCTTACGTGACAGCTCATGATCTCTTAAAATTGTACGAAGCTTTAGAACTGTTAGGGGAACGCGTCCTGTACTTTGACACGGACAGTTGCATTTACATCGATCACCCGAGTCAACAGCAGCCTGACATCGAAGGAGACCATTTAGGAGCCTGGACAGACGAGCACCCCGACGACAAGATTTTAAGTTTCGTCAGTGGCGGTCCAAAAAATTACGGCTACTAATACCGGGACAAAGAAGGAGAAGTACACACGAAGTGTAAAGTGAAAGGACTGACTCTGAATTTTCGTACCAGTCGAGTGGTGAACTTTGACGTATTGAAAAAAGCCTTGCAGTCTGGAAAAGATGAACACTTTAAAGTGATCACCTATCAACCCAACAAAATTGTACGTTTAACCACTCATCACATCGTCAGTCGACCCTTGGAAAAAGTCTATCAAATCGTGTATCAGAAGCGAGTGCGACTTCCCAATCATTTCACCTTACCGTATGGACATGTCGGTATAAAACATTGGTTGTAAGAGGATAGCCACTCACTAGAAGGATGACTTCGCCACGACAAGAATCCAGTAAGAAACCCGATGAGAACTCAAAGTTCAAACCCAACCATTTTCCGGTCTTCTTGCCTGACTATTGCGATTGTGCCCGTCGATTGGAAACGTTTCAAAAATGGCCTACGGATAGGAAAGGATTACCTACTTCGCATGTTTTAGCTAGAACAGGATTTGTCTACTTGGGACCTGAGACTGGATTGGGATACGAAGTGCAGTGTTTCAGTTGTGGCCTGAAATTACGAATTGATCTATGTATCTATAAAGATTCAGCTATTCTGGAACATTCTCGATGGTCTCCGCACTGCCCTTACCTTTCTATGGTCTTTCCACCCATTACACTACGATACAATTATGACGGCACCTTAGAGACGGTACCTTCCAAAACAGGACATAAAAAAGGAACGATGTACAAGCTTGAGACTGCATTGCGCCTAGTGTAAAAAGAGGCTATGGTCAAGATCGATAGTTCATTGTGACTACCAAGACCAAGCGAACAAGATGAATACTTTCAGAGAAACACAAAACAAGTTCAGACAGGCACAATTGAAGTTTGGGGCTTCTGAAGTAGAATGCGATTGTGAGCCTTGCGATGGGAACGATGCTGTACGCTGTGACCTTAGCGATGCCGTAAAGCATCATGGGAACTTTGTTCTCACTACCCCTATCATGGAAAGTGATGCTGTGCGTGTCAAACCTGAGGGATGCGAAAGCGATGCCGCTCGTTCTCTTGGACACTTTACTGGGTTTAATTTTAAAGGTGGATGTTCACCTTCACGTTTACCCCCCTACGGATGTCATCCAGCCCTGAGCAAACTCCTGTCCATGTCACCCAACCCTCATCGAAACGAACCTGTGAAAGACGAATATTCGTTTCCTGTGCGTTTGTCGGAATACTGCGACTTTGAAAATCGTCTTCAATCGTTCAAAGGAAAATGGCCTAAGTATCTGGGAGGACCGACCCCCAAAGAATTAGCCAGAGCCGGATTGTTCTACTTGGGCGAAGGGGATAAAGTCAAGTGCTTCAGTTGCGGTGTGTCACTTCACCACTGGGAACCACAAGATTCAGCCTACCTAGAACATGCTCGATGGTCACCGAATTGTCATTACTTACCCTTAGTGGGACCGAGACATTGAAATAACTTACCATGTCGTTGAAGAAGAAACCAGACTGGTTAGGAATCAAACGTTGGACATCACCGAGACCAGTATTTAAACTTCATTTCAAAAACGATATTGAATCATTACCTAAAGAACTGCAAGAGAAGATTTATAAGGAAGTTTGGCAGGGACTTGCCAGAGTGAAATCTCAATGGGCAACTGTAGAACTTTTGTGCCGAGAAATTCAGAAGAGGAAAGTGAAAAAAATTAATCAATGTGTTAGATTTCTCTGGGTCAAGTGTGTATTCGTCCTAATATATCACTCTAGGCCGTTTACATCAAAAGACTTCAAGGAGATTCTTGGACGTTACCCTGAATAGCAGTAGTCAGAAATTACTTACTATGTGGATTACTTTTGCTCTAGGAGAAGATTGTGAATTGTACTGACTAACCTGTTTATGGATACTTTACAAGAGAACATTCGTGCTTTGCCTGTGGAGTTGAGAGAACGCATTTACCGAGAGCTGGTCAAAATACAAGTCAAACGTAAAGAACAGTTGCATCCGTTACGTCAACAGATCTTTAAGCACTGGTACCTGAATGGTATAAAAGAACTGATTCGTCACAAATTGTTTCAGTGGTCAGACCTTGTTCAACACTTTGAGTTAGTGAATGAACGAAATGTTCATCATTTTGGTTACTTCGAGATTCACAACGCATTGAGGACGACAAGTTAAAGGATTACCAACATATTTTACGTGGAATCTGCTTAGCAGAAGAGGAAACATCTAAACAAACTCTGGAGTGTAGGTTACAGTATGCAAGATTTAGATTCCCCACTGGAGAACGAAGATGTCTAGTTAGAAAGTACCTTTATTGCTTCCGAAATAAAGAGGCTATAAAATCAGGAATCCATGCCACGGCTTATGTCACATGTGATTGAACAGATTCCGTGGAAGGAACTCATTGACCATATTCAAACCGTGGATCATTACCATCACTTATTACAAGAACTGTATCCATTCAATTTGGGTCGACAAGTGGTGTGTGTCTTAGTGACTTGTTTTCTGGGATTTCGTTTACCAGTCGATTCCTTGTGGACTCTTTACGATCGGTACTTACCACCCCAATAGCCTTAAATGGTCACGAAAGACTCCTTTTGCTCAAAGCCTTGCGTTTTCATCTGGATACTTCTCGACCTCTACGGGGAAAAAAGATTCGTCAGCTTTTAGTTATCCAAGACGTGTATGACAATGTGTGTGTAGCTTGTGACTTACATCCACATTGGACAGATGTCCGTGCCTATAAAGAATGGGATTTTGAGGCTTGAACCCAAGAAGTTGCCCGGTATGCACGAGAGTTGTTCAAGGAAAAAAGTCACTTTTCAACCTGTATTAGTGACGGTGCCAGAAGAAACCGTCACCCAGGACAGGACTGTCGTGAACATGCCTGAAAGACCCTTTCGGGAGGACACTTGTGTGACCTTACCCACTATAGAACTGGTCAGAACCTTACCCAAAACATGTTGTACAGACACTTGTTTCTATTCCACGTTGATAGTTTCGATGTGCCTTTTATCGTTGGACTTAAGCCTTTGGCTTTTATGTATTTTTGTCTTTCGTATTAATGTTTAAAACATTCAATAAACGTGTCCTGAAAAAAGTATATAAATTCTTGTCTTGTTTGTTTTCGTGTCACAAGTGACATTCCTCACACTATCCTACTTCTGCTCCCTCTTCTTCTACTGTCAAAGTCATCGACGAACACTTAGATCGTGCCAGTTGGGAGGCTTTGTATCTTTGCCATCCTTTTAACATGCTCATTGCTGGACCTAGCGGTTCAGGCAAAACCGAATTCGTCAAACGTTTGATCGAACATAAACATCATTTGATCGATCGACCACCCCAACGCATCGTGTGGTGTTACAAAGAGTGCCAATCGTCGTACAGCCTCTTGCGAGAAAGTCAAGGCGATTCCATCGTGTTTGTGGAAGGCATTCCTAAAGAAGACGATGACATCGTCTCTGACTCCCGTCAAACCCATTTGGTCATTTCCGACGACATGTATGGAGAAGACGAAGAAAAAATTAAACTGTGGTTTACGCGCAAAGGGCATCACCGTAATGCCAGTGTCGTTTACATCACTCAAAATTTGTTTCAACAAAGTAAAGCCCATCGCACCATCAGTCTCAATGCGCATTACGTGGTCTTGTTTAAAAGCCCTCGAGATAAATCGCAAGTGCAAGTCTTAGCCAAACAGTTAGGAACGCCTTGGCTGACTCAGGCGTACGACGATGCCACTCACACTCCACACGCTTATTTACTCGTCGATTTGAAACCTACGACCCCCGATGATTTGCGATTTCGTACCCAATTGTTTCACCACTGGTGCCAAGACGGAAGGCCTGTCCTGTACACGTTTCCGTCTTCGACTTAACTTCACTCCAAAAAAATCTATAAAAACCTCAGACACTTTTCGTCTGTCTCACAAAGTGTGAACATGACGTCCCTTCAATCACATCTTCCCGTCAAATTGATTCGTGCCTTGTATGGCATCAGTCGAGAAAAAAATCCACAAATACGGACTCATGTATTATAAGCTAGTCTCAAAGAAGTCTTACGATGGTTCACGGTGACAGTACATCAATTACTCCAAGGGATCATTCAGATTCCTCATCAAACCAAACGCTTTTTCGATCGAAACAAAGTCGCTTTGACCCAACTGGCCGATCCCCGCATCGACACTCAAACCAAAAAAACAAATCATTTTGAAACCTGGAGGGAGCGGTACTCTAGGAGGGGTCATCATTCGCTCTCTCTTAAGATGGGATCCTAATGCTCCCAAACTTCTCCCCAAGAAAAAAGTCAAACGAAGCTCCAAGAAGAAAAAGAGCCACGGTGCCAAGACCAAGTCCCCAAGGAGACCTGTATCTCCAAGAACTTCTTCAGTGGCTGGACCCTCCTCTTACCAGACATCACCCCGGAAAAAGAAAAGCCCCCAGAAGAAGAAACATAGAAAAAGTCCCCAGAAAAAGAAAAGCCCACAGAAGAAAACTAGTCCCAAGAGAGGCACTTCAGCCAGGACGCAACCTTACACTCGCAAACCACGACCTGCCACGGCGGTGACCGCGTCTCCGGTAGCCTCAGATTCATTCACTTCTCCGTTGATGACACCAGGAACTGAAAAGTACTTGGAGACGTTGATCACACCAAGAACTTCTCCGTTGATAATCCCATGAACTTCCCCAGTGGCAGGGCCCTCCCATTTAGCGGCAGTGCCCGCGGCTCACAAAGTACCTTCTCCCAAAATCAAAGTCCAAGAGAGATCGGGCATGATACAAAGTTTACTGGATTTGTCCAAGCAAGAACTGGCTCCATTTAGTCCGTTGCGTACCCCTGCACGACGTGTCATGCCTGTCCTCAAGTTGATACGACGTAAAGACAATCAGTGGCGACGCGTTCCAGTATAAAAGAGGTCTGTGACTAAGTAGGGGTATCAGTGTTTTTGGTGCTGAAGACTCAAAGATGTCACCCTCCAGAAAATCTCCCTCTTCTAAAACCCAAGGAAAGAAAAGAAAAGGACTGCCTCCTCGTTTAGTCAAACATGGGGACATCCTATCTGTCCTGTCCAAATCTTCTCCACCCCTACGAAAAAAACTCATTCAATCAGCCTCCAAAGAGGTCATCGATACCGTGTGCGAATGTTGTTTGAACGTGTTGAAAGGCACGATCCCTTTGTCCAAACACCAGAAACACTGCTTAGGCAAACATCGTCACGTTCTTCGCCAAATGGTTCAAAAGAAAATTCCCATTCGTCAAAAGAAGATGTTGGTCCAACGTGGAGGAATTTTACCCCTCTTGCTAGGCCCATTGCTGAAAGGAGTCTTGGGAACCATGTTGGGAGGACTGGTGGGAGCAATTTAAAAAGGCCCTCTGAAGTCCCAAGATCTCAGAATCGACCCCTGACATCCCATGGAAGGACGAAAACTAGCTTTAGTGCCTTACAAACGATGGATGGAATACCATCGTTGGCAAGAACAACGCACCCCACATTTACCTCCCAATCCCCATTTGAGTGAAATGTCCCAGTTACAACACGAATTGCAGTCCTTGATGGATCGCCAAGATTTGTCCGAAACAGAAAAATCGCAAAAGTACGGTCAACTCTTGCAACGACTGCAACTCTTTCACCAGAAAGCTTTAGACGAAACAGCTCTACCCTCTCTGAAACATTTTAAGACCTTGATGAAAAGTCCAGCACCATCATCACCACCACCACCACTACTATCATCCCCAGGGGTCACCAGAGATGCTACCCCACGAAGACCTGAGGAAGAAGAGATACGAGAAGTGTTTCAAACACCGTCAGCAGCTCCCATTTCCAGTAAGATTGCAGCATCCTTGTTGACCCCGTCCCCCACACCCCAACGAGAAGAAATGAAAGCTTGGGTTAAAAAGATGATGTCCACTCCTCCCTCGACAGAAGTGAAAAAGAAAGAAGGGAAACCAGAAGTGAAAAAAGAAAAGTAGACCAAAGCCATTCCATTGCCACCTCTCCCACCACTATCTTCGACTTCTACTCCCGTAGCCCATCGGACACGTAAATCCGTTTCCAACGCACCCTTTCGTCCCACCCAAAGTAGCATCCTGGAAGAGTGGGTGCCTTATTAACAAACAAAAAAAAAAAGGAAAAAGTGTTAGCCAGCATTTACTACGATCCCTCCCATCCTGCAGGTTACGCAGGAGTTCAAAAATTGTATCGTGCTGCCAAAATGCTACTGAAAAGTCTCCGTTTACCTCAAGTGCAACGATGGTTACAAGAACAAGCTACTTACACTTTACACAAACCCATTCGACGCAAGTTTTCCAGAAGTCGCACCCGAATGGAAGGCATCGATCATCAATGGCAAGCCGACTTAGCCGATGTCTCTCATTTGGCCAGCTACAATCGCGGCTACAAATATTTGTTTTGTGTCATCGACGTCTTTTCCAAATTTGCCTGGGTCGTGCCCTTGACTTCCAAATCGAGCAGCAAGTTAGTGCGAGCCCTGCAACGAGTGTTGAAACAAAGTGGTCGTCATCCTCTTCGATGGCAAACGGACAAAGGTACCGAATTTCTGAACCAAGCTTCCAAAAAGAATTAAAGAAACGTGACATTCATTTTTTTACCACCGAGAATCCTGAAACCAAAGCCAGCATCGTGGAACGTTTTCAGCGTACTTTGAAAGAACGCATGTGGAAATATTTTACGCATCACCACACTCTGAAGTACATCGACATCTTACCGCACCTGGTGCAAGCGTACAACCAATCTTACCATGGAAGCATTGGACGTGCCCCGCAAGAAGTGACTCCTGACAACGAAGTGCTGATGTTTGAGCGCCTGTTTGGTACGTCCCCGACGAGGGCTGTCCTCAAGAAAAGTGGAGTGTTGGCCATTGGAGATTGGGTGCGCATTGGCAAAACCAAACGCACTTTCGACAAAGGATACTTACCTAACTGGACCATCGAATTCTTTCGTGTGACTGGACGAGTGCATGGCCGTCATCCTGCCGTCTATAAATTGGAAGACATGAACGGAGAAGTGCTCAAAGGAACGTTTTATTTGCCCGAGTTACAACGTGTCACCAAAAATGAAGACGACGTGTACGACATCGAAAGCATTCTCGAACGCAGAACCCGTAAAGTGGGCAAACGACGTGTCAAAGAAGTCAAAGTACGTTGGAAAGGATATCCACCCAGATTCGATTCTTGGATCGACGCTTCGCAAGTCATCGACTATAAAAAGAAGTGACCATCATGCCCTTTCACACAGATGCAGCTACGGCGACCACTCCTTCACCCAGTTCTTCTCTGCAAGATTTACAGAAACAACCCTTGTGGCTGTGGTGTGGAGAACGTGTGCCTAAAACGCAAATCGTCTTTTTCTGCCAAATCTTCATGGTGTATTGTGTCATCGGGGCAGCCATTGCCAATTTGAGTTTGCAAGAAGGAGACAAACAATTGTGGACCATTTTATTGAGCAGTTGCATCGGTTACCTGCTTCATAATCCCTCTCTGAAATTCACCTCGAACGGGAACAACGGGAGCCTTGTGTCCAGTGCCAGTGCCAGTCACCACTCCAATAACAACAACAACCCTATTTTGGGCAGAGACACGCCTCTGACTTCCATTACCCCCTCGGACAGCCACAGAACTCTGGAATTATGAGTCACCAAAACCAATTTTACTTAACCTTACCCAGTGACAGTTCCATGGAGGTGTTTCCCCACAACACGCTGTGCTGTTACACGGCCAAATTACCTCAGGCCATCCCATTAGATCACGAAGCCCTTTGGGAAGTGGCTTTGGTAGAAATCATTCACCCAACTCAAGTCCTCAATGTCCTTCCCAATCAAAATATTTTTACGGTGGAAGTTCATGACGAGCAAATGCAACAGTACTTGGATACCAACATCAAATATAGCAAGAAAGCCCCTAACACAAAAAATCCAAAGTGGACCGCCTATCACTTCATCATCCCCCCAGGCTATTATTTTAGTGGTCAACATTTGGTCAGCACCATAGCCTCCAGGTTTAATGTCGTGTTCCTGAAAGCTTTGGAGAGTGTCAGAAAAAGTGTCACCCTGGAGTACCACAAAACATCTCGTCGATTCCTGATGAAATTTCCTGAGGGGAGTAAAATCATGACTTTCTTATTTTGTCCTGAATTGTTTGCCATGATGGGCGGGGACATGGAGATGAGGAAGAAAGTATCACAAGAAAAAGGCGAATTACTAGTCATTTCTGACAACGATACTTTTGCCAAGTATTTTCGTACCCCGGTAGAACTGAACCAAGGACTGAATTTGATATTTGTGTACTCCGATGTGGTGGAGTACAACGTGGTGGGACACACCTCCGTACCGTTACTGCGTGTCATTCCTTTCAAAGTGGATTCTGCCACGGCCGCTGACGAGGAAGGTGGAAACACTTATCACGTCCACCGCGAATTTGTACATCCTCACTATTTGCCCGTCAGCAAGTCGTATTTGGACACGGTCAACATTGCTATAAAAGGAGATCTGGGACAAAATATTCCATTCACCAAAGGGAAAGTCACGGTGAAACTCCATTTTCGAAAACGGTTCTCTCACGACTCATAAGTCATGTATCCAGTGTACCGAGGGGTTGCTCGACAGCGAGGACACGGTTTAGGAGATATGTTAAAATCGGCTTTTCGTTCGTTGGCTCCGGTGTTGAAACCGATGGTGACACGCGGATTGCACGCCTTGAAAGATGCGGCACTGACGCAAGGCAAAGAATTTCTCCAAAATGTCATCATTGACAAACAAAACCCTAAAGAAGCTTTCTTGAAGGCAGGCAAAAATGTCTTGCTTCAAACGGGTAAAGACCTTTTAGGCCGACGAGAAACACCTATAAATGCTCTGCACGCTACCGAGTCAGGCATTCCAACTTCCCTGACGCCACAGTAAGGACAAGGCAGAGAAAGACGACGAAGAAAATACCCTTTCACCAGACTTTACACGTCTAAAGCTAGAAAGACAAAGAAAAGAAGAACCGTCCGAGACTTAGACGTTTTCAATTATTGAGACACAGAAAAAAATGATGCACCGAGAGTCTTTCACCTGTTCCAAGTTGGAACTGGATCTGTTTGCCATGCCACCCACTGTGATGACGATGCAAGAATCCCAATGGGTGGAATTTCATCCCATCTCCTCTTTGACAGCCTCATCTCCCATCGAGTTTGAAATCAAAGGACAGCCCGAAGATTACATTGATCTGAACAGTTGTTACTTATACCTGAAAGTCAATGTGGAAGACACATCAACGGATGGTCCCAGTCTAAGGGACGGTGAGGTAGTAGCTCCCGTTAACAATTTCATGCATTCCTTGTTCAGCTCAGTGGACTTGTACTTGAATAACAAACTGGTCAGCAGCAGCATGGATACTTACCCTTATCGGACGTACCTGGAAAATCTCTTGACGTACGGAAAAGAAGCCAAAAACACTTATCTGGATGCTTGCGTGGTATGGAAACCTGACACGGCAGGCAAATTCAACGACACAGACGATGACAATAAGGGATTCATTGAACGTCAAGAGAAAATCAAACTAAGTCGTAGTTTAGAACTAATGGATCGCTTACATTTGGACATGTGGTTGCAAGAAAACTATTTGCTGAGCGGAGTGGATATCGGCTTGAGACTGAATCTCAGCAGTGCCGCTTTCCATTTGATGTCTGTAACTGCCGATTACAGAACCATTATCCAAGAAGCCAGACTCTACGTGCGCCGCGTAGAAGTGTTACCTAAAGTGGGAAACGACATCAGTCAGACGTTGAGCAGAACGACCGCCAAGTATCCGATCCGACGAGTGGAAGTGAAAACGTTCACCATTCCTGCTGGACAGCGATCCATGATCGAAGATCATCTGTTCCAAGGGCAGTTACTCAAACGTTTGATCGTTGGTATCGTCAAGAATTCAGCCTTCAACGGAGCCCACAAAGAAAACCCTTTTGAGTTTCAACATTACAAAGTGTCCAAAATCGAAGTCAGTCGCGACGGCAAGACCTTGTGTAGCAAGCCCTTTGAACCTAAGTTTGAGCCCGCGAACAATTATTTGAGGTCGTACTTGTCCCTGTACGAAGCCATCGGACAGTTAGGAACCAACACCAGTCACGGTATATCGTACAACGATTATGCAGGAGGCTATGCTTTGTGGGCGTTTGATTTTACTCCAGACCAAGGCAGCGACGAGGGGCATTTTCACCCTATAAAATCTGGCCAGATTCGAGTGGAACTTCAGTTTGCAGAAGCTTTACCCACACTTAACACGGTGAACGTCCTCCTGTATGCAGAATTTGATAATACCATAGAAATCAACAGTTTGAGAGAAGTCATTCTAGACTATTAGATGCTATGGAAGACTTTTATCCCTCTTTACCTAGTGGAGAAACTTTGGACATGAAATGTGAGGAGACCGTGGAAGAAGAAGAAGAAGAAGAAGAAGAAGAAGAAGAAGAAGAATCCCAAAACGAAGAAGTTGTCATGATGAAGTCAGGATGGCCAGAACAAGAAGCCCATTTAGTCTCCTGTTTTGCTACATTCCTGGCAGATATAATGAAAGAATTGATCAAGGAAGAGTGCCTTGGATGTCACAACGACCATCCCAGTCAAATTCAACACGACAAATGTCTGATGTTGAGTCAAGAAGAAAAATTGGACGAATATCTGGACAAAGCTTGGGGTAACATCAAGATAGAATTCGTGTTGAACGAGTGGTATAAAGGCTTGGATAAACATTCTTCTCCTCCATTAACGACTCTGAAGTGCCGTCGCATCGAATCTCTCTTTGACCAGAATAGCAAGTCGGAGCCAAACGCCTTTTACTTGTCAGACATTTTCAAGCAAAACGTCAGGATCGAATTGATCACTTATCATTACCTGTGAAGAAAAAAACCACACAAATAAATGGATACCTGGGAACTTTATTACCTTTTGAACCACAGTTCGTACACGGCTTCTTGGAATCCTGTCGTCTGTGCTAAAGATGAACTTCCTCATCGCACACCTCAAGACCATCAAGCTTATGTGATCAACACGGACGACAGTCATCTCCCAGGAACCCACTGGGTAGCCGTCTACTTTCCTCAAGAAGGATGTGTGGAATATTTCGATTCGTATGGATTGCCTCCTTTGGAAGACGATATCATTGACTTTATGAGAAGAAATGCTCAGACCACCCGATTCAATAATGTGAAATTACAAGGCACAGATTCCTTGGTGTGTGGACAATATTGTGTGTATTTTCTGCATCATCGCAGCCTGGGTTATTCCTTAGAACATTTAGTGACTCATTTTGATCCTCGTTCTTCTTCTAGAAACGATGTGAAAGTAGATCGATGGTTTTGTGACCATTATGCTTATCTTTTGTCTCAAGCTAGGAAACGTAGTGTCCATCAATGGCCTAATGACTTCCAACAGTGGAATCCCAATTTCATTCACAACGTTGTCAGCCCTGTCCAAAATAATGTGTGAGTTGAAAAAATTGTTTGGTATTTGAAAAAATGTTTGATGTTATATTGTTAGATTATTGTTAAAAATGTTATTGTTGTTTGTTAGTGTTAAGTGATTTTGAATAAAAAATGTTGTGTTTTGAAGAAAAAATGCCTTTGTCTTTTGTTTGGCTATAAGAATTTTGATTCATGCTCTTTGACTTCTCTCTCTCCCTCTCATGACACTCATTGAACGTTCCGGCTCGAAAACCGTGTAGGGATGTTTTCCTTCACATCCGCGCTGTGACTTTAAAAAACGGGGTAGGTTCCAGTCTAACCATTCATTGTCGACTCATCCACCTACGAAGATGTGCTCCAAATTAGCTAAGCTAAACGAAGCCTACATGAATTTGCATAGGGTCAGACACAGTCTGATACCGAAGGCTGAAGAGATAGAGAATGTGAGAATGTTAAAAGTCACTGAAGACCTGATAGAAGAGCTCTTCAGAGAAGAAATGAACAGGGAAAAAGAAGAATGGACAGAGAAGTACAGACTTCAGAAACAGCAGAGAGAGCAGCAACAGGAACAACAACAACAACAGCAGCAGCAGCAACCTGAACCTGACAGAGGCTTTGTCGATTGTCGTATCGACACCAAAGAGTTCTTCTTCTCTTTCCGAAGATGCAGACCTATCGTCAGAGGACGTCGCATTCTTAGAAACTAAAAGATCGCCCTAGCTTCAACTTCACGCAAGCAAAAAAAAAAAACAGCCCTTTTCAGGGCTACCCCAATCTCTAGAAAAGAAATAACAATCGATTTGCCAATGTGTGTATGTAGAGTAGTGTGAATATAAACACTCACTCTTTTCTGGTGTGATTGTATGTTTATGTGTGTGTGGGTGATTGTAAGAGCTCAAGTACATTTGTGTGGATAGTAGATTATGATCATATTTTTTGCTGTTTGACGTGTGGGAATAGTAGATTTTGGATTTGATTTGACTGTTTTGCGTATGTGGATAGTATACTATTTTTAATGAAAATTTTTAAAATAGTAATGGGTAGTAAAAAAAGTGAGTGAGTGATTCTTTTAGGTCCGCGCGTTGTTTGGTCATGATCTAGGTATTATAAATTTTGTTTTAGGGGGATGTTTTCCTTCACGTCCGCGCTTTTAGTATAAATTGAAAACTAATGGTCAGTTGGGCTACCCATCGTCGACCTGTTAACAGCAAGACAATGAATACAAGAATTGTGAAACTGCTAGAACTCCAGATGCACCTGGAATATGCCAGGCGCATAGTAAATGAACTGGCCGCGGAGGCCATAGTAGAAGAGGCAAGAATAAAGAAGGAAGAGGAGGAGAGAAGAGAGAGGGAAGAGGAGGAAAAGAAAATAGGAGAGAGGATGGCTTACAAGATACCAGAGACAGAGGATTGGGGTGATGAAGCCAATCATCCTCCCTCTGCGCTCCCAGTCAAACGTGTCAACTGGAAAGATTGGAGTAGAAGATGTGTGTGTGGTGCCAGGCGTGGAAGGTGCCATCATTAACCAGGTGCCCTGGAGTTTAAAAAACAAACAGCCCTTTTCAGGGCTACCCAATACTCTAGAAAACAAATAGTAATCCATTTCCCAATGTGTGTATGTAGAGTAGTGTGAATATAAACACTGACTCTTTTTTCCTAGTGTGAGTGTATGTACTTGTGTTTGTAAGTGATCAAGTAGGTTTGTGTGAATGGTAGATTTTGGGGTTTTGTAAGCGCTCACGTACGTTTGTGTGGATAGTAGATTATGGATTTGTTTATTGTTGCTTCGCGTATGTGGATAGTAGATAATATGAGATGAGAAAAGTAGGGGGATGTTTTCCTTCACGTCCGCGCGTTTTAAGTGATGATCTATGTATTTTTAAGTTTTTGTGTCTTAGGAGGATGTTTTCCTTTACGTCCGTGCTTTAACTATAGAACCCACAACGTTTGTTGTTGGAATCATTCCACGGAATAACCGAGACAAAATGACTCAAGTATCAGTTTTATTTAATCTATTGAGAGACATCTATTTTTGGATAATGGATGTAGAATATGTTGTAGGAAGAATAGAAGAGGAATGGAGACATGGAGATATGAAAGACTTGGTAACCAGTCAAGTTCAAGGCCTAAAGGCAGCAAGAGATATCATAGCAGGGATGATAGAAGAAGAAGTCAATAAGTCAAGAGGCTTCATTGACCCACCTTATTTCAGAGTGGGAAGTTTGAAGGAAGCACTGGATCATGTCATCCAAGTCTGGTGCTTCCTAGAAAAGATATTGTACTGGACAGAGTGGAGGAATGTAAAATAGGGGTTGGACAAGATGAAGAAGGGGAAGATCTGATGAGAAAAGTAATGGAGGAAGAAGTAGAGAAGATTAAAGAGACATGGAGCAAAGAAAGAAAAGATCAGGAAAACAAAAGGAAAGAGACAGAGTTTGAGAGGCTAAATAAGAATTGGATGAAGATACAGACTAAGTTTAGAGAGATGGGCCATCCTGACTGGTTACCAGAGTCAGATATAAAGAAGAAGAAGAAAGGATTATTAGAAAAGATAAGGGGATGGATGAAGAAGTGGAGGAAATAGAAGAAGAGGAAAACCAAAGGCCCTTTTCAGGGCCACTCATAGGTCTCGAAAAGATCTTGACTTTCAATTGCCTAGCCCATTTTTTATTTTTATTTTTATTTTTTTTTATTTTAAAAAAAAATCCCATGTTCAATTTCCAATTGACGCTAGACAGTCCCACCCTGTTTAATTTCCCTTAACGCTAGACAGTCCCACCCTGTTCAATTCCCCTTGACGCTCAACAGTCCCACGATTTATTCCCATGTTAAATTCCCCTTGACGCTAGAGTTTCCCAGGGGTTTCCGTAATGTTAAATTTCCCATTGACGCTAGAGTGTCCCAGGGTGGTTTTTAATGATAAGTCCCATTAACGCTAGGGTATCCCTACTTACTACTGGTTTGACAAAGCAGTATTTAAAAAGTGGTCACTGCCAAGCAAATTTCTCTACATTTGCAAGCAACATTTTACCAAAGATGATTATGAAACTGCAATTTATCTTCGTATGGTTATTTGTGTTTTAATGATAAAATTTTTATCGTGGTATTTTCATTCTAACAACAGTTAACGTGAACGTGAAGTATGAACATAAATAATAATAATAATAGCACACAAAAAAGAATAACAATAGCAAATACAAACATTAACATAAAGATACTGGGATTATTTGCGATAATAATAATAATAATAATAATAATAATAATAATTTGTACTTTGTGTAAATTTCAATGTCAAAGTGACGGTGGGTGTTTTAGGAGCCGCTAATTGTTGCCCATATAAAAATATAGGGAAAAATTTTAATCACCGCCGGGTACCTGCTATTCCATACTCATACATGCTATTTTGTTTATACCTTTCATAAAATCATCAGCAATGCAGATATAAAATAGTTAGTGTAGATAGCCAAAGACAGTACAAAAATTCATGAATGTTTCACAGAATTTATAAGTTGTATGGAACTTTATAAATTAATAAAAATAGGACACACTTGACCATTAAGAAAATTGTTAAAAGTTACACATTTTAAAAAGCTTATTATACAATAGATATGAATGTATGCGTGTACATTTTCATTGTGTATTTATTGAACAAAAGATTGAATATCGTGGTAGGAAAGTACTAACGATGCACGTAAATTAACACGCTAGGAAATCGGAATGTAAAACAGATATATGCACACATCTACTGGATTTGTATGTAATAGATGACAATAGTTGGTCAAATAGTTAAAAGTTTATGCCAGTGTGATATAGTTTAGTGTCCGTAGATTTGTTGTTTTAAGGGAGTGTGACCTTTGTGTGACTGTAATGTAACTGTTGACATCCGTAGACGTTAAGTATAGGTGATATACAGATGGTCATTAAGTAATCAGATTTAAATGATAATTCTGTAAAAATCAGGAAAATTCGTAAAAAGTTAAACAATCCTATCTTCTTAATGCAAGTCGGCCGTACTTGCAGCGGCAATATTGGAATATATCGCAAGTCTGAATAGTAGTTGACGAAGGTTGAATTCCTGTAGAAACAGCCATGAAAAGTTTCACAAACATAACCGTTTTTCTATTTTATTTGTTTGTCTTGTCTATGTTTTGTATTTGCCTTTGAAATAGACTCATTAAAGAGTGGAAAGCTCTCAGGCTAGCTAGGTACTAGTTTCGGACTGTTCGTTGTCAGTTTATTGCATTTATCTTAATCAATCCATGACACACATCATCCCTTGCTGGATCCAGTGCACTTGAAAGGATTGTTATTAGCCATACGATTTGTATTCTCTCTCTCTCTCTCTCTCTCTCTCTCTCTCTCTCTCTCTCTCTCATGACGCAATAATACAAATATATAAACATTCTTTCCAATGCAGGACTATAGATCAATGACGAATTTCATTCATCAATCATTCATGACGCATTAAATTAACGATAAAAAGTATTAATAGTCCCCGTTTTCTAAATGAATTTAACATGGTACACAATTTAATCACAATCCTTTCTTTTTCCGTTTCCCTCTCCCCTGTCATGCATAAGTAGCAACCTACAAGAACATGGTTCGTCAGAAAGGTATGTCTACACTTTCCTTGGGATCTATCTACAGTGTTCATAATATCAATGATACATAGTTGCAATATCTTATCGACGCTAGAAGTTATGAGGCTCACATACTGTATCGTATTTAATAGTTAATTGTTGTTGTCGTTTCTTAAACATAAAATAATGTTCTAAAAATGATTATTATTAATTAAATATGAAAATTTCCAAACGGCGCCCTCCTCCCCCACCCCTGCTCTCTCTGGACCATCGTAGCCACACACACAAAAAAGGGCGAAAATTCATGCAATTCCGAGCGTTGGTGACTTTAGCTTGTATCATACGACGATGTCTCTAGACCTATGAATGATGGCATAGTAGTTAAGTCAAAATGTTCAAAGGAGAGAGAGAGAGAGAGAGAGAGAGAGAGAGAGAGAGAGAGATTTATCAGTAGTAATGTTAAGTAATGCAGAATAATGACTTAGATCAACTGTAAATATATTCAAATATCCTAATTACCTCTTGTTGGTTTGTCATTTCGCTTTGTTTCTATTCCACGCTAATTTCCATACGATAATACGTGAATGTCTGAGATTTCAGTGTGTAAAAGAAGCTCAGGTGTTTGTAGTGCTCTGCTTTCTTTATAAAAACAATATTTCATGTTTAAATCATAAGTGTATGATATTGATTTAACCAATCTGAATAAAATTAGAAACTTGAAAAGAAAACAATTAACTTATCAGTTTTGCAAATGTGATTGTGAACAAGAAGAAAAAGCATAGAACTACATTTTGTAGCGGACAGACTCGCAGGGTGGTGAGGAGGTCATTCACTCGGTCAATACACAGTTGCCCGTAGCATATCTTAACTGCATTCAAAGGGTAAGTGTGTTTATTTGTATCTGATATAAATAAAACATATGTATAATATGTACCCTATATCAATGATAATTCACTCTTTGTATAAATTTTTCATTATAATGAAACTCGGCAAGCCTCGTTTCCTTTTAATGAAAAATGTATACATCTTGTATAACATCAAGGACATCCTAGTCAGGGCGAAGCTAATGCCAATCACTAATCAAGACCACCCTAGCCAATCTGGCTTTGTGGCGATGAAAGGTGCAAAACCTATCAACATATAATAGAGACCAGGATATTTTCTAGCACAGTGACTAGAGAAAAACAAAACATACATGGTCCCCCCAAAAAAAGCACGTGCAAAACAGAGAATATAATTTATCTCATCATATATACCGTAAGATCTGCAGTCTTCCTTATGTCAGAGAAACTAAAAAGCTACACAAATATATCAACCTTCATATAAATGATTGGATGACAAAGAAACTGTACAGAAGCCCGGTCGCGGAACAATTCTCCTCCCCTGACCACACTTTCAGTGATAGAACACTTATTGCAATTGCTCACAACCCCAACTGGAGTTCAGAAACCAGGAAAGAAAATGAATCTTACTGGTACGCCGCCTTAGAACATAGAAACCAAGAGGTTAAAGCCAAAAAGACAGCCAAACACAAATATAATTATCTTTTGCAGCGTACACGTTTTCTTTTAAATAATTCTCTAAATTTGCATAATAACCTATAATTACTACTATAACAATGAAATATCCGGGTCATAATTTACGCTTACAGAAATTTTCATAAAACAACAGATGTCGTTTTGGCTCATCGATTTCTAGGTCAATAAAATTATTTTCCAGCATCCGCAACAAGTTTAAATAAACTATGATAAAATATGATTTTACCACAAATTGTGGCTAAAATAGATACTAGGTTTCTCCATAGTATTTTCCTACAAGTTGTAGCTATACATATATATTAAGTTTTTCCATTTCTTACTTCCCTAAAAGATATATAATCTTTCATGATTACCCCAAACGTGTTGTCTTAGTGTAGTATAAGTATGTTTTTGTTTTTTTGTTTGTTTGTTTCTTTGTGCATGTCTTTGTTGTTTATGTTATCCTTATGAAAATCCTTTTGTCCGTATAAACCCTTGAGGTCACGCATGTTACATTTCCTTCGTCGCTCTAAAGTCCCATAACGTCAGCCCGGTTTCATTTTCGTTGACGCTATAAAGTCCCATGACGTCACCCTTGTCGCTATAAATATTTTCGCTATAAATTCGAATGGTGTATGTCTCTGTTTTGCTTGTCCCTACCTACAGTAGCGCGTATTCAGGTTAGCCACTTGCGATAATGTTGCTTAGTAGCCGCTCGATTGAGGTCAGCCACTTGCAGCACTATTGCGATTTTTCCCCAGTGTCCAGAACCGTGACGTTACCCATGTTAAATTCTCCTTGACGTATGCTGGTGCACCATGTTAAATTCCCATAAACCCTATAGTGCAAACCCCCGTTTTAACTTTAAACTCCCATAGAACCTATAGTGCCCCCATTCACTACTTAGGTTCCTCAAACTCTCAAACTGGCCCGGGCATCTCTCAGCCTCTGAAGAGACCTTAATGAAACTATCATGCCCAACTAGAAATACTTGCATAGGAGATACACGTCCGTTTAAAGTACCCATGTCTTCTCTAATCTTTAGTTGGATGCCTTATTTGGACTTAATTGCTTGCAAATAATATCCACCGACAATGCAGAAGGTCGCTACTGAATAAAAGGATTTCATCTAAATAATCTGCCTCGAAAATCCATTGATACAGCAAATGATAATGACCCAGTATGCATAGTCCGAAGAGTTTTAGTTTATCGGTCTATTTCGGCATTATCTGATTGCGAAACACATGTAAGTTTTACAGACCTACGAAATTGAAGAGTCTGAGAACGTGCAAAAAAAAAAAAAAAAAAAAAAAAAAAAAAAAAATAATACTTGAAGACTTGACAAAGGAAGTACTCCCATGACATGGGTAAATTTTTCGTTTCGCAAAATACACTACAGCATATTTTTTAAAAGAATTTTACTTAGTTCAAATTACAATCAGACATATTAGACTAGCTTTAGCATGTTGTGACAACTGTTATGCAAATCTGTGTTATGTATTTTAATTGTCACGATTCTAGATTGGAAGGGTCATTTACCAAAATGCTAAATGCTAATGTTCTTTCTAATTGTTGATTTGTACTCTAAGATGAGGCCACCCTTGTAAACACATTCATAGTTTCAAAGATAGTGAGACGTGCTCTTATTGAAGTAAACAAGTTGATGAGTTCATTACATGTGAGGGATTCCCACAAACGAAATCCAGCTGATTTAATGTATGATTGGCTAGCTGCTAAAGTGCTTGATCTTGTTTACCGTTACAATAATTTCGAAATGCCAAGATGATTCATTCAAAACCCTCCAGTATGTATTGCTTTCTGTATTGGGATTCAGGATTTTATATAAGGGATAATTTACTTTAAAATATTTATTCTTAGCATTATCACCAGTCTAGGCAGAGACAAATAGTTGTGATCATTATAGTGGGTTTATTTATTAATTTATTTCAATTATTCATTGGAATTACAAAATACTTAGAATTTTCGGATAAAGTTACGGTACTGAATTACTGTGAATTTATTTAAAGACATTTTGAATTATAATTTTGATACTTCAAGACTATTGTCACATCATCGCAATAACTTCATCTACTTCATTTGGATTGCCATTGCAACTCGTTTGGATTACTCGATACGTTTGGACTTGTGATCGAACTTTTAATACTATTTAGGATTTCATTCACCATTCTTATATATTACTGCCTTTGTATGGATAATATGAACGAGTATTTCTGAGTAATACTGCACGACCTTGAGAGTGAAATGTTTTTCCGAAAAAAAAGGAGTTAATCTTTTCCCATACAAATGCAGTAGCCTTTTTTTATTATATACTCATTTGTTTTTCTACCTAAGATTTAATAATTAAAAAAAATAAACTTCAAGAAGCAAATTAATTGTATTTATGCTGTATTCCATATAAATAAATAAAAAATCAACGAAGAGCCTTCCATCTTGCATTCCGCTTCCAAGAATAATTTGCCTCGTCAGAAACTGCCTACAGTGCAAAACTCAGATTGTGACTGTATTAATTTCCGTCATTATGCTTTCATTATGTTAGCGGCTGAGAATGTTGGCGTAAATCGTTTTCCTTGTGTATGTAGTGTATTTGCTACCTATCTTTATTAAAATATACAAGACTGCTATAGTACACAAGAGCGATAGTAATCTATACTGAAGATTTGTTTTACAATAATACACTTCTAATTATAATAAACATTTTTAAAGGCATACAATTTAGAATTAACAATACAAAAGTTCTAACAATCATCGTCTTTATTAAATGTATACGAATTTAAATTACAATTCCAAAAATTGCTCTTTATGAAAATTCCTTAAAAATTCTATCGTAACACATGTACTTAACACACTCATATGCGCTAGTAAATAACTAAAACGTGAATTTATATTTTTTTTAAATAATATTTTTTCCGATGTTTGGATTTGACTCGAATATGTTTCCAGACTGTGCCGTACGGTAAATATCGAGACTGTTATACATGTAGGAAAAAAAAACGATATGAAAGCATATGTCAACTTTGTGTACGTAACGAGATCAAACGTGAATATAATTTTGTCTTGGTCTATCTTCTATATATTTCGCGTAGGAAGTCTAATATTGATCCTTATTACTGGCAGAAACTATTCATGTACGCTGTCTAGTTCTCTGTCTGTCTCTCTCCCCGAGGATTTGTGTGCACACATGTTCATATCGCCTATATTTACTCATTCATTTATTCATTCATTTATGCAACAGTGGATTGTATATGAATTATATAGTATACTCACAGCGTGCTTTTTTTGCGTAAGTTAAATCAATATAATTCTTATCTGTTCTACTATGTAGGATCAACTGGGTATGTAATAAAATTATATTTAAAAGAAATATAGGATGATTTTACAACATATTGTTAATAATAATAATAATAATAATAATAATTTCGGTTTGCTGGATCTATTCATCAAACTCATACTGCAACATGCATACACCGTTCTGATATGACTTAGCGTGACTTTGTCGGGCTTTGTGTGCCTGGGTTATGCTTTGTGGAATGTAGACAAAAGCTGACACAAAATTGTTAACTCATTATGACATGTATTGTTTGGCTTTGTCAGGCTCAGCAGTATTTAGTAGGACCCGTTTATTCTCGACTTAACGGAAAGGATTGAAGATAATCCGATTGAGTTTCAAGTCCCATTCTGCGTAACGCAGAAGCTTTATTAAAATTGCTAGGCCTCCTATTGAAACAGGGCACATTGCACGAGGGATAAACATAAGAAGTTTTCTTTCTTTTTCAGTTTGAATTTTGAACCAGCACGTGTTTAACAGGTATTAAGCTGATCACCATCGAATTTGATTGCAGATCTGCGGCATATTTAGCCATCCATCTGTCGATTTACTGCTTCATTATGACGTGTATCTTCGTTAGTCACGTAAGTATTACTCACTAGACCAGCAAGATGTTTTTCATCCCTTTTGTTTTAAGATTATGCGAATGTAGTCTAACACTGGAAACTGTTTGTCAGTAAAGTAAGGGAAACTACTGAGAACATCCACAATTCAATAGTGTGTGTTGATATGGTGTAGACCCATTTAATCGTCTTAAATTACATATTACACTTCAGCATAGGCACTTGATTCCGGGGTAAACTAATGTATACACTCACCAATTAACACAAGGTAACTAACTCTCGCTGGTCACAATCTGACCCCTCGATGACTCCGATCTAATTTTCCGATACAATCTACGCATTCAGTCACTCATAATGTATTCCACTGTAAAGAAGACACTTCACACCTTTCATCCATTACCAACCGCTCCGGTGGCCTAGTGGTTAGAGCGTCCGCCTCGGATGCGGGAGGTCGTGGGTTCGATACCCGGTCGAGTCATACCAAAGACTTACAAAAATGGTACTAACAGCTGCCTCGCTTGGCGCTCAGCATTAACAGGTTAGTGTTAGGACTGGTCGGCCTGGTGTCAGGATAATGTGACTGGGTGGGACATCATGCTATATGTCTGCGGCATGATGCCCCAGTGCTAGACATCACTATAAACTGCCACATTGCAGACATCTTAGTGATATGACTGAAAAATTGTTAAAGCTATGTTAAATATCAAAATCACTTCACACCTTTCATCCATTACCTACTGCTTGCCATTCCTGTATGGTTTGCTCTCTGAAATGTTTTGTAAGGGCCATGAATTTGCTAGGCATCTTTTACCCACATGGGGCATTAAAGAACAATCTACATGTACCAATCAAATGAACTTAGTAAAATCAAACTTATAAAATTATTATACTCAAGCTTACATCAGCTTTCTTTCAGTCTAATTGTATTTGCAGCTATCTTTATTGCTAGCATTACTGGTAAGAAACACTGGTTATCACTGCATTTGATCGTAAGGGAAGTTATCTGAAATGGTCATTAGACATGAGCACAATGCTAAGCACCATCAAGTCTCTAGAGCAGTGTGGTCGAACATCTGCAACACTGGGCCACATGGACCAAAAATGTAATGTTTGTGGGGAATACATGACATATATTATAGTAATTATACTACAGTTATAGAACTGACTTTTTTGTAGGAGCATGGACCACTAAAATTGAGCCATGTGCCACATTCGGCCTGCATACCTGTTGTTGGAACACTCTGCTCTAGATAAGTAGAAACCAAGTTTAGATACTATTAATCACTATTATTGGAGGCAGTCAGTAACAGAAATTATGGCATATGTATGTGACCATTATTTTTATATTACTTTTATATTGATTTGGCTTGGTGGAGGACAGATAGTGAGTGTGGCAAATAAAAGGGTTTCTTAAGGAACAATCAGTTGGTACATTCAGTTTATTGGCATTAATGGAGGTTGGTGAGAGAAGGAGGGATAAGAAATTTTTGCTGTGAAACTTAGAAGGGAACTTGGATGATTTGGCAGTATTAATTAAGGCTTTCTGATGTTTCCAATTCCCTTTGGTGGCCCCAGACATTCTCAGAATAAGTAAGCATAAAATTGTCAGGCATTAAATAGATGTTATGTTGAACACATTTTCCATAAACATCTTTATTTCTGCTATTTTTATACAATATTCGCATGTATAATTGAATTTTCAAAAATCATCGATCATTCTATTTAGACCTTGTTCACAACATAAATATGAATTTTTCAATGATAAAGTGATCTCTTTCCAAGTAAGTTAATACAAAATAATAATTATCATTGTTTTATGGATCAGCTGTGTGACAAAAATTAAAGAACATGTCAAATTAAATTAATTACTTTTGCTCAAGGTTTAAAAAAAAGTGATCAGTTTTAAGTTTATGTATAAATTCTTATTTAATTGATGAATATTTCAATTATTGCATTGTAGATATATCATGGCTGATTATGACATTGACCATCTGGAAAAAGAGCTTGGGCAGTTCCTCCATATTGGAGCTAGGGGTGATGTAAAAAATTTAGCCATTGACTGTATTCTTGGCATCACTGACAGCACACAAGGGAAGCAGCTGTTAGGGAGAAAAGAAAGTTTGTTGGAAGGGATTGTCTCCCTTACAGAAGATAAGTCTCCAGACGTTTCAGCAAAAGCATACAAGGCTCTGATAAACTTTGCGACAGATGAAGAAAATTGTCAGAAACTGTTAAATCTGTCAAAATACAAGAATATTTGTATCAAATGGCTCAAGATGGCCCTAGATTGTTCCAATGAGAATGCAGATTTGTTATGCAAATTACTAAACAATGTAACAAGGCCAGAAAAATGTGCTGATCAGGTTGCAAAATGTGTCTTGGATTTAAAAGCAGACTTACTGATAAGCAAAATGGTTTTGGCGTTGTGCAATCCTACATACAATGAAAAGGCCAATTTACACTATTTGACAGGTGTTTTAGCGAATCTGTCACAGATAAGAGATGTACGGCTACAGCTGATGGATAAGAAACAATGTATTATACAGCGCTTACTTCCCTTTATAGAGTTCAAACAGTCAGAAATATGCAGGACAGGAGTGGTGGCAACTCTTAAGAATTGTTGCTTTGACACGGGTAACTATGCTCTTCACTTATGTCAGTTATCTTTTCATCATAACACAGTATACTATTGTCACACATACTGTCCAAGATGTTGTTGCAGCTTTGTAATACACAGTTTATAATATTATATATACACATAGCTGCCAACCCTCACAAATTTGGTGTGAATTTCATGACTTTTTCAGCGATTCACGGAGCCACAAGCCAAATATTCACGAATTCTCCAATCCTCAGTTATTTTAAATCTTTAATAAAATAACAGATTTCCCGTTAAGCGCTAGTTGTGATATTCACAGTTGCCGAAATGGTCCGGTACTGCTGGTCGCGATATTAGATCTACAGCTGATTAGTACAGTTGGCCCAGTAGCAAACATTTTAGCCTATTTTAATCTATATGTATGAGAGTAGTTTTACAAATGCTTTTGAGAGAAACTGGGGCCTAACCGGAATTTTGCTCCGCGCATGCGTCATCTACACTGATTTGAGTTACGGTTCCGCATCGCATGTAAAGATTTTGAAAATGTCTTCACCACCAAGGAAAATTAAATGTATTACTCAAAAAGTGAAGTTTAATTTGGAATATATAAAAAAATTGGCCGTGCATTCTGCCATTAAACATTGATATTCATCATGCTTTCTGCACTCAGTGTGCCATTGCAGAGACGATGTGAGGAAGTACGTTGGTTGCAAAAAAAAACATGTAGAAGTTGGGAAAATTAAGAATTCGCAGATTTTAGCTCCGGAATATTTTAAACAATTGGCAGAAGAAATGCAGGCTACCAACATTGAAGCATTATTTGTGAGTTTTCTTGTCGAACACAATCTACCTTGATCAGCTGGAGACCATGCTAAACATTTGTTCTGACATTCCTCACAGCAACAGTGAAAGTGAAAGTGTATTTTCTCTAGTGAGGAAAAATAAGACTTTAGGGCCTCCTTAGCTGCAGAAAATTTGTCAGTAATTTTAGTCACCAAGATCAACCAGCTGGCAAGAAGTCTGAACTGTTTAGAAAACAAATTTACAATCAAGCAGTTGAGGAAGTTCAAGTCTGCCACACTATCATGTCTTGATAAATAAATATTTCTGCATATATGTAGTGTTCTAGTTTTATATTGCGAACTTGATATAGTGTAGTATTGACGGTCAGAGTGGATGGAGTGGTCAGAGTGGATGAAGTTATTGTCACGGTATTTTTCATGAATTCTTGTCCAAATTCACGACTTTTTATCCCTATTTTCACTAATTGTGAGCCTGGAAGGTTGGCAGCTATGTATACAGAAGTGTAAAATATAGAAAATTGTTGGCAAAATATTTTTCGTATATTCTTCATTGCTATACTGTGAAAAAATATATATCCTTATATTTTCATATGTGAAAATACAAAATTTCCATCCAGATGTACTTGCAGCAAGGAAGATAACTACTTTGTGAGCTACAAAAAATAAATGGAAACCTGCAGTACTATTCCAGATTGGACATTTTTTTGTCAAAGAAATTTTACATTGTCATTGATGACTAAACAAAGTAATTTTCCTCTAAGAGGTGGAAGCCAAATATAACATTTTTTGCAGATGTTTACCTCTAAGGCAGTGTGTAAAGATTAATAATTTGTTATCTATATTTTTCCGGCACTTTATTTAGTCAGATACAGATTGGGATACTGGTTGCTGTGGATCTTGATAAAACTATAGTGGTTATATTTTTGAGGGGATATGGTAACAGACTGACAAATGGACAAACAGAGGATATCATCATGTCCCCTGCTAAAGTATGGGGACAACAATGATTGCTGCTTTAATTAGACCTTCAGAAAATTGAATTGTTGGTAATCAGGAAATTTATTTGGTCACTTCAGATGTTACATCTGTAGTCATATTCTGATGTTGTAGTGTAATTGTGTTCTGTTACAAGTATTTTCATGTTCTAATGTTACATGTGTAAAAATGTACTAATGTTGTGACTTGCATGTGTAGTTGTATCCTAATAGTGCATGCATAATTGTGTACAAATGTTATATTTGTAGATATAATTCATAGTTACATGTGTAAAAATATTCTTATGTTACTTGTTTTTTCTGTTATAATGTTACATGTGTAGACATATTCTAATGCTACATGTGTAAGCATGTTCTAATGTTACATGTATAGAAATATTCTAATGCTACATGTGTAGGCATGTTCTAATGCTACATGTGTAGATATGTTCAAATGTTACATGTGTAGATGTATTCTAATGCTAAATGTGTAGACATTTTAATGCCACATATGTGGACATATTCTAGTACATTCATGTTCTTGTACTACATGTGTATTCATGTTCTAATGCTACATGTGTAGATACTGTTTTAATGCTACATGTGTTGGTGGCGAGCGATGTTAACATATTGTCCTAGATATGTGGCAGGTTGTAACGGCCCCCGTCTCTGTTCAGTGTCAGTTTGTGCAACAATCTGTTAACGTCGCTCACCATTCCACCAAGTGACATTAACAATCAGTATAGATTAAATCAGTCTGGAGTACTTAGCATACGGTTGAAAGCTCCAGGTTAGCTTTCACGATATTGTTCATGTATGTGATTGAAAAGTTAAAAATCATTGACAGATGTGAATAATAACACTACACAGTTAAGCTTTCACCAAAGATTCCTTATGTTGATATAGTTAAACAGACAAACAAAACAGTCTGTGTCTGCTTTGCCACAGTATACAGCTACAACAACCACTGCACCCTCTGACCTTGACACAGGAGTCATAATCCAAAACCCATGATGTGATTGCATGTTTACAATTAAAAGGTCAACAAAAAAATGCCACTCAAACTACATTCTTGTTCATTAGACTTGACTCAGTCTCAAGGACACCAGGGTTGGGACCTGAAATCTACACCCCTCCTGTCAATAGTTATCACATTGACAAACAATGTACCAAGTCTAGTTAATTGCCATGGTGACCTCTATTTTGGTAGGTAATGTTGTTCTTGACAGAAGGATGGATGGACAAAAGAGAGTTTGGATAAATAGTTATGCCCCTGTGATGATGTCATTCATCTAATATAGTAACATTTTCAAATACATGTACTTTAATCAAATGAACAAATCTATCATTTTTCTATGCCTAGAAGTTGCTAATTAAGGATGTAATTTTGTAGGTTATAGTTACATAAATCCTGTTAAATCATTCCATTTCTTGGAAAATAAAGAAATTGAATTGATGCAGTCTTGTATGGGTGAACGTTTTACTTTCATGAATCCGACTCTGCATTTTTCATTGCATTATATGCAGGTTTTCTTTAATGTCAACTACCATTCTTAGTTCTGATTGTTGATTTATTTAACTTGTAATTATTCAGAGATTTCTTTGATCAAACTTTCAATAGGCCAGGAGATGAATATCTTGTCCTACTTGTTTTGGTATAGGGTTTAAGTCATAAAAACTATCATGGTTTCAGATTTTGCTATGTTTATTATTTTTCCCACTCATAATTTCCTTTCATGTTTCTTTAGATCTCCCATTTTTTTTCCCTAGATTTTCATGACTGGTTGCTTGGGGAAGAAGTAGACATTTTGCCACGACTGTTGCTTCCACTTGCAGGACCTGAGGAATTTGATGAAGATGACATGGAAAAACTCCCTGTTGATTTGCAGTACCTCCCTCCTGATAAAAGCCGTGAATCTATGTCTAATATCCGCAAGATGCTTGTAGAAGCAGTTTTTCAGGTTATATCTTGGAAATAATGATTTCTGTGAAGTCAGATGATATTGTGGAAATTAATTTTGCTCTTTGGTGGGGGTGGGTGGGGAACATTTTTGTCATAAGTTAAATTTATGGAATGGGAAAGGGTCTTATTCTTTACACAGATTGGTTTTTAAATTTTGCGCAATGAGCAACTGTGAGATACATGATAATTCCTACTCCATAATCTGAACTGAATTTAAATATTTTCAAGTTATCTTTTTTCATGGCATTGCAAAAACTCTCATTTTCTTGGATACTTAATTTTCTTGATAAGCCCCTATCACAGAGGAGTTGTGGCCAAAATATGTAATTGCATCTGTAAACTTTTAGTGAGTTTCCCCTCCCCCCAACTGATCAGAAATTACACATCCCAATTCTCAGATATGTTAGACTTATAGTTAGAAAGTATTTTAAATGTATGCAGAGATGCTCCCAGGGTGGACAGTGTTGTGAATCATGCAAAATGTTTATGAATTCGTGCACTAGGAAAGTGGTATGTGTGAGAATTCATGAAAATTAGTTTCAGAGTCATGCATATGAAAATGTACTCTCCCGTATTCAATTTTATTCATAATTCACCGTAATGCCCTTATTGCAACATAAGTCAAGATGGTGGAATTTTTGTAGAGGTTGTGGTGATGTGTTTTATTTTTTGTAACTGTTTGCAGCTCTTGTTTCTTTGGCTTGACAAGAATGGTTGTTAAACTAAATTTGATTGGCTCATTGGGCCCTATAACAATCATTTCGTCATAGTTTGAACCTTGCATCAAAGGAAATTTTACAAATGGATGTTTGTAATAGGGACTGTCTAGAAGACCCAAAATGACTGATTCCCAGCATGGTTTATCTTTAGATAATGATTTTTTTTATTTTGCAAATACTAACAGATCATAGTGATACAGCTATTTATGTTTAAAGTTAGAAAGTATATCAGGATTTTGGAGTTGGGAAAGTGTTAATGGAAATACCAGTGAGTGATTTTGAACCTGAAATTAGTGTTTAATACTAGTACAGTGTACATGCTGAATAGACAAAAATAGATGGCAAGCCATTTAACCCCTCATTTCAGCAGTGTTTCAAAAGTAAATGTAGAAAAGGCAGACAAACAATCCAAATTAAAATACAGGTTATTTAAAAGTAGAATGCAATTTTCCTTTCATTTCTCATTACAGTTTAGTCTTGCAGGATCATGGGCTACAAAACCAGATAGCCCTAGCATAAAGATTAAAGTAAATCTAATGAATCAAAATACCTCTGTTTGAAGAAGTAGACTACGTCATTAATGGGCTTAAAATCTTAGTATAGCATTATGGAACAGTAAATCTGGCACAGCATTCAGTAGAGTGCAAAGTCAAGCAAGTTAAACTTTGGCAGAGCTTATGTTAGTGAAAAAATAAATTTTGGAGCATTGAAAAAATAAATTTTGGAGAGAGGTATCCAAAAGACAATATGTGTGAGCTGTGGAAAATTGTACATGACAACTATATAAAACAGTTTTCAAACTTGTTCCATCTTGCTAAGCTAGCTATGTATATGCCCCTTCAGTCAGGAGATTGTGAAAGGGAGTTTGTCAGTACAGAACTATACTGACACAGATATGGGACAGATTAGGATTAAGCTGGGAAATAACCAACAGATTAATGCTTGTACTGTACAACTAGAGACAACATCATTTACAGATTTTGATTTCAGTTGGTTTCTTATGGTAGAGCAGGGAGAAAGAGATTGATATTTGAAGTGTTAAGTAAATATTGAATTCTGGCCATTTCCTTCTCCCCCTTATCTTTCTTTTTCTTTCTACTCCACCCTTATTTCTGCGACAAGGGGGAGGGAATCTTGCCTTATCTTGCAAAGCCACAATGATCCCTATTGCTGCATTAAATTCTCAGTCATTTGCACACATCTACAAACAAGTAACATACTGGGAGAATTATCATTTTTAAAACTTATAATATCTTTAAAGTGCTTCAAAAGGCATGGGTTGGGCAGTAGTAATAAAATCACAATAAAATTATGAAGTTGTTATAAGTTCTCAAAGCACAGAATCAAATTTTTTCTGAAATACTAAAGTTTGAAAAATGTTAAAATGTTGTAAGTATTACTGAAAACAAAAAAATCCCAAATTAGTAGTTTCTTTCTAGTTTAACAACCACCACATATTTCAGCAAAACAAATAAGACCAAGATGAGATGAATGTTCTAAACCCTATTTATGACCAATGGAAGTGAACTTCTTAACATTATTAGATATTTTATCAAAATGAATTTAAGTGTTAAAGATATATACTGTTATTAACGGACTTTACATTGAAGGTATTAACAAATTCAGCACTGTACAATTCCATTCAATGATCCAGTTGTCAAAGACCAGCAGATAAATACTTAGACTTGACATTTTACTACACAGAAAAAGATTATTTCACATGCAAACCATTAAACATTTTTTTAACAATATACTTAAAGATTTGACATTGATGACTTTATACACATTTTTGATAGATACACTTTAAGATTTGACAGTGATTTTGTAAACATGTACAGTACACTGTGTGATATTCGATTGTGGCTGAATCAGATAAACTGGATGGTGGGAATAGCAATAGTTTGATGCAGAATATATTTGGCATTTGACATTTCAAATCATACCAGACTTCTTGAAATCAGGATACAAGTCACACATCTACTTTTGATAATAAAAAATTATTTTTTGAATATGTGACACTTTACATGATGAACAAGCTTTAAATTTCAATACACAATTTGACTGGAAATGCGTCCAAGGGAGAAAGTAAGTTTTGACTAATAATGTATGGGCAAAGCCTGAATCGAAGCAGTTATCTGACTGTACTAGAGTTGCTGAATACAGTTACATTTCAAAAAGATTAAATAAACCTTCTGTTGAATACCAAATTAAACATTTATTAACCATTATGTTGAATAACAAGTGAAACTTTTAGTAGAAAGTAATGTATAACCCATACTTTTTATACAAAGTTAAACATTTAGTAAAAGATAATTTAATAACCTTGTGTTGAATACCCTGTTACACATTTATTCAATTTTAATTGTTGAATAGCTGCATGCAAATTTATCAAGTTCGATGTCTATTAAAAAGTAATATAATAGTCTTTTTATTGAATGCCAAGTCACACATTTATTAAAATGTAATGCAGAAATAAGTACATAGCAACAGAGTACACAACAGATTGGATATATTTCTTTGTGAAAGCTATCCAGATGATAATTGGACAGTAGTTACATCCCCACCAGTCATATGTGAAATGCATTGTACATAACCTAGACCACTGTACTGTATATGTTTTTATACATGCTTGTCCCCAGCTTTTAGTACAAAAGGTGGCAAGTAAATTAGGCCTGTCTATGAGAACTTTCTTCCATATGTCCTTTCCACATTTGTTTCTGCACGATAACTCCTATAAATATTTTTGGATATCAGCAACATTTGATTGTTAGCTTGATAGTGATCTTCAGGGTTGAGTTTGATGGTGAGCATTCTATCTTACTCCTCAGCATCATCATTTGTCAGACTTATAAACAGATTATTGGACCCACATGTTTTCATTTCTACACTACCGGTATAACTTGTTTGATTTTTGTCAGATTTTTAACTCGATTCATTTAGCAGCGTGATATTAATGAGACCTTTGCTGAGTTCTGTTGTCAACATTCTTTTTCTTTTTCTAGCAGCATTGAAGCCTTAGCTCTTGAGGCCCACCCATTTTCATTATTTGCCCAGTAACTACTTTAATTATTATTAGATTTGGCATGCATATTGATATTGACAACCATGGCCATGTTGATTGTGAACTTTCTGTCATCACATAGCAGTGTTATAGCCCCTGACTGTCAGACCCATCCACATAAAAACTCCTTCGTTCATTAATGCGTTTCAATAAAGTTTTGGTGTGCAGCTTGATACTTTGTGGTCTCATCGAGTTCATTTGTCAATATTCTGCATCAGATTTTAGCAATTATAGTTGTTTGATCCGCCCACATTCCAACACATAAGTCCCTTGAATGTTGTTTGGTTTGTACCATTTTTTTTAGCATGCTCCTTGATATTGAAGAGACTGTGGCTGACTTGGATTATCAGCATTCTCTGTGATCATTTTGCCATTCTGTATAATCATTTAGCTAAGTCATAGCCTCCAGATGTAAAAAACCTCGCACTTTTGTTTCCACACAATAATTTCCTTAATTATTAATGGATTTAAATCATATTTCATGAGATCTTGGCTGATTTTGATTATTAGTGATTTGCATTTTTTGTTGGAATTATAGACCTTAATTTTCAGAACCTTCTATTTCTGTTTCGATACAAGAATTTCTTCATCACTATTGGCTTTCAAACAGATTCATTGGCAGCTTGAAATTGATGAGGCCTGTTCAGAGATGGAGACATCAGTTCATGGCTTTTTATTAACTATTTTTATTTAACTAATTAGTTGTCTAATGATTATAGATAACATTCATTTTTTAGGAACATAACATAAAATTTGTAAAATTTTCATTAGCAGAATTATTTTGATCAACAGTAAAAAAAAAATATGAAAACACAATAAATGGGAATTTTTATGATAATTCTAGAGACTGATAATATTTTTGTTTCATTCTTTTCAAGGTTAGGCTTGTGAGTTAACAGAATTCTTACTAAAAATATATGAAATCAGGTTGATCAAAGTAATAGTGCATATCCACTAGGATTTATCACATAAATTATTGTTGTTTTTGCTTACAGTTGTGTGCTATAGGATTTATCACATAAATTATTGTTGTTTTTGCTTACAGTTGTGTGCTACCAAGACTGGACGATCATATGTCAAGAGTAAAAATACATATATTATCATAAGAGAGTATCACAAATGGGAGCGTAGCAATGATCCACATAATGAACCTGCAATAATGAATCTTATTGACATTCTGATTGGTGATGAGCCAGTTCCTGGTATGGAAAATTTGAAAGCGGTCGAAATTCCCCTTGATCTGATGGAGAAGTTTAAGAAGGAGGATGAAGAGGATATGAAAGAGATTTTAGATGAAGAAAAGAAAGAGGAAACCAGATGAATGTTATGAAAATTAAATATTTTACAAAGGTTGTAAGATGTTTGGTTAATTTGTCACCTTTTGCTAATGTATTACGATTTAACAACATGATCCCAAGCGAGAAATTCGTGCATATTGCCACAATTCATGTACGAGGAATTGATTGATTACCTGATATCTTGGGCCAATTTTCTTGAGCTCACATTAGTGTGAATGCATGATACTTTTCGGCAATCAGCTGTTTGTTTTATTTAAACTATTTCCCAATCCCCTGGATAGATTCTCTTTACACTTTGCATGAACAATTATGATCACACTCACAGAAAATTTGTATTAATGTTTTGGTTAAAGTTTTCCAATTCTTTTTATTTCCTGATTCACCCTGTCATGGGTTTCATTCATATTTGTGAATCGTTTTTAAGCAGAATCCTGTTCATTAGGTCAATTATTATGAAGCTAACAAACTCTAGCAATTTGGGATAAAATGCAATAATCAAAGAAGTTTGAAATTCAGGACAGATTTATTCAATATTTTCTCGTATTTATTTTGTCAGAATGATAGGTAAAGAACATTATATTCTTGATCAGTTTACCAGTTCAATTCTAAATGCAGAAATATACCTGTATTATAATCATAGTGGGTGTGCCTCAATTATTTAAACAATTTTATTAATTCCCAAGACTCAGCCTGTTTGTTAACAACATAATGTGAGCAAATTATGTTCTTTGCAATGAAGCTTTCATTTCTAAATCAAATTATCTAACCCAAAATTCTTGTGTAAATTATTTGCTGATGAAAACTTATAGTTCAAATTTGTTGGTTCCAAATTGTACGTCAAAATTTCATGCATGAATTTCCCTGTTTAAATGTTTTGATCTCTTACCGCTCTTATTTCCAATATTTTATACTCTATTCTAAGAGCTTGATCTTTAAAAGTCCCACTCTATCTCTCCTGTCTTTCTCCTCGAGCTTTCTATTATCTGCCCCCCTTACTTTGAATAACGATGCTGTTTATATACAAGTTTGGCACGTGCAAGTCTTCTGGTAAACAGAACATGGATTGGTGGGCATTGGAATTGATTGACCATTCCAAATAGACCATGCTGTTGGAACATGTCCTTATGACTGTAATAAACACAAAACTCCATGCTTCAGTTCCTCTAAATTCACATAATAGAAGGTATGATCAGTCATGACAAACCTACTGAAATATATGTCATCTTTGACTTTTGTGCCACACCAAGACCAAAAGTTTTTGCCACAGCAATCCTATTACTAGCATCTAAGACCACACACACACATTTGGATTTCATTTTACAGTGCAGTCTTGGTGATTTCATTTTGCAGTTGTTGTTCCGCTTCAGTTATTGTTTCGCGTTAGGTAACACATTCTATTAATAATGTTATTGTGCAGTACAAACGCATGACAGGCAGATCCTGTCCAGATTCATTAAGTTCAAGTGCAATAGACACACAGTTCTAAACCAATTAGCATTTTTACTGACACAGATATCATATAATCATAAAAATCTCTGAATTAAGAATATTTAAGTTTTCAACAATTCTACATTATTGGGACCTAGCTTTACGGTCATTTAAAAATATGCTGGTTGCATCTGTGCCTGGTGAATTAAACAATTGTTCTAATTTTCGTAAGTAACTGTTTCAGAGATAAGTGCATCCTTGTTGAATAACAGTCGAGATCTGATCTTAAGTACAAACGCCAAAGATGATTAAGTATACATCTGGATAAACATTATATCCTTCCGACTGAATTTCATCTTTGACAGATAATCATACCAATATTATGTCAAAGATATTTTAAAATTTTGATCAGGTTCATGAAGTATTACAGATGATTTAAAAAGGTGAGTATTAATTACCAATATTTGTATCAGACCCACCTCCCATCCCCACTACGAAATACTCTTAAGATGAATAAACATGATCCAGCCTCACGCACCTTTAGGATGTGAGATTCAGGGCTATCAAAAATATTTGTGATACCAGAGATGTTAAGTAAACCATATGTTATGACCTCATCAGAACTTCTTGCTTTGGCCAATACTTCATTGATTATTGCAGTTGATGTTACTACCTGTAGTGGTTGAGATGACTCAGCTATCATTATATCGATGTATTCATTTACCGCAGCCTCATCTACATCAATGTAATGTTTGATGAATGCAACCAACATGATGGTATCTCTGATTCCACCGTTTTCAGTGATCTCTGTCAGGTTTTAAGTGAGAGCACCTCTTGGCCTGACAACAACATCATGAATTTCAGCATTAGATGATTGCAGTTTTAACAGTTTGATTTTGAGAAATCACAGACTCACCAGAGTCAACACCAGCAGCAACCTGCTGAGATCCACATCATCGCCTCGTCTAGTTAAGTAGCGTTTGTAAATGTTCATGGACGTTTATTATAATGTTAAATGCACTTTAATGTGAATCAGTATGTGTTTGCAGGGTTAGTGAACGCTCTAGTGCATGCAATGCTTCAACAGCAAGATGACCACATATGGGGCCATCCAACTGAGTTTGCATCAGTATTGTTGAATAAATCAGTGGTATAGACAACTATGTCCATGTCAGGTTAAATAATAAGCAACTTCAGTTGGTTGTGCAAGTCCATATGAGTCACAATACAATAAATGATAGGTATCACCACATACGCATCCAGTGAATGCCAGGTCCTGTTGTCAGATCCATGTTAACAATGCTGATTTCATGGGTGCTTGCATCAATCAAGTTCATCTCACATAAAAACAAAAAGACACCACAAAAATGCTTGATTACTTTTGTCATAGTGATATAATCAAGATTGGTTAATGGACATGCAATCAGTGTTTGGTGTCTTGTTCCTGTTTATCAAATGTCTTTCCTTTTAATATAGACCCTGCATGCCATTTATCATGTGGGTTCACTTCTAGCTACCTTTTTACAAAGTGATATCTGATGCTGTTCCAACAGCTCCCAAAGCCACCACTTTTGTAACTGCTGGAGCAGCTGCTGGAATCGGTGCAAAGATATATTCCACCTATATTTTACAATTGCATCCTCTCTGATTTGGATAATTTTAATGTCACCGAGGTAAAAAAGAAAAAATTATGGCTACATTTACCCGATTAACTTGTTTGGATTAACCACACTGGGACAATTACAGTTAATTTTGTTGCCAAAAGTTTAAGTGTAACTCAACTATTGTTCTTTTTGTGGTTTTTATTTCCACAGCAGATTTTCATTAAGACCAACCTTCACCGCTTGATCACTTTCATTTCATTTAATGTCTCCCATAACCTGGCTAGGTGATGATTTTGCAATTTTTCTCCATTTTACCCTTTTCTCCACTGCTTTTTGTGACTTTTAAAAAAGTTCATGCCCATCCACTCTTTTGATCTTCTCATCTCTTCTGTCTGCCTCCTTTTCTCCATCCTCTCACTGTGCACTATAAGACTGTCAGTGACAAGCCAGTTGAGCATGCGACATGACTGTACCATCTTAATTTGCGTTTTGTTACAGTGGTGAGCCAATCTTCATAAGGTCCAATTGCAATTTGGATTCTGATGTGCACATCCTCATTAAAGACATGGTCTGAGTACGACATTTTCAGGATCCTTAGGTAACATCTTTAAACCACGGATTCTTCTCTCTAGTTCTGCTGTCAGGGTCCATGTCTCGTATGCATAAGTTTGAACTTGGACCCAATCATGATGTTGCTGTCCTTCCAAATAGGCCTCAGCCTAGCCAGAGCAGTTATTGTCTGCACAGTCTGCCCTCCAAGGCTGCATGCCTTTGTTGAAAGCTTTCTTGAAGTCGATGAAGACATGGTAGAGGTCCTGTTGATGCTGCATATATTTTCACAGGGAATTCAAAGATTTAAGATCTGTTCTATAGTGCTATGCCCTGCTCTAAAACTTCCTGTTCATCAATGATGTGCTCTGCTTTGGGTTTCACAAATTCAGTCTTAAACATAATGATCTTAAACATAACCTTACTTGGGCAAATGATGAGGTTGATTGTTCCGTAGTTGTGGTACAGCTGTAGATTCTCCTTTTTCGGAAGAGTAATGATCAGAGACTTGGTACATTGGGTGGGAAATTCTTCTGCTTGCGAGATTCTGTTGCAGATTGTTGTGAGGACATCTATCATGGAGGTTCCTCCTTTGTGATCAAGTTCTGCTGGTATATTGTCTACCCCAGCTGACTTTCTTTTCTTTATGGCGTTTTGGTCTCCACAAGTCTCCTGGTTGTATAACTCTGAACAGTATTCTGTCCATCTGTTTAGAATCTCTTTATCTTATGTGAGACTCTTACTATCCTTGTCCTGTATCGTGGTAGATCTCCCCTGTTTCTCTGTTTCCCCCGATCCTAACCTTATTGGCTTATTGGTCTTCCTCAGACGAAGTTTCGTAGTCGTCATCAGCAAGTCATTGTATCTTCCTATATCGTGTCAGCTTTTGGGAAATTTCGTGTTTTGTCAATGTTAACGCTAGACCGGAAGCAATTCTTCACCAAGATATAGTCAGCGTGTGAAATTTTCCCTCTTGGCTGTGCCAAGTCCATCTTCTAAATGTTGGTGGAGGCCAAGGGTGCTCGTTTGGGCTATGTTATTGTAGGTGGCAAGTCCAGGAGCTTGAGTCCTCTCTCATTGGTCTGTTTATTACAATAAGAACCACACACAGACTTGTCGCCAGTCCGCCTGTACATCTTCTACCTTGGCCATCCAGTCTCCTTAAATAACTAAAATATCCTTCTTGGGTGTCTGGTCTATGAGAGTTTGAAGCTGGTCATAGAACTCGCCCAATTCCTCGTCGTCACGGTCAGTGTTGGGGCATAAACCTCTATGATGGTGATGTTCAAGGGAGATGCCCTTACGCGGATGGTAATCATCCTATTAGACACAGTTCGACAACCCATGATTGCACTCACAATTTCCTTATGTACCATAAATCCGACTACATTCTCGTGCTTGACCTCAAGCCAACTGATGTAAATTCATCTTTTGATCTCTCTCCGAAATTCTTCCAGCGCATCTCGCTGAGTCTATTGATGTGCCATTGATATCTTCCCATCTCGTGGGTTAGCTCCTAAAGTTTCCATATTGGTCTTTATGTCTCGACAGTTCACATTCCAATGGTGATGTTATCTCTTGCCCGTACTTTGATGGTACCAGCTACCACTTCATAATATGACATTATTATTTTAAGGCGCAACTGGTTCAATTACCACTTAATCTATAAATTTTCCACAGGCCCATCAAGGACCCACGTTCGATCACCAGCGTTCTCCAAGAACAGAATCTTGTCAGACAGATTTACAACCTTACCCACTCATGACGGGTATAGCGATCGTCGGTTAGAACAGGCACACCTTCACGTGCATTAAACTACGTATCGACAACGGACTGTCTGAACAGCGTGAGGTGTTCCAGCGAATAATATATGATAGTTGTTGGTAAATTTGCAAACCAGTGTTGATAATGCTATTTCGTCCATAAGTAAACCGTCTTCAGAGTGTTGCTGATGAAGTTAAACAGCAGAAAAATTTAAGACACTCATAGTTTCTCAAATATCTTGGTTTCCCGACTTGTGTTTTGAAACACCATTAACAGAGATTTCGTGCGGTAAGACCACCTTATGTACTTATTTGCTATGTAAATTGTCTCACAGTATCACTTCTTTGGTGCGCATCTGTGGTATATGTGAAAAATGACGACATTGAAAGGGTTCCAGATTGCATAAATAGCAACAAACGCGATTCTTTTGATAGTGAAGGGGTTAGCAAAGGCATCGACAGTGTAAATGCTTATGATGCAGCTATACCAGGAATACATTCTGTATGCCAGACCATTGACCTCCAGGTGACATTCCCATGTTAAATTCCCAATGACGCCAATTTTGGTAACACCCTTTTTTAACGTTAATGTCCCATTTACGCTAAAGTGGCCCAATCCCTTGTCGCTATGTTCAATTCCCATACACTCCATGTTAAATTCCCCTTGACGCCAAAGTGTCTCACGACCTTTTTCACTAGGATTTACACTGACGAGAAAGTATCCCCAATAACAACTTACACTGACTCCATAGTTTATGTCTCTTTCCATCAAAACTCACGAGAATGCGCCATTCACTTAAACCTTGATTCATACTTTTCGACTGCTGACATCTCTTCGTAATTATTCACATGTCTTTGGTAATTTTTTTATATTTATCCGAAAAGTTGTTTCTCTATTTGATTTACCTTAGAAGATCCTCATTACACCTGCTTGATATGTCAGTGTCGTCATCTTCGTCGTCTTCATCATCATCATCCTACTTCACTCCTCATCAGCATTATTGTTGCAGCATTCCCCTTTATTCATCATTAGGGTTTTGATTGATTGATTGATTGTATTTACGTCGCGTGCGCCCAGAAGGGCATGTGAAACGGGTTTATTCCCGCACAGCGGGATGCTAAATGTTCCTGGGTGAAGGAATTAGTGCCACATCCCCCAGGCGTTTATGTGCTCAAGGAGCATTACTAATTTAGCCCTCAGGTCGTAGGACTATATATCTCTAACGACCCGAATGAAGGGCTTTCATGAGTGGGAATGGGCCCAACACACTCAAGTTAACAATGAGTTGATTTCAGTCCATATTTTCTGTACTAAGTGTCGACCCAAGCAGTATGTAACGCCTGTTGCGATTGGTCGCAACGATGACGTCACATCAGGACACCTTGCTTCGTCGTTATACGATGTCCGAGAGAGGCAAGAGAGCAAGGAACTCTGCAAGCCAGCCATGGATGTCGTACTCTCCCAAGAATGTCAGTCCGTACTTAGTCAAATTTAGTCTAGTTGTACTAATGGACAATAAAAAAATGCCAATAATGTGTTAGCCACCTGTGCAATTTGGTCAAATCAAAACAAGTTGTAAAATTTTCCTACGTCCTAACAATCGTAAAAATTCTAGTACATATTGTACGCTGTAGATGCCCTACAAATTTTTAATAACTAATATGCCTGAACGACATATAAAAAGTTTGGTCTCTGTTAGGTCATAAAAGGTTTGAATTTTGAACCGGTGGATTGACGGATCAAGTTAGTGTATATAATAGTTTTATCGAAACGGGATACCAAGCCAAAATGGTTCCCTGGATAAGAGGTGGTATTGGTAGCCTTTAGAAGGGCTTTTTTTTATAACAGAAGTTCTCCGTTTTTCTTCTGCTTCTTTACATTTCTCCACAGTCCTTTATCCTCTCGGGTAATTTCGGGGATATGGTAGCTGTGTAACGTAAAATCGTAGTTAGCTGCTGGACTGGGTAGTTCTTGTAGGCCTCTTGATAGAAATGTGGAAGGATTCCGACACCATAGTGCCACTCACTATTCATTCCAAGGTACTGGTCTAAATGGATGTAATTGCACGAATTTTGAGTTTTGATTCCTGTGTCTGAAATTGTTCTAAAGATGAGCTAGATTACATTGGATGGAAAACTCTGCTGCGTTAGTGTTAGTATTGTCTGTATGACATAATTTGGCCGCAGTATTACTTTAGCTGTCTTTCATGTTAGGGCTAGGAAGAGAGCAGAGAAGATTTGTTTAAAAAATATTATTTTTGTTCATTTTTTTATGGGTATATTTGGGATTTAAGAACACGGGAACCGTTGCTGAGTACTGAGCTCCCTAGGGTCGTATAAAAAGCACCCGTCTGTCTATGTTTATTTATCTGGTTTTAGGGAGTATTTGTGCGGGTTGTTTATGTTATACAGATTGTTATTTTTAAGCTAGAGGGACAACCTTGGTGAGCACTCAGGTCCCCCAGGACCTGTCAAGGTGCCCATCTGCTAGTGGAATTTTATTTTTAAGTGAGGTCGGGTTGTTTATTTTATGATTTTAGGGTGTTTTATATTTTTTCTTTTAGTTTGGATGTATCTAGGAATTTAAGTATGAGTAGTGAATAGGGATACCCTAGCGACAAGGGGACTTTAATGTTAAACTAGGGGGGTTGTACCCTGGCGACAATGGAAAATTTAACATTAGAGAAAATGTTTGTACCCTGGCGACAATGGGAATTTAACATGGGGAATAAATCGTGGGACTGTTGAGCGACAATGGGAATTTAACATGGGGAATAAATCGTGGGACTGTTGAGCGACAATGGGAATTTAACATGGGAATAAATGGTGGGACTCTCTAGGGACAAGGGGAATTTAACATGGGATTGTTTTTATTTTTTTAAAAATAAAAAAATAAAAAAATGGGGTAGGCAATTGAAAGTCTATCTCTTTTCGAGAGATTGGAGTGGCCCTGAAAAGGGCCTTTGGGTTTCATCATCTTCTTCTTTTATTTCCTCCACTGCTTCCACCAAGTTCTCACTTTTACCAGTATTCCTTTCTTCTTCTCCTTCTCTGGCATCCAGTCTGGATGACCTATTGCTCGGAATTTCTCCTGTATTATGATCCATTTGTTGTTGAATTTGTCAAAGACCTCTTTTTTCTTTAAGTTTTCCTTATCCTTTCGTTCTTTATTCCACTTGTCTTTGATCTTCTTTGCTTCTTCCTCCATTACTTTTCTCATAAGTTCTTCCGATTTCTTAAGCTGGTCCAGGCCTTTTTTGACAAAGGACCACTCTGTCCATTCCATTACGTCTTCCAAAAAGCACCTTACTTCTATCACATTATCCATTGCTTCCTTTAAGTGACCAATCTTTACATACTCTGGATCTATAAAGCCTCTTAGTCTTTTTACTTCTTCTTCTATCATCTCTTTCACCAGATCCATAGCTAATTTCAGGTTGGTCACTTGCCTTCTGACAAAATCCCGGGTAACTTCATGCTTCTATTCTCGTTCAATCCTTTCCACTGCATAAGCTCCATCCACCATCCAGTACCAAATGTCCTTCAACTGGTTAAACAATTCTGTTACAGCTACCATCTTACTTGTCTTTATTCCGTAGAATGGTTCCAACATCAAACCTTGTGGGTTCTTATAGTTAAAGCGCGGACGTGAAGGAAAACAGCCTCTAAGACATAAAATTTATATTACCTAGATCATTACTTAAAACGCACGGACGTGAAGGAAAACATCCCCTACTTTTCTCATCTCATATTATCTACTATTCACATACGGGAAGCAGCAATAAACAAACCCCAATCTACTATCGCCACACGTAAAGCGTTAAAATGAAACCCAAATCTACTATCCACACAAACCAACTTAAGCTCTTACAAATCCCAATAATCTATCATCCACACAAACGTAAGTGAGCTCTTACAAACACAAACACATACACTCACACCACAAAAAGAGTCAGTGTTTATATTCACACTACTCTACATACACACATTGGCAAATGGATTACTATTTCTTTTCTAAAGATTTGGGTAGCCCTGAAAAGGGCTGTTTTTTTCAAGAACTCCAGGACACCTGGTTAATGATGGCACCTTCCAGGTCTGGCACCACACACACATCTTCTACTCCAATCTTTCCAGTTGACTCGTTTGACTGGGAGCGCAGAGGGAGGATGATTGGCTTCATCACCCCAATCCTCTGTCCCTGGTATCTTGTAAGCCATCCTCTGTCCTATTTTCTTTTCCTCCTCTTCCTTTTGTCTTCTCTCCTCCTCTTCTTTCTTTATCCTTGCCTCTTCTACTATCGCCTCCACGGCCAGTTCATTTACTATGCGCCTGGCATATTCCAGGTGCATCTGGAGTTCTAGCAGTTTCACAATTCTGGTATTCATTGTCTTGTCAACGAATGAACAGGGTAGCTAGACTGCCCAGCGATTTTCAATTTATAGTGAAAGCGCGGACGTGAAGGAAAACATCCCCCTAAAACAAAATTTATATTACCTAGATCATGACCAAACAACGCGCGGACCTAAAAGAAACACTCGCTCACTTTTTTATACTACCCATTACTAATTTAAAAATTTTCATTAATCACTTCAATATACTATCCACATACGCAAAGCAATCAAATCAAACCCCAAATCTACTCTCCACGCACGTCAAACAGCAAAAAAACATGATCATTATCTACTATCCACACAATCACTTACACTCACACCACAAAAGAGTCAGTGTTTATAATCACACTACTCTACATACACACACTGGCAAATCGATTGTTATTTCTTTTCTAGAGTATTGGGTAGCCCTGAAAAGGGCTGTTTTTTTGTGTGCAAAGTTGAAGTTAGGGCGATCTTTTAGTTTCTAAGAATGCGACGTCCTCTGACGATAGACTTTCTGACGATAGGTCTGCTTCTTCGGAAAGAGAAGAACTCTTTGGTGTCGATACGACAATCGACAAAGCCTCTGTCAGGTTCAGGTTTCTGTTGCTGCTGCTCTTGTTGTTGTTGCTGCTCTCTCTGCTGTTTCTGAAGTCTGTACTTCTCTGTCCATTCTTCTTTCTCCCTGTTCACTTCTTCTCTGAAGAGCTCTTCTATCAGGTCTTCAGTGACTTTTAACATTCTCACATTCTCTATCTCTTCTGGCTTCGGTATCAGACTGTGTCTGACCCTATGCAAATTCAGGTAGGCTTCGTTTAGCTTAGCTAGTTTGGAGCACATCTTCGTAGGAGGATGAGTCGACAATGGATGGTTAGACTGGAGGCTACCCCGGCTTTAAAGTCAAAGCGCGGACGAGAAAGGAAAACATCCCTACACGGTTTTCGAGCCGGAACGTTCAATGAGTGTCATGAGAGGGATAGTAAGAAGTCAAAGAGCATGAATCAAAATTCTTATAGCCAAACAAAAGACAAAGGCATTTTTTTCAAAACAACATTTTTTAAATTCAAAATCACTTAACACTAAAAAACAACTCTAACATTTTTTTTAACAATAACCCAACAATATAACATCAAACATTTTTTTCAAATGACAAACATTTTTTTTCAACTAACACATTATTTTTGACAGGGTTGACAACGTTATGAATGAAATTGTGATTTCCACTGTTGGAAGTCATTAGGCCATTGATGGACACTACGTTTCCTAGCTTGAGACAAAAGATAAGCATAATGGTCACAAAACCATTTATCTACTTTCACGTCGTTTCTAGAAGAAGAACGAGGATCAAAATGAGTCACTAAATGTTCTAAGGAATAACCCAGGCTGCGATGATGCAAAAAATACACACAATATTGTCCACACACCAAGGAATCTGTGCCTTGTAATTTCACATTATTGAATCAGGTGGTCTGAGCATTTCTTCTCATAAAGTCAATGATATCGTCTTCCAAAGGAGGCAATCCGTACGAATCGAAATATTCCACACATCCTTCTTGAGGAAAGTAGACGGCTACCCAGTGGGTTCCTGGGAGATGACTGTCGTCCGTGTTGATCACATCAGATAGATGGTCTTGAGGTTTGCGATGAGGGAGCTCATCTTTAGCACAGACGACAGGATTCCAAGAAGCCGTGTACGAGCTGTGGTTCAAAAGGTAATAAAGTTCCCAGGTATCCATGTTTTGTGTTTTTTTTTTCTTCACAGGTAATGATAAGTGATCAATTCGATCCTGACGTTTTGCTTGAAAATGTCTGACAAGTAAAAGGCGTTTAGATCCGACTTCTTACTCTGGTCAAAGAGAGATTCGATGCGACGGCACTCCAGAGACGTTAATGTAGGAGAAGAATGTTTATCCAAGCCTTTATACCACTCGTTCAACACGAATTCTATCTCGATGTGACCCCAAGCTTTGTCCAGATATTCGTCCAATTTTTCTTCTTGACTCAACATCAGACATTTGTCGTGTTGAATTTGACTGGGATGATCGTTTTGACATCCATAGCACTCTTACTTGATCAGTTCTTTCATTATATCTGCCAGGAATGTAGCAAAACAGGAGACTAAATGGGCTTCTTGTTCTGGCCATCTTGACTTCATCATGACAACTTCTTCGTCTTGGGATTCTTCTTCTTCTTCCACGGTCTCATCACATTTCATGTCCAAAGTTGCTCCACTTTGTAAAGAGGGATAACAGTCTTCCATGGCTTCTAATAATCTAGAATGACTTCTCTCAAACTGTTGATTTCTATCGTATTATCGAATTCTGCATACAGGATGACATTCACCGTTACATCAGGGTCTCGGTTTGCAAACTGAAGTTCCACACGAATCTGGCCAGATTTTATAGGGTGGAAATGTCCCTCGTCGCTGCCTTGGTCTGGAGTGAAATCAAACGCCCACAAACCGTAGCCTCCTGCATAATCGTCGTACGAAATGCCGTGACTGGTGTTGGTTCCTAACTGACCGGTGGCTTCGTACAGCGACAAGTACGACCTCAAATAATTCCCGTCACCAAATTTAGGTTCGAATGGTCGGGTACACAAGGTCTTGCCATCGCGACTGACTTCGATCTTGGACACGCCAAAGTGTTGAAAGTTGAAAGGATTTTTATCGACAGCTCCGTTGAAGGCTGTATTCTCGACGATACCAAGGATTAAACGTTTGGGCAGCTGGCCTTGGAACATGATCTTCGATCATGGATCGCTGTCCCCTGGGAATGGTGAAGGTTTTCACTTCCACGCGTCGTATGGGATACTTGGCGGTCGTTCTGCTCAACGTCTGACTGATGTCGTTACCCACTTTAGGTAACACTTCCACGCGTCGTACGAAGAGTCTGGCTTCTTGGATGACAGTTTTGTAATCGTTAACATTAGACAACAGATGGAAAGCGGCACTGCTGAGATTCAGTCTCAAGCGGACATCCACCCCGTTCAGCAAATATTTCTCTTGCAACCACATGTCCAAATGTAAACGATCCATCAGTTCTAAACTACGACTTAGTGCAATTTTCTTCCTTCGTTCTTTAAATCCCGATAAATTTTGAGCATCCCCATCAAGTGTAGTGCTGTCGAACTTTGCACCTAATGCGTCAGGCTTCCATACCACGCAAGCATCCAGATGAGTGTTTTTGGCTTCTTTCCCGTACGTCAAGAGATTTTCCAGGTACGCTCGGTAAGGGTAAGTATCCATGCTGCTGCTGACCAGTTTGTTATTCAAATACAAGTCCACTCCACTGAACAAGGAATGCATGAAATTGTTGACGGGAGCTACTCTGGACGTATTAATGAGAGGGTCACCGTCCGCTTCGGTTACTTTGACTTTCAATACAGGTAATTGCTATTCAGATCGATGTAATCTTCGGGCTGTCCTTTGATTTCAAACTCGATGGAGCGGAATCAGTCAAAGAGGAGACGGGATGAAATTCCACCCACTGGGATTCTTGCATGGTCATCATGGTGGGGGGCATGGCAAACAGATCCAGTTCCGACTTGGAACAAGCGCAAGACTCTCGGTGCATCATTTTTTTTCTCTTTCTCAATAATCGAAAACGTCTAAGTCTCTAACGGTTCTTCTTTTCTTTGTCTTTCTAGCTTTAGACGTGTGAAGTCTGGTGAAAGGGTGTTTTCTTCGTCGTCTCTTTCTGCCTTGTCCTTGTTGAATGCCTGACTCGGTAGCGTGCAGGGCATTTATAGGTGTTTCTCGTCGGCCCAAAATGTTTTTGCCCGTTTGCAGCAAGACATTTTTGCCTGCCCTCAAGAAGGCTTCTTTAGGGTTTTGTTTGTCGATGATGACATTTTGGAGAAATTCTTTGCCTTGCGTCAATGCCGCATCTTTCAAGGCGTGCAATCCTCGTGTCACCATCGGTTTCAAGACTGGGGCCACCGAACGAAAGGCCGATTTTAGCATATTTCCTAAACCGTATCCTCGCTGTCGAGCATCCCCTCGGTACACTGGATACATGACTTACGAATCGTGAGAGAACCGTTTTCTAAAATGGAGTTTCACCGTGACTTTTCCTTTGGTGAATGAAATATTTTGTCCCAGATCTCCTTTTATAGCAACGTTGACCGTGTCCAAATAAGACTTGCTGACAGGCAAATAGTGAGGATGTACAAATTCGCGGTGGACGTGATAAGTGTTTCCACCTTCCTGGTCATTGGTTGTGGCACTATCCACTTTGAAAGGAATGACACGCAGTAACGGCACGGAGGTGTGTCCCACCACGTTATACTCCACCACATCGGAATACACAAAGATCAAATTCAGTCCTTGGTTCAGTTCTACCGGGCTTCCAAAAGCTCTGTAAAAATCCATATTGCTGTTGATCTTGGGGCTCCAATTGTTTGCGACCATTTCTGCATGTCCATCCAAAATTTCAAACAAACTACCATTGAACCTGAGGGACAACGTTTGGGTATCCTGAAATTTCATCAGTAAGCGACGAGCCACTTTATGGTACTCCAGGTTGACCCTTTTTTTGATTCTGTTCAGTGCTTTGCCAAAGGCTGACTCGAACCTGGAAGCAATGGTATCCACCAAATGTTGGCCACTAAAATAATAACCTGAAGGAAATTTCAAGGTGTAGATGCTGAAGGCTGGATTGTTGGCTGGTCTTGTGTCCCTTGAAAACCTGATTTCATTCATGGTTAGTTGCAATTGTTCGTTCAGGATTTCCACCTCAAAACAGTTTTGCTTTTCGGTGATGTTTTTGATTTGTTTTGGGTGAATCATTTCTACTAAAGCCACTTCCCAATGGGCTTCGTGATCTAATGGGATGGCCTGAGGTAATTTGGCCGTGTAACAGCACAACGTGTTGTGGGGAAACACCTCCATGGAACTGTCACTGGGCAAGGTTAAGTAAAATTGGTTTTGGTGACTCATAATTCCAGAGTTCTGTGGCTGTCAGAGGGGTTACTGGACGTCAGAGGAGTGTCTCCGCCCAAAATGGGGTTGTTGTTGTTCGAGTGGTGACTGACACTGGCACTGGACACAAGGTTCCCGTTGTTCCCGTTGGAAGAGAATTTCAGGGAGGGATTGGGAAGCACATAACCGATGCAACTGCTCAATAAAATGGTCCACAATTGTTTGTCTCCTTCTTGCAAACTCAAATTGGCGATGGCTGCACCGATGACACAATACACCACGAAGATTTGGCAGAAAAAGACGATTTGCGTTTTAGGCACACGTTCTCCACACCACACCCACAAAGGTTGTTTTTGTAAATCTTGCAGAGAAGAACTAGGTGAAGGAGTGGTCGACGTAGCTGCGTCTGTGTGAAAGGGCATGATGGTCACTTCTTTTTATAGTCGATGACTTGCGAAGCGTCGATCCAAGAATCAAAACTGGGTGGATATTCTTTCCAACGTACTTTGACTTCTTTGACACGTAGTTTGCCCACTTTACGGGTTCTGCGTTCGAGAATGCTTTCGATGTCGTACACGTCGTCTTCTTTTTTTGGTGACACGTTGTAACTCAAGCAAATAAAACGTTCCTTTGAGCACTTGTCCGTTCATGTCTTCCAATTTATAGACGGCAGGATGACGGCCATGCACTCGTCCAGTGACACGAAACAATTCGGTCGTCCAGTTAGGTAAGTAACCTTTGTCGAAAGTGCGTTTGGTTTTGCCAATGCGCACCCAATCTCCTACGGCCAACTCTCCACTTTTCTTGGGGACAGCCCTCGTCGGGGACATACTAAACAGGCGCTCAAACACCAACACTTCGTTGTCGGGAGTCACTTCTTGCGGGGCACGTCCAATGCTTCGATGGTAAGATTGGTTGTACGCTTGCACCAGGTGCGGTAAGATGTCGATGTACTTCAGAGTGTGGTGATACGTAAAATACTTCCACATGCGCTCTTTCAAAGTGCGTTGAAAACGTTCCACGATGCTGGCTTTGGTTCAGGATTCTCGGTGGTAAAAAAAATGAATGTCACGTTTCTTTAATTCTTTTTGGAAGCTTGGTTCAGAAATTCGGTACCTTTGTCCGTTTGCCATCGAAGAGGGTGACGACCGCTTTGTTTCAACACTCGTTGCAGGGCTCGCACTAACTCGCTGCTCGATTTGGAAGTCAAGGGCACGACCCAGGCAAATTTGGAAAATATGTCCATGACACAAAACAAATATTTGTAGCCGCGATTGTAGCTGGCCAAATGAGAGACATCGGCTAAATCGGCTTGCCATTGATGATCGATGCCTTCCACTCGGGTGCGACTTCTGGCAAACTTGCGTCGAATGCGTTTGTGTAAAGTGTAGGGAGCTTGTTCTTGTAACCATCGTTGCACTTGAGGTAAACGGAGACTTTTCAGTAGCATTTTGGCAGCACGATACAATTTTTGAACTCCTGCGTAACCTGCAGGATGGGAGGGATCGTAGTAAATGCTGGCAAACACGTTTTCCATTTTTTTTGTGTTTGTTTGTTAATAAGGCATCCACTCTTTGAGGATGCTACTCTTTTTCTCTTGGGGTATTTTCTTGGATTGCAATGCTTTGCGTGTGCGACCGGCAATAGGTGTCGAGGAGGAGGATGTCTGAACAGGGGATATCGGTTCTTGTTTCACTTCTGTCTTCACTTTCTTTTTCTCATCTGATGAAGAAGGAGTGGTCATCATCTTTTTAATGCATCCAATTCTGGAGGTAGGTGGTGTTGTTAACTTGCGTACTTTTTCTGGAGGAGTTTGAAACCCTTCTTCTTCTTCTCCTTTTTCTGTCTTGGTCACTGGTAGTGGTGGTAGTGGTACTGGTGATGGTGCTGGACTTTTCATCAAGGTCTTAAAATCTTTAATCTTTCAGAGTGGGAAGAACTGTTTCGTCTAAAGCTTTCTGGTGAAAGAGTTGCAGTCGTTGCAAGAGTTGACAGTACTTTTGCGATTTTTCTGTTTCGGACAAATCTTGGCGATCCATCAAGGACTGCAATTCGTGTTGTAACTGGGACATCTCGCTCAGATTGGGATTGGGAGGTAAATGCGGGGTGCGTTGTTCTTGCCAACGATGGTATTCCATCCATCGTTTGTAAGGCACTAAAGCTAATTTTCGTCCTTCCATGGGCTTGTCAGGGGTCGATTCTGAGATCTTGGGACTCCAGAGTGCCTTTTTATCTTGCTCCCATCAGTCCACCCATTATGGTTCCCAGGACTCCTTTCAGCAATGGGCCTAGCAAGAGGGGTAAAATTCCTCCACGTTGGACCAACATCTTCTTCTTTTGACGAATGGGAATTTTCTTTTGAACCATTTGGCGCAGAACGTGACGATGTTTGCCTAAGCATTGTTTCTTGTGTTTGGACAAAGGGATCGTGCCTTTCAACACGTTCAAACAACATTCGCACACGGTATCGATGACCTCTTTGGAAACTGATTGAATAAGTTTTTTTCGTAGGGGTGGAGAAGCTTTGGACAGGACAGATAACATGTCCCCATGTTTGACTAAACGTGGAGGCAGTCCTTTCCTTTTCTTTCCTTGGGGTTGTTTAGAAGAGGGATATTTTTTGGAGTGTGACATCTTCAGGAGCACCAAAACACTGATACCCCTACTCGGTCACAGGCTTTTTTTGTACTGGAACGCGTCGCCACTGGTTGTCTTTACGTCGTATCAACTTCAGGACAGGCATGACACGTCGTGTAGGGGTACGCAACGGACGAAATCGAGCAAGTTCTTGCTTGGACAAATCCAGTAAACTTTGTAACATGCCCGATCTTTCTTGGACTTTGATTTTGGGAGAAGGTACTTTGTGAGCAGCGGCCACTGCTACTAAATTGGAGGGTCCTGCCACTGGGGAAGTTCTTGGGGTTATCAACGGAGAAGTTCTTGGTGTGATCAATGTCTCCAAGTACTCTTCAGTTCTTGGTGACATCAACGGGGAAGTGAATGAACCTGAGGCTACCGGAGACACGGTCACTGCCGTGGCAGGTCGTGGTTTGCGAGTGTAAGGTTGCGTCCTGGCCGAAGTACCTCTCTTGCGACTAGTTTTTTGTGGACTTTTCTTTTTCTGGGGACTTTTTCTCTGCTTCTTTTTCTGGGGGCTTCTTTTCTTTTTCCGGGGTGGTGACTGGTAAGAGGAGGGTCCCGCCACTGGAGAAGTTCTTGCAGACACGGGTCTCCTTGGGGACCTGGTCTTTTTCTTCTTCTTCTTGGAGCTTCGTTTGACTTTTGTCTTGGTGAGAACTTTGGGGGCATTAGGATCCCATCTTAAGAGAGAGCGAATGATGACCCCTCCTAGAGTACCGCTCCCTCCAGGTTTCAAAATGATTTGTTTTTTGGTTTGAGTGTCGATGCGAGGATCGGCCAGTTGGGTCAAAGCGACATTGTTTCGATCAAAAAAGAGTTTAGTTTGATGAGGAATCTGAATGATCCCTTGTAGTAATTGACGTGCTGTCACCGTGAACCATCGTAAGACTTCTTTGAGACTAGCTTCTAAGACACGAGCCCGTATTTGTGGATTTTTTTCTCGACTGATGCCATACAAGGCACGAATCAATTTGACGGGAAGATGCGACTGAAGGGACGTCATGTTCAAACTGTGTGAGACAGACGAAAAGTGTCTGAGGTTTTTATAGATTTTTTTTGTTGAGTGAAGTTAAGTCGAGGACGGAGACGTGTACAGGACAGGCCCTCCGTCCTGGCACCAGTGGTGAAACAAGTGGGTACGAAATCGCAAATCATCAGGGGTTGTAGGTTTCAAATCGACGAGTAAATAGGCGTGGGGAGTTTGAGTGGCATCGTCGTACGCCTGAGTCAGCCAAGGCGTTTCTAACTGTTTGGCTAAGACTTGCACTTGCGATTTATCTCGAGGGCTTTTAAACAAGACCACGTAATGCGCATTGAGACTGATTGTGCGATGGGCTTTACTTTGTTGAAACAAATTTTGGGTGATGTAAACGACACTGGCATTACGATGATGCCTTTTGCGCGTGAACCACAGTTTAATTTCTTCTTCGTCTTCTCCTAACATGTCGTCGAAAATGACCAAATGGGTTTGACGGGAGTCAGAGACGATGTCATCGTCTTCTTTAGGAATGCCTTCCACAAACACGATGGAATCGCCTTGACTTTCTCGCAAGAGGCTGTACTCCGATTGCCACTCTTTATAACACCACACGATGCGCTGAGGTGGTCGATCGATCAAATGATGTTTATGGTCGATCAAACGTTTGACGAATTCGGTTTTGCCTGAACCGCTAGGTCCAGCAATGAGCATGTTAAAGGGATGGCGAAGATACAAAGCCTCCCAACTGGCACGATCTAAGTGTTCGTCGATGACTTTGACAGTAGAGGAAGAGGGTGCAGAGACAGCAGAGGTAGCCATAGTGTTAGGAATGTCACTTGTGACACGAAAACAAACAAGACGTGAGTTTATATACTTTTTTCAGGACACGTTTATTGAATGTTTCAAATATGAACAACACGAAAGACAAAAATACATAAAAGCCAAATAGTTATATACAGGAAGAAAAAACACATCAAAACGATCAAAGTGGAATATGAACAAGTCTCTGTACAACATGTTTTGGGTAACCAAGATGTCCTAGGGACAGTGTGTAATGTTCTTACAGTCTCTACATGAGGTATTGTCACACAAGTGTCCTCCCGGAATGACGTTTCAGGAATGTCCATGACAGTCCTGTTCTGAAGCGAGTGGTTGTTCTCGGTGACGGGTTCTTCTAGCACTGTCACTAACACAGGTTGAAAAGTAACTTTTTTCCTTGAATAACTCTTGTGCATACTGGGCCACTTCTTGGGTCCAAGCCTCAAAACCCCCCTTTTTCCAGTCACGAACATCTGTCCAATGGGGATGTAAGTCACAAGCTACACACACATCGTCATACACGTCTTCGGTAGCTAAAAGGTGACGAATCTTTTTTTCCTGTTGAGGTCGAGAAGTATCCAGATGAAAACGCAAGGCTTTGAGCAAAAGGAGTCTTTCGTGACCATTTAAGGCCATTGGGGTGGTAAGTACTGATCGTAAAGAGTCCACAAGGAATCGGCTGGTAAACGAAATCCCAGAAAACAAGTCACTAAGGCACACACTATGCGTCGTCCCAAATTGAATGGATACAGTTCTTGTAATAATTGATGGTAATGATCCACGGTTTGAATATGGTCAGTGAGTTCCTTCCACGGAATCTGTTCAATCACTTGTGACATAATCCGTGGCATGTATTCCTGATTTTATAGTCTCTTTATTTCGGAAGCAATAAAGGTACTTTCTAGCTAGACATCTTCGTTCTCCAGTAGGGAATCTAAATCTTGCCTACTGTAACCTACACTTCAGAGTTTGTCTAGATGTTTCGTCTTCCGCTAAGCAGATTCCACGTAAAATATGTTGGGAATCCTTTAACTCGTCTTCCTCAATACGTTGCTCTAGGTGAATCTCGAAGTAACCAAAATGACGAACATTTAGTTCATTCACTAACTGAAAGTGATGAACAAGGTCTGACCACTGAAACAATTTCTGACGAATCAGTCCTCTTATACCATTCAGGTACCAGTGGTTCAAACACCGGTGACGTAACGGATGCAATTGTTCTTTACGTTTGACTTGTATTTTGACCAGCTCTCGATAAATGCGTTCTCTCAACTCCACAGGCAAACCACGAATGTTCTCTTGTAAAGTATCCATGAATAGGTCATACTAAATTCTCTTTCTGACACAATAAATGTACCGTTTGCACAGACATGGTTTTAAATCATTGTCGAATCTAAATCGTTTAATCACTAATCTACGCATTAAAATTCGTTCAGAAGTTTCCTCTTTCACTAAGTTGACATTGCGTAAAAGATGTTGGTAATTCGTTAACTCTTCCTCTGGAATTGGATCCAGTAAGTTTACAATGTAGTAGATAGAATTATCAATACCAAACCAATTCTTTTTAAAACCAGGGGATCGTTGATCAATGTCTGTCCAATGGAACACTTTCAACTCAATCAGTCCTTGTATAGCCTTCAGGTACCAGTGGTTCAAACACCGGTGACGTAACGGATGCAATTGTTCTTTACGTTTGACTTGTATTTTGACCAGCTCTCGGTAAATGCGTTCTCTCAACTCCACAGGCAAAGCACGAATGTTCTCTTGTAAAGCATCCATGAATAGGTCAGTCCGTACAATTCACAATCTTCTCCTAGAGCAAAAGTAATCCACATAGTGAGTAATTTCTGACCACTGCCATTCAGGGTAACGTCCAAGAATGTCACTGAACTCTTTGATGTAAACGGTCTAGAGTAATATAATAGGACGAATGCACACTTGACCCAGAGAAATCTAACACACTGGTTGATTTTTTTCACTTTCCTCTTGTGAATTTCTCGGCACAAAAGTTCTACAGTCACCCAATGAGATTTCACTCTGGCAAACCCCTGCAAAACTTCCTTGTAAATCTTCTCTTGCAGTTCTTTAGATAATGATTCAATATCGTTTTTGAAATGAAGTTTAAATACTGGTCTCGGTGATGTCCAACATTTGACTCCTAACCAATTTGGTTTCTTCTTCAACGACATGGTAAGTTACTTCAATGTCTCGGTCCCACTAAGGGTAAGTAATGACAATTCGGTGACCATCGAGCGTGTTCTAGGTAGGCCGAATCTTGTGGTTCCCAGTGGTGAAGTGACACACCGCTTCGTAAAATTTTAAGCGAGCATGAGCTGTCATGTAAGACGCAATGATGACATTTCCAAAAGGGTCGTCTTGTACAAAGTCCAGATCTTCTTCGTAATTCACTAAGATCAAATTTTCGCGAACGACGTCCACGTGTTTCATGAATTTGGTTTTGTCGTCAATCATCTGGAAGTAGCGGGAAGGTTCGGTCAAATATTCCGTTTTGGGTAAACACGGGCGTTGTGCCATTTTTCCCCACAAGCAATTTAACATCACTTTGGCAAACGATCGCCTGCCTTCGTTTTTCTCGATGTGATCTAAAGTGATGCCTTCTTGTTCCCGGTATTTCTCTTTGAATTCTACTTGGTCTTCGGGAGTGTGACACCAGGAAGGATAGCCGCTGGCTTCTTGCTTCAGTTTCAAAAAGGCATCCACGTAGTCGGCGAAAATGCCTTTCTGCGTGGGGTCACCCTTGTGGTATTGTTGTGTCTTGGGACAGTGACAAATTTCGTACACTTCTAACAGTTGGTACCCCATGTCCAAAGCTTTGAACAATTCTACGCTGACCCACGTCCCAGTCAAGGTCCGTTCTTCCTGGGTGTGATGACAAGGTTGATCTTGGTTGCACGTTTCGGCACAAGTACGGCACAAAGGAAACATCAGTTTGCCTTGGCAATGGTGAGGTAAGACGGGATGGTACAAGTCCTTAGGAGGCAAAACTTTGCACTTGATCAAGCCTTCGTATTGTCGAATGTTTTTCAGGTCGATGTGTTAGGTGAACAATTGTGGGTTCCCTGTAGGAAAGCGACAATATTTGCACACGTAGGGATACAGCGAACACACGTCCAAGTATCTGATTTCTTCTCCTTTCTCTTCGTCAGCTTGGTACAGCAAACAGATGGCATTGGTCCTTCCTCCGTACAAACTATCCCTCGGTTTCAGGGGGTCCATGAACTGGTAACTTTCCACGAGGCTTTTAAACTCGGGATCGGTTTTCAAACGGTGATCGTACTCGTGTTCCCACATTTCCACCACTTGGTATCCTTCCTGTTCTAACTTTAGGCGTCGCTGACAAGTGTCCTGGTACAAGTCTTCCATGGTTCGTTGTAAAAACTGATTTTTAGTGCCACGGTCAGGGTAACAGACGGGACATCCGTGAAATAAGCAACCGTTAAACTCGTACACGATCTTGGGGTTTTCTAAGTCCCAGCCATCGACCGAATGCATTCCGATGGTCTTTTCGCCCCCACTGTTGCGTGCATGCTGAATCCACTTGTCTTCCTTGTCGCACAAGTAATGTAACCAGCGTAGGGCTTTGACCGAGTATTGACGTTTGACATAGTTGGTCGTTTGAGGACTGATGACAGCCACGGTGTTTTCAGGCATGAATCGTTGCCGGTACACTAAGGAACACGCTTTGGCAATGGTGCAAGCTTCTTTCAAAGGATCGACCCCTTCGTGTTCCATGAACAGTTCTCGAAATTTTCAATAGCATCGCCGTAAAATGTCCACGTCGGAACGACAATACTTTAGCATTTCTTCCTGAAAGTCGAAAGGGTCCGAGGCGTATGCCTGGTACCAAGCGTAGAAAGCTTCTCGTTGTTCGGTACGCATGTTGTCGGGGTCGTAATAGTGAGCCTCAGGCAAATGGGGTAGAACGGCGTGTTGATTGGCTTGCGTATTGAAAAAGTGTGGAAAGTACCCTTTAGCCATTTCTGTCATTCCAAACGTTTTAGGCATTCGACTCAAAGGCATGGCCAAGTAACTCATCGAATCTTTAAACTGTACTTGTCCCACTTGCATGAAAATGATTTTGGTTCCGTTCAAAGTGACTTTAGGACGCTCGGTGCCTTGTTCCGTATAGTATCTCAAAAGAAACTGTCCATCGTATCCGGAGAAATTGTGAGCCATCACCGTGGCATGACGATGACAATCTCCGTAACGTTCGCTGTCCTCTTGGCTCCACGTCTTGTCGATGGGGTCTAAAACCCATCGTGCGAAATCGGCTAGCGTGTTCTGTCCCCGAAAGATTTTTTCACGTCCTCCTGGAATCTTACTGTAGTGAAGGCAATGACTCACGATAGATTATTGAATGCACTTTTCGCACGCTCGATGAGCCACGCAGAAATTAGGAATGTGAATACCAGTCTCTTGCATGCATTCGAAATCGAAAAAGATGAAATTGCCTTTCTTCTTGTGTCCATCCTCTTTGTCTGGTTGGGGTTGGTATTTTTGCACGTAGCATTGGTGTTCCAAGACCACGATGTGATGACAAATGTGACATTTGTTCTTTCCTGAACATTCGTGTCCCTTGACAGTATTGGTATATAGGCCTTGTCCACAGGTAGGGCACAATCTCAGGAGTTGACAAGCGCATTTCTGCTGTGAACCTTGTGTTTTCAAATGTTGTTGGTAACAGGCAGGGCTGACAAACGTGTGCAGACAAGCAGGACAATGCACTGGTTCTTGCCCTTCGTTCAGAAGGGTGGAGAGGCCAAACATCCTGAGCATTTCGATGCACAATGCTTGTGTTGCTCTCGATTGTTATAGCCATAGTCACATTTCTCACAGTAATAACCGTATCCCAGGAATCCGGTGATACTGGTAATGGTATCGAAATGGTCATCGTGATGATAGACATGAATGTATTTTCCGTCCTTAAAGTCTTTCCCTCGAAACAACAGAGGTCCGCGCACTTCTTGAGGGTGCACTTTCAAGTTGTAGCGTGGAGCTAGGGCATCTTGCAATTTTTGCATTTCAGGAATGCCACAGGGTGTGTCTTCGGACAGTCCGGCTTGTTGTAACAGGAGTTCTGCTTCGTTTCGTTGTTTGGCTCGGTCGGATCGTTGAATAGTTTTCCAGGTTCTTTTCCATTCTACCGTGTCGTTCTTGTTGGCATAGTTTCGTCCCACCACGATGGCTCGGGCTAAACACATCTGGTCTTGAGGGTTGTGAATTCGGACGAGACTTATTTTGGTGCTGCGAAGCTCGTCCACCAATAACATCTTTTTGCGTCCAGTCCCTTGAGGAGGAGAGACGTGGGTCATGTCCAGTGTGGCTTTTCCATCGGTGATGTCAAACTGGTCATTGGATTGTTGTACGTGTTGAATCTTGTCCATGACTTTGGAAGCGGTCAATTATGCAGGGCTGCTAAACTCGATCCAAACAGGGGATTTGAAGCTGTTGTGTTGTATGGAAAGTCTCAAGCGATCGTCTTCTTTGGGTTGAGTGTGGTGAGCAAAGAATCCCACATCTCGGTGATGAACCTTTCTGCTTTCTCTAACGGTACTTCGGACTTGAAATCTTTAAACTTCACCGTGTATTTGTAAGCCGTAGTTCTAAATTTTCTAGAGGGACGCTTTTCTATCTCTCGAATGGAATAGTAATTTTCAGGGTTGACTAAGGGTGATGACCTTTGTTTAGAGGGTTCTAATTCTGATTCACTCATGTCCTCTTCAAAATCACTGGCATGAATTTGTGCCAAGACTTCAGCCTTGGTATGAGGCGATAGATCACGTTTCTGCCTCTTACTTTCTTCTTCTTTCTTCTTGAATGAATTGGATCGTTTCATCTTGATAGTAAAACGTCAAATGACTAAAGTTGGACTAATTTATAGTCATGGTAGACCAGCGTATATAAAGGGTATGTGTCTTGTCCTTTCACTATTCATTTCACTCTCAAACCGAGAACAACAATGGAAGAGACTACACAAATCGAACGTTTCATCAGAGTTTTGCGAGGGGTTATTAGAAAATTCTCTTCAGACCAGCCGACGGACTACTCTCCTTCCTTTCAAGATAAAAGTGAAGATACTTGCTATATCTGTCAGAAGAAAGGGCATTGATCTTCAGAGTGTCCAGACCGTCAAAAAAAAAAAAGGGATTAGAAAAGACAAAAGTCAAGATACCTGTTATTATTGTCAAGAAAAAGGACATTGGTCTCCAGATTGCCCATAAAAGAAACAAGAGGAGTCAGAAGAAGAAGAGAGGGATTCTTCAGAGGAAGAAGAGGAGGAAGAAAGCAGACAGGTGAAGAAAAAGAAACAGGAAAAGAAAAGAAGAAGGGAAGAAAGTGAGGAGGAAGAGGAGGAAAAGACTGTGACGGTGAAGAAATTCAAAAACCAAAAAGACTAAACAATGAGACAGAAGAAGTGTATGGACTTTTTAAAGTGTTCTGTTGTGAATTGTGATTTGTGAATTGGATTGTAAATATTTATGAAAGAATAAATTAGGTATAAAAAACGTAAGTGTCTTTGAGTTTTGATTTTAAAATAAGAACGTACGCTCACACATTCATACACACGTATATAGAGGTAAAATGTTTTTGTTTTTTTGAGTTATTGGCAATTGAAAGTCTATCTCTTTTCGAGAGACGTGGGTGGCCCTGAAAAGGGCCTTTTTTCTTGGTGTAGAGGTGAGTTTAAGCAATCAACTTTAACTGTCTTAAGCCTTTGCCACGGCCAAGGCCTACTTCTGGACTGCGTACTGTTGATGATGATGATGATTTGGTTGAAATCACTAAGGGTGGTACGGTAGGCTTAGTCACAGGGTTGGAGTGTTTAGCTCGGGAAGGTCATATTCTCTTCGGTCGTAATAAAGAAGTCTAATACATTTGTTTCAGACTTCTTAACTCCACTAAAATGTCTAATAGTACCGTGACCGTTTGATTTTCACACCCTTGTTTCTTTGCTGCTGTTTCTTGTTGTTGTTGTTTTTTTTCTTACCTCTTCTTCTTGCTGTTGTTGCTGTAGAAGAAAAGCTTGTTCCGCTTCCTTTTGCTGTTGTATAAATTTCTCCAATTCTTCTTTCTGTCTCTGTCTAAAATTCTCCACGTGCGGTAATGAAGAAGGTGACGAAGGTTCCGGAACAAATTCTTGCGAGGTAAGAAAATCCACAAAATCCCAATTTACCTCTTCTGAAAGTAAGTCCGGGTTCCCTTGGGTGGTATCCACTGCTGGTGCACCACAATTGATCGTTTTCTGAGTTTCCGTCATGTTGAATCACTGTCGCATGGATTGACGGCGCACAGGCACTAGCGAATCTATATAGACCACGTGACGTCACAGACTGTTCTCTTCGGATTGGATGCGGACTGACTGAATTTTGTAATGCGTGTTTGGATTGGTCAATGAACTCAATCCGTTTCAATCCTTCCTCTACCTATAAATAAGCGCAGTTCACTGTATTGATTCACCTGTTCTCGTCGCCTCAAGATGTGGACCACAGTCGAATCATCAACCCTTGTTTCTTCAGTGATGTTCAGGACAGACATGCTAATGTATGTCCGGTCCAAGTGGACAGTTGTCCACAGGTCAGACACCAGTCTGTGGATACGAAGAGTGTATGTGGAGAGACAAGGTTGCCTCAAAAGGACTCTAATTTATGGCCCTGCAGTAAGACGCAGCTTGAGGACAAGAAGATGCCGCAGATGCCCTTTATGTTAAGGGCATATTAACATAAATCCAAAGGCCCTTTTCAGGGCCACTCCAATCTCTCGAAAAGAGATAGACTTTCAATTGCCTACCCTATTTTTTTTATTTTTGTTATTTTTAAAAAAAATAAAAAAATCCCATGTTAAATTCCCCTTGTCCCTAGACAGTCCTACCATTTATTCCCATGTTAAATTCCCATTGTCGCTCAACAGTCCCACGATTTATTCCCCATGTTAAATTCCCATTGTCGCTCAACAGTCCCACGATTTATTCCCCATGTTAAATTCCCATTGTCGCCAGGATACAAACTTTTTTCTCTAATGTTAAATTTTCCATTGTCGCCAGGGTACAACCCCCCTAGTTTAACATTAAAGTCCCCTTGTCGCTAGGGTATCCCTATTCACTACTAGTATGTTTTTGTAGGTCATATTTATGTTGGGGTTGTTATCTTTAAGGAAATCTGGGTAAATGGTAATGGGATCCAATTTTATTTTGAGCTTTTTGAAATCCCATTCTAGCTTCCTTATTTTTTAAGCAGCTATTGAATATATGTGGCAGGTCTTCAATGGTTTTGCAGTGATAGCAATTAATATTAGCAGGCTTGAGTCCTAGATGTTTGCCAAAACTTCCTGCCAATTTTGTTTTTCCGGTTACGATGTGATTGATAATGTTTTGGTCCAGGCTGTTCACTTTGGGTGGTTTGATGGACCTATTGGTTTCTGTTATAATGGAGTAGATTATCCTGCCTTTGGTAGTGGAGTTCCAGTGCTCCTGCCATTTCTGGTCAATATAGTGTCTTGCCATGCTTTGGGCTTCTGTTATGCTATATTAGGGTTTTTATCTTTTCTTGCAGAATATCAAATAATGACTGTTCTGTGTTTCTTCTTCCTCAAAATGTTTGCCAAGCTGAAGTCATTGTTTTTTTTTAATGTAAATCCCAAGTTAATTAATTTTTCAATATGTTCCGACTATGTATTGAAAAACGCATATAACATTTTTTGGCCTCTTTGATAAATCTGGATGATGCATTTAACTGAAATAGTGATTTAATCTTTTATATAACTTTTTTAATTAAAAAACCCCCCAATCTTCTGACAGATTGTAACCGCGAAGAGAGAAATCCACAAGTTATTTCAAAATATGCTGATCTATCTGTGAATATTTAGCCATCATTTACCTTCCTAATTCCTCAACACAATAATGTTCTCTGCTTTTAGTTGAAATACAATATTCAATGCCATAAAATATTCCTTGCTACGGAAAATATCATGTAGAAAAGAGAATTTCTACTCCGTTTAGTGGCGGTCACTAATTTCATTTCTTTTTCAGCACATCATTTTTGTAGTATAGATACAATAAATAATACGGGCCTGACCGAAAACTTTACCAAGCAGATCGTTACCATAGTAGCATCATAGTTGCGAGTTCATCGGTTATCCATATTGGTCACCACCTACTATGTCCTGTTACCATCCTCTTACTTGGTCACATTCACTGATTATAATGGATGTGCGTTTACACAAATGGCTTTTTTACCACTGTAAATAGATGGCATGGAGGGTAGAAGGTCGTGACCTATATCAATACTCAAAATCCAATAAGCTTATTATTATATTACTTGACTTAACATTTGATTTCATTATTTCTATTTAAGTGTTAAACGGTCTCAAAGATTGAAACAGAGGCTTTCAGTTGTCAAAACGAAACCTTGTGTGCTTTTATTATACTTATTCTTATATTGTTTTTACATGTCTCACTTGTCTGTTGAATTTCACAGCTTAGCAACGGTATTACCTTTGACTCATCAGTGCACAAAGTTGTCACAGGAGCATGCTCTAGACTTAGGCATTTCCGGTTCCTTTTATCACTTTACGAGCTCTCACCTGCCCACATATCATCGACTTTGGTGGGAAGCGCGCAACTACTTGCACTTTTGTAAAGTGAAAAGTTTAGTGGTTACATTTAAATTAGGTAAATAGAGGAGGATGGCAGTTGTGTTTATCAAAGTGAAGACACAATTGAATGGGTTACATTTGTCGACTGATGAACAAGTCGATATATTATCCTAGTTTCGTTAATTGTCAAGCTGTATGTATCAGTTGTATCACAGGTGTCTGACGTTTTATCAATAAAGTACGTCGAAATATCTGACAACATGAAATCACCTTATCGGTAGTGAAAACGATAAAAGTACGGCGAAATCTATGACAATATGAAGTCACCTTATCATTTATATTACCGATTTCATGTCAGCGATTTCGCCGTATTTTATTGATAAAACGTCAGACTCCTGTGGTTGTATGTACACAAATTAGACAAATCCAATGGATCAAGCGTAGCAAGCTTACTTTTAGTGGCGGTTTGTTTGTAATGATTGACATGCTTTTCGTTCTACTATGGACATTTGTATCACGCACATCATTTTGCGTCACTAGCGTGAGAAAAACGTGTCATTTTGACAGTAGATTATAGGGCCAACACACTTATATGTTCATGTTCTCTTATTTGAATTAAGCCTTCTATTAAGTAGACAATTTTCTGAGATATTTTGGCCATTTAACTCTAAAAAAGAACCATAGAAACCACATTGTAACAAATTTTAACTTAGTAACCAGATTATGTTACTGTAATTTCAAGTTAGTAAAAATGCTTAATCAAATACCCTTAATCATTTTTTTAAAATTAATTTATTTATACTTTCTAAATGTTCACAATAATGGCACTTTCAACGATTACTAAACGTGTTTGAAACACTCCCTGTACCATGCACATGAGGGCAAATGCAAATGTCTTCAGATGATACTGTTTGTCTTCATTTCTTCGATGCAGATAAAACATTACCATAACTATTCATACATAACACACCAAGATGCATAAATTTACAGCCATGTCTCCTTTATAGTCAGTATATGAACTCGACCCTTATTTCCTACAGAATCAATACAGATGTGAGTACAACTATTTTTAAAAGGAGAGGTTTTCTTAATGTAACAACTCACTTTAATATAGCTTCATTGCAACAGTCCATTGACAGATTGCAAATTTATGGTTTATTTATTTGTCTACATTCTTGTAATAATTTTAGGCACTGGTTAAATAGTATCTGCTTTGCTGCTTTTTTCTGTATTTTCACAAGTAGGTGTCAAGTCAGAAAACAACTTAGACCATAAAATGCAACTTGGGAATTCCACAACATACTACATAGCATTGTCCCATACATTTATGACCTTCATAATTTGCATTTTGAAGTTAAATCTTTAATAAAATAATACCTAGGCTTTGCTTTCAATAAATTGTATATTTTTATGAATATATTTGCCCGATGATTTACAAAAACAGACATTCTAATAAACTGGTACATCCAAGACTTAGTCATGTCTGCCATTATATCCTGTTAGTTCACTTACAGTTTCACTGATTCACTTACAGTTTCAAACTAATTTTATGATGTAGTAGTCTACAAGAGGCAGTTAATATATATCCAGATCACCGATTCTGATCCTAAAACACAAATTGCTATTTACACACTTGTTAAAGTTTTGAAGTACAAGTTTGTATGTTTTTATCATCAAAGGAATTAGCATGCGGAAATTGGGCAGTGATAGTTGCTACCTTAATCGGGAAATGGTTAATGTTCAATCATCTATCAAAACACATGTTTGTCAATGGGCAAGAGTTTGTTTATGAACATAACTGATATCAAAACTAGGCCTAGCTACTGATGTCTTGATGAATACATTTCGCTACAACACTAGAAACTAACCGGGCTAAGGTGATGGAGGCATCTCAGAAAGTATGGTTAGTCAATGTACCTCTTAAAAAATCACAGGGTGAAGTCGTTTTCGCTTTCCTAACAGAAGACATTTACATTTTTTAAGCAACTTAGTTGTCCATTTCACCTGGTGTCCCCTGGCCTTTCCAAAACACTATGAAAGTTAGAAGAACTGTTTAAATCTCAACACGTCTTGAACATGTCATGTCTCTTGATTCTGAGGTAATGTGCACCACTTATTCTGCTACATTTGGAAATGAAGACAATAATAAAAGCTAAAGTTGTTTATTTGATGTACTCTTATAAATAACCACATGTTCATCTATGGTTCTTTCTGTGCCTGAATTCAATCATCATAGATATCAGTACATTTTCCCATCATGTTCTTTTGATGTACTCTTATAATGGCAACATGTACATCAAGGGGTCTTTCTGCCATTGAATTCTGTCATTGTAAATTTCAGCACAGCTGATTGATCAATACATATTCCCACAAAGTGGGTGGCTGAAGCAGGACTGGCAAGTCTTGAATTTTCCGCACACCTGTTACATGCGTATGGAGGACTCCCGCCTCAGTGATTTTCTGTGTCCCAGATAAAAAGATTGGCATCCAAATACACGTGATTAAGCATTTCTGAGACCTCTGATCATATATATATATATATATATATATATATATATATATATCTATATACAAACACATTTTGATATACTGCATCAGTCAATCGCCTTATTTATGACCAATCAGTAAGACTAGTATTCTCTTCAGTGCATCACACTTAAATATTAAACATGCACAGTAATGGGAATATTTAGTGATAATGGAAAATGAGCTGACATTCTTTAAATGTGGAATAGTTGGTCAGTTTTTATGCCAGTTTGATATTGAATCTCTGATGTAAACATGTAAACATCGTTGCCATATATGTTATGCAGTGCAAAATATAGCTTGAAATACCAATGTCGATTCTTAAATAGAAACTAGAGAAGTCTCATCCGTTTTATTATTATATGTAATATATATATATATTATGCAAAGGTGAATTTTAAGCAATGATATGAACCCCTCATGACATATATGGTGCTAGGCATAAGCTTCTGTGTAGTATGTAAACATTAACAAACCATCTGTTATACCCATATTTGCGTCATTCAGCTGTTAGAGAAAGCAGTCATGTAATGGTATATTTTAAAAGATGTATGTGGGTGTCTGAATTCATGCTCCAATACTGTAGACATCTAGTAAAGAAGATTTATTTGTAAAAAGAAAGTTTCATATACAAAACAGATACAAAAGCATACTTTAAACAGCAATGAATATGACAATTTTGTATTTGCATTTGCTGTGGAATATGCTGCATTGTGAACTATGATACAGTTAATATCAGGCATTGGCATTGACACATTTAAAAATCTGGATGTGACTCTTGGATTTAACTGCTTAGATGTAAGTTTATTCCTGATATGGAATTTCTAGTTGGAGCTCTGATCAAAATGCAATGGGCATAGAGTAACTGCAGTTGGCATAGATTAACTGTAATGGGCATAGAGCAACTGCACTTGGCATAGAGTAAACAGGACACAGATTTGAGGCACTTACACATGGTTCATGCAACCTTGAATTTTTGACTGTCAGAATAGTTGGTGTTATTCTTGCAAAAACTTATTGACTTTTGGCAAAACTCGTGAGGGAATCAAATAAGTGTAAACTCAAACTTGTATCATTTTTTAAATTCACAAGTATAGTTATTTATGTATTTTCCAAAAGTAATTAGTAAATAAATCAAGTGGATTTAATATTGTGTGGATCAAAGTACACAAATAGCTTCCAGATGGAGTAGCATCCCTGTAATGGCACAGTTCCATGCTTTTCTTTTATGTGAATACCTATTTATGTAATGCATTGATAAAGTGAAATTTCCATAAATAATATTCCTTAAAATCTTTTGGCTGTCCTTGAAAAGTCTTTGAAGACTGCAGATTCCATGTAAAAAGCTCTCTAGAGCTGTAGGAACCATGTTCAAACTTCACATTAATAACCATTCCATATAGTTATTGAATACCTCTGAGCATCTAATAATAGACATGTTAACAGATTTGAATTTGTAAAATCATGCAGACCAAGTAAGCAATAAAGCTGTCAATCATAGTTTTCTTAAAATGGAGTGGGAAGCAGTGCAGTTCACATTGATAAATGCATACATTACTGGTAATGTCCAAATTTTTATTGATCTTTCAGTTTGAAATTATCCTTGAACATGCTAACCTAGAAGAGGTGGAATAAAAGAAATGTCCAGAATGTCTGCAGGCAGGAATGTGATCTCTCAGCACATTCCTTCAAACAGAATCATAAATCATTTCCCAAAGGTAACGAGTATGATCTTGCATGCTTATTTGTTACAGATAATTTTTGGGGGCAAGCCTTGAAGAAGCTTAAACAAAATAAGTTAAATAGTTGGCAAGGACAAATGTAAATATATATTACAAGAGGTCTCAGTAGGATTTTAAAACAGGGAGTCCAAGACTCCCATTTTGGTAAAAATAGGAGTCCCACTAGCAAAAGTTGCAGTCCCCTCCCAGAAAACTATGCAAATTAGAAGAACTATTGGTTGCCATTGAGTTTAATTTCTACATTCTTTATAACACTGACATAGCTCTGGTTTGTCCATCATATTGAGACTGAATTTTGTAAATCCAAGGAAGGTCTTATTCCAAGCACTAAGCTCGGCATCACACACTTTCTTTCACTTGGCTACTGTTCCATTTAGACTATCAATTCTAGCAACTTCAGCACTCTGTTGAATCTCATTAAAATTTTTGTCAGTTTGCCGTTTAACCTCAAAATACTTATCCAAATTTGCAAATGACATTTTGTCTCTAAGTCTCAACATGTCTTGATTCCGAGGTCATGTGCACTGCTTATTCAGCTACACTCAGAAATGAACACAATAATGAAAGCTTGGGTTGTTTATTTGATGTACTCTTATAAGTGACCACATGTACATCTCTGGGTCTTTCTGCCTTTGAATTCAAGCACTGTAAATATCTATAAATTTTCCCACCCAGATGCCAGTCAAAGCCTTTGATCTTGCTGACCAGTTATTGCATCATGGTGTTCTGATGTACTCTGTTAATGGCAAAATGTACATCAGGGGGTCTTTCAGCCACTGGATTATGTCGTCGTAAATATCAGCACAGCTAATTGATCAACACATTTTCCCACTCAGCCACCAGTCCATGTCTTGCCACCCACCAATTGTATCATGTTCTTTTGATGTACTTTCATAACGGCAACATGTACATCAAGGGGTCTTTCTGCCACTGAATTCTGTCATTGTAAATGTCAACACAACTAACTGATCAACACATTTTCCCACTAAGCACGTAGCTGAAACAGGAATGGCAAGTCTTTGAATTGTGCACCTCACCTATTACATGCATACAGAAGACCCCTGCCTAAGTGATTTTCTGCATCCCAGATAAAAAAAAGTGTCATCCGAATACGTGTGATTAAGCATTTCTTAGACCCTGTTTCTGGGCCACGAGTGGTCTAAAGTGCTCTCCATTACGGATCACTGCCATTTCACCTCTGTTTGCACAGGTTCAAGTCTCAGATTCAGCCAATGTGGGTATGTGAGAAAGCTTGCCAGTAGCTTCTCGTGGGTTGGTGGTTCTTTCCGAGGTTTTCCCGGGTTCTTCCTCCACCATTAATACTGGCCACCATGTATAACCTATCGTGTGCTGAAAAATATCGTTCAGCCCCACAACAACAACAATGACACTGTTTCCCCAAAATTCTACATATTTTAAGTTGTCCATGCAACTTAATTTTGAAATATCAGATATGGGCTAATTTATTCCATATAAGTTGAAATAGATCCTGTGTAAAAGAATAATTTTTCCGGTTCAGTTTTGTTACTTTTTGTTGGCTTAAATAGTAACACATTGACTGGATTATGCAACAGAAATGGGAGTTAACTGCATTTTCCAGGGACACACTGAGGCAGTCAAACCTGTAACCCTAGGAGCTCTATCTGCTTGGCTGCTGATGCTTCCTTACTGGTTCAGAGAAAGAAGTACACGTAGGACACCAGTGAAATCATGTACAGTTTTTTCAAAGTTGTTGACATTATCCAGCTGTTGTTGTGATTATGTGATAACAGAAACAAAAGAATGAACTTACCTGTTTATTGAATGTTGAGATCAGTAAATGTAAGTGAAAACTGGAATCATTACTTGGTTGGTGATGTAACAGGCTAGTTTTTGCTTTTTCACTTAAGATTATGACATGTTAGAGGACTTTTCAAGTAATCATCAACTTGTAATATTTAAGCTGACAAGAGTTTTATGCATCCTTGTTGCAGTTTTACTTGATATATTCTTGTCTTAGGTGCTGGTAATTTAAGTTTATTTTATTTGTTGCATTCATGAAAGGATTGCATTCCTACATTGTGTTTTTGGAATCGCCAATATCACATAGCAGCATCAAATACAATTAATATAAGATGTGTAATTTTTTTTCATTTTCCAATATTTTATAGGTAAGTCATTACCTTACACAATATTTTTAGAGAACCCTTTATCACTGGGCTGTGGAGAGTGTATTACATGTTTTGTTGCCATTATGCAAATTGCCTTGCTCAGGATATTTTGATATTTTCAATCATACCAATTGCACATGACAACTCTCATCTTTTTTCCCAGACAAAAATACTATGAGGAAATCATCCTTTATCCAGTTACAAAATGTGTTATTTAAACTTGAAATCTAATGAGAACCTAACAATTGACATGAAGGCAACTGCTTATCAATAAGGAACAGGGACTTGAAAAACTGAAGTTCTTGAAAATCACTTGAACCATTTGCAACTTGAACCATTTCTATATTAATTTAAAGCAGAATATGATATCCATTGAATTCATTTGTGAACTTTATAGAGTAAAAATTTCATACTTGAGCATTTGTTAACATGGATGCAACCTTAGGAAGAAAGTAGGCTTATTTCACTTTTATCTGCCAATCCACAAAATGGTATGTGCTTTGTATGACATCAGAGTGTCATAAGTAGGTAACGAATGTATATCATAAGATGAACACTGCTTGATGTAGACAGCTATTTTTGTAGCTGTTGCCAATATTATATAAGAATCTGGGATATAATATTCTGACACAAAAGACTGATTTACAAAATTTGGAAAAATATTGGTGTTATTTTCATTCACCATGTACCATGAATTAGGTTCACACATAGAAGGCTTTCTTTGCAAGGTCGAACACATACTTTCCTTGCAAGGTCAAATATATGTACTTACTTGCAAGGTCAAACACATGTACTTTACTTGTACGATCAAACATATGTACTTTACTTGCAAGGTCAAACGCATACTTACAAGGTCAAACATATGTGCTTTTCTTGCAAAGTCAAACACATGTACTTTCCTTGCAAGATTGAACATAGGTCCTTACTTGCAAGGTCCGACACCTTCAGAAGTCGAAAGAGGTTCACATACAGTTTGTCAGATATTGGAATGTAACACTTATGACATGGATGTAGCATCCAATTATGACAAAAAATAATTTGAAAATTTATTATTTCCAGTGCTGAAAGAAAATGTTTTTTAGACACAGGCCCAGGGCTGGTGACATAAATAAACACATAAACCCTGACTGAAATTTCACAAGCCTGGACTCCAATTTCCACATGCTCAAAATTTCCCCATTTCTAATATTTGTCACACAATGTTGCAATAGTTACAATTCGAATATAAATTCACTGGAGTTCAAGGGGGTTTGAAGTAATGCAAGTGTCATTAGTGTTCATCACTAGCTCACTAGGGACTGGATGGTCCAGATGTTCAAACTTCTCTGCTGGATTCTCTGAGTGAATTCTGGTCAGAACCAAACTGACATATATCGATGTTTTGCTTGCAGCATAAGCAAAGAGTTAATAGCCCCACCCTTATCTTTGTTTTGTTTTGTTTTTGTTGGCATGCTTAACAAAGTAACACCCCTTCAAGCAAGAGTTCTTAAAATTATTTTTGTTGGGCTTTGCTGATAGTTAATTGCATCCTAAGTTGGCATCAAAAATGAATTAAATACACTTTAACACTATTCCAACAACTGATATGAGCATGCTTTGCATTCTATATATGCTGTAAAATCCGACTACAGAAATGTTGCCACTGTTCACAGACTTGTCACAAATATAATACAAATGACTAAAACATTCTCATTGAAGTCAATAATATATAATAACTTTGAGCATTTCTGATTTACCTATAATAGGTTGTTCCAGTTCCTGATCCTATCTAAGCAAATTAGCACAATGGGCTCACCCGCTGCAACCTTCAAACACATCTCACTAGCTACTGTGAGCCAATTAAGTAATATGTGAAATGTTGGTTTATACCTGACATCTTTGCCTGTAATTGTTGCTGTTTAACCCTTTACCCCATAGAGCATAGTGACAAAGTGCAGCGCACTATAAATAGAACACCTTTACCTGTTCGACTCCATATGCATAGGCTTGCCTGTTAACTGTTAAGCAATGTAGTGTATGTTATGTTTAATAGCAATTTTAACCATTGTACATTTTTGGTACACATCTATTATGTGTGGAAAAGTTTAAGAGCAAAGTCCGATTCTTATAGCTGTGTAATTATTTTTCACGGAAGAATTTTTTATGTGCTATAAAATCTTGAGAGAACTCGTTCACCATCAAGTCAGTGAGACCGTGTGACCAACCGTAGCTGCCATTTCTCATACTCAAAAATTTACAAGTTTTTTGTCCGCATCTACATCACTAAGTCATCTGAATTTGATAATTTATAAAAACTAATTGCTGCCTACATCAATATCAGAGCCTTTACCTAAGTTATTGAAGCTTTCATAGTTGTGATTCTAATTGTGAAAACTTCTTAAGTACTGAATGAAATCCGCGACCTCCATTTTGGAAAGTGGAGATTACGAACCAGTTACTTTAAATAGCAGATATCGACCAGAGCATAAACAGTGACCACATGATCTGACATAACTGTCATTTGCAGAAATAAATGTAGTATTTAAAAGGGGTTTATCCCAGAAGGTGGTGCTACAAAAACTGGCTTAAAATGGCTGATGTTTACAGCAGATGTCAAAATGTGATTCCATGCGAATGGAATAGACATCAAAAGGCGTTTCCATGTGAATGGAGTAGAGGTGTCCAAAGGCGCTTGCATGAGGTAAAGGGTTAAACTGTCCAAGGGATAGTTTTACATCAGCTCCAATCATGACTCTTTGCTGTTTATGCATGCTACATTTAACAGGCATATACTGAAAGTGGTGTTTTTTTGATATATTTTATTTTAGAAGATTGCTGAAAATTGTGTCTTCTCGAAACATGACCATGTCAGAAGGATTAAAAGTACAGAATCATATTTTTAGCATGACAATCCATGCGTCAGTTGATTAAAATCGGATCTGAATTTCATGTAGGATAGTGGTGATCTGATTTAGATTGCACATACACCACTCCCTCAATAACTTGCACTCTGATAACTTGCGAACCCGCTTATAACGCGGTGTCAGGTGTGGATCCCATTTTTTAAACCCGAAAATACCCCAAAAATATATCCCAATTTATTGAACTCAAAGAAAATCATGATCAAAATTGGTAACGGAACTTTGATGTATCACTTGTTTTATCGTTGAAAACGGTAGATAGGACCTTGAAATTTTAATCAACGCTATGAAATATCAAATTTAAAAATAGCTCATAGAATTTTTTACATTTTCTTTCCAAACGACATTCCTAGTACACCGCAGTTAATGCTATGTGAGGAAATTTCAATCAATGTAAATGTCACTTACGCCGAGTGGATGCAGTACTTTAATAAATAAATACAAATTAAATAATTTTTTTTATCAATTGAAATTTGTGTTCTAGTTTCATTTTTTAGTTCCTTTTAAGTGTAATCGTCATAAGTGCAATGTGTCCTGTTGTAATTAAACGTAAAATGTGTCAATCTACCGTAACAGCTATGTCCACGAGCGTTTCTCTGAGAACCTAATTAAGTGCTAACCGTGTTTTGATAACTGACTTGCAGAAGTATTTGTTGTATTGTTGCACTGAATTAAAAGCTGGCCACCTTTATATTATCACGTTAACTATGTCTTTTGAATAAAAAAAAGGAGGTGGAATAAAAGAAAAGTTAAAAGGCACAAAAATCGGACTAACTGAAAATCTAGCGGCCTCGGTCGTATGTCGGGTGAACTTACTTCATTTGATCAATCGAACACTGTAATAAACGTTATTGTGTATGTAACAGAAACTAACTTAAATTAACCAACTCTTTTATAACTGTGATCAAAGATAACAAGGCAGCAAAGCAAAAAGAATACTTCGTAAAATAAAGAGCTTGATTTCACAGATACAGACCATTGTGGTCAAGCGAGTTTCAGAGAATTCTTGAATGGGCATTTAGAGATATCCTCAGGGATGATAAGAAATTTCATTATTACTTTCAATGAAATCATAACATTAACATTGTACTAATTGAACAATAAAATATGGAGTTTCGACGTAGACTGGTCACGAAATAAATGTGTGTCTTTTTAAAAAAAAGGAATCTTGTTTGGTGGTGTATCAACAGTTAGTCTAGTTCCCAAATTGTGAACTACCGATTTGGCAAGATACTATTAAATACCACTACAGGAACCAGACTCATCAAGAAAACAAAAAGCAGTGATGTAATACACAGATTTTTCGCATACACGTGATGGTTGTTCAAACCAGTTGGAACGATCTTTCATATGTTGGATATTTTGAGAAAAAAAATGTTATTTAAACAGAATAACGAATAACTTCATTAGAAAAAGCACATTATTAAAAATTATTATCGACTTGATTGTAAAATGAGGATTCAGTCATTAAACAGCCCAGTCTTTAACGCCCCCCCCCCCCCCCTTATGGTTTTCTCGATGTCAAAGCAATTCTTTCAATTTTTGGAGGTCCCTTGGTAACTCGCGCCACGCTTATAGTGTGGTCTATATTTGTGGACCCCGTTGTGTGCGCGTTATTGAGGGAGATGTGTATTTTGTGGCAGGTATGTCAACATCTTGAAATGTTATCATGTGCATGATCAAAGTTACCTCAGGCAAATTATAATTTTTTTCGACGAGCCCGATGGGCACCTCACTTGGAAATCAGGACGGGCCCGATCTAAATTTAGAGGGGCCCCAGGTGTCAGGCTATCCGATTTTTTTAGCGCTGATTTCATCTTGAGGATCCCTGCATGATTTCAGATACCACAGACACAATTAAACTTTGGAATATCTATGATACTTTATTTCACAATTGTTGTTTTTAAATTTCTTTTAGCAATATTCAGCTGGATAGCAACAGTCTGATAGCCCAATGCCTGGTACTGCTCTAATTTCAATCTGAATTTGCCTCTATATTCTATGTGAGGTGCCCATCAGGCTTGTCAAAAATGTCCATCTTGCACAAGAAAATATTGATTGTGCTGATGAAATGCATAAATTTATTTTGAAGATGTTGGAAGACTAATACATTATTAATATTTTTATACCCTTATGAAGATCTTCTGTTTATCATACTTCAATCAAAAGCGGTAAACTTTGAGTACAAAACAAAGCACGTGATCTGTGAATGAGAAACGGGTTGCCTGTGTACTGTAACTAGTGCTCATATGGCTTTACCATACATATAATTCGTAATTGCTGTTTTGGATATTTATGTCCAGAAACCAGTTGGAACTGGTCCTGTGGGGACTGAAACTCTTCCAGTAATTGTTGCAGTGGGTGCAGTGATGTGTGGCCACATAATGCCATTAAGATGAGTGTGTATACACAACAAGCTGATATTTGATTAGTTTATTGTTGTAATCTGGAGAGTTAGGCCAAATGTAGCATGTTTTTTTCCAGGTATTATAAGTAATAAAGGATCAGATGTGGTCACATTGGCTTTTTTGAGTCTCTGATTATAAAAATCATTGGAACTTCAGCAAAGTTTTAGAAAAAAGTAAGGACCAACTAAAAATGATTTCAGCAAAACACTTGCGTAATTGTCATGATATTTTCATTTTGTTTAATTGCTATTGTGTTCAAGATTTTTTAAATTCAAGATTACTGAATAATTTAGCTGTCCCTTGCTCATGCTCACACTAATGTAATGAAATACTGGTTAAACACATTAAGTGGCATCTATGAACAATATCAAAAGTGTAAACAGAAACTGTATATAAATCAAGACACACTTTTGAATATAAACACAGTTGATCCACTGAATAAGAAGGAACAGTTGTTTGAGCAATTAGACAATGGATGACCTCAAGACCTGGAAAAAAAATTGTGTGAAATCTTTTGAGATTAAAACAACACAAGTCAGTTTAATATGATTTTGGTTTTAGTTTTTCGTATTTGAGGTTGCAACGATGTGTGGAAAATAATATTGAAAAAGGGCCAGTCGGAGTCCAGGCTTGTGGAGTTTGAGTCATGGCTTGTTATATTTTTTAAGTCACCAGCCATGGGCCTGCGTAAAAAAAAATGGTATACAGTACTATAAATAGATGATAGAATCAAGTAGTAAACAAAGTGTTGTGTTTGTCCAAAGGAGATTGACATTGGATCCTTGGGTGAATGTACTTTGGAGTTCCCTGGGAAGCATTAAAGCACAGAAGAAAAATAAAGAGATTTGAACATTTTTTTAATCATAATAACAAACTTAAGGAGAAAGAAACTCTGCCAAATAAGAATGCTTACTTCCAAACTGACACATATAAGATGACTGTATCACTACCTCGCATACCTCCAATCCAACATACACTAAGTTTCCTAAAAATAATATTTTGGAGATTTTGTCTAAGAATGAAAATACTCAGATATAAAACTTTGTGACAGTACACATTACAACAACATTTTTAATAATTAAAGTGCTTTAATATTTTAATTTGGCCTTTCTGGAGTCATATAAATATCGTTGAATTTTCTGTATGAACCATAAATAGTAATTTAGTTCTCAACAACAGCTTTTAACTCCATCTCTTATCAGCTAATTCAAAAATTTACATTATGGTCACACAACAGATTTTTGTTTATTTATAGCCTTTCAGTGCTGATGCTACACCCTGTCAGAAATCAGACTTCCATCCAAAAGTAAAGATAGCCTGCAGTGACAACAGAACAGGAAGAGTGGGGTATGTTTCCTCATTGTTATGGGTACATACAATATTTCCTCATTGTTATGGGTATGAAAAATGTTTCCTTGTTGTTATGGGTACATACAATATTTCCTCATTGTTATGGGTACATAAAACATTTCCTCATTGTTATGGGTATATACAACATTTCCTCATTGTTATGGGTACAGACAATGTTTCATCATTGTTATGGGTACATACAATGTTTCATCATTGTTATGGGCACATACAATGTTTCGTCATTATTATGGGTACATAAAATGTTTCGTCATTATTATGGGTACATAAAATGTTTCCTTATTGTTAGGGACACAGAAAACAAAGGGATATATTATTTGACATAGACATATACAATCAGACTAAAGATGCCAATCGGTGCTTGGGTACCTACCAGTTGATAATAACCCAGGTAATAAAATAAACAACTGCATACCCATTTCTTAAAAAAAGTTTTACAAGTTCAGATTGAGCCACAGAATAGTGATTACTCTTTGAGGCTTGTGTCATGTGTGCATATATTCATCACAGGGGCTTGTATGGTTGCTTAAAATTTTCTTGTCATACATGTAATATATAATAATGCAAAGGAGGACACTTCTCCTTTCTTGCACAACCTATTTAAGAAACAACATTGATATTTCAAGCTAGACCATCCTAACTTCGTTCTTGTCCACGGTTCATCTGCCATTTTTCTTGAGACTTAAACATGCTTGTTTTGAGATCCTGAAGACATTAACTACCATATTTGCCAGCCAATATGTCGATGTGGAGTATAAGTTGAATTCACTAATTTTGTAAATTTTCAATCCTTTGTCCATATATAAGTCAATTCTAAGTATAAGACGAGGTCAGGTCAATAGCTTGGTTTCGTATTTTATACCAGTAACTTTCGGTTTCATGAATATTAATGGCATCACTGTATGATATTCCATATTACCGGTAATCGTGAAATTGCATCACCAGTGCTAACATGCTTGTGATTTTACTCCTGTACAAGGCACTGCTATGTTCCATTATCAGTTGACACAGCTGAATAAACAGTCCATGATATCCATTGCAACAAGAGCCACATGGCTGTGCACACTATGTACATGTTAATTAAAGGTCTAAAGCTTTAACCTGATTATTCCAGTTGAAACCAGTCTTGAGTGCAAGATTCAACAGATGAGATAAACTCAATGAGGCTAACAATAGGGAAATGAGGCTATCCATAGGGAAATGAGGCTATCCATAGGGAAATCAGAAATGTGAAGAAAATTAAGAGACAGAAAACAGAAAAGTCACAAATGAACAATAAATAAAAATACTTTTTATATTATACTTTATTATATCTGTGAAATGCTATATCAAATTTACACAAATGAACAGTTTTATAATATTATTTAACATATCAATTATAATTGAAAGCACATCGATGTTGTAATTCATTTTATTACCTGTAGTAGAACTGTTCCAAATTCTAATTAGGAATAAAATAATTAAGAGTTCACTTAATCAATTCCAATATCTGCAAATCTCTCGAGGTCTTCATCTTCCGTATCGGAATTAACAATGGCTGCTATGGCTGATAATCCTCTCTCTCTCTCATTCACTAATAACAAAAAAATTCATTTTGAGTACTTTTATTTTTTTTGTAATTAGATTCTTGAGTTGAGAGCAGAATGAGACAGAAAATATATGTTTACTTTGTACGTTTGTACCATTAGGTTGTCAAGTAGTGTGTATTCTGTAGAATTTGTTCATGTATGATCCCTTTATTTTTCGTACATGGTCTGAACTGCAAAATAATAATTATTTATTTTACATACAGTAGTCCCCCTTTTGAATGGCCCCCTGACCAACGGCCACCCGCTCCTTACGGCCAGAATCCATTGGCACTGACGAGTTTGTGTTCAAAAGTACCCCTCATGAAAGGCCACCCAGCTAACGCAGCCAGCATATTAGTGCAATAATATAAAATTTACCCCTCACAAGTGGCCGCATTTTATTTTAATATGTATCCAGAACCAGTATTTTATTCATAACGTGGGTTGAGTAATCCGATTTGTTTCCCGATGTCAAGTTTTCGTTACTGAAAGAAGTGTTGACTAATGTACATGTACCACTAAGGTTAATCTAATATCATTTATGCCTCATGAGAAGCCACATTTATTCCATAAAGCCAAGAAAGATTTTAATCCATACAAAAGGGCAAGTGCATGTACTCCAATTAGACATACTGCTGTGTTATCATAAGATGTCCAGTTTAGTCACTGATAATTGTTAAGATTACAATTATTGAAGAAAAAAAACAGCCGAGAAGTGGCAGTATCGATGTACAATACTCAAGTCAGCAGGAAAATGGTTTGATAGTCTTTATGACTTCCTTTAGTAAGATGTTGAGCTTGTTCACTTTGATAATTAGTGGCTATTACTACAGACAATAATTGTCCAAATTACAAATCCTAACAGCCGCGAGGTCAGATCTGCGTGATGTTAATGGTACATATTGAAGCCGTTTTGGCTTCTCTTACTTAGTGTAAAGAAATGTATAACAACAATAGGGTAAGGGATTGTGACTAACGAGTCACGTGACAAGATCACTTCCTTTAAAATCACAGCAATTTGTTTAGATGCATACAAAATTGTTTTATCAGCATTGTAGTTGGCAACATGAATAACTTACTGCAAAAAGATCAACATGTCATCGAGGAAAAGAAAAATTCTTAGTTTAGAAGAGAAAGTGAAAATAATTCAACTGACCAAAGGGAGGAGTTGAGGATCCTTGCAGAAAACTATAATGTCAGAAAGACTCAGATAAACAATATCGTGAAAGATAAGGAAACAATTCTGCAGAAGTGGGAAGTTGAAATGGACGGCGAAAGGAAGATTGTTTGAGCCAGGAGATGTTTGTATCCTGATTTAAATAACAAGAAAAATCAACAATTTTGTCAATTGAATTGTGATATGATGACTTTACTGCAAGTAACAGATGGTTGACCAGATTTCAAGTGCGACACAATATTAAGTGTTCTGTCTTTAGTGGAGAATCAGCTGATGTTAATAATGAAGTTGTCGAAAATTGGAACAAAAGACTAAACAATATATGCAGGGGATATGACTGTAAGGATATTTCAAATTGTGACGAGACTGGTTAGTTTTTTAGACTGTTGCCAACACAGTGACAGATGATGTGATCTGTAACATAATTATAGTTTTAAAACTATATCAATGGTTATTCATAACATTCTTTTGAAAATGATGAAACAATTTGTTTTACATTTATTTCACAACATGCATGTGATTTTTTAGTGAAAATATTAAATGTTTTAGAATTAAATGTACTTGTGACTTTCTTCATATGTATTTACTATTTGCATTTGTCATCCCCCTCTAGAAAGGCCACCCTCATTATAAGGCAATTTCCCTGCTGCATTTGGGGTGGCCTTGTAAGAGGGGGACTACTGTATTATTTTTTGTACACTGAAATTAAACATTTTTTCTTGTAAGAAAAATTACATGAAATTAGTTTAAACCATATTTATTTGAGAAACCTAGTCAAATATAAAATAAACATATGATTTATGGGGATTCAGTAGAAAGCATAATCTATGGTATTTTATAAATAATCATAGAACGCTTGAGTTAATATGGATTACTTCCCTTTGTAGGATCAATTAGATTAATGAAAAAGCTATACCACTAATTGCTCACATGTGTCTAACAGTATACTGGAAAATCAAATATCATTGGAACAGTTGCTAAAATGTGATAGGAAGATTGAGGTATGGTTTAAAAGGATGAATAAAACAAAATTATTTCATTTTTTTTTTTTTAGGAACAAACAGTATGCTTTGAATTAGTACAGTACACTATAGAGTATAGACTGTAAGTGTGCTGTATGTTCTGGTGAATTTTTTACTGGTAATTGTTTTCTTTTATTTCATATTTGTGAAATAAAAAAATACACTCAGAATGCAAACTAAATAATGACAAAACTTATAAATATAAACACAGTCATATTAGTTTAAAACAGTTTATTGACATAGTAATTTTAAAAAAATTTGTACTTCAGTGTTTTCTGTTTTCAATTATGCCGATTATAGAGCAATTTTAATTAGCATACTGGGTATCCATATATAAGTTGATGCAATTTCAATGACATAGTCCATATACAAGTTGATTCGGAGTAAAAGACGAAGACCTGACTTTCAAGTAAAAAAGTATTGACTTGTAGGGTGGAAAATATGGTAAGTCAATACGTTTTGTCAACAGCGACAGTAAGTACTGATTAAGAAATATTTTGACGAAATATGATTTAAATACATGCTACAATTCAAATAAAAGAAAGCACATTATAAAAATCTGTTTTAACTAATGCCATTTTTGCCTCAAGTTTGTGGCCCTGGTGCAAGTGTTAGCTTTTCAAGTCAGGGCTGCTATTCACATGTTTGTTTACATGACCTTTTTATTAGTGGGAAACCAAAGACATATATTTTTATCACGGCAAAGGTAACACAATTTTTGGTTTTCGTAACATGTGCTTCTTATACCATGTTGGGAAGCAATGAATGAAATGGACAACTATACAGAGTGAAATTTTGAACTGAAATATTTAAAATATGAGGGGAAAAAAACTCTCTGTATTTAATAACATTGAAAAAAAAATATAATAAAAGTTTACATGTGGTAATGTTTGCATGAATTTTTACATGAAACAGTTCCAAGAAAACAGGTTTTTTGAATGTGAAACACATTTGTCATAGATTCATTCTATTTTGATACTATATATGTAGCGGACCAGTCAAAATTGAAAATAAATGGCGCCATACATCATTACCCCCAACCCCCCCCCCCCCAACCCCAAGAAACAAATCCCCAGGATGTATCGATTTGGATCTTATATGACTGAAAAATGTTAGAGGAGAGGGATTTTGTTAAACTTAAAAAACATGTCCACTGGGCCATTATTAAGGGAATAATCATGGCAAGTTAAGGATAATACAACAGTCCTCATTTGTGGACTTTACGTCTATTCACAAAAGTTACTGTAGACATGTAGACTAGTTAAAGTGAGTGTTATGCATAAATAATATATTAATTTCTTTTGTGTCTATACTCATGTACTAACTACTAATCTACATGGATTTAGCCAATTTGTGACAAAAATTTAACTGCAGATCCAGGTAAGTAGCAAAAATAAATATAAGTTTTTCATACAGTTTTCTGTAATTATAGCATGTAATATATATTCTGCTCTTTTTATGCTCAGATTATGCTTTTTTGCCATTTATATTAATAATAATTTGGCTTATACCTGTGTGAACCTACAACAATGTGGTTCATGTTCACATTTAATACAATTTTCTTTGATTGGGAACCAGGTTAACTGATCCTTAGGACTGATAGGTACCAGGTAGAAATTTCCCCAAATTTTGACATCTCCAATTATGACATGAATGGACAGCCAGCCTTTTGATCAAATACCAGCATTGGTATGTTTGCACATCAAATTATAATCAATTGGTCAGAACTAGAGCATATGGCAGCTTGCAAAACCAATTAAGGCAAGTGGACCAATGTGAATTGTTTTATTGGCAATTAGTTTGTTTTATTTAGTGGAATGTTTAAAAAATCGGAATCATTTATGACTTCACTGGATTCATTTATGATAAAATATCTGCTTTTATTTGATCGTGCTTTAAATTATAATCAATTTGTCATAATGGAAAAATATGGATTCTTGCAAAGTCAGTTTTCAGCATGTGATTGTATTTTATTGGCAATTAATTTGCTTCAGTTGGCAAAATGTTTAAAAATAGTTTTAGTTAATGGATCATTAAAAGGATGAGTGGAAAAGTGAACTAACAATTCTTTGATGTACAACCTTGATATTTGAATAATATATAACTTTCATATATGATTATATTTTTGGATATAAAATGATTTGAGCAGATGATAACAGAATATGTTGAGAACTTGAAAATATAATAAAGCATAAAATAATCTGTTTCATATGCAAAATATACACACAGTAACACACAGAAAGAGAAACACTTTTTACAAAAATTAGCCGGTTCGAGTCTCGGATTCAGACAGTGTGGGTATTTGAGAAAGATGCCAGTAGCTTCTCTTGGGTCGGTGGTTCTTTCCAGGGTTTACCCAGGTTCTTCCTCCACCGTTAATACTGGCTGCCATGTATAGCCTATCGTGTGCTGAAAAATGGCGTTAAACCCCACAACAACAACAACAACAACAAAAATTAGCTTGTGTGTTTTTTACAAAATACTGTACAATTATTTCTCATTCAGCACAAGACAAGAAATCTTAAACATCATTTGTTTCCACCAATTATGAGGAATCAAAGCTATACGCTCATGACTCTCCAAAAGAATTGATTCGAGAGATTTTAGTTTTAACTCTTGTGATTTTCATTTTGACTATTTAAATTTTGGGGTCAAGGGTCAGCTGACTCTTCAGTATTGAAATCTGTAGAAAATCCAGAAAGGTCTTAAACAGTTTTTCAGACAATGCCACCATTATTGAAATAAATAATAACATAAAAAAGGGTCACTTTGTCTCAAAAAATGTTATGAAGCAGAATTTGACCAAATTTGGCAGATGGCATCCTAGTATAGTGGGTATTCCATTTTGTTCATATGGTGTCAATCCACTGTGAAATATAGGTGCTATTGTAAAAATTTGACTTTTCAGATATGGCTTTTCAAAACTGTATGACAGACTCTGATTATATTTGACAAAGAGCAGAAAGATCTTTCATTTTTTTTTTCTTCACAAATGATGCAGATTTGCCATCAATTATGGCCACAGCAGCTAAAAATATGAACAGCATTTAAATTACTCCCCACCCCATAAACAATTAGAAGATGTTGACTAAATATGACAAACATCTGGCATTAAAGCCTTTCATCTTTCTACAAATTGTGCCAATTTGATGTATGGTTTGGCTGTAATTACTTGAATTAATTGAAATATAAAAACCTTTGTTGATGCTTTTTCAGAGACGGACATTGGTAATAGTACTAGAAAAAATTTGAGTGACTTCTCAATGTGTTGAGCAGAATGGAATCAAATATTGCCAGAAAACAGTGGCATTAAGAGGTTTCAAGCTGGTACTAAAGCAGAAACTCATTGAAATGTCTTTTAAAAACTGCTCTTCAGAATTTAACCAAATTTAACACAAAGCATTATGACCTGGAAGTCTTTTGATTTTTATTAAGGGTGCTTATATGCCTTCAGGTACACCTGCTATTACTAAAAGTTGCAAAGCATTTACACAGCTTTATCAGTTCTCATACATCTGGTAATCCAGATATCAAATCATATGTTGTAAAAAAATAGATTTCTTGGCCAGCTTTACTTACATTTGGTTGTTAGCCAGATGTGAGCCTGGTGAGCAATCAAAAGTCATTGTGTGTCTCTTGCTTATGTAGATTTGAAATTCTTAAGCTATAACGAAATAACCAATGACACATTTTATGCATGTCACTCTGCACAATTACGGTACATTTTTACCCTGAACTCCACACTGGATGCAACCTCACTCTGCAAAATTAATTTACGGCCTGTACTCCACAGAAGTGGGTAAAATATTACCAAATTGCATGTTGTTTGTAAATATTAATAATAATTGTATCAGGAAGTGAAATTAAGGTCTATTAATAGGGTACAAAAAGTTGGACATTATTATATTCTGTTTACAGGTTATGATGGAATGCAGTGACTAATTTTCATATGAAGTTCACATACTAGCACACTGTTGAATTACGTCTTGAACTGACTACACCTGTAAAACCTAGATACTGTATTATACTGCATAGATGGGTATAAATCAGTGGACATAGCTACATGGTATAAGTGGAAAATATTCAATACACTTTGTACTGTAAAATGAAAGAAATATTTATCAAATGTTTTTAGACTTTTCCAGTCATGTGGTTCAAATCAGTGATTTTGTGATATTTTGCTGTCTTTTCTCTAACTCTCAACATACTTTGATTATGAATTTTTTTCTTCTGCAGGCTAAGGATTATATTATAGTTACTTGAAGGTATTGTTGATTTTTAGTTGACTAAAGTGTTTTTAAAAATAGTTAGGAATTTTATGGATTCTTGGTGTATTAAAAATTATTAAATATGAACAATTACAGACTAAACAGTATTTTCATTCGTGTTTTCTCTTTATTTTTCCTGTAGGTTAAGGCTTACAAAAGCTGTCCTTGTAGGTGATGTATCAGTTGGAAAAACAGCATTAGTGCACAGGTAGGTAGACGAAAACTGTTCTCCGCTTTCTTAAAGTCAGAACACAGTTTTAATAACCTTGTTAAGGTGCAGTTCATTGTATTATTGAATGTGAAATTTGAACTACAAACTGTAAATTAACAAATTGTATCATGACTTCTCTTGATAACGAAATTTAATGTATGATATAGTAGCATGAGTGTTGCATTTTTTGTGGATTAAAATTTACCTGGTCGAAATCACAGCTGATTTGTGGCAGGCCATAAATTGATGAATGTTTTTAAAGTTGTAATACATTTTTTGTTGGCTTTTGTCATTTTCATTCATAGTACTGCTATTGCATTTATTAAAGTTGTATTGTGATTTTTCATTGTCATTATGTAGCAGGAGACAGATATCAGAAATAAATAATTTTTATGTCAAACATCTCAGAGTTCATAGCTGTATGATTACACTTAGATAAAAGGAGACATCAAATTGATGGCATAATGTAATCAGCTTATTTTAAACTGCATGGTAAATATTTTTGTTTACAAAAGTGGACTTCCTAAAATACCTACTGTATCATGTTGTGGGCTCTAAATTTAATTTCTGTAAGATATATTCAGAAATGTAAACACCCCCAAAACTGTAATGCCTACAAAAAAAAAATATTGTTCAGAGGATGTTCCACTATTTTTTACTACATACCATTTTAGCATACAATTTTGTATGCAGTTATCAAGTCATTTTTTCCATGAAAAAAATATCTTGGTTTTGGTATTTGAGTCAAGTGTATGATAAGTTAGCAGGATGTAACAGAATGCATGTTATTTGTCATGGAATTCAGAATCTACATGAATTTCAGGTAATTCTTAGGTAATAAATTTGGCATTTTTTCAAGAGTATTATAAATGTGAATTTAAAGGCCCACAAAAACATAAATCTTTTTATGGAAAACCATTGAACTCCATTCCCAAAGCCAGGAATGTAGGTACTAATGAAAAAAAGGGAAGGGGGATGAGGAACCACAAACTTAATACACATGGAAATAAATGAACAGTGTACCCTAAAAATTAAATATTAAGTGAGCCTCATACAAAAGTCTTCCTCAAAACTAAACTGTCTGGTTCTCGTGAAGTTTTGTTCTCGAATTTTAGCAGCATTCAGAATTGCACACCACTTCAACACTGACTCTTTTCTGGTGGATTGACCAAAATTGAAGTTTTAGTAACAGTAATACATCACCAGCTGCTATTGCATTGCTTTCCTTTCAGTGCCACATCCAGGCTACATTACATGAATTCTTCCTCCTGTTAATAAGGAAGGTTCTAGAACTGAACATAAACAAGGTCATGTTTTTCTTCTATATCACAGCCCACATGGGTTACTGTCCTCTTTTTAGCTCTACTTTTCATAGACCTGAAATGAGCTTATGGGATGTCTGTCATCCATCGTCCATCGCTCGAATCCAGCCCTACTGAAAGGCAAAGGGCAGTAACTCTTACCCATCACCTCCGCCTGCCACCACCAGGTGTTGGAAGTTTTTTTTAGCTTTGCTGCTGTACTGATAATATCATACATTTTACCTCTGACAATTCTCATTTATGAGTTAATTTGTCATTATTTTTGCTTACTTAGCAGTGAGGGTGGTATTAGTGAGTTAGTAACATGCTGAATTGCTGATTTTGCTTTGTTTTTCTCTTCTTGTTTCTTTTCAGTCCAATTGTCAACTAAATGCATGAACATCCAAAGAAAGGAAGACAACCATGACTCTTATTTGTACTAAGTTTACATGATCTGTGCCATGCAGTGTTTAATACATAAAGTCTGGGCTCCAGTAGTCCAGATGGCAGCAAAATGGAAGAAAAGATAGAATAAATCAAGGAAAGATAATGTTGACATCTAAAGTCAGGTGCCATTGTAACTCCTGTGTGTTACACTGTGTCCCCCCCACCTAAATTTCATTGCTTGCAACTGTCAGCCACAGTAACATCAGCAGCAGGGAATGAGGATAATATTGGGATGGTACAACTGTCAGCCTTCGAACAGATGTGCCATCTGGTCCAGGAAATGATGATGAAATTGTTGATATCAGGGCATATATTAACCTTTATTTCCCACGCTTGCTTCGGCGCCTTTATTTCTGACTCATTGGGGGAGTGGCCCCCTCCCCCAATTTTCTGCTGCCCACTGTAAGTTTGCATGCATTGGGTTTGCACTGGATCCCTAAAATCTATTTCATAATACAGCCTTGCCATCACTGGCTGTGCAACAGTCACATGCCATCCAGCCATCCTTTATTTGGACCATTTTAATATAACGGTCTTGCCAACTGGTGTTTATGGGGATATTAGTGACAGATCAAAAAGGTCTTGCCATCTAGTGATTATGGGGATATCATAGTGACAGATCCATCCATTTAGCCATACCATTGGCAACATACCCTTACTATGATAGAGATTTCATTGAGAAATCTGTCCTTCTAGCCAGGCTTCTGGAGTGGCCAGTACTGGTGATAGCCAGAGCATCTTTTATAGAGCCAGCATCCAGGCCGACCATATGCCAGGTAAACCAGCCACCCATTCCAGCAGTGCTGGACTAAAGTATATTCACTGCTTATCCATATGGGAAAGTTAGTCACATTTTCAAAGAGAATGGGAATAAGGCATCTATGCCACCAGGAACCAGATCTGGAATTTCACATAGTGAGTGTGACAAAGCTTCTTCATATCCATCATGCTTAGATATGACCACAAATTCTGTCCACTAATATGTCAGATTTGGGTTGGTTGTTCATCTGGTACCAGAGTAGTAGTTCTACAGGGATCTTGGTCCCAGAATTATGCAATCCTTCATATAAAGCACTTGAAAATATGGGCAGTGTTTCTAGCCCTACAGATTTGTGTTAAAATTTTGATGGTTGTTGCAGGCAACATATCATTAGTTGTGCACCAGGTGGCAAGCAGGAATACATGCTTCTTCTCTTTGTGTGGAATATTTTTGGGCAGCACTAAGGAGATCACACTCTGAGTTTGCCATATTTATTGGTCCTGAAGTGGCTTTGTGGTTCTTATGGAATGGTCACTGCACCAGGTAGTACTTTTCCAATTGTGGGAGATCCCTGGGGGATATATTAAATAACAGACTCTCTTTTGTCTCTGCAGTCATAGATCAAAGGACCTTTGGCAGTAGACACCTTCATTGTAACATAGGATCTGTTTGCATGCATGTTTCCATTTTTCAGAATGATTTTTCATGTTCTCCACCATGTCTGGTTCTCCACAACTCAGCTTGTCCAGGTTTCTGACTAAGAACCAGTTACTTTCAACAGCTCCACTTCCTACTGAGATCACCAGTCTAAGTCAGATCTGTGTTGGGGATGATTAAAATCGACTCTTTGCCAAGTTAGGGCCTCAAGGTTTTATTTGGCTTCCTCTCTAGGGAGAAGGAATGATCGGAATTGTTGCCTCTTACCTACAGGGGTTCCTCTGATATTCAGCATCCACTATTTCCAGGTGGATTGTCAAAACTATCAAGGGAGTTTATCAGTCCCTCACTGAGAGGGAACTTTGGTTTCTGAGAATTAAAGGCGATGAAATAAGTGCCTGGGCTTGTTTGAATCACTCATCCAAAGATGATGTTATGAGAGTCACTTACTGGCCAACTCACACTACCTTCTTAATTTACCTTCAGTCTTTTTTGCACTAAAGCAAAGGCATTGTTGTAATGTCACAAGAGGCTCAACGTTCTACCAGCTTACAATAGTGAACACTCTTACTGTAAATGTAAGTACAATAGTTTTATACCAGATTTGTTGTTGTCATCAGCCTCCCTCCTAAAATAACAGGTTATGTATTACTGGTGTTAAAATGTAGCTTGGAGCATAAAACTGAATACAGTTATGTAATCATTACCTGCTATTTCTGCAAGGATACATTCTTCCCACCACGTTCTGATGTCCTATATTCTAGGTCCAAGTCAAAGTGGTTGTAACCCATATGTGGGCTGTGATGCAGGACTTTGACTTGGACCTTGTTCTTTTCAGTTCTAGAACTTTCCTTAATAATAGGAGTAAGGAATCATATAAAAGTGTCTAGCTTGGACATGGGGCTAGACATCCTTGAAAGGTAAGCACTGCAGTAACAGGTAAGTATTACATAATCAAATTAGTTTACCCATCTTGCCCCCTTAAAAAACGAAACAGAAAGGGAACCTATATATCTGGTTCATTTGGCTAATGGAAGACTAGTAAATGTTTTGGAGAACAAGGAACTTGTTTTAGTTGCTGGTCCTCTTGGTCAGAGAGAAATATAGGAAATTGGGAGTGCTAAATTTATCATATATTCTCATGTTTACTCCATTGACTTTACATTGTCAGCATCATGCAATATTTCTCCATACTGCATTATTTCATACTGCACAGCATGTGTCTAAAAATAGTAGTGTTATAGGAACTACTTTTTATTGTAAAACACTTTAGATTTATTCAATTTTTCTGTGGATGAATTAAAGCTGTTTGGTCCATTTGAAAGTAGAGATGATAAAGTTGATGATGTGGAGGAGTTCACTGAGTCACAAAAACCTTTCAGCGAAACAAATGTTTGAACATGATATTCACAATGTGCACAACAATGTTAGACATGCAGTATTGAAAATATCATTCTGATCATATAAGGGCTGTTCTAGTAAAATATACTCGGGACCCAGGGAAGGCACTTTCAGTTTGAAGTAGTCGCCCATAGATTATAGAGTTTTGTATCATTTTATGCAAACTCTCTCAGTACTCAAACTACCCTGGCATACATTTTGAAAAAAAAAACTGCCTTCCTGGGTACCATGTATGTATAAATGGAAAAGACCTAAACACTTACGCAGGAGAAATGTTGATGACTGTTTGCACATTGAATGGACCAGACTATGGGCCATGCTTTCTAGGGTTTATAAAAATAGCATAGAAAAGCAATGAAGGATGAGGGCTATCCTGTCTCTCTTAGGGACCTCCCATATTACAAGTCAGTTCAAACACTAAATTTGAAAAAGAAAAGAAAAAGATGTAGTGTTTTGTCAGAAAAGCAAGAGCCTCAGAGCCAGTAAGCCAGGACGATGAAAAGCCTTAATTCTGCTGCCAAAATGGGCTCACATCCCATCTGCTCTGCAGTTTTCTCCATTCTACTTTTTTGACAAAATGTTGGAGAATTTAATACGAATCATACAGATTTTGTAAATAGCTTGGGTCCCTTCAACAAAGATCAAAAATGAAATTAATTTGATACATGTATTTCCTAAGAACAAAATTTAATTCTGTGAGTTCTTGAGAGTTTTAATTAAAAGAATTTTATATTTTTTCCACCTAATGATTACAAACTATTAGTAGAGAACAGAAACACATGTGCTTCCATTAAAGACAGTCCATCTAGTCAAATGTACATCATGCGGAATTGGCCCTGCCAATAACTCGAGTCCATCACAACTGTAAATGTTGAGTTTAGTTATATTGGCAGAAAAATAAAATCCCTCCACTCCTGACCAACTGGAAAAGTTGTTTCAAGTCACATCCATTCACAGTATGACTCTAGATTTCAGTTTTAATTAGACCAAAATGAGATTGCTTTTTTAAATGAATGACTGAGTGTGCAATATGCTACCAAGTTCAATGATTGCTATGTGTATATGAATACTTCTACTGTGGATTTGTTTAACGGCGCTTGTATATTTACTTTGGAATGTAGCAGAAATTCAATTACTTCTTATAGTGTTCTTTTTATTATTCAGTCTTATGTAGAAAAGCAAAATGAATTTGTAATTAAAAGTTTACAATTTCTTTTACAGGAAACTAGTTTTTCCTGAGCTGTACTTCACTCCTAACATCATGCAGTATAGCTCAGAAAAAAGCCTTTTATTATAATTTGGATCCAACTGCAAACTACACTGTCAGAGACCTGCCATTACGGGCAGATCTGGGTGTGTGCACTATGTTAGGAATAATCAGTAGAACAAACAACATTGACCCTGATCTGCTGATGCATGATGTAATGACAGATTGATGTAGTTCAACCCATCTTATATACGTGTATATACTGTAATCTGTTTTGAAAATAAGCAACCTAATCTGTTTAACACATATCTTGTGTACATACAATGCAAGGTGCAAAGAGGAAAAGCTTGTGTCTTCAGTGAAATAACACATTCAGAATTGTCCCTTGAATATCATTGTATGATCATGAAAAGAAGTAGCAAGTTATCTGCGAATGCAGTATTGAAAAGTGTCAATTTAAATTTTTTATACATTGTTCTAATATACATTTGTTAGTTTGGTTACACAAATCATTTTCCAATCATCGCATGAAATGTTTACTAAAAAAATAAACTGACCTTGCAAGAAGCTGTTCTCAAATATCAGCCAAACTACAATCACAGAATAACACATTTAAAGATGCAAATTTGAAATTTATGGTTTGATTCACATTGATCTGTATTTCAGATTTTGTCATAATGCATTTGAAAAAGACTACAAAGCCACAATTGGTGTTGACTTTGAGGTGGAGAAGTTTAGTGTACTGACATGCCCATTCACACTGCAGATGTAAGTACTGAGAAAGGACACAAATTTAGCCCAGAATATATTTGTATAGGTTCTTTACATATTTTATATATATTCCATTCTGAAGATGATGCTAAATGAGTCTGATAAGCCAGTTTGAGGAAACAAAACCCAAAAACATTTTGTATAAAGAAGCTGGAAATCAAGATTTGTTTAATCTCCGTTTTAAGTCACATTTAAGGACCACATTTATTTTGATTTTCTTTAAAGAGCCATATTTAAGATACATTGGAACATGAGCAGAGAGGTTAAAGTTTCCTTAAACCTGATGTTCAGGCCTCAAAATTTGGACCTGGGACACATCATCCGCTCCCCACATAAAATGTTATGAAGGCTATATAATTATGTTATTCTGAATGCTAATTTGAAAAGTAAATTATGATTTATTCTGGCTTTGTTATTCAGAGTGCACAATTAATACTTAGTTTGCAATTAATATGAAAAATATTTTAGTAACAAAGTTCAGTTTGTATCTGGACCCATATGCCTTAAGATTTTACTCGGCTAAAATGTGAATTAAAATGTCTGGGACTTGGTGGTAAAGTAGAAAATCCTCAACTTGATTCAGACATGTTAGAAAATATAAGAGTGGTTTAAAAATGTCCAGATAATTAAGTCTGAAATTGGGCTTCTGTAATGTCAACATAAAAAGTATTTATTTGTAAATTACCCTAAGTACAAGAACAGGTGAACATGGAATTACTGAATGTCAATACAGTTACTTTTAAGATTGAAGATGAGACTTAGATAATCATGGGAGACAAAGGTGTTCAACTCCTCTGAGAGAAAGTTCAGTGGAGTTTCAAAGATAATTGTACCTTCTCAACTTCGCTCTGAGTAGATTTAAGAATATATTTGCAATGATTTATATCATTTAGAATTCACATTATGGAAGTACAAGAGAAAGGTTGCTTAAGCTGGGGCAATAATAAGGTGAAGGTGAAGTATTATCTTTCAGGTACTGAAGGTGGTGAGTATCGTAAGGTGAAGGTGCAATGTGAGTTCGCCTTCTGACGAAGGTGATGACAGGTGGTTTAGTAGCAACTTAATGTTACTGAAGTAATAGACTTACATCTCAATTTCCTGAGGAGACAATTTGTATGTTTCCTAGAATTATCTGAATCGTTATGATCTCTCACCTTCACTTAGATAGGTTACTTGCAGTGATAATTTCCTGAAGGTGAAATCATTTCAACCAGTATAGTAGCAGAAGTCACCTCATGAATAATAAATAAATTCTGGAATTCCTGTAATGTCAAGCAAGGATACCAAATTTCATTAGGAGCTAACCATGGCAACTTGACTATGCTTATCTAACATAGCTTGAGGCATTGTAGATGAAATAGGTCATTGGATTCTTTACTTCTGTCTGCTTTGAACACTGGACAAGGTCATAGTGAAGCTCTCCAGTACACATACATGGTGCCATTATAGAAAAAGGTCAGCAATCAGATTGCACAGCGCTCGATGACCAAAAGAGTGCAAAAAATGGTGGATTACTGTGTATTGGCAGCATGTGCACAGCAAAACATTGGAATTATGAAATAAATTAACAATGTCCTGGCTAAACTGTTCATGATACAAGGTAATTTCATTATACTGTTATGACTAACACATAAAATATGCACAATATAATAATATGAGATTACAGTACATACAGAATCTGTTTATCACATGCTGTAAAAACATTGTGAATCAGCATGTCCCAATACACAACACTGGCATCAAAATTAACTTGCTAAAATGCAAAAAGGTGTGTCCTATATGAGAACATAATGCATACTACGATACATAAAGCACACACCCCTCTCATCTAGGAAATGATGCATAATAATTGCATTGTAAATTCAATAGGTAACTGAGGTAACATTCATTACACTACCAATAATGTTTTGATAGAATATAGCATTGGTTCTGATAAATTAAATGGTCAGATTACTGAGGTTTTGATGGACATGGCATTGGTTCTAATAAACCATATGGTCAGTTTATTGAGGTTTAGATGGACATGGCATTGGTTCTAATAAACCATATGGTCAGATTACTGAGGTTTAGATGGACATGGCATTGGTTCTAATAAACCATATGGTCAGATTACTGAGGTTTAGATGGACCTATCATTAGTGAAGATAATCTAGATTGTCAGATTATTGAGTTTTAGATACCCGAATTGCTTTTGTATTGACAAGTATCTCGTCCCAAATTAGCAGAATAATAACTTGAAATTTTAGTCATATTGTGTGATTTAACAAGTAGTATAAAATGACTGTAGTTCATTATTCCACCATTATTCTGTGTGTTAAATAGAAAGTTGAAGCAAATACCAGAATTTTGGCACTTGCAAATTAATTTTTTGTATATATTTATAATACATTGGTTATTTGTCGTATCACAACATTTTAGAGTTCAGATAAATGGATCTATCACATGTCATTTGATGTTCAGAATCTTTTTAAATTATATAACAAATTTATAATGACAAGATTTGCATTGCAAGGGACCATCGTGTTGATCTCAGCATGTCAGTGGGTGATATTGTGATACCATCCATCTGTTATTTGTCTGTCTGTCCTTCAGTCTGTAACTATCTCCACAGAATCCTGGTTAAAATTCACTTAGTACATAAGTTGGCCACGTGATACCTGTTCACAAGAGGGTATAGTTTTGGAATCCCTCCTATGGCATACTGGAGTAGTCAATGGTCCAGTGTACAAAATTACATTTCCATTTGCATTTTGTATCATTTCTTGACCAAACATAAAATATGCAGTCATAACATGAGGACACATAATATATGTAATTGATATTTGGATTGCAACTTCTGGGTCATGGTTGTATGGAGAGATGTGAGGAATATGTAATGAAAATTGTGTATTTGGGAGAGTGGAAGTAGTTCTATTTTGTAGTTTTAAAATCTCATATTTTGCTGAAGTCATACACAATATTCCTTTTGTCTGTTATCAGTTGGGATACAGCGGGCCAGGAGAGATTTAAATGTATAGCAGCCTCCTACTATCGTGGGGCCAATGGTGAGTTGTGAGGGACAAAGTTAACTTAGGAGCCACAAGGCCTTGGCTTATGTCTGTTGCATGCTGTTTATCTGCATGCTTAGTGATCTTGCATTTAAAATTGCATACATGCTATCTTGTATGCATATTGCAATCCTTGCATCTTGCAAATTTTTGCCTGAGGTTTCTTTTTAAAATTATTTTTTTGTCAGTGTTTGTTTTCTCTGATAGTAAATTTGCTTATTTGGCTTCTGTTACTAGAATTAGAAAACCTTTAAAGAACTTTTGAAGACACCCTTAACAAAATTTGACCAAATATAACAGCATCCTTGCATAATGGCATTTCAGGGTTGTACAAATAATGTCCAGCTGACATCAGATTTGGCCACAATTGTTGAAATAGATGGAACTTTAAATGACTTCTAAAAAATTGCTGACAAACCAAATGTGAAAGCATTCTGACATGAATGCCTTTTAGCTTTGTATGCTTTGTTCCCTTCTGACATCAGATATGGCTACCATTACTGAAGGGAGGACAACCTTTGAACGACTTCATGTCAAAAGCTATTGACAAACCAGATGTGACAGAATGCCTTCTGGCGTGAATGCCTTTTAGCTCTGTGCACACTGTGCCCATCCAGTGTCAGATATAGCCACAATTAGTAAAAAAAATATATAACTATCCTTAAATGACTTAGAAACTTCTGGCAAACCAGATGTGACAGAATGCTTTCTGGCGTGAATGCCTTTTAGCTCTGTGCACACTATGCCCATCCAGTGTCAGATATAGTCACAATTAGTAAAAAATATATAACTATCTTTAAATGACTTAGAAACTTCAGGCAAACTAAATGTGACAGAATGTGTTAAGTCCATGATACCTGTAAGCTTTGTGCACATTATGATCATCTGATTTCAATTATGGTTACCATTGCTATAAAAAAGTAACCTTTAAATGACTTTTTGTCAAAAGTGTTGACAAACCAAATGTGCTGGAATGTCTTCTGGCATGAATACCTACTTAAAAACTGCTGACAGATCAAAGGTGACAGAAAGCATTTTGTCAAGAATGCCATCTCAAGCCCCTTTTAGATGAAATACCCTTGCATTTAGGTAGATGTCAGCCAGTTGTGCCATCTCAAGTCCCATTTAGACCAAATGTCCTTGTATTAAGGTCATTGTCAGCCACATGTGCCATCTTCATCCCCTTTCAGGTAGATGTCAGCCAGGTGTGCCATATCAAGTCCCTTAGGGCCACTTACTAGTTTAAAGCTTGACATGTGTAGATCAGCTTCTGTATTTTACAAACCTAAGTCTGCTTTGTCCTGTGGTTCAAGTCAGAGTCGACACTTTTGATTATATCAATTCACATATGCATGATACTAATGACCAATAGTGCATGGTATATTAAAAATAACTTGCATTTGATGTTTGATTTAGTTTACACCAGATGTGCTAATTGTGCTTTGAGATGACTCAGATTATACTGATCCATGTGATGGTGTGGTTTTTCTAACAATTGTTTTATATTATTTAATTCTTTTTGAAAAACTCTTATGTATGTAGTTATAACAATTTTGCTTATGCCGTCTTCATAAAGCCTCATTTTGCTAGTCCTGACCTGGAAGTTTTAGTAACAGCTAGGTAGGTGTGTTTTTTTCTGGTATACCATCTGTAGACGAAGTTTGGTTGTATACTGGAGTTGGATTGTCCCTCTGTCCATCACACTTTTGTTTACTTGGTATGTCCTGAACCCTTTACGATAACGTCATGAAACTTGTGTGCTTCAGGATCTTGAATAGACACTGTGCCCAGTTAAAAACAGAAATGGAGTCTCTCTGATTTTAAGTTATCCCCATCTGTCCATTTAAAATGTCCAGAACAAACTGAGCTATTGTCATGAAACTTGGTATGCATTTGTATCATGATATGAGTTTGTCTTACACAATATTTAACTTTGTCACATTAGTAAGTTTAGAGTTATCTCCCCATTGTGGATAAATTGCATTTACATTTCAAGTCTTGTAACTGGGGGGTGAGCAGGGAAGGGGTGTTGATAAGCACTCACCTGATGACAAATTTAGTTCTTTTTTTTCTGATGCAAGCATTATGACAATTTTACATTTTGCATTGGCAGTTAGACAATGAAAAGTTTCTTGAAATCATTAGAATTAAAAGTCAGTCACAACTTTTTTTTGTAATGGGTTGGTTAGAAAACAGCAAACAAAGGATTTGTTAAGACATGCTTCATCAACCTTCTACCATTTTGATTATTTATTCTGCTCAAGACTGAAATAAACTTAAGTATGCATACCTTGCATTCCAAATTGACTTCAGTCTACACATCTTGCATAACAAATGAACTTCAGTTGACATACCTTGGATACCACATGGACTTCAGTCTACACAGCTTGCATACCAGATAACTAAAATTGTTGATTCTGGAGGGTGATCAAGTGCCATAGGGAGCACACAGTATGGCACAAAACATACACCTTAATAGATTAAAGAAGACAGGTTAGTCAAGACTGGGAACTCTAGTTTCAACATACTAATGGCTTCCGGGGCCCCGAGTGGTCTAAAGTGCTCTTTGTTATGGAACACTGTCATCTCACCTCTGTCTGCGTTGGTTTGAGTCTCGGATTTGGCTAATGTGGGTATGTGAGAAAGCTTTCCAGTAGCTTCTCGAGGGTCGGTGGTTCTTTCCTGGGATTTTCCGGGTTCTTTCTCTACCATTAATACTAGCCGCCATGTATAGCCTATCATGTGCTGAAAAATGGCTTTAAACCCTACAACAACAACAACTAATGGCTTCCTCTGCCATTGGTTCTCCCTCCTGTTTTAGCAATTTGAGTAGTCTGATGTGCAGGGTGTGGTCTGAATTAGTGAATCAGAATAGTCGTCATTTAATTGGACAAAATCTTGTCATAACAACTGGAGATTTGGAATACTGTGATTTCATTTTATTTTGGATGGTATTTCAGATTGTGAGAAAAACGCCATTTCCATAAATAGGAACATTCTGAGGTGTTTGAATTTGTGGTTTATATACAGCAACAATGGAATCCACAAACATTTATACCTGATGAAATTTAATAATTCATATTACAACTGGGACCAAGTTCTTTTCAGTTTTAAACTTTCCAGAGGGTATTATAGGAACAGTTCCCTTTCACAATCCAGAACTTCATTGAAACAGTTCTTCCTTCCATCCTTTCTTTATCTAGCTGGGATACTGCTGGACAGGAACGTTATAAAAGCGTAGCAAGAACTTATTTCAGAGGGGCAAATGGTAATCAGTTCTCTTGTATTCTTAACGGAATTGGGTGTAGCATGACATATGCTTTCTGAGCTTTATTGTTACATGTTAAATAACTTTTGCATGCTTTGCTTTATTGTTGCATGTTGTTACATAACATTTGCATGATTTGCTTTATTGTGATGTGTTGTTACATAACTTCTGCATGGTTTGCTTCATTGGTTTGCTTATTGTTACATATTTTTTGCATTCTTTGCATTATGTCTAGGTGATGGGAATTTGTCCACCTGGTATTTAGTGATTATACTGATAGCATCTAGATGTCTCAGATTTTAGGCATCAAATAGTTTTGTATATAAAAAAATTATTTCAGAAATATTTCTTACAATATAGCTTAAAAATTATGTATTCAAATAAATTTATCTAAAAAATACATCAAATTACAAAATGTGTGTAGTTGAAAGATGTGTACAGGAAGTAAAGTTGCAGAGATTGAGCCAGAATTTCCTGAAGAATGTGAAAAATATAACTTTTTGAAAGATTTTAAAAAATTTATGCTTTACATTATTTTCATTCATTTTCTGTCTTCACTAGCATTGTCGTATTAGAGACAGATCCATTTTCTTTTTTTCCCCCATACATCACTCAAGATTAATGTCAGCTTGAGTGAGAACTAGAGTAACATGTCTGCCTGAGTGAGAACAATGGTAACAAGTCAGCATGAGTGAGAACTAGAGTAACATGTCAGCTTGAGTGAGAACTAGAGTGACATGTCTGCCTGAGTGAGAACAATGGTAACAAGTCAGCATGAGTGAGAACTAGAGTAACATGTCAGCCTGAGTTAGAACTAGAGTAACATGTCTGCCTGAGTGAGAACAATGGTAACAAGTCAGCATGAGTGAGAACTAGAGTAACATGTCAGCTTGAGTTAGAACTAGAGTAACATGTCAGCTTGAGTGAGAACAATGGTAACAAGTCAGCATGAGTGAGAACTAGAGTAACATGTCAGCTTGAGTTAGAACTAGAGTAACATGTCAGCTTGAGTTAGATCAAGATTAACATGTCAGCTTGGGTGAGAACAAGAGTAACATGTTAGCTTGAGTGAGAACAAGAGTAACATGTCAGATTGAGTAAAAACAAGAATAACATGTCAGCTTGGGTTTTAACAAGAGTAACATGACTGAGTAAGAACAAGAATAACATGACAGATTGAGTGAGAACAAGTGTAACATGTCAGCTTGAGTTAGATCAAGATTAACATCTCAGCTTGGGTGAGAACAAGAGTAACATGTTAGCTTGAGTGAGAACAAGAGTAACATGTTAGCTTGAGTGAGAACAAGAGTAACATGTTAGCTTGAGTGAGAACAAGAGTAACATATCAGATTGAGTAAAAACAAGAATAACATGTCAGCTTGGGTGAGAACAAGATTAACATGTCAGATTGAGTAAGAACAAGAATAACATGACAGATTCAGTGAGAACAAGTGTAACGTGTCAGACTTGAGTGGAAACAAGAGTAAATTTTCAACTTGTAAAATAATCCTAATAGTTCTATCACAGTCCAGAATTATAGACAATTCTGAATGAGTTCCAAATCTTGAATGTGCGAATATACCAGTAGTTGATATATCACAATGATATTATCCAGAATGTCATTAAGTGAATTCACAATAATCCCAAAGTAGTTTTTTTAGACCAAACAATCAATGATCAATTTGTAATTCCAGTGAATAATGTAAATAAATGATTTCTCTCAAATTATATCTGAATACAAATAAAGGTGATCTCTAAAGCTGATATTAAAAAAGGAATAAATAATTTCCCAACCAGTCCCTTATATAGACTGCCACCTGACCTGGATATGGATCATTTTCCCATTCATTTCACTTCCAGAAAGTATCAGACTGTTAAACAAGGTCAGACCTGAACTAAAATGAAAATAAACATCATAAAATAATCATGTATAAAATAGAATTTCCCAGGTAAAAGCCAAGGTTCTGAACTCAATCCAAGTAAACATGTTGTTTACAAATGATCATTGTCTTAAAGTATAATTTACAGTCATGGACAAAAGTTAGCCATGTAGTATGTTGTTTACAAATGACCCTTACAATCTACAATCATGGACAAAAGTTAAACAAACAATATAGATATACATAACAGAGTACAAGATTAATATGTCAGCATGAGTGAGAAATTATCAAGCTATTTTAGACTTCACTCAGTTGCATAAATGATCTCAATGTTAGCAACATTTCAGTTTCACACATTTTTTAAGACTATATTCTATTTTAGTTCATGAACCAATTACAAAGATATTTCATAATTAACTAAGTTGGTTCATGGCGAAACATTTCTTACTACATATAAGCTAAATTTGAAAAATAGAAATTTGAAACTGAAGTGTTTGAAAAGAGAGATCATCTGTATAAAACTTTTAGAGATAATGTCTTTGTTTTACCAACTTGGCTTACTTTGACAAATGCCAAGTGAGCTTATTTCAGAGCTGCACAGTTTAAGATTCATCGATATAGATTTTTTGGAATTAATACCATTACAATCAGAATGTCCATTGGTCATCATGATATATAGTGTTTGCCAACATTTACAGATGGCAAAAGATGTATCACTTTTTATCTGACTTGTACAACCTTAAAACATCATTGAATTTGAATGTTGCCTTGAAAACTTCTTTAATTTTTAATTACAGTTTTTATCCTTGAGATGCCTTTAAATACGTTCCCTTAAATTCCTTCAGGTTGTCATTGGAAATAAAAATATTTTAACTGAATATATATAAACATTTTAAATTCAGAAAGTTTGTGATTGACCTATGTTTGAAAAATAATAAATAAATAAGATGGGTTAAAATTAGGCAGATCATATGATACCTAACATGGATAGGTCACAGATGGAGTACCATTTATGCAAAGTAACATTTGGAGAAACATTAATTTTCATGAGGAAAAGATGCTTCTTGAAAGATTTTCAAATATTGAATATGCCTTGAAAAGTCACTGGAAGAAACCTCTCAGGGATTACAAGCCATGTGTAGCATCAGTGATCATAAACAGTGAGAAGATTTTATGTGAAATTGAGTAAAAACCATTTTAATTACATCATTTGCTATATATAGTCATCATTGCTTTAGGCTTCGAGCTTGTTCCCTGATATTCTTGGCTTCTGTCTAGGGCATGTTAAGGAATGTGGTAAAGAAAACTTAAATTGTTAATAAATTAAGTCCCATTTCTCAGACTGTTGCATGTGGAGTGACAAAATTTCATGATTCATTTATCATAAAGAATTCTCCTCATCATGCTGTGTCAAGAAATATTAATGTCCACTTCATCTGTCCGTGCATCCATCTGTCTGTTAGCAGATTCACGAAACCACATGGTAGAACTTTGTATTGCACTTTAAGTAACCATCTGCAAGAGGGGGTCATCCATGGCTCTCACTCAGTGAGGACACTGAGATATGGTCAAAGGTCAGATATATAAAAATCTCTGTCTGGGTTCAAGTCTCAGGCTCGGCCACTGTGGGTACATGAGAATGCTTGCCAGTAGCTTCTCATGCGTCAGTGGTACTTTCTGGGGTTTTCCTGGGTTCATCCTCCACCACTGATACTGGCCTCCATGTATAGCCTATCTTGTGCTGAAAAATGGCGTTAAACCCTACAAGAACAACAACATTGATTGGATTTCTCCATGTGGTCTAGTTAAACCCAACATCAACAACAAAAACAACTGTCACAGGGGCATATTCAAATATTTTCTGACCAAACTTTGTATATATAGTCGTAGAAAGATTTTACTTTATGACCATTAGGACAGTGCCTGGGTGTGTGGCTTAGCAACCATATAAATAGGGTTGGGTGTGGAGGGTTGTGGTTTTAAAATTTGCAATAAGATGCATGGGGATAAGTGACTGGCAGGTCATTGTAATTGTACTCTTGTTTTGTTTACATTTTGCTCGGGGCCCTGAGTGACCGAGTGGTCTAGAGTGCTGTCTGTTACGGATCACTGCCATCTCACCTCTGTCTGCGTGGGTTCGAGTCTCGGATTCAGCCAATGTGGGTATGTGAGAAAGCTTGCCAGTAGCTTCTCGTGGGTCGGTGGTTCTTTCCGGGGTTTTCCCGGGTTCTTCCTCCACCATTAATACTGGCCGCCATGTATAGCCTATCGTGTGCTGAAAAATGGCGTTAAACCCAACAACAACAACAACTACATTTTGCTCCCTAAAGTAACAATTACATTCATTTTCAAGAATAAAAATGATGCTGCTCTGGTTAATTGATTTCATTGACCATTGCTCACTTCGAGTCAAATGGCCAATTGACGAGTTCTGATTTGTGTTATTGATATTGGCTAAAATTCAGTTTAATACCATTTCCACTCTTTTGGGCATCAGTCATGTTTAGAAATAGCCTTGGTTTTGACAAAACACTATGTGGAAAAATTAATTATTAATAAATTGTCAGTCAATTAATTAGTTTACATTAGAGGTGAAAATTGAGTCTGGATAGTAATATTCAGTGATTTAGGGATCATACATTGTTAGGGCAGCTGGGAAATCTTAATCTTTATTGATTATTTAGACTAAAGATTACTCGGATATCATTCTTATCTCTGTTTGGTATAGTTGTATTACATTGATTGGATTTCTTCGTATGGTCTAGTTGTGTTACATTGATTGGATTTCTCTGTATTGTCTAGTTGTATTACATTGATTGGATTTCTCTGTATGGTCTAGTTGTATTACATTGATTGGATTTTTTCGTATGGTCTAGTTGTATTACACTGATTGGATTTCTCTGTATGGTCTAGTTGTATTACATTGATTGGATTTTTTTGTATGGTCTGGTTGTATTACATTGATTGGATTTCTCTGTATTGTCGAGTTGTATTACATTGATTGGATTTCTCTGTATGGTCTAGTTGTATTACATTGATTGGATTTTTTTGTATGGTCTAGTTGTATTACATTGATTGGATTTCTCTGTATTGTCTAGTTGTATTACATTGATTGGATTTCTCTGTATGGTCTAGTTGTATTACATTGATTGGATTTCTTTGTATGGTCTAGTTGTATTACATTGATTGGATTTTTTTGTATGGTCTGGTTGTATTACATTGATTGGGTTTCTCTGTATTGTCTAGTTGTATTACATTGATTGGATTTCTCTGTATGGTCTAGTTGTATTACATTGATTGGATTTTTTCGTATGGTCTAGTTGTATTACATTGATTGGATTTCTCTGTATGGTCTAGTTGTATTACATTGATTGGATTTTTTTGTATGGTCTGGTTGTATTACATTGATTGGATTTCTCTGTATTGTCTAGTTGTATTACATTGATTGGATTTCTCTGTATTGTCTAGTTGTATTACATTGATTGGATTTCTCTGTATGGTCTAGTTGTATTACATTGATTGAATTTCAGTTTTGCATGGTAGGAGTAGATGTGTAAATCTGATGGCAAGACAAAAGTTAGAAAAAAATAAAAATAAGTTAGCATAAATCAGTGCTATTATTCTTCTTGTTTGACTAGCTAAATCAGGGAAACATTTACACTTTTACATCCAAGTAAAAGAATTCTTATGAACATCACAAAACTGCTTTATTTTTTAAAAGGTTTAAAAATGTTCATATATTTCTGAAATGCTCAAGTCATGGGTATGAGTTTCTGTGGTTGGACACTAAAATATTTGATGAATTGCAAGATGTTACATGCACACTGTGGATGAAGAGTGCACTTTGATATTGTGTTTCTTAAGCAGAGGTGTTATAAATGAATAGTTTCTATTGTCAAAATACAAATAGTGATGTTTTTATAATGGTAAAATAAAACTAAAATGTTATTATGATTAAAGTATGAACTGAACATTGATTAAATTTATTAAAGCTTAGTTTGCTATTTATGATTATTATCCATCAAGAATGCAGTATTATTCTGAGCTGTTAAAAAGTATCAAATAATGTTAAAAGATTTAAAGAAATCTATGGTATATTTTTTTCAACAGCTTTGTATATCATTCATTGTTAGAAGATGTTAAAAAAAGAAAGAACTATGATGTATTTTTTTTCTAGTCTTATGTACAAGTTGACATTGAAATTTTACTCAGACGGTCTTTTGCATTAACTTGACGTTCCTATTTCTCCAGTTGTGATCGTTGTGTTTGACCTTTCTGATGAGAGCACCATAACCAACTTGGTTCGCTGGATGGATGACGCATGTGAGAATGCAGACAAACCCATTAAGTTTATAGTCGGGTCCAAGAAAGATTTAGTTGTAAGTAGATTGAAACATTTCTTAATGATACCAATGTACATTTTTCTTAGAAGACCACATTCCACCTAGTATATCCCATTATATTTATTGGTATTTTAGGAACTATTTAACACTGTCAAACACATCACATAAGCAATGGATTTTCCAGTTTGTAATCTAGGAGAAAAGTGTTATTGACAAAGATTGTTCAGGATCGATTAACTCAAATGTTCCGTGTTTATGTGTCATGAGGTTGTTCAGTACTTTCGAGCTGTGTAACGTCAACATCATTTACGATATACCAAAGTATCTCAGAAAAATAGATTTAGTTCTACAATGGTACCAAATAATATAGACTTTTTACTAGCATTTTAAAATACAATGATAGAAACCTAATTTTTGAGACACAATTTTTTATATTCTTAACATTACCAGTTTTGGAACTGGAGTTTGTGCCCAGATTTTAGACCTTTTTTTGGCCTGTGATCTAAAATAGATGAGTCCAAATTGTACATGGATAGGTGAACTGTTGCAAATAGTAGGATAAGTTTGAAAAGTTTAGCAAAAAGTGGCCAGGCCCAATACACAAAAAAAAATTAAATGAAGTCAAATATTTGCCCTTCTGCACATGTGTGAGAAAAATAGCAAATCAGAATATCTTTTATACACCTGAGCATCCAGCTAAAGGAAAATCTCTCAGGAGCTGATGTGTTTGGATGCATTGAGAAGTAACCCCAACCCCGACTCCCATTTTAAGCAAAAATGTCTTGCTGGTCCTAAATAGGAAATGGTGCCAGTGTGACATTGAATATGGCCACCAGAGCATAGAGCTTGATGTTTTGTACTTCTGAGAGAGTGATGAGTGTAAGGTGAAGTTGTTTGCATTTGCAACATGCAAACTGGAGAGAATGTTGGCATACCTATAGGTTACTTTCATTATTGTGGCTAAAATTACTTCGGATATTGTGAAAATTGTACATGATCTGAGGACACAGCTAACCAATATGGCCACTCCCATGTGCTTGAAAAATGAGGCTGAAGTAGCCTAAAGTACACTATCTTTATCAGTTATTTAAACACAATTTTGCCAGACTAGACTATGCCAGCTTTTCAAAGTGCAGTGAACATATGACAAAAGGTATAAAAAAGTTGTAAAAATGTTATTGGCTTGTTTTTTTTGTTTACAATTTGACTTTGATGTCCAGGAAATGAAAATGACCAAGCAGAGCTAACAGGTACTTTTTATGGGTGCACATCTGAAGTAAGGCCAAGCTGTATTCTCTGTAACTCAAATTACATCATGTCGAATAGATACACCAATATAAAGGGAATTAAAAGTTCTTTCAACAATACCTAAAACATAAAAGGTCTTTTTGAAATAGGCACGATAAACAGTGAGGAAAACCTAGGAATTTTTTTTCTTTAACACTCTAACTCTGTTCAAAATATGAAACTGCTACTCATCCTGAATGAGAAGTCTTATCAGCTTGGACTTTTCACCTGAAGACTTCTCTTGATGATTTAGTTAGTCTCAGTTAAATTTGTGTCTTTCTGATATCCAATATTACCACCATCTTGAAAATCTTGTTATTGTTACGGCTTCTAGATGGAAAGTCCTACCAACATGGGATTGTCACCAGAATACTAATTATAGTATGTAGTAGTTCATGAGTGAAAATGGTGCCTATCACACCTCATGTATGGCTACCGCAATAAACATGTTTAAAATTTCATCACTAATTCTCCTGAATGGATGCTCATAACATTGGGAATTTCATCAACAGTCTTTCAATGGTGTCCAGTTTGCCCTGGATGAATATGGTGTCTGTCTTGCATCCAATATGGCTGCAACAATCACAGATTTTAAATACATATCACTCAAGAATATCAGAGATTGTTTCAGCAATGGGCATTTCAAAAGAAGAAATAGTCCTAAATACCCGGAAATTTTCATTGGGGAGATAGTTCCTTTGAAGGACTCTTCATTTTCCTTCCTGGTTTATACTAAATAAATACATTTGCTTTCTCAACTTGTCATCAACATATAAGAATTTAAAGAGTTCTAAGCATAATTTAAAGTGGCTTATTGGGAAGTTCCCTTTTCTAGTTGGCAATCTTAATGAGGGAACTACAGTACAGTTGTCAAAATAGCAATATTTTTGAAAATACGCAGTTTTGTAATAAAGAAATAGAGACATACAAATAAAATTTTAACAAAGACATACTATGAAAAATAAGATGTCATAATTTTTTTTTTACCCATTTGACACTACACCCATTGATTCATTTATATATTTATTTATTCATTCATTCACTTTCCTATATTCAGTCCCCAGCAGCCTATTCACAAGTCGAGAGTAGGGTCAAGATGATTGCCAGCAATTTGGGGGCAGAATACTGGGCTGTGTCTTCGAAAACAGGTACTTTTAAAAAGAAAGAAACCAGACTTGATGGTCTCTAATATTTTAATGTGCCACAAAACAGCATATTTACAAGTAAAAGCGAAGTATAGCAAATTGAAAGCAAGATATAAATTTTCAAATTATGTAAGATGCAGACTGTAGAACACTTATACTGAGCATATAATTTGCTACAGAAAATTTCTATCTCATCCTGATGAACTGATCAACATTATTTGACGATGTACCACCAGAGAAAACCCTGAACATATTCAAAGAATGATTTTTAAAAAACAAATTATGTCCCTTTATGTTCAGGGCAAATCGTTCAACCATTTTCTTTTCTTTTATTTTCTGTATTTTGGTGTGTACAGCATGCACTGATTTACAATGTACTCCCTGATTTGTGACCCAGATTGAAGGGAAAAACTTAGTTTTGCCATATAATGCACATTTTGAAATCTTTATAATTTCACTCAGTTTTTATAGTACAACAACAGTCAGCCATTTTGGATAATGCACTGGTCATCAATTTTTGCTCAGTGTTTTAATTGTTTGCAAAAAAACAGTGCTTGGTTGTTTCTCCATTCTTTATTGGCATTATGTGGGATCCAATCATGACCATTAATTTTTTAAAAGATATTGTAAAAGAAAAGAAAAACAAAAAAAAGTGGCATTATTGAAAGAATATCTTATTGATTTTTATGTTTGGCCCTTAAAATGGCCATTTTATGGTTTGTCATGTTTACTGAATTTGGTCTATTGGCTCAGATCCCAAAAATTCCACTTAGTCCTCATCATACTAAAAACGTTACCATATGCCATTGTCTGTCATCAGTCTAGACATTGCTGCATAATAGCTCTTGTCTTCATCTTCATTCTTGTTCTCTGGGTGGTCGTCATGCTTTGTATCTTCCTCCCAGAAGACATAATTCTCCATGACACCTATTTTATTTGAGTTGCAGAACTTTTTCAGTACATGGATGATGATCAATGTGCGATTCACCTATCTTCTCTGCACCAGTTGGGCCACAGAGCACCCTTTTGAAGCATCGTCTGCTTGAAAACAACAAAAGGTTGAAGCTTTCTACCATCTGTGGTACAAGCAAGCATCACTGTTAAGGAATTATTCTTTTTGCTAGTTGTGGTAATATGCTGATGTTGCTGGCCCCATTTATTTGGACAGTGGTGTTGGGTGGTGATTTTGTTGGCCCCTTTCATATGGACATTGGTGTTGGATGCTGATGTTGCTAGCCTTTTCATGGTGTTGGATGGTGATGTTGCTAGCCTTTTCATATGGACAGTGGTGTTGGATGGAAGATTAAATGTCAAAGGCATCTGGTTGGCATTTGCTGTTCTATTATTTGTATTATTTGCTGTATTTAATGATTAATCACTAGCAGTTTGTCCAAATAATCCTCTGGCAGCTTCTGTGCTTTATGTAGTCTGTTTTCTTCTGCTTTGCAGTCAATATTGCTTGAAAGCAAATCTCTCTGGTGGAGAATGAGATTCTGTCTTTTGTGTGTGTGTGATTTGGATATTTAACGTAGCTTTAAAAAAAATTCAGTCTTATCACTATGATGTCCACAGTGTGGCAGTGTATAGTGATGTCTAGCATTGGGGCATCATCCCACAGACATGTAGCATGATGTCCCACCCAGTCACATTATACTGACACCAGGCTGACCAGGCCTGACACTAACCTCTTAATGCTGAGTGTCTAGTGAGGCAGCTGTTAGAATCATTTTTATAAGTCTTTGGTATGACTCGGCTGGGGTTCGAACTCACAACCTCATGCATCTGAGGCTTTTGTCATGTGCATTTTCTTCAGTATTTCTTTTTGTCCTCACTGTAGCAAATGACTCACATATACCAGACTCCCTCCAAGTGACTCTGTTACCGTGTGCTTCTTTGTAGACAGTGATAGCTTGTTTTGATCAGTGTACGAGTTTCTTACATGGCCCATGTTGATACTTTGACTTCTATATATTTGCTATGTTCAAGATCAAACTCTTTTAAGATATATTTCAGTGTCCAAGAGAGTATTTACCAGTACAACGCATTATAATTGTGTTTGGTACATCAAAGCTTTAGCTGGCATTGTTTACTTTTAAAAACACCACAATGAGTCACTCAAACATTATTCACTGTATTGTAATAAATAAGTATCAGTTGCTGTGATTTATGATGAGTAAAACAAAGAGCCAGATTTATTTCCTAAAGAAAAGTACATAATTTGAAAATTTACCTAAACAAAGCAATTTTATTATGCTAAGCTTATCAAAACTATAGCTGTCACTGATTTTCTTGAAAAGACCATGCCAATTTAATGAAGCATTGACCATTGTATAGTAACAAAGAAATATAAAATATTGTGATTATGATGAGAAGTAAAACTGAGAACTAAGTATGTCAATATCATGCATTAACTTGCCGCATGATATATATCAGTTTTTGTAGCTGTTGTCATGAAAAAGATATATCCTAAATGCGTGTCTGATGAGAACATCAACTCTGTATTGTAGCAAAAGAATTATCAAATACAATGGTTTAAGATGAGAAATAAAATAAAGAGCCAAGTTTATTTTCCAAAGGAATATAAATAAATTGCATATTGTACTAAACAAAGCAGTTTAATATATTTAGAACAAGAAAAGTTTGAGCTTTCACTGATTACCTTAGAATGATCACACTGAGTCACTGAAGCATTGACCACTTTGTAGTCAGAAAGATATATACTGGTGAAATTGGATGAAAAATAAAACAAAGAAACATGTTTATTTTCCAATGAATAAAAACTATTTGCAGATTTCATACATTAGTATAACATATTATATTTTGTTTCACAATGTGTAAATAGTACTGTAACAAACCAGTCACAAAAGATGTCCCCTAAATGTGCCACTGACAAGAGCATTGACAATGTTTGAATTCTTATATTTTAATTCATCCAAGAATAAAGAAGTTAATGAATGAAGATAAAAAATTATTAGATCCATACTTATGGAATACTGAACATTTACAGGTATGTTAATCATATATTTGTTCCAGTGCAGTGTGATAATTTGCACAATTTTAGAACAAAAAAAGTTACCCATTGTTATGTACATGTATTTCTGGTCATGTTACAAAAGGAAACGCTACACATTGATGTAAAAAAAAAGATTTTATTAACATAAGTAATAAAGAACTAGACTGAAGGTTTATAAGCATTATTAATTCTTTAATAAGGCCAGTACCAGTAAGCAATTTGTTGCATTGCATTGCAACAAATTTATTATTTTACAGGGAGCTGATGTGACAAGTAGGCAGCTTTGCCCTTTTGTTAGATTGCTGTATTTTGTACTATAAAATGTCTGTCTCCTTCTGTGAATAAGAAAGTTATGTTTAAAAAAATACTTGTTATACTCACTGATAATAAGTTATATTTTTTACAATTTTAAAATATTTTGCTTTTATTTTTTACCTTGTAAGAGGAAATATTTACTTTTATTAGGAATGACGATTTTAGCAATTTTATCCTATATAATTTTAGGACCTTAGTTTTTCTTGGCACTGTAGCCAGGAATTTGCTAATGTGCCATTAAACACTTTTATGCATGCATACAGTATATGCATCATAGATTTCAGAAAATCCATGTTTCCACAGTGAAAATAAATTTGCCCATTCTCTTGTCCCTCAAGAACTCAATGATGTTCGTTGTGGATGTCCATATCATGGCACATAGTGGATAGATTAAGTTTTATTGTCTGATTTGGAATGTCACAACAATATTATTATGTAGTTTTATATTGTTTGGTTCTGTGACAGTAAGAAACCTTTTCATTCAGTAGTTAATGTTTACTTTGAAACATCGGTGCTAAAATAACATTGAAGCTTTGCACCTTCAGTGGCTATTAGGAACTGTGAGCACATATACTTAGCACCTTCAGTGGCAGTCAGGAACTGTGTGGGTATGTTCTTCAATGGCTGTTTGGAACTTTGAGCATATGTACTTTAGTGGCTGTTAAGAACTTTGGGCATATGTACTTCAGTGGCTGTTAAGAACTTTGAGCATATGTACTTCATTGGCTGTTAAGAACTTTGAGCATATGTACTTCAGTGGCTGTTTGGAACTTTGAGCATATGTACTTCAGTGGCTGCTAAGAACTTTGAGCATATGTACTTCAGTGGCTGTTAAGAATTCTAACACATGTACTTCATTGGCTGTTAAGAATTTTGAGCACAGGTACTTGCTTTCTGACCATTGTTGACTAAAAAGTTACAAAGCTAACGTGTAGGAGCTGGCATCAAGCTAAGAATGTAATTTCTTGGTTGGTGCTTGATGATAGATTGACTAATAAAGTGATGAGCAAAGTAAACTTTTTCTTGAAAATCACCTTGTTGATGCAATGGTTGGCAACTGATAGAGAGCACCTGTCAGAAAATGCAGATGAATTCAGCATATTTAATAATTGTCTTGTTCTTTACAATTCTGTGGCATGTTCTAAGTCAAATCAAAGAGTTACAGAAGAATATTTTCTTGATTTTGATATATAAAGCTACATTGTTTTACATGTATTGAATATACTTTAAATTGTATTATATATGCATGCTGTTAATAGTATGGCATTAGTTTGTATTCTCTGTTAGTTGTAGCTGTTAGTCATCAAGCTGTCATCATTTTCAAAATTATTATTGCTCCATGTGTCCTTGAAAAGCCTGACATTTGGTAAAATGAAATATGCTGTTTCCATTATAGAGACTTATTTAAAGGGCAAGTGCAATAAATGATGACTGTCTTACATGAATGTGCTGATGATAAGATGGAGCAATTTGTTTTTATTTATACCATTTTTGTGGGTATGCCACTTTTGATAATTTGTTTTATGTGCATCCTGTAAATAGTCTTGAAATTAAAGTGAAACTACGATAAATGAATGGCCAGTACAGCAAGTACTTATTTAAAATATGATTTACTGAGAAAAAACATTGAAGGTTTTGCTTTTGCTTAATGTAGACCAATTTCTGCATGTCCAATTCCTTGTGGGTACATATAGTAGATAAAAAGGGATGTACATTGTAGTTAGGCAGTAGTTAGACAGGGGTGGTGAATACTCTAAAAATTTAAAACATTTTATTTGACACCAGCCTTGGATGGGTTTATGGTGTCATGCAGTCAGTCACATAGTCTCTTGTTTGTTTAAAGTCAACTTCCATGGCAAATATTGTCAAATCAGTAAGGGGTGTGATAAAACCCACTACAGTTGCAATAAAATCCATAACCAAGTTAAACTCGTTTGGATGGATATCCTCCAGATTTAGTAGATGTCTCTCAGACGTAGCGGACATCCTCAGTCTGTAGTAGACTCTTGATATGTTGCCACCTGTGTCCACATCCACAGTATTGAGTGGGCAATCTGAAATCCATGATGAGTGTACTGTTCACACACACACACACACATAGAGAACTATGATGTTTGAAATAACAGATTTTATGTATACATTTGCTAAATAGCTTGAATGCAAGACTGGTTACATGTTGCTTCTGCACATGTTCTTTTACCATTTCTACAATTAAAATATGAAATAAAAAGCACGACATTTGAACTTATAAGGCCCAGTGTAATTTATCAAATTTATCCAGATGAAAACATTTTCTGTATAATCCAGAAATGAGAATGTAACCAAAGTCCCCAATCTATAACTTTTTCATAACAAAATTAACTCAAATTTGAGTTGCAAAGAAGAATGTGAATTTCCTTTAATATTTACATTTTAGTCTTTAAAATTTGACTGTTTTGAGTCATCATTTAATTTCTTGAAGACTGGTAAAGTAGGATGGGATTCCTAACTGTTTACTGTTACAATTTTACTGTAGTTTGTTGGGCCGGGTACTGTCTGAATTTTCATATTGTAGTATATTGCAGCAGAGGATACTGCAGTATATGTTGTAATATGTAGCAAGATTTTGTTATTTGTTGGTTCTTGGGGGCTGAAAAGAGGCTTTAGTCACAAGGAAAAAGAATTCAATCTCACGCAGAAGTCCCAATTAGCAATTTTCTTCCCAGTAGATTTAGATCTTTACCAAAGTGATGAGTTCAGACCCCATTTCGGTTTACTCAGGTAAAATCCCTTGACTGGGAAATTATTTAGAAAAATCAAAGTGAGAAAACAAGAAGTAAAAGTTTGATCTTGGCGTTTCCAAGCTACGTGTGACAAACTCCTGTTTAATACACATCTTCTCAATTTTGCCGCTTAGGAATGTCGGCAGATAATGGCAGTCAAGTTCATTGTCACGCCAATAAACTTTTCCTCTGCATTACATTTTCAACAGATGGCAAATTTATTAATTACTCTACCATATTTTTGAAGCATTTTGGCCAAAAATGCTTCCTGACAAGTGTTATATTTAGTTAATACAATATTTCAGACTACTCATATGCCATTCTGGATCATTAGACTGCTACAGGCCAGATATAATGTTCAGTTAAACCATTTTCTCAGCAGACATGTTTCAGGGCTATTTTTGGGTGGGGTTTATAACAACAGATACTACAAGAGACAAAATTGATGGAGACATTTTATATACTATTTTGTTAGCAATACAACAAAAACTTGTTGAAGGACAATATACTGGTAAAACTGCACACCATTGGTTGTTTTTCCCTCGAGTATTTCACAGAAATATGAGCAGTGTTTCAGGTACTCATTTACATGCGGAGTCCTTTTTTGTGAAATTGTTGCACACCTGAGTTCTATTTATTCCTTAGGCTCTTGAAATCTGATCATATGAATCCCACAGGTTTGATGTTGACAATTAATTGCAATTTATGAGCATTCTGAATAATTCTTATCTAAAAACAATGGCATCCAGAACAAATTGTGACCTTGCATCATTGAGGCAAACTACTTCTGGTATTGAAGCAGGAACGGCATCTGCTTGTTGGAGGATCAGCAGATTAAAACAGGAGGCTGTCAGGTTCTTGGAGGACACCTGCTATAGCCACATGCATACTTTGTTTCTTCTAAACTATTAATGTTAGGTTGTGATGGTATAGCAAACTGTGGAGAAAAAAAATTAATTGAACTTGGGGAAACTACCATCAGATATTTCTCTGGGTGTCACTGAACAGTCATGGGTAGAGAAATAACTCCATTTTATGTTTTATTTTTCAAACCAGACTTGTGAATATGGCATTCAAGATTAAATTGGAAAGAGACAAATAGAGAGATAATTAGAACAGGACTGGTGTAAAAGTTGTTTTATGCTTAAATACTTTTGAGTTTACATTTGTCAATATGAATTGCTTCCTCAAAGTCATGGATGCCACCATCTTGTAAAAATGTTTTATTACACAAAGAAGAAATATGAATGAAGAGCTTAATAAAATCATAAAAAATATGTTCGCTTCTAGTTTTTCTAAGTCATAATCAGCTCCATTTCAAAAGTACAATCACCTGCCACAGTGATAGATTCAAACAAGATTTTTTATAATGCTCTGTCAACAAATCTGTCAAAATCCTAATTGGTTTTTTATTTCAGGAGAAAATGTACAGGATTTCTTTTTTCGAGCTGTATCCTTGACATTTGATGAGGCTGTTCTCAGTGAAGTAGACACTTCCCAAGCACCCAGTGCCAGGCAAATTGGAACAATCAGTAAGTGGAAAGTTCCCATTATCCCCATGCTTTAGTGTTGTAGTTATTGTGAAGAGCTCTGTCTGTCCTAAACTACTTGTTGGAGATTCACCAAACTTGGTGTGTAAGTTGCCTTTATGGCAGTCATATGTGACAGGGATACAGTTTATTGCCTTATCCCCTCATGTGTGGGTCAGAGGTCTGATATACAGTAATTGCAATTACTATGACATTTTATATATTTTTTGTTTTTGACCTGGCTTATGCATAAAGTCAACACATGGCATTTGATAATAGAAACACCTGATTTTGGAATATGATCCTCGGGTTATGGCCTATGTAATTGAGGGTTATGTAATTGTATGGGATTTAAGGTTATGACTGTCTGGTTGACAGGTCACGGTGCAGATCAGGCCTGGTCATAGGGCAAGGCGAATGAGGCAATCGCTTTGGGCCTAGCGCTTTCAGGAAATCAACTCTGTAATGTATTTTTTTCCCTTGGGGGCCCCACTCATTGCTTGCTGTCTTGGGCCCCACATGCTGCCTTGGGCCCTGTGCATCCTAGGGCCAGGCCTGGTGCAGATGGTGGAGGATTAGTGTAATGGTGATTTGTCATGTTGTGCCAATAAAGTAGCTCCACTGTTGAGTGTAAATAAAATTCTTTTTAGGATGTAAATTTGAATTTTCTTAATTTGTTTTTTTTTTAAAATAAAGATTTTAATATTTTGTCACTTAGGGCTGTTCTATTTAAACATATATGGTACCCAGGGAAGGCAGGTTTTAAAAAAATATATGCCAGGGTACTTAGATTTTATAGAGCTCATATTAAAATGATGAAAAAAATTCTAAATTGCATCTTTGAAAGTGCCTTCCCTTGGGTCTGATGTATGTTTTAATGGGACAGCACTTATCATGATCTTCACAACCTTTGCAATTATGAACAAGAGTTGTCAGATACAAGATATTTTTTGATGATTCTATTTTTTAAAACTTTTAACCTTTTTTCTTTTATGATACAAAGCAGATGGAGGATTTTTATAAAGGAATGAGATTATACTGCAAAATAGTTGTCTAATATCACCAGATCTAATACATGGAAAAGACAGCTTTTGGTATAAAAAGGTACATATTTGCTATTTTGGTTTCAGGCAAGATAGCCTTTAATAGGGATGGGAGGAACTTGTCATGTGCTTGAACTTACCAAATATAACTTTCATTTTTCAGAAGTGGAGCGGACAGATTTGTACGAGTCAAGGAAACGGAAGATGGATCTTAAGAAATGTTGTAGCCATTGAGTAGTTGTGAATCAACATTACAGACAACTTCCATATAAAAACCATACATGGTCCCATACTTATACAGCACAGCAGTAGTTTCCACTCAAGCTCAGATATTGTGTTTGTATAATATCATATATGCAGACATTCAGTAAAACAAACCATTACAATTTAGGAGCTTCCTTCCAATAAATCATTTTAAATATTTTGAACCTATTGTATGTTTATCAGAAAGTGTATTAATCTAATAATTGAGTTTTAATGCACACTCAAGTTCAAGAGCTTTGAGAATATGGGGCTTGGACATGAAATAAAATTTGTTGATGTCTTGTTTGGATTTTTTTTGAGAACAAGTCACATGATTAAGATGTATGATTATTCAATTTCTGTATCAAATAGACATGTGAGACTTAAAATTTTAGTACATTAACTAGTCTAGCACTAACATCTTATACTTACATGCTTTATTAAGTTCCTTATACAGTGTCTAAATAAACTATAGGAACCAAATAAACCTTGGCCTATTTAATGGGATCCATGACCATACCAACATTACAAGAAGGCAGCTTTATAATGAGGGGATTTGTAGGGAGGGACGACTGTATACAAGTGCACTTATAAGTTAGTAGATCTTATGGTTTGGTAATATTAATTTTGCCTCTTTCCCTTTCGGTTTAACAAAAATTACAGCTAAATTAGTAAACAATTATCAGATTTTAAAGACAATAATTTGATCACTTTCAGATGCAAAAGGTTTTCCTTGAACAGTTTTTAGTGAAATGTGTAAGAAAGGTAAATGAACATTGATAGATGTCACTCATAAATAACACACATAAAGATAACAGTATATAAATAGGTGTCACTCATAAAATAAAAACCAAATAAAGGGAACAGTATATGTGTCACTCATAAATAACACATAAAGATAACAGTATATGAATAAGTGCCACTTATAGGAAGAAAAAAAAATGAACAGTATTTACAGGTGTCACTCATAAATAACACAAAAAACAAACTTATAAATGTTTGCAAATAATGTACATGTAATAAGGACACTTAATTCCAAGGTAAGATTTGGAAAGGATTTGCATTACAAAAGGGGCTTTCTTGCCACTTGGTATATTTGAATAAAGAAAAAAAATAAGCTTTGTAAACATATTAGGTATCAGGCGGGAAATTTTTATAATTTTTCTGCCCCTCTTTCTTCTTCATTAGCAAATTTATAAAATATTTGGGATACAGTCCAAATTTAAATGATACAAGTGGTGAATGCCCAACAGTCATAAAATGGAATCCGAGCAGGAAGTTGGCATCCTTTCACAAGGCATTCAGTCACCACTAGGTAATTCACATCCCTTTACAAAACATTTGTAGTGCTGTGGTATGGACGAAAATTTAATGTTATTGTGACTAAATCCTTATTTGTCACAGGAAATCATCTGTGCAGATTAAGGAAAGCAGAATTAATAATCATAATAAAAATCATACATTTTTTCCTCATTACAGTTTGTTAAAATCATAAACAGAAAAGATTGTTTCTTGTTAAAGACTTTGTACTTAGTTACAGTTGCTCTTTGAAATGTACGTGATTGGTCCACATCATGGCTATACCAAACTGGAGTAATGTCAGTACTCATAAAGGTTAGCAGATGTGACACATGGCACATATCTAACACTGATTACATTCCATTTTCAAGATTTCAAGGTTTATGGTACTGTATTATGACATATTACCCATGAATAGATATAATTGCCAGAATAATCTTTGTTAAGGTCGTGTTTATTTGAGCCTTAAATAATGTCGAGCTATTCTTTTAATAAGTATAATACAGAGTAACTTGTGTTTTCGGATTGTTTGTTATTTTGGTATTCATTACAAGAAACTGATTGGAGTATATTTTAATTTTAAAAGTTGTTGATATATGAACAGTTATGTGGACTCTTTTGGTCATTAGGAAGATCTGAATTAAATATGCTGTATTTTGACTTACCGTTCGAGACAGTACAAAATCTCCAGTATTTTGAGTGTTTTGAAAATGTTGAAATTAATGCTTTGAATGAAACCGTCCGGATGTGTTGTATCAGCTCAGGTAGATGTATCATTCTCTTGCTCCTAATGTTTGCTTGATTACATTTATGTACATAGATAATGTGTCAATTCTATTTAGGTTTTGCTTAATGTGATCATATATTTCAAATAGAGAGGTCATTGTTTGATAATTATTAAAGCAGGTAAAGAAAATCCGTCCAATTAAATATCTTGTAGTTGGGCATTTTCATGACAGATATAGGTACCACTTTTCATTTGGCACTTTAAGACCAGATTCTTAGTCTCCCAGTAAGAGTAAAGGTGTTTAAATGAAATTTGGTAGGCATATATGTATTTATAGATGGCTTGATTAGATTTTCAGAGCATGATAACAGTTTTTCTGGTTTGTACGGTTTTTATATTTTGGATCTGTGAAAAACAAATGAGAATTGGTAGTCTTATGTAAACATTTTTTTTATTTTGAAGCTATTTTAGCAGTTTTTCCTGTATTTTTTTAATGTTCTAAAATGAGATTTATTTTTGTGCAAAAACATAATTATTAAGCATAAGTCACTTAAGAATGAGAAATGCAATGGTTGAGATATTTGTATTTATATGTATATATCTTGATTTGATTTTTAGATCATTAAAGTGATTTTTCCTTTCCTTATTAAATTTTTAACATTTTATACTTAAACTTTGTTTTGAAAATCTTTGTTAGTGGAGTTTGAACAATCATTCCCCAAACATATACTGATACAAATGGATTGTTCAAGTCTAATCTATCAGTCCCCAAACCTGTAGTGATACTAATGGATGGTTCAATTCTGAGTCTGATCTCACCTCTTCATAAAATCATGCAGTTGATGCAGACAAATCTCCACAACATGTCCATGTACATTTTAGATACTAACTGTTAATTCTCATTACTCCATAGGTATGGTTAGTTGAAAGGGACTCGAGTGTTCTGGATTTGTCATGTGACAGTCACATGCACTGAGAAAGCAGACACATATTCATAATAGGTACAAATATTTAAAATTATCTATTAATGTAGATTTCTCATTCTGTTCATCTAAGGCATTATTAAACAAAACAAAGATAAAGTCTGAATTTGAGTCACATGACCAAAACAACTGAAACTTTCAAATGAGCAGAAGTCACATCTGATTGGTTGCCAGATAAGGTGGAACAGCTAGATGTAGTTATGAAATTCTAAATGGTGATGGAAGAATGTTTTTTTTATATCTCATTTATTTAAAAGTTTGCACATAGGATTCGATCTGGAAATATTCTGTACATATTTCCAAAATGCCCCGTTAGATGTCTGTTACTAAGAGTTGCAAGAAATACTGGTGACTAAAATGTATACTGGTATGTTGCAGACAGACTTGTCTTCATAAATTGCATAATTTTATCAAGAGGTGAGATAAGACTGATATTATTTATTAGTATCATTAGTGGTTTTGGGTCTAATTTACTAGTCTTCATACAGCTGAGCAAATTGGCTCGAGGCAGAGAGATTAAATTTGGCATGGTTGTTTTTAGTCAAATGTCAAAAACTTTATTAGATTTTCATGGCGAATCTTAATTGTCCATACATTTTTCTACCATATATTATTTTTACTTTAAAATTTATATTCAGTTGTTTTATGAAGTTAATAAAGATCTTTTTTTTGGTGATGGGGGTGGGGGGGGGCATAATTGTCCAATTTTTTTCATAACACCTTAAATTCACTAAAGTGTTAATTCACTGTTTTGATTTTACAAAAGATTAAAGTCCAGGCCTCAAAAATTAGAGTCCTTCTAAATCACTCATTCATTTTATTCACCTTGATAGCCTTTTTTCTTTCTTTCTGTCCGAGTCACAGATATCAGTTGTCGTTTGGGGTGAAGATCAGTTTTTTATTTCAAAATTAATCTCATCTAGTTTTGCTAAAGTTTTTGAATGGCTTGTATTTTCTACATTATTGGTTGTATTCAATTGAAACTTTCGTATAATAACACGATGCCTAAAGTTTGTACATTGATACAGCTTTCCTGTTTTGCCTCAGTGTCCATGTTAAGATTTTGTTTAAAAGTTGTTGTTTTTTAAAAGTTGTATATCTTCTACATTAGTCACTGAATTGAAATGGACCTTTGATATAAAATTATAATACGTCTAAATGTAATGTTAGGTTTTCCAGTTTTGCCTTTTAATGTCTTGTTTACTTAGCAGGACTCTGTGTAATTACAACACTGACCCTGTGTTAGACATGGTGTACCACAGTACTTTTGTAGTGTTATAATATTTCTAAATGTATTGTTATATGCTTTGTTTTCTAGTCTTGCCAGCTTCTAGCTGTGTCCCACAGAACTTTGCTGAAGTACACTGTACCTTGTGATATTTATCATTACAATGATGTAGCACTTCATTTAATAAACATAGTTCACACCGATTAGCTGCCATTTTCCTTCATATCATAAGGTTGTTTTCCCTGCAGTAAATTTTCTGTGATTTACATTGTTGGTTACTCTTAGTTTTGAAACAAATTAAATGGTAAAAAGTGCACAAGAATTTCATAAACATCGTCCTGTTTTAAAATTTCTGTCGTTACAACTATTTCTGTGTTATGAGGTTTCTTCTTAGGATAAACACAAATACAAATTACTACTATCAGTGTACTGTAGTCCTCTTAAGTCTCAAAGAATTGACATATATCCTCCCCATTAAATATAAAGTGTGAAATATAGAAATTGATTTGTGAAATGTTTTGTGTATAGTTTTAATTCCTTTAGTTGGACATCTGAAAAATGTATCCATATATTGTTACATAATATAAAATTTACTATCATACCATGTGGCACTTGGTTGTGTGCGTCTAATGAACGTTTTATTTGCAGCCAGAAAAGTGAGCATATTGTGAACTTGAGCAGTAAAATTGAGCTGCAGTACCTATAGGGCAGTACATTGAACTGCAGTACCTATAGGGCAGTAAATTGAACTGTAGTACCTAGAGGGCAGTAAATTGAACTGCAGTACATATAAGGCAGTAAATTGAACTGCAGGACCTATAGGGCAGTAAATTGAACTGAAGTACCTATAGGGCAGTAAATTGAACTGCAGTACCTAGAGGGCAGTAAATTGCACTGCAGTAACTATAAGGCAGTAAATTGAACTGCAGTACCTATAGGGCAGTAAATTGAACTGCAGTACATATAGGGCAGTAAATTGAACTGCAGTACCTATAGGGCAGTAAATTGAACTGCAGTACCTATAGAGCAGTAAATTGAACTGCAGTACCTATAAGGCAGTAAATTGAACTGCAGTACCTGTAGGGCAGTAAACTGAACTGCAGTACCTATAAGGCAGTACCTATAGGGCAGTAAAATTGAGCTGCAGTACCTATAGGGCAGTAAATTGAACTGTAGTACCTATATGGCAGTAAATTGCACTGCAGTACCTATAGGGCAGTAAACTGAACTGCAGTACGTACAAGGCAGTAAATTGAACTGCAGTACCTAGAGGGCAGAAAATTGAACTGCAGTACCTATAGGGCAGTAAATTTAACTGTAGTACCTATAGGGCAGTAAATTGAACTGCAGTACCTAGAGGGCAGTAAATTGCACTGCAGTAACTAAAAGGCAGTAAACTGAACTGCAGTACCTATAAGGCAGTAAATTGAACTGCAGTACCTATAAGGCAGTAAATTGAACTGCAGTACTTATAGGGCAGTAAATTGAACTGCAGTACCTACAGGGCAGTAAACTGAACTGCAGTAACTATAGGGCATGGACATTATTTTTGCCAAGTATATTCTGACTGTGCACCATTACAGTGTAAAAAAAACAGTGTATTGCATCACTTAATAGGATTTCACTTTAAACTGTTACAGCAGCTTCTTAAATTGCTAAAATTTGTATGATCAGTAAATAAATGTTATTAAAATTGAGGTGAACTTATAAATAGATAGATGAGGATGGTGTGCTTAAGAGCTAATTTAATCATATGCGTTTTGATTCAGAAGCAAGTTCGGTATATAGTAATGTTTTCTTTTCAAGGTACCAGACTTATTTCATCCTATAATATGAAAAAAGATATGTATTAACTACATTGCTACATGTTAAAATATGCTTTTTGTACCATATGATGAAATAAATATGTCTGACATAGGAAAGCAATTCTCTCTCTCTGTAGAATATATGTATTATATATACACTGCATCATTGATATGCCTCAAGATTTTTAAATATTTCATTGAAAAGATACAAGGCTTGCAGAATTTCCTTTTAATGAAAAAGTTAATAATGAGAGATACATCATTTATACAGCAGATACACCATACATGTATTTTATTTATTACATAAATACACATAGTTGAATTTGACTACAGCAACTGTTTATTGTCGGAGTGAATGAATTCATAATATCCCTGCCAGTGTTTCCACTACTTTTTGTGGCAATTCACAATCCTCTTTTCAAATTGATAAGTTGATTCTTAAGTTGCTTCTATTCAACCACTCCGGTGGCCTAAGCGGTTAAAGCATCTATCTCAGATGTGGGTTTGAACCCTGGTCAAGTCATATCATAAACGTATAAAAATGGTACGAGCAGCTGCCTTGCTTGGTGCACAGCATTAAGAGGGTTAGTGTTATGACTGGTCGGCCTGGTGTCAGGATAATGTGGCTGGGTGGGACATGATGCTATGTGTCTGCGGCATAATGCCCCAGTACTAGACATCACTATAAACCGACAAACTGCAGACATGATAGTGATGTGACTGGAAAATTGTTAAAGCTACGTTAGAAATCCAACATCACACATGCTTCTTTTCATTATTTTGAGCTCCTATTTTCATTCATATTGATTAAATAAATACAAGACACATGTAAGATTTAAACATGAAAGATGGTTTAAATGAAGTAGAGCACTGCAAACACTGGATGGTTAGCTTTTTGAACACTGAACATGCAGCCATTCACTTACCACCAAGTATGTTGAAAACGAGTGGGAAATATAAACTAAGTGAAACAACATACCAACAAGAGGTAATTCAAACATTTAAATGTATTTACAGTTGATCAAAGTGATTGTTATGCTTTAACATTGCTGATGACTATAAATTGTTTCTATCCTCCATTTTCCTCGGGGGCCCCGAGTGGCCGAGTGGTCTAAAGCGCTCACCGTTCCGGATCACTGCCATCTCACCTCTGTCTGCGTATGTTCGAGTCCAAGGCTCGGCTAGCGTGGGTACGTGGGAAAGCCTGCCAGTAGCTTCTCGTGGGTCAGTGGTTCTTTCCTGGGTTTTCCAGGGTTCTTCCTCCACCAGTTATACTGGCCGCCATATATGGCCTATCTTGTGCTGAAAAATGGCATTAAACCCTAGAACAACAACAACAACAACCATTTTCCTCCTTCTGTTGGTCTATTTGACTGTAAAATTTTACCATCATTCATAGGTTCAGAGACATTGTTACACAACAGACAAAAATCTTCTATGCATGTTTTTTTCTACTAATTTTGTGTGTATCTTGCTATGATGGTCCAGAGATAGTGAGGGTGTGGTAAAACATGTTGAGAGAGAAGGAGATATGCAGGGGTGGGGTGGGGAGGCTTGCCATAAAGGCATTTTTTCTTGTCCATCCCTATGTTTCTTTGTTGGTCAATGAGTCTGCTGCATGACAAATCAACACAGTGAAAGAAAAAGGGGTGGGGGTGGATTTGAACATTTTGATACTAGATAATCCATTTTCGGAATCTTATGATAGGTATGAAAAAAGCACACAAAAAAAGCAAACAAGACTTTAAATAGATGACAGTATGTGTGTGACTCATAGCTAAGAAATGTGTCATAGTCTTTACATGCTATTATAACTTCGTATCATTGGTATTGTGAACACTATTTAAATCCCATGGAAAGTGTAGACCTACTGTTATGGTGACCTGCGTTCCTATAGATTACACGATGTAAGTTCAGTTTCAAGGGTTTCATCAGGCCCAGATTGCTTTTTCTCTAACTCCACATTTTTTCCGATATATTTTGTCCCTTATGTATGAGAGACAAAGAGATAAAAAGGAAAGCAGAAAGGATTTTGGTGAAATTGTGCATCATGTTTAATTCATTTAGAAAACATGGATTGTTAATATTTTTTTGTCATTAGTTGCTTATGTCGCTTATAGTTAATCAGTGGAAAGTCGTTACTTATCATAGAGTTTAGAAGTGACTGCCACTGTTAAAACTGTTTACATGTGCATATTAATACACCATTTGATGTGCCAACATTATTGGTATATCAAATTATTTTATGCCAACACCATAAAGCCATGCTCTGTTCAATGTACATGATATATACCCAAGGCAGTGAATCTATGTAAAACTGAATTCGTCCAACAATATAAAATTAAGCAACAACAATAAAGTTTTAGACTAAACACTGATTTTTGTTTTCAGTGATTTTTGTTTTCAGTGAGTCTGATCTTCATGTGAGAGGTATGGTGTACACTCAGTGTCATAGCTGACATTGTGGCAGCAACAGCATTGCATTAGCAAATATGCGCTTTAGTATTTTAGTCCATATAGATGAACTGTCAACAGAAAGCAACATTTCTTCTTTTCAATGGAAAATTGCAATCATGCTTATTATGTAACTACTTTTCTCAAGGCTCAGGTAGCATATTAAAAAAAATTCATTGAGAAGTAAGTACAGTAAAGACTGTTTATAGCATTTCAGAGTGGGATTTTAGAACGTCATAACCGAGAAATATATCCAAATTAATTTATTTTTTCAAAATGCTTATAAACCTGTTCCTTTTGAAGATGTTGGATATGCACGTCGTAAACAATTTATACTGGTATGATTATTGTCAGAACTTGTATTTAGAGGTAATAAAATTTTCAAAAGATGTACATTTGCATTATTACACATTATCTTGAAGAAAAACTAGCAAGATTTATTTTCTGATGAAAGTTTCAACATAACGTATCCGCTGGTGGATTAAAAAAAGAACTTTTATGTGAAAATGTCTTTGTTCCATCTTAAACTTAACTGGTAAATTAATCCTCGATTTGATGGAAAGAAGTGTTAATAATTCTGTTTTCTATTAATCAAAGATATTTTGAGTATGTGTTTAAATGACATGCAAATGCTCATATAGCTTGGTGTCTATAAAGAGACATTATTTTCTTTCTTTTTATGACCAGTGCATATTCAACCTTTTTCACAAGTCAGAATTCAAAATGAACATGATAGATCTACTTTGACCTGTATTCACATAGTGGACATACATGTACTGAAGGACAGTTAATGGAAATTTCTAAATCAGTGTAAAAAAAAACTACAAGACAAAACAGTTTCTTTTCATGCCTTTTTAAAAAAAAATTGAACCAGCAACCCTAATTGTAAAGTACTGATTATAAATGAGGTGTGATTATCATGTCTTTGCTACCTACACCTTTATTAGACCTATATTTTGTACTGACACGATTATCCATTGGCCATTGTTCATCTGGCTTCAACACATCTGGCGATAAAAATGATTTAATTGAGCTAATTTTCTCAGGCAGACCACACAGAACAAAGGCTTTAACCAGATGAATGTTGTTACAAAGGAATCTTATAACAAAGCCTTTGGAATACATATTAGTTATGAATTTTCTAGGAGAATATATACTTGAAGAAGTTAAAACAGGAAACATTGTATCCAAGAACATAATAAACAATCTTTATTGTATAATATATTGAAAAACAATTGTTACTAATGCCATTGGAAGAACACAAATTTGATTATATCCGCAGAGTTTCAGATAAGAATTTATTACATTGTATTTTGCTTCCTGGTTTGGAACTATCTGTGTTTTAAAAAATTCAATAGATTATTAGGAAAATGCTGCAAACAAACTTTTACCACCATACTTACTATTCCTCCTCAAAATGTTGATCATACCTTTCTGAATGCACCAATCAGTACATGACTACTTCAGGGTGCATTTGATTAAATAACTCTGTTTGAGAGAGTGGTCTCACAAGGATCAAGTACTGTCATTTCAAACTTCCTAAGTAAATTGAACATTTGGAATGTGCACCAGTAACAGTTTATGTTGATAAAATGCACCATCATACAACATTGCTCATGTTGAAACCAATATATTGACTTTAACTAAATGCTTAAATTCAGTAATATGAACATATGATAAATATTGCTTTCATGTATATTTAGTCAATTTGATGGTATAAAATATGCCCTTTAACTAGAACTCGGTCTTGAGGTCATATACATTACTTATATCTATTTGTGAGTTTGTACTTTATACTTTTAAATTTCACCTGGAGTTTGATTTAACTGTTCAGGTTTTATCTCAAATTTTGGTAAATTTTTTTCATCTGAATTATACCCAAAAATTGCATATACATGTAGTTGTCTTTCGTGCTTGACATTTTATGTGATTTTTCAAAGAGGAATATTTATACTTTACTATGTTTGGTATATAACAACTTATCTTGAAATGCCAAGTTTGCTGATCAGGAATACAAGTATCTTTTTTAAATAAAATCTTTGCAGTCTGTCTTGATTAACATGTTCATTGCAGGTAACATTGTATACCTATATATTCTTCCTGAGAGTATATGCATACATGTACAATCAATAATGATTAAGGGCTGTTGAGAATAAATTGTGAATCAAATCATCAAATTCCAGAACTTTAGATTCCATCAACAGTTATGGTCATAACAATTTGGTACAAATTCATATTTTCTACCATATTTCATCTATATTAGTGTTACCTACTGGTTTCTATTCTTGTACTATCTTTACTCTGAAAAGTAACATTCGGTGTAAAATTCTATAATTGGTGCTCTAGTGCCTTTTTTCCATCATGTGTCCACATGGATAACTCTTGTTCAAACTTTCATCCCAACAAATTCTGATCAGTAGTTTTGTTGATTTGGAATGCGGAATTTTCATTCCACAATATTTGGATTGGTTGGTGTTTCCGTATATCAGATAATATTTAAAAATAGATGTGTTGATGTATTTTTCTCATTTAATAAAAATGTACAATAAGAGAGGCACATTAATTTATGTACATATTCCAAAGTATGTGTGCAGTATCTGTTGATGCAGTTTGATCTGATATATGGTAATAGAAAGTAGATGACAGATTTGTCATTCTAATAAACATTGAAGGGTCTTGTGTAAAATCATCAGTATTTTGTATTGGAATTGTGATAACAGTTGTTACATTGTAGCATTCAGTTTAGAGATTTTCGTATTTAACATCGTGAACTTGTCGTTTGTTTTACTCATCTCCCTGGTAAAAGTTTTTAGAGCTTTACTAAGATCTTGTGGTTCATGAATTTCTTTTATTGCTTCATTTGAGGAGGCTTATCTCATCACAAGTATATCTCCAGTATCAGACAAGAGATAATTTTGACTATCATTGTTGTCCATGTGACCCACTGCAGGCCTTGGGTTAAGCTCTTTGTTGCCACTGGCAATAATATGTAACAAGGCCAAGAAAACTGAAAGTCAGCATAAATGCAAACATACCAGTTGTCAACATCTGCAACTTTGTCTTCCATTTAACATGCTGAAGAAATACACCAGTTGTCCCTCTCCAGAGTGAGAGGTTTATAATCTTTATCCGCAAAAATGCACATCAGTCAAATACATCAACTAGTTGGTGCCAATGTGTGTGCATACAGTGATTTGGTCTTTGTATATATATTCTTGTCTTATGGGCCTTTGACCTAGATTTTCCAAGCTGAATGATTTTAATTCATAATCTAGGTCATTGGCTCATAATACAATAATATATTTTACAATGACTAAATCTATCACTTTGTGCACACATATTGGCACCAAGTAGTTGATGTATTATTAAAAACACAATTTTACAAAGTATTTCAGTTTAATTGAACTTACCTAGAATTCTGTCCAGTTAGTGTGTCACTCTACACAAGAGGTATCAAACTTTATTCTCAATTCAAGGCTTTTAACTATGCACTGGACCAAGATCTTTATATTACATGCAAAGTTGAAGTTTTTGTCGTTTTTTTTTTTTTTTAATAAGCAATACAACTGTCAACTAATGACCAAATTCAATTGTGCTTTAAGCTTACTAATGACTTTATTTTTGAAAATAAAAACACTGAAAAATAATGTCTTTTGTGTTCTTTATTTTCAAGAATAAAAATACTGAATAATAATACATTTTATGTCCTTTTATTTGAAGAAAATACAATCCTTTATTAAGAGAAATACATTTTTTTGTTGTTACTGTTGCTCAGTTTTCAGTGGAAAATAATATTCCCTTCTGTTCTGTTCAGATGAAACATTATTTGCATTACAATATTTACGTAGCAGAGCTGAAGAAATGTAATGAAACTAGCCTGCACAGAGCTGAAGAAATGTAATAAAACTAGCCTGCACAGAGCTCAAAACTATAGCATGCTTGGAGCTGAAGAAATGTAATAAAATTATAGCATGCACAGAGCTTAGGCCCTACTACAGATTAGAAATTCTGTAAAACTACAGCCTGTATGGAGCTTGAACCTTGTGACAGACTATTAACTCTGTGCCTAATGTCAGACAGGTTTCATCATATTTCAATAATGGACGAGTTTCCTTTGTAAATTTCATATTTTACAAGTAACTACCTGGTATTTAACGGGACAAGTGTGTTAAACCTACACACATAACAGAAGACAAAATTTGATTTAGGGCAGTATATCACAGTTCTTTGTAGAATCCATCTTTGTTTTATTGTCAGTTTGATTTTACTGGGCTCAGTTCTTCTGTTGTAATGCCAGTTATGATTTTCTGTTCCAATATTTTTCAATTTTGTAATGTTAATGCCAGAAACTTTGCTTTCAGTTTTGATGATATTAGAGTATATATGTGATCATCATTTAAAAAGCAGCTTGTAATTGGAATTTTTACAAACTTCATGAAACATTAAATATAAAATTGTGTTCACAAAGTTTTTTGTTTATACAAAACTTAAAATGAGATGTTCCATTGAAACAGATATTATACATAGTAAAGCAGATTTCTTAAAAGATATATGCCAGAGTTCTCTAATTAATCAAACAATTCATAAGAAAATGGTACAAAATTCTAAACTCGTGGGGTGACAATTATATACAGAAAATTCCATTTCTGGGTTCCAAGCATGTTTTAACGAAGGCACGTTTTTTTTTTAAAAAATGACCCTTTTCTTTTGTCTCCAAGGTCAGACTAGAATTGCTCCACTCCTTTTTTTCAGTAGTATATACAGTATTTCCCTCATTATAATGCTGTCCATGGGAGTTGTAGAATATACTACTTTTTAGTGAGACTGCCTTATAATGAAATACACTATATAGTTTTACTAACACTCAAAGAAAATGATTTCAGGGTTTACAACGAATGGTCTTGTAGTGCCCATAATCTCAATTAAATAACACAACAAAAAAGTTTATTTTGTTGCATCAAAAAATATCACAGGCCGGGAACCCACAACTTTGGCATTATGAACTGTATTTTTAGGAACCTGTATCATATCTCCTGGTTCCAGCACAACTGACTGTCCATACATCCCAAACTGAAAGTGTCCACTTAAAATGGCATCTTTCTTGGATACCGAATGTGTATGATCTGGAAAATTTGTTCCTGGGCCAAATTCATACATTATAAACTTGAAACCTTGAGAATGCAGCTTTTTCTTCATGTTTTCTTCAGTAAGTGCTCCATCTCTTACTGTATCCCACTTCTCGATCTTCAATCGACCATCTGACATGATTACCTGTCAAAACGAGTTTAAAAAGAACTCTTGAATTCTGACATAATGCAGGTAACATTTTCATGATACATGTACTACGTATTTTAGACACATGGGACATTCAATAGTTGTTTCAACAGAGCTAGACATTTTTTGTACAAAACTGGTTACGTATCTTCAAATTATTCACTCTATTCTGAAACAAATTTGAACTTTTTCATAGTTTCTAGATGTTTTGTGGGCTCATAGGTCAATCCCCTAGACACTAAAATAGAGATGATCAGAGTTCGCTGTACCCGGAAGTATTTAATTCAACTTGGCAAACAAAAGGAATGGTAGATAACTGTCGTCATGGAGGATTAGCAAGCTGAATCATTATTTTTCTTATCCTGCACATGCTTTGGGATATATGCATAAAGCCCATTTCCTTCCATGCCTTACTGTAGTCTTCCATTCCATCAGATATTTGTGGAAGAAACATTACTGGTGACATTTTGCTTCGATCTTAGTTGTTTTATACAAATGACATTAGATTTCCAAAGGGCATAAAGATAATCTTTTTAGACATCAACCACCAATTTTTGGGAACTCTATTTCTCCATACTTCTTCTCAAAAAAGTTCAGAAATGTTTCTCTCAATGGACTATGTTTATTACACAATTACTATATGTAGTTATGGCTTATTTGTGTTTCTAAGGTTTATGCTGAGGGTGGTAATTTGAAGGCATTTGATGAGGCCAGACTATATTAAATTACTGAGGATGGTAAGCTGAAGGCATTTGATGAGGCCAGACTACATTAAATTACTGAGGGTGGTAGCAGAAGGCATTTGACGAGGCTGGACCACTTTAAATTACTGAGGGTGGTAAGCTGAAGGCATTTGATGAGGCCAAACTACTTTAAAATACTGAGGATGGTAAGCTGAAGGTATACGACAAGGCCAGACTAAATTAAATTACTGAGGGTGGTAAGCTGAAGACATTTGACGAGGCCGGACTACATTACATTACTGAGGGTGGTACGCTGAAGGCATTTGATGAGGCCAGACTACATTAAATTATTGACTGTGGTAAGCTGAAGGCATTTGATGAGGCCAAACTACTTTAAATTACTTGGTACGAGTTTCACCAAAACCTATATCATGATTACAAAAGATCACAAGGTAACCTTTAATAGTCATTCTCATTATTCTTCACAAAGTTGTTAAAGGCAGCAACAAAAATATTAAATGGTTGATTAGCGATCAGTATACTAGGAGGAGCTTTGTTCTCTATCCTAAAAGACTTCCTGGGTAATAGGTGCAAAGTGCCAGGATGCATTTCAACAACAAAATAGGATTTTTGTTACATTTTATGAACATGCAACTTGTTGCTCTCATCTTAATCCTATGTACTGGGGATGTGTACCAGTCTCACTCATCAAGTAGGGAGGAGGGAAAAAATGCAACTGAAATCTATATTATTGGCTAGTGACCTTCACCTTGAATACAGGGTCAGTAACTATAACTAGTTTCATCCCTGAGTCACAAACGTCTCAAATGTTATATTATTATATACTGCAAATGAAAGTATGAAGGAGTAAATGACCCATTCTCTAGCCATTTATAGATAATAAACAGCAAATGATACCTTTAAGAAGTGAAATAAATCATGACTCCTTAGCTTTTGACTTTAATCACAAGGCCATCATCAGATGAATGATTTCTGCATGGAAGTCACAAGATCATTTTGTACAAAGACAGAAGTTCCAATCTGGAATCACAGTTCAACACTGGCCCCGCCCTCCATAATCTCAATAGTTGCCCTAATTTTTCTCCTTTGGGTATTGTTCTCTTTACCCAGTACTCAGATTTATTTTGCTACAGAAAGGTATCTATTCCTGTTCATATTGACAATGATGTCGACCTTGAAGACTGGACCCAAAATGTTATTATGCAGCACAGCTAGTGATGCTGTACAAGTAAACAACATTTCATCCTGTTATCTAACAGTGCTAAAATTTATGGGGTGGAACGGAAAGTGTAAGGGAAAACTTTAAATATTGAACATGAGCAATGACCTTGATGATAATTCAGCACACATTCTAACGATGATGCATACATATATGAATTTTTGTTCAAATTTAAAATCTTAAGGTTTTGGTCTGAACTTTGAAGATGAGGTCCCCAATGTCACACAAGATGCAGCTTCTAATTATGAGATACAGGTACACCAAGTTTCATTCCATTGAACGTTAATGAGATGAAGTTACAGTTTGTCAGATGGAGACCTGAATACTATGTCCCCACTACACATGCAAAACGGGACAGAAAAGGAAAACATTTTCTGTTTTTGATCAGAACTTGTGATTATAAATCCATACTTTCTACTTCAAATGATGATGACATCTAAGTACTTACACATTAGTGACTGGGTGTCACATATTCTATAAAGTCACACATAATGGCAAACTAAGCAATAGTCAAATGAGGTAATCTTGCCAGTAATTTTGGACAATCTCACTCCATATATATTTTAAAAGTAATTTTCAGGAATTCAGTTGTAAACTTTACTGGAGAAAGGACACAGTCTGCATATAAATTTTTATAATGTACAAAACGCATGAAAAATTGAAAATTAAGAGGTCCTCTATAATATACCTTGAATCACGAGTTTTATGGCCTTCAATAGCATATAGTCTGTAAACTGAATTTTTTATGGTCTAAGAGGCTTATTTCTCTATATTGCACACTGAGGTTTATATGTAACAAAGTAAACAGATGACACTTAGCATCAGATTGCCTCCATTTGTATTTAAAAGCAGTCTGATGTTAAAAAAATTCTGGTATATTCCCTTGAAAAGGAATAGTGGTAAGATTTTAAAGGAACCTCATGGCAGCCATACTGAATATCTTTATTTTGTTCCAACTATGTATCACAAGAAGTCTATTGAAGGCAAATCCCATACTGATATAATTATCCTTCAAGATCTTCAATTGGCAGCCATATTGGTGGTCAGATAGCAACGATTTCATTTGAGACAAACTAGAAATCATAAAAATTCTAGTGAAAACATGTTGATATGACTTTCCACTCAAAAGAAGTATAGATAACATTTTCAAGATGTCTGCCATCAAATTGGCACCATTTTAGTTCAGAACCAACCATACGTAGCTTGACATCTTAATAAGTCTTCTGGTGAAAACCCAACGCTGATATGATTTGCCATTTATAAGGTGCATAGATAGCAAAATTTTGAAGATGGCTGCCATGGTGTCCATACTGGGCATTAAAGAGGCACCATTTTCATTTAGGTCCAACTAAACACCAAAAGTTTTCTGGTGAAAACCCAAATGTAGATGTGACTTTCTGTTTAGGAGTAGTGATACTATTTTCATGATAATTGCCCTTGTAGCCATATCAGATATCAGATAATCTCTATATTAATATTTGGCCAAACATAATCAAAAGAAGACCAGGTGAAAACCCCAATGTTGATTTGACTGTCCATTCAGGAGGTGTAGTGATAACAATTTTTTTTAAAGATGGATCCATTTGGAACTAACATGACAGTATAAAATCTTTTAGTGAAAACCCCATGATAGACCATCCATTCTGGAGTATCAAATTTGCAAATTTTGAAGATGACTACTATGGTGGGCATTTTGGACATCTGAACAGCACTTTTTCATTCAGAATTAACAAAACCATTGGACAAATTGTGTAAAGTTTCATGGCAATAATTAAGGAGTGGCAATAAAAAATTTATGCTAATGGGCAGATAGACTACTAAAAAAATTTGATAGCCCAACAGCCACGGCCAAATTAATATAAGATCAGGCCCCTCTTGTATTACAAGTGAAGTGCCTGACTGGCTTGTTGATAAAAATCTAATTTGTCTGTGAAAACTAAAATCATGCAAATGAAATGTGTAAATTGGCTGAAAGATGAGTAAATTATTTATATCATTTATACCTGTTACCCTTACTTTTCATAGTTCTATTTAAAGCTGTTAACTTACTATACAAAGTGAAGCATGTGACTATGAACGGGGAACAGATTGCCTAGGTTATCTATAATTAGTGCTCACTTGGCTTTAATATAAATGTACCTCTACAAGCAAAAGCAGTAGGACAAAATACTATTTTTAAGGCATTTGACTGCACATACTGTTTTATAGTTTAAATCTACAGCTTTTGAAAAATTATCAGATTTGTAAACAATAAAACAGACAAATCCCTGGTATTTTACATGTCGTATCAATGAATTCCAGAGACCAGCCAGAACCAGTCTACTGGGTAGCAGAACTACTCCAGCAGTCATTGCAACCAGTGTAATAATGCAAGACTGAGTAAGAGGATTAAGGTTAATATGTATACAAAGGAGGCTATAAATTGATTAATTTGTTGTAATCCCAGGAGTTTAAGCCAAATGTGGGATGTTATCTGATGCATTATAAATAATATAGGATTCAGCCATTAAATTCATTTTTAAATTACATATTGAAAGTTAAAAAGGAACTTGAAGCATTGTGAATTAAATCCCAAATAATCCTACATTTTTTACACTAATTCCAAAAATATGGAATGTTCGGAATAAATTCCAATGATCCTGAATATGTTGAAGTATCAATAGTCTTGAATAAGCCGATGTACCAACAGTCTTAATATATCAAAATGATATTCCGGTAACCCTGAATGTCTTTGAATGAAATCACAATCATTCAAAAGTAGTGTTTTGTCCAATGAGCACTTTTCAATTCCAATGAATAATTTAAATAAATGATTCCTCTAAAATGATATCAGAACATAGCAATACACGATTCCAATGACTGAACTTGAATTGGGAATGAATAATTTTGTTTACCACATCCTTATATGAAAACCTAAGGCAATACAATTGCTAGGATGTGGGGCTGGGTTTGCTTACAGAAATTTCTTAAGTTTTTACACAAAGTTAAACCTTGAAAACAAATATCAATAAAGAACTTATTTAGAACTTACAAACATAACAAATAGACCATAACTACTCTGCCTTCAGTCTTGGAAAAAAGGTCATGCACACAATAAAAATTAAATATACATAACATTGTATTATGACTCTATGGTCTTAAAATTAAGAACAGAATTTAGTCAGAAGCAACAAGCTTTGTAAAATTCAAGAAAATGTATTTTCCTAGAATCCAAAGTGAAAATGTAAGATAAAAACTTAGCATATTGTGAATTAAATCCCAATCATTGAATTATTAACCAAAGTCCTAATGAATAAAGTTCTGAATAATCTTTTGTGGTGATCTAAATAATTTCCAATGCTGAAGGTGTTATTGTACTTGTAGTTTCTAACAAACTAATATACCAAAGGCCTGAATTGTTGAATAACAGTAATATAATCCAAGGTTTCCCTGTCTGAATTCACTATAAACCCCAGTTAATGTCTCTTTCCAAGAATAATTTTGAGCACTTTGTATTTCCAGAGAATAATAATAATTTCACTCGAATCAAAATCTTAATAAAACAATGTACATGATTTCTGCCCAGACAATATCACAGGAATAAATAATTTTTCAAGTAAACAAGATACAAGTATTCAAAACTAAGACGCAAAAGAATATCCCTGATGAGGGCCAAAAGTTAATTTCATAAAAAAGTCTTGGCCATAACTAGAAGATATGTTACTAAGATTATAATAAAGAACATGGTAAACACGATGTCCTTGACTCAAAGATAAATGTTTACTTCTGGTGATATTGATCCTAATATTAAACTAGGACTCGTAGACAAAATATTGGCTAATTATTAGTTGTTTACAGAATTTAAAAAAAATGATTTTGGACGGGGTCACTGCAAAATACAATTTTATATTGCCCATAGGATATAATAAATAATAATAACTAACAAACAATGCAAATAAAAATATACATAACGGATTGAAAATTTATATTGGTAGTAACACTTGAGTGTGGGTTAGTGGTTCTTCCCGGGGTTTTCCAGGGTTCTTCCTCCACCAATTATACTGGCCGCCATGTATAGCCCATCTTGTGCTGCAAAATGGCATTAAACCCTACAATATCAACAAAAACACTTGAGTATTATTCACAGATTTATTTTTGGTCTTGTTTAATTACTATTGCATTATTCGATGTTTGAATGTTTGATGCACGATAATTGAATTGTGCCTTGTTCATGCTTACACTGGTGTAATGTTACACTGGTTAAATATATTAAGCAGCATCTATGAACAACAATGAAAGTGTCAAGAGAAACTTATAAAGGAAGACACACTTTTGATACAAAAATGAACATTAACACTGCTGATCCAAAACGGATGGCATTAATAGAGCAATTGGACAATGATATACAGGACCTGGAGGAAAACACTGCTTTAATTTAAATATTTTGAGATCTGAATAAACACACAATTAAATATGATTTTGTTATTTTATTTTCAAATTTAAAGAACAAAGTTGCAATTTTGTGTGATAGATTATACTAAAGGAATGGGGAATTTTGGGCATATAGCACTGGAATCAGGATTTGTGGAATTTGAGTCAGAGCATGTGATTTTTTTAAAAGTCACAAAAGGTTTGTCTAGTCTATGACCAAAAGAGCTAAAATGAGGTCACTGTGACATATACTTCAGTGCAGTTAATTTCTTCAGATTGTTCATTTCTCAGAAATCATTAGTTATGTTGCCATATGACTTTGCATGTATCAACTTTGACTAGATTGCTGTTGGCAGAGGACTGGGATCTAGAATATTCTCTCATTTCTGAAGCCACTAGCTATCAAACAAAAACAAATTCCATAACCATAAAAATCTATGCATTTTTAAAATCATCAGAGAATGAAGAAAATGAATTGGAGAAAACATCTGCATGGCAAGCTACTCTGCCTATAATTACCCCTTTCTGCAACTTCATCAAAAACCTTGATTTAAACAAAATCTGAAATATTTCATACGGAAGGCAGGGATAACTGTCTCCCAAACTTTACTCTAATGATGAAGAATGCAGACCACAAAAAGACCAGTTTCTGAATAAATACAAAAAAATGTCCATCAAGGAGAGAATGGGCAGCCACTCATGCTAGTCTGTTACTTGAATCTAAATCCCAGTTCGCACAAACGTGTTCCTGCACTATAATCATTCCATTGTACATACAACATGAAAGCATACATTCTTGACACATTCATAAATGATGCGAGAAATATGGACATAAAACATGGGTATCTATTCAATGAAAATGTTACCCCTTGGCCAATCATATGAAACTGTTTAGTTTTACCTTAAAGAAATCTGAAAGCTTGTCAACTCTGCACCTACCCTCTTCCACAAGATATTTTGTGTGTGTGTGTGTGTGTGTGATTTGGATTTTTAATGTAGCTTTAACAATTTATCAGTCATATTGCTATGATGTCTGTAGTGTGGCAGTTTATAGTGATGCCTAGCACTGGGGCATCATATTGCAGACATGTAGCATGATGTCTCACTCAGTCACATTATCCTCACACCAGACCGACCAGTCCTAACACTAACCTCTTGATGCTGAGCACCAAGCAAGGCAGCTGTTAGTATCATTTTTGTAAGTCCTTGGTATGACTCACCAGGGATCGAACCCACAACCTCCCACATCTGAGTCAGACTCTAACCACTAAGCCACCAGACTGGTCTATACAAGATATTGAAACTGCTTATGAATAATACAGTATCTAATTTTGTTGCTGTGCAAAATAAGCTACAGTACCCAGTATCTAGTTTCCATGGTAACACTATGCCATCAATCTTAGACATCTGAGGGATATGTTCCTAATGGCTTCCAGTACTTGTGTCACTAGAATGAAACTATGCCGTGACAATATTAAAACTTACATTATTCTACAGAACCATACATAGTAAGTGGGGAATGGTTCATACTATGAAAAGATTTAATTCCAGATTAAGAGCAATATCAATCAAATAAGAAACTAAATTCTGAAGAAGTAAATAGTAGGTAAATGCACATTAAAATAGCTTTAAACACTTAATAGGGTCTGGGTTACTCCCACTTTAAAAAAAAATTATAGCCATTAACATGTATGACTTTTTAAAACTGTCAGAGAACGAGGAAAGTGAATCAGTAAAAAGATTTGTATGGCAAATCTGATCCTTCTATGGTTACCTGTCGAATCATATCCCCACCAATGCATGAAAAATCACAACTACTTGCTATTTTCAAAACTATAAAAAAACAAATTTCTTAGATATTTCATATATCAAGGCAGTGACAACTGTGTCTGTTATTACTTTAATGATGAGGAAAGTGGACCATGAACTCACGCCCACTCAGACACATTGTAGGCCAAACCTTACACTTCAACGTGCTAGCACCAATGTGTTTTGCACTAGAATTGTTTCCTTGTGCATACAATGTGACATTATCCATTCTTCACAACAATGTAATTTATGATGAATAAACATGGAGATAATATATGGATGCATTATATCTTAAGTCACTGTGACCTTTATATCACAGTACTGTGACTTGTCCTTGCATTTGCTTTAAGCTCAGTTTCTACATGTTAAGATGTTCATTTTTCTCATACACTATTGCAAGGTCACACAAGCTGGTTTTTACATATCAAGATCTACATCTTTTGGTGAAAGCTAGGTAACTCTGACTTAGGTACATAACATGGTATGCAAATGCATTATTTGGAGTACTACAGCCACAAACAGCAATACACAACTAGGTCAGTGTGACTTATTTTGAGGATCAGTTATTTCTGCTTAGCTTTACACTCAGCTTAGTTTCTCAAGGTTAGAGATTGCATTTAGGATTGATAGTATTTATTACAGCATCATTTCAGTTGGATTTAGGTGTCAATCCATCGATTAAAGGAACGCCAAAAATCAACAATGTTTGGTGTCCAATAAAGAAAATGGGATTCACAGTATTCATGATTTACAACCCAGCCATACCACCAATTATAGTTTTTATGACTGCAATCCAATAACACTGACATTTACAGGATCTGCTTTCTGGTCATATGGCAGTATTCATGATCATCAATCATAGTTTTAATGATCTGCAATTCAATCCAAATGGCCCATGGATGTGCAGCAGGCAATGAGCAGGGCTCCAAGCAAAAAAAACCTGCATTGCAGAGTTGATTTCTGTCAGCAACGTGTGGCCCCTGAAAGTGTGGGGGCCCAAGGCAGTTGCCTCATTTGCCTTGCCATAGGGCTGGGCCTGAATCCAGTTACACTGACATTTAACGTATGCAGGATCTACTTTCTGGCCAAACTGCAGTATTCATGATCTGCATATATGGTATAGTTTAACGAGGATAAAAATATATCACATTTACAGTAAATATTACCTTGAACAGACCATACCACCTTCAGAACTGAACAATGGGTATAGTTCATGATCTGCACGTGTCAGTCCAAACAGGATTGGTGCACACACCTAATGCAGTAACAGATCATAACAAACTAGCAAAATGTACAAGACAAGATTTCATTTCACAAAATGAAAAGTACATTTCACTGAGCATTTATGAAGGTGCTTTTATTTATTTACTCAAACCTGTGCACTGCTCAAAGAAACATTTTTTTTCTGACACAGGCTCAGGTTACGTGGCTTTAAAAAAATCTAAAATCCAGACGCAAATTCTACTAGACCTGACTAAAATTCCATATGCTTGAAAGGGATGAATTTTCATTCCTATTATTTTGATATGATATTGAAAATGATGTACATTAGATATAAAAAGAAATAATTAAAAATCATTCAACATACTTACATGTTTGTGTCTCAAAAATATTTTACATAAAACAATATTTTCCTCCATGTTCTGGTCTCAACCATTTTCCAATTGCTCCAGTGTTGAAAGAATTTTTCCAACACAGGTCCAAGGTGAGTTTGTTTTGAAAATAAAAAAAATCTGACTTACGATGTGCCAGAGAAGACTATATGTTTTAGTATTATTTTGACAAACACCCTGTCCAGAAAATGAAATGGTCTATCTCTTATACTTGTGATTTTGCTCACTGATGCTTCATTCCCATTCGCTAATGAGGAGTTCACAACGAAGGAGTTACCAAACAATTTTGAAATTCCAGCAAATTCAGGCCTGAAATTCTAAATAACTGTGGCACACAACACTGCTTGTCATTTCTGACGATGCCTTGATGTACAATCTGTATTTCATCATGATCTGTATGTACGACTAAGTATTCAGGGACCTTTGAGTCATTTCGTTTTCTGAATACTGCACAAATTCCCCTCTTGAATACTGCATAAATTCCCCTTTTTCTCATTCAAGGTGAAAACAGAATGGAAGTTGGAGACTTATTAATTTTTTTCTTCATATCAATCAGTAAAAACAACTGGCTTAATATCGTAATTAGTTTGTGTGATGGTACTGAGGACGTGTCACAATTTCCGAAAATACTCTGCATTAATAAAACCGGCAGCTATCAACTCTTTAAACTTTTTGGAGTTAAATATAAAGTAATGATTTCAATTCCTTTTGGGTGAAAAAATAATGAAACTGTATTGTTTTTTTTTTTTTACAAGTGGCAAATTCCTACCTTAGCTTTAGTGTCAAACAATTACATAATTACTCCTCAACAGACATAACCAAAATGCATTACCAAGTCAGCATGAGCAAGGGACATCTTATTATTTATGCTGTGGAAATAGGCAATAATTATAGGTAACCAAAGAAATATGGAAAACAGAATAGCACTGTTCCTCTTTCTAATGTCATATGCATCACTCTGTACACATAAACCTTATCTTTTGATGCAATTATGCAGAAAATCTTCATAATGTGGATGGGTTTGTAGATGGGGTCCATCAGGAAGAGGAGTATTAATGCTTTATCTGCATCTTTCAAGGACTTCAAAATAAAATTCACCATTTTCTCAGCAGGCTCAAGATTTCTTTCAGGCACATTAAGTAACTTTTGTTTCTGGACCGGTTCAAGAGCAACATACTTATAATAAACATACTTATAATATGTGAGTGAGGTGCCCAATGTAGATTTACCTGGGTCATGAGCATTGGGCTATCAATTTTGTTAGCTCTGCTGTGATAAATGTCACAAAAGACTAGACATAGCAATTATAATTTTCATTCTTTTGTCCAGCTTATATCAAAACGTTTTCTAAATACTAACATCTTTTTGTTTGTATTGTTTCTGGCTCATTACCAAAAGTTTCTTATTTCTTATCTTTGAATTATTAGACAACTGCAGTTGTTTCCATGGGGACAAGAAACACTTAAAGGGATGTTAAGGTCATATGGTCAAAAGTCATCATGCAAGTTTTTTCTCTTAAAAATGTTTATTTGATAATTTTGTATGTTTCATTGGATAGATTATATTAAGACATTGCACAATATTTTATTGAATACAAAGAACATCATTGAAGATGTGGGGTTAAAATGTCGAAGGTCACAGAATAGTAATAAACAGTCTATGATTTAATTATTTTCGTAAACTATGGTTTCATCTTTGTTTATTGGTCAGCTCTCATTCTCTTTTTGTCTAGTCTTCCAATGTGAGATGCCTCCCTTGATATTTTTGTTTTTGTGGTCTCCATCTTATTACCTAAATAGTGGAAGGGGCTCTGAATGGCCGAGTGGTCTAAAGCGCCCACCGTTACGGATCACTGCCATCTAACCTCTGTCTGCATGGGTCTGAGTCTCGGATTCAACCAATGTGGTTATGTGAGAAAGCTTGCCAGTAGCATCTCGTGGGTCCGTGGTCCTTTTCGGGATTCTCCTGGGTTCTTCCTCTACCATTTATACTGGTCGCCATGTATAGCCTATCTTGTGCTTAAAAATGGCGTTACACCCTACAACAACATCAACAACAAATAGTGGAAGATCTCACACTTGGCTGGAATACGGCAGAAATATAATTAAGTTTTAGTATGTTTCTTAAATGAAACACATAAAAATATATATGTACTAATACTGAAGAAAGTATTTAGACAGCTTCATTCAAGTATTATAACTCAATGATCTTAAAATGAGAAACAGCAATGAGTGAAATGCAACAAACTTTGTAAAATTCAACAAATAATTTATATCCCTACAATACAAAGTGAAAATGTAAAAAAAAGGAACTTAAGGTATTTCGAATTAAATCCCAAATAATCCTAGAATTACAGATACAAGTCCTAATAATTCTGCAGGTGTTTATGTGCCTGCAGTGGCATGTATTGTTTTGTTGTAGCAACAGTCTTTTGTTGATTCACAGTGATAGAATTCCAGATTTGAATCACTATAAATCCCAGTGAATATCTCTATCCAAGAGTATTTTTGTATGAGCACTCTGTATTCCCAGGGGAAAACAAATCACTTGAATTAAATAATTTGAATAAATAAATTCCATCCTAAATAAAGTTCTGGACACAAAAATAAAATACAATTGATTCTGCTAGATCTCAAAGCATGCATGAATAATTTTTTTCGAGTAACAAGATTATATGGCACTCTTCTTGTTTCAGGTCACAATTAGCATTTTCTAATAAAATGGAAGGTTTACAAGATAAAATGTTAACTATAATTAGAAGGTATGTTACTAAAATTATAATACAGAACCTGGACTATGTCATGTACACCTGGGGAGTCCCAATAACCTAGACCCAGACCCAAATTATTTGTTCACAAAATTTTAAGAAAATCAATAATTCAAGTCGAGTAGGAAATAAACTGGATTTTGGACAAGGTTAAGTCTAATTATTCAATGTTACATTACAATAGTATATAAGGATATAAACAAATAAATAAATAAAAACTAACAAAGAAACATTGCAAATTAAATACACATAATACAAGATACCTTCGTTTTATTAACCCATTTCAGCATTCCTGGCTTTCAATGCATTCCAGCGAACAGAAATATAGCTCAGTGGAACTGGAAAACATATCCATTTGCTTGTGTGAGAATTTGGATTTATTAGAAGATAAAAAAGACATCTGAGCATGTAAAGTCCAACTAAAGCAATATGACTTTAATTTGTATAAAAGCATCGATAAGGGCTGAGAAGTATGAGAGATATTCCTGGAAATTTGACTTCTCGTTTCGATGTCAGTCAAAATTGGAACATGCTACAGAGTGCCATTATTTTGGCAGTAAGATGACAATCCCAAAGTCACAAATATCTGGGAGGTATCATACAATGTAAAACTACTGCAATGTGTTGCAAAAGCATGAAAAAGTTGACAGAAAGCATGTCTATTTGTCTGTCTGCCCATTTGATAGGCATCAACTTTTTGTTTTAAATATTTAGTATGTAACTTTGCATACTAGTTTATTTGGGCACTAGAAACATCCCTAAAGATGCCAAGGGCAACAGTCCATCATTACAGATGACAAGGCAATGTGAAAGTGGGTCTACTGTCATATGCTACACTAGTCCTACAATGCAAGACATCCTTGCTGATGTTTATGTTTTGTAGGTCAAGGCCTAAACAATGATGCGGTGTAGCAGGTATTGAGGTCAATTAAAATTGGAATGAGAAATCAAATTTTCAGAAGTATCTCACACTTGGCAGCCCATTAGGGCTGTCAAAAACCACGGAAAACTTCACGTGGGTACCTGTTGTGCCGTTTAACAGGTAACCAGGTACCCGTTAGAACATGAAAGACACCCTAGTTACCCCACTGTCAAATTTTCACAAACCTGTATTGTTGTAGGGTGACGAAACGAACTATTTATATTATTTTGCACACTGTTTACCATATTTTATCCACTATTCATTTTCGCTAGCGGACCACTTGTTATGAGATGTAACAATTTAATAGGGAAAGCTAGACCTCTTGGCATTGAGAGTCTGCAGCTGTGCATATAGCAGCAGTAGATTAGTTGGCCCTGCTGCCCTCCCCCCAGTCACAGTCAGCCACAGTTTCTTGGTCATCCGCTGACTGATGAGTAAGTGATATGTTAACATGCGTAGTCTACATATTAGTACTGTTTTGAACTGTGAAGCTGTTTGCACAGCCCAGCGTGCAGATGCCTTTTAGTAGTAGGCCGCTGATGCATAACGGGTGGTCCTACTCCTAAATATAGACTGGAGCTGCAACTCAGACCTGCATACTGCTGATGATATAGGATATTTTGATAGTGTTGTCGACAAATTATTTTTGTGAATGGGTGCTCGTCATTAATTTTCAATGCCCAGGTTTTTCACGACGGTCGGGTACCCCGTTACCCGTTGACAGCCCTACAGCCCATATTGATTCTTTTCTATAAATAAAAGTCATGTTGATTTAAGTAGATTCGACTTACTCAGACGTACATTTTTCAGTTGGCTGGAATGCTGGGATTGTTTAAAGGGTGATAAGTATCTTGAACGAAACGAAGCTAACAAATATTACTAACAGAACTTGAAACACATCCATTTGCTTGAGTGAGAATCTGATTTATTAGAAAAAAGACTTCAGAGTAAGCAAAGTCCACCTAAAGCAGTAAGATTGTAACGTACAAAAACATTGATATGGGCTGCTAAGTGCAAGATATTTCTGAAAATTTGATTTCTATTTCTGATGTCAGTTGACCACAGAACCTGCTATGCAACCCAATTATATAGGCGTAAGACCTCGACCCCCAAAACATAAATATCAGGGTTGAAGTCTAGTCCTTTAATGTAAGGCATTGACCCTGGTATTTATGTTCTGGTGGTCGAGGTCTTACTGCCTTGATAATGGCACTGTGTAACGTATTCCGATAAAGTGCACCACTTTCTGCATGGTCAAATTTCTTCCTTGTTTAATAATTTTCATTAGCACGCGTCTCCACTATTAAATGAAAATCTCGTTATACGGGGATTGATGAATCATGTTGGAAATAAATTATCAAGGCATAAATTAACCTTCACACCGTTATTTCGAAGTTCATTTATCAATGCTCTCTGCAGTTCCTAATGTTTTAAATCTTTACTATGCTATAATAATACATGCCCATGGCCAAAAGAACTGTTCTAGATTAAATTTACTACTGACACGCTTTAGTTATTCCACAACACAGCTGTTGAGATCGAGCCTTTTTTGGTGTTTTCTGTCCCTAACTTCCTACGCTTGCGCAGAGTTAACATCCTGTTTTGAGTCAGGAAGCAACGAACAGGAGGGCGTTCAGCAGAAGGAAACACCAACCCCACATATTTCCGTGTTTGCCTTTTAGATTTTATACAACAGTTTCAAGGTAATATAGTCATTACAATTTATGTGTGTTCCATTGCATTCATTAAACAGAATACTGACATTTATGCGCTCGTTAAACGTCGACATTTTTGAAGAAACCTTTGCTTCCGCGTGTGGACAGTTGCGGAAATGAACTTTGTGACAGGCATTTTCTAAATCTTAATTGCTTTCTTTCCCTCTCATTCCAGATGGCTTTTATGAGAACTAGTAAATTTCGGCACGTGTTTGGAAAGCCATTGAGAAAGGACCAATGCTACGACAATATCCGCATCACCAAAAGTTCGTGGGACTCCACATTTTGTTGTGTCAACCCTAAATTTGTTGCTATAATAACTGAGGCTGCCGGTGGTGGCGCCTTTCTCGTCCTACCTGTAAATAAGGTGAGTCAGACTGTTGTTTTGTCATAAAAGTGTCTCCTGCTTATTGAAATAAAATTTCTAAACGTATATAACTATCTGGTGACACCCTCGTCCTACAGTAGTATATATGACATCAACCAAGTCTAGGTCCCAGATATGCATGGTGGGGTGGCCTTGGGCTACAACAAAATCCCCTCAGGACAAGGTCCCCACTTCCCCAACAAAAAATCTTCATAGGATAATCCCCTCTCCAGGAAAATAAAAGATAGGATAATAGGACATAATACCCTTCCTATGCCTAAGTTTTGAAACTTTTTAAATTGTCACAAATATACTGGTCTATTTTGAAACAGGATAGCAGGAAAAAAAGAAATATGACGCATTATCAATATACCTCATATATAATTTCATAATGTGATGTCATGTTTATAAAATAAAATTATGGTTTAACTTTTAAGTACTTTCACCCTAGGGGAAAAAAAGAAATGTGACATGTGATCAATATATATAAAGTGCAAGTTTTAAAAGCATCATGGATGGACTTAATGTTATGGATTAAAAGTGTTTGGAGTGATGCTTTTTCAAGTGAGGCAACACAGCAAATGTGTGTACAATTAGGTCAAAACGATTACCACTCCAGTGGCCTAAGTGGCTAGAGTGTCCACATTGGATGCAGGAGGTTGCAGGTTCAAATCCAGGCAGAGTCATACCAAAAACTTATAAAAATGGTACTTGCAGTTGCCTCGCTTGGTGCTCAGTATTAAGAGGGTAGTGTTAGGACTAGTCAGCCTGGTGTCAGGATAAAGAAACTGGGTTGGACATGATGCTGCATGTCTGCGGCATGATGCATTTGTGCTAGATAGCACTATAAAACTGCCACTCTGCAGACATCATAGCAATATGACAGAAAAATTGTTAGAGCTATGTTAAAAATCCAAATCACACTCACACACACACACACACTTTCAAAATGATCATTAGGCATCTTAATCTCCTTGTCTGTTAATATCTAACATCTAACCTGCACACTATATATCTTTCATCTACTCAAGAAAAACCAGCACAAAACTTAAAAGGGTCTCAGTTGACACAAGGATGTAAATTTGTGATAGTTTAAAAAGGATTAAACTTAGACTGGGGGAGGTTAAGTTCTCTATTTCATTTTGCTGGGGGGATTTTGTCCAAGGGGTTTGTATTTACCCAGGGTGGTGTATTAGCGTCTTACCACCTGAACAATCAGTGCTGTATAGCATGGTATGTCATCATTTGTCAACAGAACTCTTGGTAACTATCTTCAGTAATATCACACTACTCGTATTGTGTATAATGGAAAATCCATGTTTCCTTAGTGATCTTAATCCCTTCACACTGAAGTCTATGAAATACCAGATATAGTGGTCTTCATTCACAATTTTCATTCAAGATGAAAACTATGTCAGAGCATATCTTTAAATGTCAGAAGGTACTCATAAATCAATATGGTATCATACCTAAGTGAATTCAAGGAGTGTTATTTAATATTTAGCTGAATTAAAATTATAGGTACAATATTAAAATTTTACATTATTTAAATCAGTTTTTGGTGACAAATGAACTTGAAAAAATATGACTACACACCTGTAACAATGCACCTAAATCCAAATCAGCTTATAGTGCTTTCTCAGTTTCAGCAATTTCTGATCATAAGCAGTTAATTATCACACTAAATGAAATGTGAATTACACATACCTGTGACAGAACGAGGATTTCAAACCTGTGCATTTATAAAATTTGGTCGTTTGATTGACTTCTAAACCAGTAGATTTTTTTTTATTGGCATAAATTTGATGTGTTTTAAGAAGATTGAGAACAGAGCAAGTGCCTTTTTTAACATAATATATATTTTTTTCATACTATTAGAGAGCAGCAAGTTTTGAACATTAATCTGATTCAGATTTTGATGTAAAATATTGCGATAGTAATTAGTAGGAGTCACTGTATCATTGATTAATAAAAGAGTAAAAGTTGCTATCATTATCTTTGCAAAGATTTTGTTATGAAATCCAATAGCATTTTTATTTTCCTTCACAAGATCACACTCTGGTGACATTCATTGTGATGATTAAGCTTCAAATTTAACAGGTTCTCCATAGTTCACTGGTCGAGATTCCTCCCTAAATAACTTTGAATTTTGGGAAGAATGGAGAATGTACTCTCAGTATAGGCATTAAAATGTGGCGACAACATGACAACCATGCTCACCCAGCAAAGAAGTTATAACTTCAAGATTTTTGTTGCTATGTTTGTAAGGTTGCTGACTACAAAGACTACTCTCCTATAGTACTCCATGCTTGTGCTTATCCTGATGACCTAGTTCCTGAATTGGACTTTGGATGCATTCCTGAGCCTCATCCTAAAGGTCTTTCTCTTCATGGCTTGGATACAAAAATCTGTTAGCAAGTTTCACCACAGTAAATAAAAAAATAAAAAAAGATTGATTTACATTACCACATGTGCCTTTTAGTCTGTTAATGTACAAGAGGTGAAGATCATTTTGACCTTGTTTGGTCACCCAGTCAAAGTTGTGGAGGCTCATTTTTTTAAAAATTTCTGCTTCCATCATACTAGGATATACCATTACAATACTTGTGGTGAAATCTCATTTTCAGTTTTGCAGATAATATTAGGCTATGAATATTCCGCTGTTTCTCTTAACTTTAGTGAAAATGTATTATATTTCAACAAGTGCTGGGAAAATGTGTGACTTCTGTTCACACAGATTTTGATCATAGTATGAGGGTTTGATAATGGAGGGGGAGGAGGATCTCTATGTATATGACAAGGGAGAAAACATGGCAGGATGCTGTTCCATACACTAGCCATATTGAGAGAAAAAAATAAACATTTATATGTTGCTGTCAATCAGTTCAAACTCTGCAAAGTTTTTGTTGTCAGCAAGGAAAAGTTTTGTTTGTTTGTTGTATTTATTGTGACTCCATGGTCTTTAAATAGGTAAAGTAAAGAGTGAAAACCAACAGGTTATGTAAAATTCAACAAATAATTTATTTCCCTGGAACACAAAGTGAAAATTTAAAAAGAACTTTGGGTATTGCAAATTAAGTACCAAATAATCCTAAAATTGCTAACGCAAGTCAAATTTTTAAGGTTCTGAATTTAAACTTTAGTGGTATTCCAAATAATTTCCAGTGCTACAAGGGTTGATGTGCCTCAAGTTGCCACTAATCTCTAACTTGCAAATGTACCACTGACCTGCATTGTAATGCTGTACTAAGTCTTTTGTTGAACGACAGTAATGTAATCCAAGAAGATATTCTTGTTTGAATTTCACTCTAATTCCATGTCTCTCTGTCCAAGACTATTGTTATAGAGTACTACATATTTCCATTGAAGAATAATTTGAATTAAATAATTTCACCCAAATCAAAATACTGCACAACAATAATACAACTGATTCTGCTTAGATGTTATCACACAGATGACTAATTTTAAAGTAAACAAGATTTATTTAAAAACGTTTGACAAAAAAGAATAGCCTGGATGAGGCCAAAAGTTTATTTCTAGAAAAATCTTAGTTATAATTAGAAGGTCTGGTAGTAAAATTATAATAAAGAGCATGGTAAATGCAATGTCCTTGACTCAGTCCAAGATAAAGGTTTTTATTTCTATTGATTATATGATCCTAATATTAAACCCACACTTATAGAGAAATTAGTTCTGTATTAGTTGTTTACATAATTTTTTTAAAAAATCAATGATTCTGGTCAGGTGGACAATAAACTTGATTTTGGACGAGGTCAGCTACAAAATACAATTTTACATAACAATAACCTTCAGCGTATAATGAATAATAAAAACCCTAACAAACAGTGCAAATTAAATATGCGTAACAGATTTAACTGCACTTTTAACGTGCTATTTGTTATATCCAGTGGTGTAGTGCTAAATAAAGAAGTGAGAATACAATAAAGAAGTGAGGGAATGCATGTCTACTGACGGATGTGGGGTGACATTGGTGAGCACAAAAAAGTAAGGAAGCATGGAAAGAAAAAGTAAGAGAATGCAGTTCCCAAATGTTTCCACTGCACATCACCCCTGGTGATATCATGCTAATGAAATCATTGTAGAGTGCCTTTCCTAAAAGACAAACTAGGGCAGCCAGCCCAAGATGGTATAGAACCCATGACCCATGAATTACGAGTCTAAAGTTTTGTCAGCTGAGCTACTGCAGCTGCATAGCAACAATATGACCTGTGACATTTAAGTTCATTGAGCTTGTACCAGTTGTAGAACCATTGTGTACAGCTGATGTGGTTGGTTGTTCAAGGGTTTCATGGTTGTTTAAGTATTTAAGGGTTTCATGGTTGTTCCAGGAATTTAAGGGTTTCATGGTTGTTTCAAGTATTTAATGGTTTTAGATATCCCTACTGCTAATACTGACTTTGAACTATAGACCAAATTGAATGTGAATTACAGAAAGATACAAACCTGATGCCAAGAGGACAAACAATATAGGAAACTGCTGTTGCCATAAAATTTATTTATTTAGTAAATTTACTATCAACACTTAAAATTCTACTGATATGTCAAATCATTTGTTTGGGTTTATGTTAAAACTAATAACTACATGTAGTTTTGAGGTCTTTTCTGATACTTGTAGCTGTGTCGAGAGAAACCAAATGAACCCTTTTACACACTGCATGTGACTTGTCATTTGGTTCAGACCATTTGTGGCCTTGAGTGGCCAAGTGGTCTAAAGCGCTCACCATTACGGATCAGTGCCATCTCACCTCAGTCTGCATGGATTCAAGTCTCAGACTTGGCCATTGTAGGTATGTGAGAAAGCTTGCTGGTAGCTTCTCGTGGGTCGGTGGTTCTTTTTTCAGGGTTTTCCCGGTTTCTTCCTCCACCATTTATACTGGCCGCCATGTATAGCCTATCTTGTGCTGAAAAATGTCTTTAAACCCTATAACAACAATAACAACTGACCATATGCTGCAAGACTACTTACATACAGTGCTGATAGAAGTTATTATTGCTTAAATTTATCAACACCAGTTAAAGTTTTCAATTTTCTTACAAAGTGACATTGTCTTTATTTGTATTATTATTATTATAATTATTAACATATATCAGTATAGTGGTTTAAAACCTCTTATAATTGAGGGATGTTTGTAAATGTGTGCAGCAGTTTTAGAATTTTTTATCTGTTTGAAGTTGGAGATTTTAAATAATTGGGCATAATCTTCAGATTCATGATAGTTTTCAAATTTTCCATCCCATGGGTGTGGGTACACTTTTGCAGATCACATGTTATTAATTAAAACTTTGGGATATAAAATTGGGTGTAATCTTTAGATGGCACAACATTTTCAAATTTTATATCCTTTTGGGGTAGGTATACTTTTGCAGATCACAAGTTTGAGATGTGATACCCAGAGTTAGTTTTTGCATTTGAGTTTTAATGCTCCATTTAACAAATTAGCTGTATTTTGTCATATAAATGAGAACTAAGAGCCTTTCTCAAACAACAAGGCCACTGAAACCATTCTGCCTAATTGGATTACAAGCGGTAGCTCATGGTGTCACCCCCATGGTCCTCCTTCCGTAACAAACCATACAGAATCCTTAGTAATGTCATTTTGGTGTCACCCCCTCTGATGGTGTCACCCGGTGCAGTCCGCATCCCCCTAGCAACGCCACTGCTGTGCCTGCTAGTCATGTATTTAACTATGATCGGTTATCCACTTATGAAATCCGACTAGACCGAGCAGTATGTGCTCTGTAAAATTTGCAATTTTTCATTTTGGTGTCACCCCTCTGAGATGGTGTCACCTGGTGCGGTCTGCACCCCCCTAGCAATGCCACTGATTACAAGTTCATGAGTCCATCAATCTACCAGCTGAGATATAATGGGAAATATCATGCACACAATGGTTTTAGAGTGGGGTGGGAATCTTTTGTAGTACTCAAGATGGAGATTTGAAAATTTGGAATATTATTGAAGGTGGTTGTTACATGTGCATTGGTGGTTTAGAATTTAGATCCTACTCCAAGGGAAGGAGCTCCAAGGATGAGATATAGCTCCTTGGTTACAACTCAGAAACTATTGAAATTCTCATCTTTTAACTTGCAATATACTTACTGGGCTTGATAAGACAAGTTCAGATATATATTCAACATTGGCCCCTAGGTCTGTCTGTACCCACCCACCCTGGGGCATAGATTGAGGGGGTGGGAAAAAACATGAGATAATGGAATGTTATTTTATAGACATTATGTTTACAGTGTGGCATATATGTAGTACAAGGCTGAATCTGAAATTTGCAAGGGTGTTGTAGTTTCAGGTTTTAAAATGATATATTTCTGACCATAAGCTGACATTTTCCTGTTATGATTTCATCTGATTTGATGTAGACTCAGCTTGACTGGCTGAAGTTAATTGCACACAAGAGGCCCAAATGAAAGAGGAAAGAGGATCTTGAAGCTGTTATTCAGTTTCCTTTTGTACATGTTATTTATGCATTATGAGGATGTAGTGTCTGTGTTACTCATTTATATATGGTGAAATTTCTATCAGTGGCCTCCTTGTAACTCCTCCTTTTTTGCAGCTTTTCCTCATGCTTTACTGCTACTCAAGTCATTTCAATGCAAATTAATCCTTTGACCCCTTACACTGGTCATCTCAACAAAATAGGCACAAGTTTTCTTCCCATCAATATCCAGTTTAGCAAAGTTGTACTGCTATGTAAGTTTAATTACTGATGTATCTTGTTAAAGCAGAGTATTCAGATGTTTTACTAAGTTGTCATTACACCAACTCCAAATTTCATAATTCATGCTTAGCAACTACATAATGGGTCCAGATGACCAGAACATTGTAAATGTCTTCAGACAGCTTGGTCTTTATAACTCAGTCATAAGTCTGTGTTGTATAGGATTAGCTGTGCAACATGCATATACATTTGGATAGGTGAGATCACATAATCACTATATTTCCTTGAAAAAGAAAGGAGATACTTGGTTACCTTGGCTGAACAAAATTTTCATGACAAAAATAATAATTATAATAGACTTTATGTATTTTAGTAAAGTTTTTTGCTGAAGGCACTGAAGCAGTTCTAGTCACATTCTTTTGCAGATGTTCATTACATTTTAAAAGATAACTCCATCATTGTCTCCACACATTGAAACAATAATTAATATGACAAATATAAAACTTCTGTAAACTGTAATTCTTGGTTGTGTCCTTATTTTTATATAATTAAAAAGCTTACTTTTCAAGTAAAATAGCTTGAAAGAACTTTTGATACATACAAAGTTTATTTCTGGTTCAGTGATATATTGTATGTTAGGTGTGACTTGTAAAAGTTTCCTATAACACATTTAGGCTTGTCATGTTCACAATATACATAAAGATCCTTTTGGATTGCCCATTTCATTTGGGTAGTGTCAGTTTGTAAGATGGGTGAGATTTATGCACATAGCATTGTTGTTATACCAAGATGATAAATTTGAGATTTCATAATTTAGCTTATTCTCAATTTCTTAAATATTTGTACTTGTGACTTCATCAGCATTAACATCCACATGCATACACATAAATAGCGGCAGATACCAAAGGGAGGTTAGTGAACTATGCTAACATGGAATGGACAGTTAGCAAGTCATTTGTATGAATATTGGGTCAAACATGAGAGCAAATCGTATACATTTGTAGATTTAAACAAATACAAGAAGTCGAGCCATTGCCAAAAGACTGCTCTTTTCCCTTCAACTGCATATACTGCTAGATAAAAATTAAAGAACTGCCAAAGTCCACCTTATTGCTGAAAATTATTTTGTTGTCACATAATTTTATTGAATTCAGTAAATTAATCTACCGTATATACTCGGGTATAAGCCGACCCACCCAAACTGAATTGGTAAAACTGTTATAAAGTGCATGATCCGCGTATAAGCCGACCCATAATTTCTAGACTACTGGTACATCACAAGATGCACAAAGTGAGTTCTGAATATGTTTATTTAGGCAAATCACATTATTAAATAAAATGAAAGTAAGAAAGCTAATTTATATGTTGAAATAAAAACAATTCTAAAGTGTTAAGTCTTAATGGAAATTTAATTAATCCTCATTCTAAAATCATGAATTATAAAAGTTCTATCACTTTTAGAATCCTTCAAAATCTGGCTCTGTATCAGACTTGCCAAACAGTTCACGAAACTCAGCTTGTTACAGGTGTGCTTTCATCATATATGTTGTCATTGTCATCATGGTCATCCGATAGTGTGTCGTTCTCGTTCTCGCTTTCCTCATCTTTGTCGGATTGAAATATAGCATCATCCTCTGTTCCATCCATGGCATTGCTGATACAGCACTTCCTGAATGATTTTGCAATCATTTCCGATGGAATTGAGTCCTACGCTTCTTTTACCCACATGGCGACCAAATCGATGTCCAGCCTCATTAAATTCTCGCCTTTTGTCATTTTCACAGGTCCTGAACAAACCCATTCTGCCAACATCTTTCATAACTTGTCCTTAAAATGTTTAAGGCAGACATCAAGAGGTTGTAACACTGACGTTAAACCTCCTGGTATCACAGCCAGTGTTGTTTTCATTTTCTTTGCGGCCTTTTTTACTTCATCGGTCTTACTTCATTGATCAAAATATGATTGGTTTCAGCGTGGACATTATTCAAGTATTGTGACAGTTTACAACTTTGAGCAGAAACCATATCCACTACCATATCTCATTAAACAATACATCTGAGAGTCGGCATGTATTAGTAAAGTCATTGGCATTGTGCAACAAAACAAACCTATTATCCCCGAGGCATTTACCACAGATTAAGCATATGGTAGCTGTTGTACAACACTCTACCGCAAACAAACCACTTTGCTTTACAAACAACTAAACAACAGTGGTATATAAACTGTGGCTGCCGATTACTTCCAAAACACCTGTCAAAGAAATCCCACAAATTATATTGTTTTACAATTATTCATGCTGACTCGTATATTGCCCTGTTATTTACCCTTCCTAAGCGTGCACAAGAAACCCCTATGGAGCCTCTCGCTATTGCTCCTTTAAGACTATCATACATGTATTTCTACTCTCGATCAAAATGCTTGTCGTATATACCTTCAGTATCGTAATTCTTTTATTTTTTTACGTAGATTCTTTTCATATTTACACTGAAATAAGCTAGTGTGCATTTGCACGATACCGTAGAGTTTAATGATTACTGATTAGCTGAGGGTTAAATACTTGACTGGAGATTACTAATATGGCAGTTCTTTTGGAAAATACACGTACCACCGTGGCTCAAATAACACGTATGGCTGCATTTTCTGGTGAATGGACATCTGTCAAATAGACATCAAGTACGTTAAAACATGTTTTTCATTCATTATCCTACGACTTAAGTTAGAAAAAAAATATTTGTTTCACTTCACGACAGCACAAATCTTATGAGCCATGTGGCATCATTAGGCATGTGATCTCATCTTTGGCGATTGACAGAAACAATAAATACTGGAAATCGAAGGGAAAAAAGCATTAAAAATTTCAGACTTGGACCTTGGCCCGCAGATAAGCTGACCCCCCTTCTTCCAGGCCTTATTTTTTTCCTAATTTTTCGGCTTATACGCGAGTGTATACGGTAGTTATCATCATATGATTTTCAGGATTTTCTTATCGTTAGTTTACATAATGTTATTTTTTGGCTATTAATTTCCAGACGCATGATTTTCTCAGTAAATTCCCTCAGATTTTATACTTGTAAAAACTTTGTTACATAAATTTATTACAATTGCACAGTATTGCTGGTATACTGTTTTACTGCATTTTTTTTTTTTTTCCAGTTGTATATAACATGATACTTTTTCATTAAACCAGTAATTTGGTAGTTTCTTTGGTAGGGAAAATATGGAAATTCCCAAGGAATCTTCTTACAGCTGTAATGACATTAACAAGATGTTTTCATTATTCATGACAAGATAGTACAAAAAATTACTTTACGAAACAGTTGCATCAGTCGCAAATTAATGGTGAATATGAGAAATATAATTATATTTATGATTTTTTATTTCTTGTTTGACGTGTATTACTATTACATTTCCCAAAGTAGTCGCTAAATGGAATGTTGTGAAAAAATATTTGGGCCAGATCCAACTTTAGGAAAAATTTCAGACTGAAAACACACAAAAAAACCCAATAACAAAACACCCAGAAGCACTTACGTTTTTGTTATTTACTGGTGTATGTGAATTTGTTTATTATATGTATTCCTTTGCAAATCATCTTATGATTTTCAGGAGCATATGTATATGCTTTGTGTCTGAACTTAACCTAATTTCTCAAGTCCGCTAAATATTTTCTCATTTGTTTTATGTTTACTGCATGGCCTTCTCTGACAAATATCTTGCGTGGATTTTTCACCGCACATCTTTATCAATCGGCTTTCTAATGTCAGCATAATGTCTTTCACAGTATCAGCTGTAGTGTAAGCTTAATCATCCCACTTTATGTACAGGTTTTAGTTTGCAGCTTGCATAACACTTCATATACACATAATACACATAACAATTTTATATACTCTTCAAGTACAGGCCATTTCATTTTCATGGGAGTTGGGAAAGGGATGTGATTCATTTGAGCTGAAATATTTCTTTAAGATAATTAATAATTTTTTTCAAGTATCATGTTTTTATTTTGCTATAAATCAGAGCAATATATTTTTTCCAGCTATTGACCGACAGAAATTTAAAATAAGTGTCAGGCCACAGCTCCATAACATTAAATTGTTGGTCCCTAATTTAATTGTACTAGACTGTGATCCATATCAGTGTACATTCAGAAATACCACTGTACAATAGTGTTGTGGTAGCAAGCTGTAATATTCATTCAGATTTTATAAATATGAAGTCAGGAATATTATTATGTAATACAAATTCCAGGATAAGGTCAGTAAAATATCATAATTATCTTGAGTTGATAAAAGCTCTAGTTGTATATACATGGACAGCTCTGACTTAACTTGTACAGTAAAATGAAAAATGATGTACTATGTCACCTGGAGCAGTGACTGATATTAGTTAAGAAATTTTTATCCATTTATTGAAATACAAAAAGAAGACAAAATTTAGGTTTAATACAGATAAAGGATGAAGAAAACTACTATTCATAAATAGACAATTTGGGTCATTATTGGTAAATAAAATGTAAAGTTTTCAAACATTTAGGAATGCATTTCATCATCATCAATTTATGCACAAGTAACTTAAGACAATTCAGTCATAAACAATGATAAAATTTTGTACTGGATATGTAAGGCAACAGTATTTTGATTGTTTCAGAAATGTAACACTATTGTTTTGTATTAGTACATGTTATGAGAGGTATAAATGCCTGCGTTTGTTTTGACATCAGGAGGCTGGACAGTGTGTCAGAGGATGCAATTGAAATAAAAACTAAAATCAATAAAATGGAAAGTAATAGTGTGAAACTGGATGCTGACTAATAAGATCTTGTATTAATGATCCTAAACTTTGCAGTATATTATACCAGTATGTAAAATGGTTTATTACATAGTTGGTACACTTTGCCTATTGTTTGTGCAGTTTAATATTTTTCATATTTTAACCTGTGAATATATCACTTTATGTGATTCTGATTGGTCCAAATAAGCCCATAAAATTATTGTGCAATATTCTCTTTTACTGATTGGCTGTGATCGTGGGAAAACTTTTGTAACCCTGCTTTCTGGAATGTTTTGTTGTCAATGAACATTTTTACCACCATTTTTTTTATTCGATTCATGAAAGGAATTGGGGGAAAATATGGTCTCATCTGTTTCAATATGGCCAATTTAGGGGTTTGTTATGTCATGTATATCATAACATGAAAATTGGCTAGAACCCCCACAGCAAGTACAATAACAACAAGTAAAACTGAGAGTTTTGCTCATTTGATGGTGGGGTGGAATGGTGGTATATCTTTTGCATGGAATCCACCTTTTATACAAGAGTGATTTAAATTTGAACTTACAGAAGTAAATAAACTCATTTTTGTTCACAGAATAATGTAGACATCAACCGGTCTCCCCAGTTGACAGAAGTTTATCCAACCACTGCATATTTATGTGGTGAACATGTGATGCAAGTCCGACTAAAAAAAAATTTGTTTACGTCTTCTGTACAGTCTAATGTTCCATACCAAATACTGCAAATACCCAGTCACAAATACATTACAGTAAATATGTGTATTTCTGCATTTAGTAATCTTCTTTTCCAAACAATATCGCAACAATGCAATGTTTAGTTGTGATGTGAAATTTCAAGGCAAACACTGGCACTGTGTTGTATATGCCAACTCAAACCAATACTGTGCACCGTGTCAAACAATGACATCACATGCATTGGACATTTGTGTTTTATAATGATTTTGTCTTCTGTAAAATTTACTGTTTTTTTGGATGGATGCTTATTTTTTGATTTATAATTAGCAAAAATGTATATTCTGATTTTACTATTTCAACTTTATTTGGGACATTTTTTTATGCACAACAAATGAAAGGTACAGCATCTATCAGAATGAATGAAATTATTCATTCTTCTTTATATCTAAATAATTTCTTCTGAAATAAAAACTGTGATAAAAAGAATCTCAAATGGGTAATGATTTGATATTAAATTTATGAAACTTGTTAAATAATGTCCAGCTTTTGTGAGCCAAGGCTTGCAAAAGCTGGACATTATTCAACTCATTTCATTAAATTCAGTATTAAATCATTTCCCATTTGAGATCCTCTATGCATTAATGATTCTAAAATTTGCATTATATTATACCAATAGATCTACTTTTAAGTTTTGCTCTTTGTTACTCTTTCTCTTTTATATGTGCCTGTCTTTCATTTTTCTTTTTTATTCCTATTTAAAAGAACACAGAAACAATTTAAGAAATTCAATTAATGAAACCACTCAGTGGCATTTACCACTTTGTCTTGCTTAATATCCAGGTTGATGGAGTGTATTTTCTCACTATTTCACTGACTACTATGGCACTTTTTAGAATTATCATTAAAAAGATTTGTTCTCGCAAAGTAGCCATCACTAGAATGTTTGTTTCTCTGCTCTCTGGATCTAAACATGATCTTAGTACCTTTCAAAGAAGCAAATCATTAATTGGCAAAGTGCATGTATAACCAACTTTCACCATCTTTGGAGTAAGCATGCCAAGTATTGTAGTGGTTGTTTCAGTAGTAGGCTATAACAAACTTGGCAGTTTACCAGTTACAAAACATGCACACTAACACCATGATACCATCAAAAACATTACTCGAGACAGGCATATTATAGAATCTGTAGGAAACAACTACACTCTGAGGGTAGTGGGTCTCCCGCACACTTACATAAAGACTGTTTACACTTGTCTATATACTGCATACCTGAATATAAAATAAATGACACACCTTTATCTGATTAGATTGTAATGCATTACCATATAGAATTGTTTATAAGTTGGGTACAACTGTAAACAACAGTTCCTGATCTGCTGTCAGATAATGAACCAGTAGATCAAGGCCTCTTGTTTGTTCTGATTACTTTTAACCAACTGCATAGTCCCAGATCTGCCAGTGCATTATGTAGAGGCAGATCTAAGACTGCAGTTTGCAATTGGACCCAATTTATAAGTGAGTATATATGGTATATAAATCTGCATATGCATGACTATTTTGTAGCAGACCTGCATTTGACTTGATTTGGTAGTTGATAAGTAATCCAGTCTTAGACTAGATACTTAGTTTCCAAAATTTTCACGGGTATTATAAGTTGCCTAGGGTATACTTACTTCTAATACACGGATTGGGGCATTCTATTTCTATATGAGTGGAGATAGTTATTCATATGCTACTGTGAAAACAATGAACATATTTTTTGTTCAGCAAACGATGTAATGTAAGACACAAAAGGTAGCACTGTCCTACAATTTTTAGCAATATCATTGTGGTGTTGGCACCTTAATTTTTGAGCTTTTTCCTATAGGAACATTGCATTATCTGTCCTCCAGTAATGATCGTGTGGGGATGGAAGAATGTCATCTGTGCTCAATCAGTGTGCAACACTGCATTGAAAATATCTGATGTTGTGACATCATTGATCCACAAAACTAGTCTTATTTACCGTTATATGTGAAAACTGGTGTCATTAATTTGTTTGAGATGTAAAAGATGATATGTTTGCTTTTTCACTACACATAAGGCCAAAACAAAGTGTGTTTCCTTTTGCACTGGCTTTAGAATTAAGGTTGCCTTGCAGTTTTTAAAAAAACATATTTAGTGTGATTTTTTTTAAGAAACATTTTACCATTGGGGGTAAAAAAGTGCTGTGGTCAGCAATGAGAAACAGGGATGATCAGCTGACTGGAAATACATATTTTGCCATTGGTGGTGCTCGCTGTCTCAAGACATCATTTTTCTGTTACATTTGATGTAAAGTTGAATCATTTTAGCAATTTTCTTTTGCTGCCCTGATGAGTCGATACCGTTCATATGGTTTCTTAAAAGAAGTGTGATGTCAAATCTTCTTGGAACATACAACTTTTATACAGAATTGTCTTGGTGTGAAATTTCAGAATTATTTGCAATGTATATGTACAATACACTATTTTTATACTTGGCACCATCGAGCCTATGTTGTACTGAGTTGCTGTAAAACAGTATATTGTACATACATTTCTATTGTATTCAGGAACATTTATAGGAAATTTGTGTAAACCAACAGCCAAATCAACACAAATATTAAGCTAGCCAGAATATCGATTTTATTGGTAATCAATGATATAGGGGCCATTATCACTAATGGTTAAAATTAATCAGGTGCAAGTTTGCCTTTAAACTCTAATGTGAAATTTTGCAAGATAGAGTAATGAAAAAATAATTATGTCTTGTTTTGTGTTTCATATCTCACTGTGCATTTTTAATCAAAAGCTCTTTGGAATGCATATAATTTTTCTTATTTTAAGTTAAACAAATTTAACTTTGCACATGGGTGCATGTGACATCTTGGCTGTCATTAAATGAACAGGATGTTGCAAGGCAACTTAATTTCAAGTAATTAATTTATGAAGGGATCTCTCAATCAATGGCTAAGAAAGCTATTTACATTTAAAAGCCTCACTGAGACATAAAAATGGCAACAAAGCCATTGACCATGAACTAGTACAGTTACAGTACTTGTTATACTGTTGGTATCTAATATGCCTTAAGCAGGATGGTTTTACTAACACTGATTGTGACACCTATCTTCTCTTTTTCTAGAATAAAATTACAATTATGAAATCAACCTTGGTTCAATATCAGCAAGTGTTATTTACACAAGAATTCTAACAAGAACAAAACAGTGATCATAAATGAAAACTTTTTTCCAGCATGAACTGCGACGGGAAAATCTCAGGATCTTGAACATATTTTGAAGCAATCAGTGTTTTCACATGAATTTCAAGCAAAATACAATGCAAATTGAAATAATTCTCCAGTTTAAACTATATATTTTCCACATTTACTGAGCAAAATGGATCTTCAAATTTATACAACTTTGTAGGAAATTCTCTCCATTTTTTCTTTGTACAAAATTGTATCATGAATTAGGTCAATAAATATTCTCTCTGTGCAAGGTCAAACAGGATTGGGAACATCATATGTTGACATAAAAGTGGTCCTGTAATGTGAGGTAACATGATAGTTATGTCTCTGACATGGTGAAAAATACTTTTTAATTTGTTATCTGCTCTTTTTAGTAACATGAACATCAATGATCACTGTCTTAATTGAGAAGCCTATACCATTGTGATAGCGATTAATTGTGATACCCTGCACAATGGCATAATATAATTGGAATGTCCTTTACATTTATATTGAAAATTTAAGGTTTTTAATAAAAAGTGAAAGGTTTGCAATATTGTACCTTTCTTGTTATAAATGTCAGTTTCATTTTCAAGTTTTTTCCTGTTTTTATTGTTCAGAACAACACACATTTCATAAGATCATTTTTTCGGTGTCATTAAGTAGTGACAGGTTTGAGTTATGATAGATTGGCAAATGACTGCTGCATGATAGGCTACATTGTCCTGTAAATAATGTGTTAACACCATGTGGCTAACTTCTTGCTGTGAGTTCCCTCCCCTTAAGGTTGGAGTACAGTATACTATCAAAGCCACAATACAGTGCTACATCATTATAATTTGGCTCAATATAAGACAAGTTTAGTTCAGCCTATGATTCCATTTCATTTTTTAGTAGTATAATTGCCTCAGTGGTCCAGGATTCCATTTCATTATTTATAGTAACTGCCTCATTATAAGGTGTGCATAGTGCTGGATTCCATTTCATTATTTATAGTAACTGCCTCATTATAAGGTGTGCATAGTGCTGGATTCCATTTCATTATTTATTGTAACTGCCTCTTTATAAGGTGTGCATAGTGCTGGATTCCATTTCATTATTTGATAATAATTTCCTTTGACCAACATAAAATATTGGTTGTATCATTAGTAACTTGGATGGATTTGATAATGACCAAGGGCCGTGAATGTTGATGAGGTGATCTTGCATCTGATTGGCTGACAGCTACCACTCTGAAGGCCAGATTTCGAATCCTGTTTGGATTAGATATCAAATATATTTTGATTTGGACAACATCTCAGAGGAGTTTGATAATGAGCATGATCCATTCATGCTAATGAAATGATCATGCATCTGATTGACTGAGCTGATTACCATTGTGTAGGTTGTATTTCTTGTCCTGTTTTGATCAAACATTTATATCATGAAGGTCTTGTACAAGTTCAGTGAATGAATGGTTCTAATGGCACTAGGTTGGCCTGGCCAGGTATAAAACTCGTGACCCTTGGATTATGAGTGTGACACTGCCATTTTAGCTACCACAATAACAATTCAGATGCATGCATGTTATTGAAATTATTTGTCATCTGTTTAGCAGAGTTTGTTGTCACTCTAGTAGGCACATTTCCAGTCCAATTTTGATGAAGCTTTAAACATTGACATATATCATCAATGTCTAGGATCATGTGATCTTTCATGTGATTGGTTGAGGTTATTACCATTCTGGAAGTCATAATTTTAATCTGAATTTGATGAAAATTGGAAAATGAGCTTACATCAGGATGATCATGGGCAGTTTAAAACATGTGAGCAGGAGCCATGGATAATAATCAATGATCTTTTAGCTGATTGGTTGATCTTGTTATTGCTCTTGAAATCATATTTTTGATCTCACTGATTTATAATGATCAAAATTGTAGATGAGTTTGGTTATGAGCAGGGGATAGTGCATATTTATTATGCCTTTATCTTTAGGGAGATTTTTACCATGATATATAGTAAAATAGGTAGAATCAATATGATATAATGTTTGAGCGATAGTTTACATGGAATAATCTTTTACAGTACTACATATAACTGCTTAGTGGAGTGGCCAGTCAAGTTACCTAAGCTAGAGAGACAATATCAGGCCCACTTGGGCTGCTTGTTTAGCCATGTGTTTTTTTTGTTTTTTTTTGTTTTTTTTTTACATGCTTTGCAGGAACACTTTGAATGTTATATCAATCATGCTGAGGCAAGCTGTGTGATGTGCCTTGTGAAGTGAACTTGCACCCTTCTGGTCCGAAGTCCAAAACTCCAGCAACTTAGTCATCATGGCTTTCCAACTATAGTGGTGGCAACAAGTGTACAAATTAATGGGGTCTAACAGTAATTCATCAAGTTTACTTCTTAGACGCAGTTTGTTTACTTTGCACAGATTTGGTATGTATATGTAAATATGGTATATGTAAATAGGGTTCAGTGACGGCAGCAGGTTACATGTATGTAGTTTGTTAAGCTAAAGTTGTATTGTGAAAATCTAAAGGTAAAATTGGCTTCAAAAACTGAAGGTACAGATTTAGGAGTGATTATGTCGCTTTGATGTACATTTATTGGTTGGATCATTGGAGAAATGACTCGCTTTGAGATTTATTTCAGGCAGATATATTGAAACAGCTTTGTGATTCATTTCAGGCCAATTTATGGAAATAGGTAGTTTGCATTATAAAGATACATGGTAACTGTCACTTAAGTAAGAACAATTTACATGAAAATTATGTTACAGATATTAATGAATGAGACTTGATTGCAATTTTGACTCGTGGTGCTAGTGGTTGAAAATTCACTCCACAAGCAGTGAATGGTGAGTGAAGATTTCATGTGGCTGAATATTTTTTCAATCACTGACTCATTTGGGTATGTGCTGTTTCAGGTTTGACCAGTGTTTCTTTTTGTGTTTTCTCAAAAGAATATTGATGATTTTTCTGGTAGAAAGTATGTCCTTTCATTGAGCAGTTTCTTTTCTGTTTGTCTTGATGAAGCTTTTGCGAGCTCTTTTACTCTCACTTTTCAGTACAAATAAAAGCTTACGAGAAGGAGAACAGACTGGTCTCAGTTTGTAATTTTTTACAACAGGTATTAAAAGGGTCACAGTATAAGTTCATGACAACAACATTTCTCTTGATTGAAGTTAGGTCACTAACTGATTTTCTTTTATATTTTTATAATAACTGCTTGAATTAAAGTTTAGTCATGTGAGTATTTGGACCCCAGGTGAGTCATCAACTTTAAGTGCTGACTTGAAATTGTTTCGTGATAAGTAAAATCAGTCGAAGACTGGTCCAAAAAGATTCAGGTCCAAGCATTTGATTATAATTACATTGGTTGAGTCATCAAAATACTTGTGTGTGAAAAATTAAATCATATGTTTATATTAGATGAAATAAAGCTGAAATCAGTTAACCTTCTGTCCACACAAGTAATGATGGGATTAGATGGCACACAGCATCATAATGTTCAGTATTTCTGATCAATTTTGATAAGTTTGCAGAAACCGTGCTCAGCTCCCACGTAAATGAGACATCATAGGAATAGGTGAAAAACCATTGGGGAGACTTTAATTATTTTAATTGTAATACCATTTTGTAGTTTATAATAATTTTGATGATAATGATAATAATAAAAAATAATAGCTCAGATAATAATAGTAGTAGTACTGCTTGGTCTTAAAAAAAATCAGTTTTGTAGGTTTGTTTACTAGAGATGAACATAAGTTTATTTTTTAAATTATTATTCTTATAAAGTTTTTTACTATAACAGTTTGTAAGAGATTATTTTATCATACTCTTCCATAGAAATAACTTGATACATGATTTTGAGCCACCTTTAATATAGCAGGAAGTGACATTGGTGCAATCATTGATATAACCCTTTGTCAGTGTTCATCACAGATGCTGATTTATGAAATACACTTTGTATTGTTGTTTTTAATTTCTGAATGTGTTTTTTTAATTTAAAATGGCCATTAAATTTTTATTGGTTAATTCATTGGTTTTGTGTAATACAGCACGCCCTTGTTCTAACATGATTTATTATAGTGCAATTCCATACATAAAGCAGAACTGCTATGGACCCCATGACCAAATTAAATCATTGTATTTAATTGGACTTTCAAATATATTACAATATGGGCTGAAAGAAAACATGAAGCTTAGTATTATTTGTTTATTCTTAAAACATTATTTAACGAATTTTGATTATTCTCGTTACAGTATGGTACAGTAAATATGTGATTCTTGCAATATCGCGGTTTTATAAGCATCTGTAACATGGTTCTCACAATAAAAAAGTTATATGGTTGGCAGTTACATACAAGGTTGGCAGTTCACTTTTCATTGTTCCTTCACAAAGTAGTTTAGAAAGATTTACTAGGATATTCTATGTAGCTGCTTAAGACCTTAATTAGGTCATTATTGGTGGCAAGGTGTGATAAGCACTGTTTCATTGGACCATGGTTGCAATTAATGGCATATTCAGTTTGGAAAGCAAGACTATGGCTTCCATAATTCAGTGCCAATTGAGTTCATTCTCATATATTTTGCCGCAATGGCTAGCACTATAGGGCAACATAAATCTCATTCCTGCAAACTCAGAGTGAAATTTTGCTTCAAAAAGTGCTTGTTTCCGAATGGACCATAAAGCAGACCCTGGAATTATTTTTTCTACTCTCTACTTTTGTGTCCAAACAGATGATAGGAACCAAACTGTTTGGTCAGATAAGATGATTTACACTCAGCCTTACACTCAGCCTTTTCATTATCTTTTGAAATAACCAGCTCAAATAGAAACTATATGGTTATGCAGCATGTGCCCTAGAAGAAGTTGCACATGCCTCCTGTACACAGTATATCCTTACCTTAAAGCTTCAACAAATTGTTGACCATTGACTCTGATTACCTTCAGACACAGGGGTGTTGTAAACATGCATGAAAATATTAGGTTTATATTATGTATGTATAATTCAGTATGGTACATAAAATGTATAGAGTAGTACAGATTCAGGACCAACTTTTAGGTCGAGTTTTCTTAAGTCATTTTTCCAGTTAGCCAAAGATTTCTTTGCAGTTTGAGTACATCCTTAAAGTGATGCTAGATATTTGAATGATTGATTTTGTTTTGGTTATCAGGATATACTTTATACATGTATTGACAATCAGTAATTTGTGAAAACTTAATGTTATAAATGTACTGAATTCAGAATAAGTCTGTACAAATCAACCATGGTAGATTAGTTTTATGGATTTTTAGAACAGTTTGCACATATTCTTCAGGTTGGTAGAGTAGAACGAGATGTACCTCTGGTGGCGGGACACAAGGCAGCTGTTCTTGACATAAACTGGTGCCCACATAATGATCAGATCATTGCTAGTGCTTCAGAGGACTGCACTGTCAAAATTTGGGAAATCCCTGATGAAGGCCTCGTAAAAAATCTGACAGAGTCCGTTGTTGACCTAGTAGCTCATCAGAGACGTGTCGGTCAGGTCGTCTGGCATCCCACAGCTAACAATGTACTGCTGAGTGCTGGTATGTATGATTATCCTAATGTGGACAAATTTATTTTATCTTATGTGGTCTTAGTATATTACATGGGGACCTATTGTAGGATTTTACATATCCCTTCTAAATTACTTTTATTTTCATTGGTCAGTAGTGCATCACTTTAAGGTGGGCAAGATGATAGAAATTCATACTGTTTCATTTTTGACCAGAAGGCAGCTTTATCCCCATTTTTGTTTGCCTGCTAAAAGGCAGCTGTATTGTGACATTGTCCATCTGTTTGCCTGTCCATCCATCTGTCTATCAGTCTGTTATTAAGTTTATTTCTGCACAGTATTTTGAGCTGTACACCATCTAATATTTGCCAAACTTTGTGGATGGCTTGCACTTGGGTAAGGAAGAATCCAATCAGTTTTAGACTTAATAGCTCAAAGGTCAAGTACAATGAAAGAAGAACAATCATTCTGCACAAAACTCAAGAACTTTGCCATCTCCATATAGTTTGGGGATTCCCAGTATAACATATCTGGGATGCAGGAAAGGCTTTTTTAATGTGGAGTAGTCGTCAGTAGATTCAGTTTAGAATTACGTATCATTTTCATGTGAAGTCATTAATTAAACAGTACCATGGCATATATTTTTAAAATGTGCCTTCTCTGGGTACCATACTAGGCATAAGGAAGAATCCTATCACTTTTAGAGTCAAAAGGTTATGGTCACTGACTGAAAGGAGAGAAATGGTTTCTGCACAATAGTTTTGAGTTGTTCACTATCAAAAGTTACCAAATTTTGTGGATAGCTTGCAGATGGGCAAGAAAGAACCTTTAGGCTATTCATTTTGGGGTCCAGAAGCTCACAGATTAAGATCACTGTGATTGAAAGAAGAAAATACTTTCTGAACAGTAACTACAAATATGTTATACTGGGATTAGTGCATTGGCAGCAATTTTGCACGGTGACACTAAGGCAACCAACCTAAGCCAGTATTGAACCCACAGTCCTTTGATTACGAGTCAAATATTTTACCATTTTGCTTGTTAAATACTGTTGCTCAAATACAACTGGAGATAACCCATTCTACTGATGTAGATGTGTTTGATCCAGTCCCAGCAATCCACTACTGGAACTCTTCATTCCACATACCTGATTTCATGTGCAGTTATACTTAAGACATCAGAGCCTCGTCTCTGGAGGCTGCGTCTAGCTCTGATACTATCATTGATGACAAGTCAATATATCAGAATCCTAAGTCTTTTTCTGATGAAGATTTGCACTTATCATCAATGGCATCAATAGATTCTGATATCCAACCTCTAGATTGGTTATGTATCAATCTGGATCAGCTGGACAGTAAGCATCATTGTCCTGGTCAGCAAACAGTGGCCATATCATGCATAATTTATTAAAATGTAATAAATTTTACATATATAAATGTAATTTTTTGCTTTTCTTTATTTTCCATGTCACATATTAATAACCTTACTAAAGGCTGATATGCATGTCTACCTGCATCTTCCACTGAGTCACTGACTACATTTTGTCTCCTTGTATTATGAAAAATAGGATGAGTTGGTTATGTACAGAACCAGCTGTATTTTCAGGTTACTGGCCTTGTGGATTTTTTTGGCAAGTTTCACACACTGCTTGGTGTGTCATTGGGAAAGGCACATTACTCCCATTTCCTTCGCATGATATAGCCAATTATGTTAAAAGTGCTCTTTAAACAGACAAGAACAACAAATTTAACAGTAGAACAACAGGTCACCTCATAATGCTAAAGTAGTTTTTGTGAAACATGATTGAAATTTGCGATAAACATGTTCAAATTTTTCTTCCAGGTTCAGATAATAAAATTTTCATTTGGAATGTTGGAACTGCTGAAGTTTTGACAGAGATTGATACACCTGACCTTACGCTGTCAGCTTCATTTAATTACAATGGCAGCAAGCTAGTGGTAACAAACAAGGACAAAATGATGCGCCTAATCGATCCCAGAACAGGAGAAATCACAGCTGTGAGTCACTTAGCCACAAGCATACATTTTCAATTACAAATTTTGAATTTCCTGGTGATTTTATTTTTTTTTTCTTTATGCTCATTCTATCATTTTGGTTTCTTTTCTTTGATCATTCATTAAAATGTGTATAGTCTAATCCAGGGATTAAAATGGATTGTAGACTGAGAGAGAGAGAGAGAGAGAGAGAGAGAGAGAGAGAGAGAGAGAGAGAGAGAGAGATGGAAGGGATGGCTAGAAATAAATACTTTTTCTGATCTTTAGAAAAAAACTTAAGTTTATATGTGCTTCAAGACCATTACACTTTTTTAAAATTTAAGTTGATGTTCGTTTTCTAATTGTAAAGGAGAAAATAAATAATTATATATTTCATTTTTCATATAACACTCAAGAGAGATCGAAAGAGAGAGAGAGACCAATTTTACATGATAATAGGAGAGATTAACATCAAATAAGTTTCTCAATCCAGATTGGTTCTTCAAAATCTTGCATCTTTTTAAGGTATGTTGTTTTGTGACATTTTCATTGAACAGTTAATGTACTTTTTCAAACATTGACAGTAACTGGTACATGTAGGAACTGTCCTAACTGAATGTTGTTTACTTGAGGCAGGAAGCTACATTAACAGGCATAGGGCTGACTTAAAAGTAAGCATGTCACTCCATGGGCAGTGCCTGTTGATGCATGTAGATTTGCCAAAATAGTGAGGACAGAAAGTAACTTTGTTTTTCATTGGCACCACTTTGTTCGTGACATGAATGGCCACTGATAGAGCTCAACAGTCAGCACAGTGTACACAATCCCACACATTTAAAATATTGTCATACTGTGTCATAAGCAGTGTTATTTGCAAAGTTTAAATGGAAAGGTTCAGAAGAATAGTAGGCGTGTTTTTCTTGCCCAAGCTGCTATATCGTAATTGACTGCTGGTACATTGTTTATTGTAAAATTAAAATGTGTATAGTTCATGCCATCTGGCAGTTATTTATGGGTAGGTGAATATTTTATTGATTTATTTAATGGATATGTGTGGCTTTGTTCCTGCATTTAACAAAGAAAGCATGTGGTGTCATTGTGAAAGATAACTCATTTTGAATTGAGTTTGGTTGAATCGGCTTTGCCGCAGTATGTCCTTTTATCAAGCGGTGCGTGTGGATTGAAATTTAGACAGTTGAGGGATTCGTTAGTAAACAGAATGGATGATTCACCCTAACCTAGTATTTTATACTGCGTTTATAATGAAAAGAAGACAACACAGATTTTGGTAATTTATTATTCTTTACAAAACCCAGCATGTTATGAATGTTCACAGATAATCTAAGATATTTTTTTTTACACACAATAGAAAACTGCGGGTAATACATGAGTGTGTTTTAAACTTAGCAGCATGTTATGTTCACTAATTTACAGTATATATATAACTTTCCATTTCTGCATCAGCTAACAGGTACATGTACATGCAGTCATTCAACAGGGATGTAGATTTGTAGCCATGCATTTTTTTCTGAAGTACACTCCAGACATGCCAGCTCTTACGATTTTGCCATAAGTCTTACAATAGTTACCCTTATAATACGGACTTAACAGCATAATAGCAAAAACTATGGTAAAATGATCATTGCCGAAAAATCCGGTTAATTGGTTCATACGTGTTTTATTTGGATGTGGGTTACATCATAGAATGAGTGAAATTAGGGAACCAGACAAACTATACAGGAGCACCCCAGACACTTTAAACTGCACCTATTTGTTCATGCGAAGCGTCTGCATGATCAAAACTGTTGATTATATAATTTATAAAAATGTCTTGCAGAAGGCGTTGCATGTTTAAGACGAAAGGGAAAATAAGCTTCTAGAAAAGTTTTAATAATCAACACAGATAAATAAAAAGGAGTATTCATATTCTTGTGAATAAAAGCTGGAACGGACACAATTAAATTTATTGGACATCACATGACAATTTGAGTATGTCTCGTGGCGATAGATATGATTACAGTCATGATGTGAATGGAAAAGAATTTCCAAGAATTATGTCACGTTGAGAGATAGCAACAAGCCATTGAGCTGCAAAGGGTTTGGAACAAGAATTTGTGCAACTGTACTAGTGGTAAATAAAGTCTACGCATACTTTACAAAGTTTTCAGTTAAACATAATGTTTATTGTTGCTGCATCAAACTTTTAATTGTGTTTTCCAGCTTTGCAATAGCAGTTATTGATGTTTTGTTACACCTTACTGAAAACTGGCCAATCGTACAGAAAAAAATCAACTGCCTTACTGAGATGGACTTGTCAGGGTTGGCATGTCTGACACTCTTTCATGGAGAGAGGTGGGAAGACATCAAAGAAATTAAATATCTTGTATTTTTTCCTACATTACTCATGTTTGTCATTATGTATGCCTAGCTAGGCCACTGATAAATACCACAAGAAATGTTACCACTGTATAGTTTATACAGGTAAAGGTATGAAATATGACATCTGTCATGTCCGGTTTTACTGTCATGTGTTTCCAGCTGTTCACCCACCCACCTGTAGAGAAAAGTTTATTACAATTCTATTTCCAGGAAATGGACATGAATTTTTAAAAATTCTTTTTTCTAACTGAATGACTAGATTTTCCAACACTTTTTGACAGGAAGTCCAGGCACATCATGGGGCCAAGCCCAGCCAGGCTGTGTACTTAAAAAATGGGAAGATCTTCACCACAGGATTCTCCCGCATGAGTGAAAGGCAGTATGCTTTGTGGGATGAGGTAATGGTCATTAACAGCTCTGTTAGAGGATACATTTGTCCCTTTCCCCTTATCTGGTGCATTGGTAAATATTGGCTACCCATTTTTGTATCAGATTTTTATTTGCTCCTTTCTTCGAATTGTTATATTGGAATAATTTTATAATAATTTCCATTTCAATGTTAAATTATATTTTATAATAATTTCTGCCTAGTGGTAAATTCCTTATCGGTGTGAAAATAGAATATTTTTATAATATCTTCATTTTTCAGCATGAGATGTTGCAGAATGTGGGCAAATTCAGGTATAAAAGGTCCCTTAGTATAATCACATCTCCAGCATGTACTCAGTATGTTCGACCAGATCACATTTTTCTCTTTCATTTTGCTATGATAAGGGAGTTTTCTCTTTTCTGCTTGACCTCTTAAGCCTCCTGCCTCACCACCCCTCCTGACCTCATTGACATAGGGGCATCTTAGGTGGGGATTTCAATGGGACCTAGGTTGACCTTCCAGTTAAGACACTGGAGGTGATGAGATTAAGGTTCATATGGTCATCACCAAAGTCTTGCATGCTGACCTTTCTTCAGCAGGTGAATGAGGAATCATTCTCTCCAGCTGAACTGCAGTGATTGCTGAAGGAAAATAGCCCAAGCATCAACACAGAAAGGTTGAGATACTATTTGGAAGTTTTATTCTCACTGGCATCTCGGTACCTAAGGAAGGAACCAGTAACACTGGTCTCAAGCACTCTTGCCTGTTGAAACCTGCCAGGAAGTGTACTTATCCTGTCTGCCTCTCGGGACTTTTCCCCTAATTCTTCAATAAGATGCAAGCCCAACAGTCTTTGGAAGCAACACCAATTCAGGTCTTTTCTCGCCTGTTGTCAGTTAGACTAGGCAGCTGGAATGGTCAAGAGAAGAGGTCTGCAGATTTGTTCCTCTTCCCTAACAAAGAGGAAAGTGGAGGTACTAGAGACTTAGGACCTTTCTTGTCATGCATTCCTCATCTAGGGATACCTGTGGGCACTCTTCTGGCACTCTTTTCAGAGATTTTGTCTAGCATAAGGGAAGATACATGGGTCCTTTCTATACGAAAGGAAAGTTGGCTTTGTTTCTCGAAACATTCACTTCTTTCAATCTAATCTGTTCATTTAGACTGAAATCTCTCACTAGTTGTCAAAACCTTTACCTCAAAATTGATTTTTTTGGCTTAAATATTTAGCTCTGCTAGTCATTTGATCTGACACCCAATATGGCCACAACAGTAGCCATCTTCAAAATCCTGTTATTGTTACTCATTCATAACTGAAAGTCATATAAACATTGCATTTTCAGCAAAGACTTGTTATGGTCTTAAAAACACATTGTTCCAATCCAGCATCCAAAATGGCTGCTACAGAAACCATCTTGAAATTAGTGTTATTTTGCTGCTTTAGTTAAAAAGTCATATCAACTTTGGTCTTTTACCAGATGATTTTTCATGTCTACTTGATCCTAAATAAATTGGTAGCAATCTGATGTCAGTATCACTACAGTGGCAGCAATAGCTCTAAAACCCTGTAGCTTCTACTTCTAATGGAAAATTGTATTGACATGATGTTTTTACACAAGAAGTTTAATTTTGATATATAGTTGGTAAATCCATCCTCAGATACATAGATGCTATCCATTACACTTTTTTTCCACTAAATTACGCCTTATGCGTAAATGTATTCAGATTATGCATTTTTGGTATGTCCCTTTCACAAAGAAAACTAATAATTTGTTTTCTTATTTTTATTAACATCTTATTAATCTTTCATACCGTATTATAGAAAGACGGCTTCTACATAACTGCGACAAAAGAATACGCTTGTCTGCCCTTGCATTCACTTTCCTAACAGTATTGTTCTATTTATAGCAGCTGCTCTGTTTCCAAGAAACATGCTGGTTTTACTTTCAAACTTATGACCCAGGTTTCTATTTATAGCAGCTGTATGCCTTAGCTAGGAGAGAACAGACTGGTTTTCTAATTTTTAATCTTTGCTTGCAGATTTTTTTCTTCTAATTCATATCTGATACAGAACCAGTCTGTAGGTATTTTGCGCTAAAAGTTGTGAGATTTATTCTAGTAGATGCATGTGTTAGAGCAAAAATGTTTTTCAAATAATTTCACAGTTGGATTAGAAAAAGACAAAAAACCGATTCAAAAATGAATACATGAATTACACAATATAGCGTTCTATTCTGGGGCAGCTTCATGCCCACTGCATGCTGTGTGGAAAGGATTTAAATATTGGTCATGATGGTAAAACAAAGGAACCTTGAATTAGCTCGTTTTACAAACTCCAGTACTAAGGTAACTTGTAACTTCTTTTTTAAAGCATAACTAATAAATGCAGAGGTGTTATTTACCAAGTTCTTAATAGAACACGGACCACGGACTACCACTAGCAGTAGAAGACTACGTTTGTCCTTTGTTCAGATGGATGTTTTCTGATTCCAAAATTGCAGAAAATATACATCTGCAAGAACAAAATCATCTAATAGTGTTAGATGTTTAGCAAAAGATAATTCGTTTAAAATTGCAGAAGCCATGAAAATTGGGTCATTTAGGATTGCAACAGACAGGAGCAGTGATTATGATGACAAAATTTGTACCCAGTCTGTGTAAGACACTTTGACAATGAAAAGGGCAAAGTCAGAGTGTTCTTCTTTCATTACCATAATTAACAGTAGATTCCACTGGAGAAAACATTTTTTATTTATTTGAAAATGGTTTGAATAAACGTAAGTTGGCAGAACTGTATGGGTTTTTCAGCTGAGAATGCATCAGTGATGACTGGAATTCATAAAGGAGTTGCATTCTATATTTTGAAAAAAAGTCTCCATCATTGTACATATCAGGTTGTCCCTGTCATATGATGTACCTTGCTGCAGGAAAGGCTGCTGATAAATTAGGAGAAACCCTGAAGTATCAAGTTGGCATTCTACCTGACAATATACTTCATGCGGACAGAGTTTATGTGCAATGGCACCTTATTTCCCAGCTAAAAGATCCAATGACTGGAAGATATATTTCCTCTTCTTTGTTAGGTTATGAAAGGAATATTGGTTCTTTACCATTCTAATGCTGACTGTGAGAGATTGTTCAGTATTGTTTACAAAAATAAAACTGAATTCAGATCCAGTCTCTGTAACCCAACACTTTGTGCTCTAATATTGTGCAAAACATTCAGTCTTCAGCTGGTAGAAAGTGTTTTGAAGTGCAATATGAGAGTCTGTTGCTTTTTAAAGCTCAAAATGTGATATATGAAAACTTGAAGCAATAATTGATATTAAAAGTCCAGAGGGATATTAGATCAATTTGTGCATAATTTCATTGAATTTTTATCATGTGATATGTGGATTACTCTTGTTCTGTTCGGATTACTCTTTTTATCCACTTGGATTACACTTTTTGCTCCCCAGGGGTTGGCATGTATGCAGATGGCAGCCAGCTTTAAAATCTTGTTATTGCTGCTTCTACTGAACAGAAAGTTGTATTGTTGTCTGGGTATGTTATCTAGTTTTTCCTAATGAAAATGATTCCAATCTCACAGCTAGTGTTGCCATTATGGTGACTATCTTGAATATCTTGTTATCACTACTCTTGAATTGATGGTCTTATCAACAGTGAGTTTGTACCAAAAGACTTCAAATGATATCTGGTTTGTCCTAAACACGGATCATGCCAGTCTTGTAGTAAATATGGCTGTGATGATGGCTGTCTTAAAAAGCTTGTTATCACCACTTCTTCTGAATGGATGGTCATTTTGTTTTTGCAAAAGTTCTTTTAATGATGTTTACTTTGTGTGAAATGGAAATGATGTCAGTCTTAAATCCATTGAGGCCATCACAATAACTTATTTCAAAATCTTCACACTCAAGAATGTCAGAGATGGTTTCAACACTCATCGTTTGAAGATGAAATTGTGTCATCTTGAATTCCAGGATTTTTTTCCAACAGTTTCATCCTATTTGAAGAACTTGTGTTATGGTATGCGATGGTAGGTGCAATGCTTTAGTCCCATGGAATAAATGATTTGATACTAGCCTTCTGTTTTTAGTGCCATGGAATAAATGATTTGATACTAGCCTTCTATTTTTAGTGCCATGGAATAAATGATTTGATACTGGCCTTCTATTTTTAGTGGAGCTCATATTGGTACATAATATATGAAATGTCTTTGTTTTCCACTTGAATTTCAGGTAGTTATAATCTGAAACTAGAATTTTATAATAAGTTTTTTCTAGGTTCATCACTATAGTTTGTTGAGCAACTGTAGTTTACTGAATCTGGATTCATGAGTGAATAAGCCAGTTTTATACATGTTAAGTAATTTGTCATATTTGTATGAAAAAGTCATTGTTGGTGCAAATCTTATAAAATTGGAACTGTCAGTATTTTTCATTTTTTATGATCTTCATTGAATTTTATGTGATTTTCCAAATAAATTTCCCCCATTTCGGAATGCATAGATCACATGTAAGTTAAAGTATATATACTATAGATTTGGCTCATAATACAAGTTTGTTTCTTTAAAATTGTCCTCTTGGTTTATTTTGTTGTTAGAAATTCCCTTAAAACCATGTTCACAAGTGTTATTGGTAAATGTCAACAAAAAATGATAAATGAATCCAGTGCATACTTGGAGTTTTAGTCATTTTAGATCCTCCATGAGCATCCCATGTCCAGGCAGTGTAATTCCATTACCAATTTTTGCATCATGTAAATATATGTAACACTTGAAAACAATATCACTACAGTCTTAGGGTTGTTTTACTTAATCTGTCAGATGAATTTAACAAAGAAGTTTTACAAACTCTCAGATATATTTAATAAAGAATTCTTACAGAATGTCCGATAAATTCAGCAAAAAGTCCTACAAACTGTCATTTATTCAACAAAGAAGTCGTACAGACTATCAGATATATTCAAGAAGTCTTACAAATTGTCAGATATATTCAACAAAGAAATCTTACAAAACTGAATCCTGCTGTAATAAGTTGTTAATGATGCACAACAAATAAAACACTTGCAAGATTAGTTGGATATGGCATGGATGTTGTAATGGCTGATAGCTGTTGAGGTGGTACATAAAGGAAAGGTTGAGTATCATAGAGTCCTTTCAGTTAAACAACCTTGTTACAGTTATCGTAAACAATGTAGACATTGTAGCCTTAGTTCAGACCAGCCCCTTAAAAAGCATCTAATTTGATCAAATGTCAAGAGTGGTCTATGATAAGAGCATTTCGTCTTAATCTGCAGTCTATAGACTTTAAAATCACTTTGTATATAATGTCTTATTTCATTCTGTCAGAATGTACTAACAGCTGCCTCACTTGGTGCTCAGCGTTAAGAGGTTAGTGTTAGGACTGGTCGGCCTGGTGTCAGGGTACTGTGTCTAGGAGTGACATGATGCTACATGTCTGTGGCATGATGCCCCAGTGCTAGACATCACTATAAACGGTCACACTGCAGACATCATAACGATAGGACTTAAAAACTGTTAAAGCTACATTAAAAATCCAAAACACTCATTCTGCCATATGTCCAAAGTGACTTTATATATAATAGCTTATTTCATCTTATCACATGTCCAAAGTCACTTTATTAATGTCTTATTTTTTCATCTTGTCATATGTCGAAAATCACTTGCATATAATGTCATATTTTCAGTTATGTTCGCAGCTCTGTAAACAAATTCACTATAAATAAAAATAATTGTTTTCATAAAGAGATTTTTGGATACAGCTTCTTTTAAGTGTTTACAGTGTGCAATTTTAATCCATATCTTCAGTCTCTACACATTTTTGTCTGACAGATGGACATTCTTTATGGGACTAATTGGAGATAGTTTCATAAGTCTTGTAAAGACAATGCTGTACAAGTACAGAACTGATTTTCTTCTGTTTACAGAAAGACTTGTCCAAACCATTGGTAATGGAGGAAATTGACAACAGCAATGGAGTCATCTTCCCGTTCTATGATGCAGACACAAGTATGGTGTATCTTTGTGGAAAAGTAAGTAAAGAAAAATCTTGGTACCCACACCAAAATGATGATTGCATGTCTGTTCATCCATCCATCAGATGTATCTTTGCATAACATACAGCAAGTTGTCTCTCATACAACACATCATATTGTTTGTTGATGTTATGGGCTTAATGCCATTTTTAAAAGCAGCAATAGCTTATCCATAGTTATTGTTTAGCTTTCTTTTTCATGCTGAAAAAATGCACGAATAATTTGATGTGCGTATATCTTCCATTTTAGTGAAGAAATGTCAGAATGCAATTCCTTGTGCAATTCACCTTGTTCTTCGTATGTTATGTCCAAAAAAGTATAGATAGTTCATCATCTTTTGATGTGATCAGTGCCAAATTCACCAGAATTTTTCTGCCTGTAGCAGTGTTTTTTAAGTGCAATTGTTGCTTGTCCTCTACGGTTATTACTTATAACCTTTTCCTTCATGTTTTGGTTCCTTCAGGGACTTAAGGTTACTTCATGTACACCTGCAGGGGTCAGATACACATACTATCTAAATCATTTTATATCTAGATACTGGTAAGTAATTGTATGCAAGGAATAACAGTAGCTTGCTAACTAGATGCTGTGTGTTCTTCAGTTTAGATTGACACAGCAGGAACCACATTGTATACGGTATCTATACTAGATATTTGATTCAATGCATTGAATTTATTCACATTGCTTATGCATATGTGTATGCTTCCTTTTTTCAATAAAATTTGTATAAAACATTGAGAACTCTCTTTTTCGTACATGGATAAAAGACTGGTAAATTTATACTGCTGTTTACTATGTCTACAGAGAACACTGGTGTAATAGTACGCAGTACATACATACAAGTTGAGTTATGCTAGACATATTTTAATTTATTTACTATATAAAGGAATAATGTCCACACAAGTCTGTGTGAAAGTGTGGCAACAAGAAGTCTTCTTGAGACACTCATCCATACTCTATTAAATGTTCCAAATGTGCAATAAAAAAATTTGTTGTACCTTTGTAAATCATGGTCTTCAGAAAGCTGGAATTTTGCAGACTCTAGCTGCACTTATCTGAGAAAGAAGCTTCATTCTCCTTCTTAAGGGGAATACCCCTCTCAGCAAGTTGTTACCTCCCATTGTAAAGGAAATTCATCGACCATGTAGCAGCGTGTCTCTGCCTCCCATGCACCACTCATGGTGTGCCACTGCCTACCATTGAGGAGGAGTTGCACTGCCTATACCATAATGTGTTGCTGCCTCCCTTGCAGTAGGAGATGTACTACTCTTCTTCTTGTATGTCGCTGCCTTCTATCAAGGAAGATATGCACATCCACCACCCTGTCAGAGGCAGTGAGTCACACCCTTCCACTGGGAGGGATCAGTACCACACCTTCCTTAGTGATGTATCAGTTAAGGATTCTGTATCCTGTGATCATCACACTATGGCCACACGATATGGGGATAGGGTTCAAACTGAGTTTCCCCCTCTCCCCAGACCACAGAGTTAAAGATTGGTCTAGCTTTCTCAAAGTCCATTTCAGTCAAGTCTCTCAGAAGTGCTGTGTGCAGATAAGCCACTTGGCATTGATGATCTAAAGGTTTTTAGGTTGACTTAGACCTGATTTGAATGTTAATCTCCAGTGTCCTCCATTTTATTTAATTGATAGATCACCTGTGTTGAATAACACTTATAAAGTTGTTTTTTGTAACATTTGACACAAGTCATCACAATACCTGCATTAATAACACCATCATTCACTCACTTTATTGATTCAGTTTTGAACTACTTGCTGAAGGTCATCCAACAAAAAGGGATTCCCATGTGGCAATGTTGGCAAGTTGGTGAGGTTTGCAGTCATTGACTTTGTTTGGATGCCTAATCCCTAATTGTCGAGAACTTAATGCTTTGATAGTGTGATTTAAAAGCATCCAATAACCTAATTATTTAGATTACAGTGGTGGTATTATCTCAAACATGTGGAAAAAGAATTTTATTTCTGATTTCCCCATTTATTCCAGATGTTAGCAATAAATTACCTTATATTCAATTGCTGCAGTACAGATTAAACCTGTTTGCTTGTACATGGAAATGAATGTTGTTATACTAGTAAACTTATACAGAGACTTGTGCGTCATTTTTTTTTTCTTTTTTGAGGGGATTTACATGAGAGCCATGATAATATTAGGGACCCATGAATATGTTTTTTTTTTATCCAAACCACAAAATTTGAAACTCATGAAAATAAATTGGTTGACAGTACATCAGATTGTCTGCCATATTACATATGCAGTAATTAAATCTTTGTTATGTTCCTTTAAAACTGATTTCAATAGGAATGGCATGGATTGAGTTAAAACTTTAGGCTTTAAAAATTTGCAGTAAATGTTTAATGACATTTATATTCTAACAGTTTGTATTTTCTTCCATTATTTTGTCTTTATCAGGGAGACAGTCTTATTCGGTACTATGAGGTTACAGAGGAAGCACCCTATGTTCACTACCTGAACCTTTACCAATCTTCTGACCCTCAGAGAGGAATTGGCTACATGCCAAAACGAGGTCTCAATGTTAATGCTTGTGAAATAGCAAGGTAAGTAATCTTAATATGTGCTGTGCCAACTCAGCAACTTGTACAGTCCCTAATTAAGAGTCAGACACTAGACTTATTTTATTTTGCAATCAAGGAACCATACATAATACCATGTACATATATTTATGACTTATCCATATATACAGAATATATTTTTTTAAAAATGAAATTGCATTGTAAATCTTGATTCTTTACATCATATAACATTGTGCTTTTTAATGTCTTAGAAGATTTAAGGTAAGAAATGTCTGTTATTTATGTGAAAAAGTTTACAGTAATGGATATTTATTTGAAATATTTATTACAAGAACTTGCAGATGGTATTATTTAAATCTCTAAGCTTGTTGTTAGTGTATCGAGCTTTATTATTGGACAGTCAAGCTCATTTCAAGAGACTAAACTTAAAATTTAACCCCAGAAGAAATATTTATACCCGATAAGGATTACTGCTCTTGATATAGTTTGACAGCTGATGTTACAATATTACTTTAACTGATATAGAATCATCCAGTGCATAATGGTTTTCAAACGTGTTGATAAAGTATGTTATGTCTAAGTATTTATGAACATGGTTAAAAATTCTCTTCCAAGAGATGAGTAAAAAACTTCTAAAGCATCGGGTGTGGATATATGAAGGAATATTGGTATTTGCTTATAAGCATACAAAACTGAACATAATATTCAGTATCTTTCAGGTTATATACGTATATTGATTCTGTTTTATATAGTATTACATTCTACCAGTATTCTCACCACTGTCATTTCGTTATTATTATTTTCTGTTTTGCAGATTTTACAAGTTACTTAATTCGGGTCTCTGTGAAATCATTCCATTTACTGTTCCAAGAAAGGTACTAAGAATGGCACATATGCTTTATGAATAGTAATAACCAGATGATTATGATTAATTTACTAAAGTTTTTTTTTTTGTGTTCCACCACTTGTGCATACCATTGTACATAATACACCCATCTAACAGACTGTCATTTTGTGATCAGGTCACTTTTCAAGTGATACATTGGGCATTGTTGCACCAATACATTTCAGTCTTACTAAGTCAGAGAATATAGAAGAGGCATATATTGTTTCCCTATCCTGTCATTCCATATATCTGTGTATCCCTCTGTTATTTATGTTCTATGAACATTTTCTTGGTTTGTATTTGCATCTCACCTGCATCATATATAGCAAAGGGCCAGACATGGTGATCACACTGTCAGTTGTTTGCCAGTCGGTATAGTAATTTTTTACAGGGCAACATATCCAGTTTGTATTTATTTTAGTGGATCATCATCAAAAGTTGCACACAAATGTACAAGGCAGAAGGAGCTTCTGTAGATATTGAAGGCCAAGCGGTCAGAGCTCATGGTCACACAAATCAGTTGTTCAAATGTTTGTTAGGTGGTCAGTGGTTAAAAGTTTTGAATCTAGCAGTATTATCTATTACTGCTGCTGAGTTTTAGGATTTTTTTCCCACTAATCCATAATGATATTTTCTGATCCTGTCTAACCATGAGAATAATCTTGTAATGGTGTAAAAAGGCTCATGTATATAAAGGTGTAAATATAATGAAAATGCAAAATCACATTGACATGGTATTCAAAAATACTGTAACATCTTCTATATTTTTGTAGACTTTTCACTAATTTTTTTCTTCAGGTGTGCTGATAATTATAGTAAAATTTAAATTCTGTGGATTTTCAACTTATTCTTAATGATAAAAATGTGCTCAAGTTTAGAAAGAAAAGTGTATTATAGCCTTAGTTGAGGCACCAGTGATGTCTCAACACTTTGAAAGAAAGCATAGAATTAATAGATTGACAGAGCAGTGGTAGTTTTGTTTACTCCTTAGTATACCAATTATGTAAAAAAATTAACTGTGTTTTTTGTGAGGCAGAAAGATCCATTACAAGTGTAAAAAAAATCAAAATATGCTGGTAATTTCAGAATTAGTCAATAAGAAATGTTGAAGTTATAAACTCTTTCGGTTTGCATTTATGTTGTATAGTGTCAGTCATAGGATGTTGGATATCCTCTGACAACTCAGGCAGCAGGCTTTCATTCTTAGTGTGAGGCTGTATTATAGCAGTCATGAAGATATTGGTTCACTGACAAGCTAGGCAGCAGGCTTTCATCCATACTGTTAATGTTTTATAGTTGTAAAGATGCTGAATCACTGACTAGCCAGTTGACAGGCTTTCTTCCTTACTATTAATGTTTTATAGTTGTGAAGATGTTGAATCACTGACTAGCCAGATGACAGGCTTTCTTCCTTACTGTTAATTTTTTATAGAGGTGAAGATGTTGGATATATGAAAAGCCAGACAACAGGCTTTCTTTCTTACTGTTAATGTTGTATAGTTGTGAAGATGTTGGATATCTGACAAGCCAGACAACAGGCTTTCATCCTTACTGTTAATGTTGTATAGGAGCAGTCATGAAGATGCTGGATGTCTGACAAGCCATGCAACAGGCTTTCATCCTTACTGTTATTACATAACATTCACACCAAGCTAACAGTAGTGGTAAGGAAGGACAGTTCAATTCTGTTAATGTTTAATCAGGTGGGCAAAATTGCTGTTATCCTCAGTTTATGATAAAGGCTGTTCCAGTAAAAACATACCTGGGACCTAGGAAAGGCATTTTAATATGGGGTACTCAGTCATAGATGCAGTTTAGAATTTTCTTTTCATTTTAACATAAACTCGGTGCATTCCAAGTACCCAAACATATATTTTTAAAAATCGGCCTTCATGGGTACCATGTATGTTTAAAAGGAACAACACTAAGCTAACATATGCAAAGTTTATATTATAAAACTAGCCAGTATTCATGTTGGTTCATATAATGTACTTAGCTGGGGCATAGTTTGAGATAAAAGATGGCAATTGAAGCAGTTCTGGTTCATTTGTTGTCACAATTTAAATGATAGATCATCTTTTGTGAAGTAATAAAGTAATATTGAATGGTGAAGTGGAGATCAGACAGTCACAAGACCAATATAAATTTCTGATTTTCAGAAGTGCCACAAGAGGAGAGTGCAAGTTGGTGCCATTTTTAATTGATGCTTACACTAGGTCATGTTAACAAAAATGGATAAGAAATGTTTTTAAAAATAAATATTAAGCTATAGGTCTTGAACTATGTAACAGAAAGAAGCAAGACCAGCAAATTTAGCAAAATCAAAAAATAATTTATTTCTCAAAATTAAAAAGTGAAAATTTAAGAGGAACTTGCATGTCTTTAAAATGACTTCTCAATAATAATGTAGTGTTTTAGTCCACAATGTCAATGAGCACATTGTGATTCCAATGAATAATTTAAATATTTTTTTAAAAACACAGCTTTAAGTGATTTACACAGACTGTTCATAAAACAGGAATGAATACTTATTTACAATATCTCTATATATACATGTTTAACTTGACCTGCAAGACAATAGTATTTTCTACCCATTAACTCATAAGCAAGGTAAGGTCTTGAACTCAAATTCAAGTAAAAGATCTTGGGGTTTTTTTTCTTCTTAAAATCATGACAAAATCAGGAAGGCACAACCCTCAATCATGGACAGAAATTAAGTACACAGTATTGATATACATAGCTATCAGTGGTATAATGTAGTGAGAAAATACATATATCTTTATGGCATGATATGTGTAAAAGCATAACATCACATTAATGGAAATAAACATCGAGTAGTATTACATGTTTGACTTGTTTAAGAAAGCATTCACATAAGTCACTGTCTTGAGTAACATCAGTCAAGCATTCTCTGTTCGCTGATCATGCTGTTGAGCTTTGGTATTCCATCATTGCTTCTAACTATTTTGTGTTCTGAAAATAATGATCCTCTTTGTGAATGGCAATGTTTTTAAGTTGCTGAAAGAGACATATGACTTCCTGGTGAGATATAAGACTTCCTGGTGAAATATATGACTTCCTGGTGAGATATAAGACTTAATGGTGAAATATATGACTTCCTGGTGAGATATAAGACTTCCTGGTGAAATATATGACTTCCTGGTGAGATATAAGACTTCCTGGTGAAATATATGACTTCCTGGTGAGATATAAGACTTCCTGGTGAAATATATGACTTCCTGGTGAGATATAAGACTTCCTGGTGAAATATATGACTTCCTGGTGAGATATAAGACTTCCTGGTGAAATATAAGACTTCCTGGTGAGATATAAGACTTCCTGGTGAGATATATGACTTCCTGGTGAGATATAAGACTTCCTGGTGAAATATATGACTTCCTGGTGAGATATAAGACTTCCTGCCAAAACTGGTTACAAACAAGTTCATTTAGTTTCTTACATATGTGGGAGCCATAGTAGTTCATTTGAGAGGGTTGTAATCTTGATACAAGGGTTGTGGGTTCAAGGCCACCTCAGGTCGACTGTCTCTGTGTGAACATTGAAATGGCACATAGCTCCCATTCCTCTGTAATGTGTCAAAAATGGTATGAAATCATCAAAAATGAACAAGCTTTTTCAAATTTGCTAACCCTAAATTAATGCCGTATCCATTATTCGTACTCTGTGATGTATTCCGATTTTCAATTTAAAATGATAGAATAGCTTTTCTGACACCAGAAGTTGCCCAGAGTTCTCTCTGGGAAGGTTTAGGAACTGCTTTCCACTGCCTTATCATAGCAACTTTGCCTATAAGAGGCCATTCAATGTGTTGCTGCTTGGCTGGTGGTATAAGCATGAATTTTAGTGTAGCAAATGAACTTATGACTTTATTTGAAAGATAAATTGTGCTCAAATTCTTAATCATTATATCCAAATTAAATCAACACGTTGTGCATAATCTGTCATTTATTAAATTTACAGCTTGATACGTCTCACACTGTGTGGTTTTTTGCAAGTAACAAGGCAAACACATCTGATTTTCTGAGGTTGGTTTACATTAAATTTCCAAAAATGGTTACAGGAATGTCTTTGGTATCCAAAACTCAGAGGTTCCAGTTTGTGTAGGTTTTGCAATGAAGAATTTAGAAGAAAACTTAGTTACAAACCAAAATGGTTAGTTAATATAGAATACCAAATTGGAGACACTACAGATTTTAGAAGTGCCAATGTGTAGAAATAACACTGCCACTTCAAGGAGATGACAGATAATTGTAATGTAACCGCTAGATTTACTGACATTGAACTAGACAGGATGGTGCAACAATAGATAATGATGATGATTGATTATGATGACATTTTTAGAAAAATTGGCAATGATTAAAATTTTGATGGTAGCAGTACCAATTATTACAAATTCTTTGTTTCAGTCTGAACTGTTCCAAGATGATCTCTATCCTGATACAGCTGGTGATATCCCTGCTATCTCTGCTGAGGAATGGCATGCAGGCAAGAATGCTGACCCCATCCTTGTAAGTTGGTACATATATACAGTTAAGGCCCTTGCTGTTGGACATATCCTTCTTTGTTTCCAGATAATAATTATATTTGTTATGATTGAATTTCAAGAATATTTTTTTATGCAGGTCAATATTTTATATTTAGTTTAGCAGAATTTGATTGTCAGCATCATATGACAAAATTTAGTAGAATTATGGCCATTGAATGTTAGATACACATTTAATATGCATCTTTAAGGTAAACCTTTTGGACTGTAGTGTTTATGCAATATTTCTTTGTTGATATGCCTCTGCTAAAAAGCAAGCTCCCACCCTCAACCCTGCTTTTATAACTTTTTAGCAGACAGTAGCATACCCCAAAGTGACCCCAGTCAACATTTTTTTACCCTAGTTTTGAACAGATGTCTACAAGAATTTGGAATGTTTGATTTTAAGGAGTCAACAAAATCTTATTTCTTTCATTTTTTCATTTATAAGCAGCATAATAAATATCTTTCAGTTATTAAATAATTAGAAATGGCTGCATGTATTTTTTCTTTAGTGGTATTTGGTGGTTCTGTTAAAATTGATCATTTATAGAAATTGATTGTAAAACATTTTTTTGGGGTTATCTTCTGTAAATATAAAACACTTATATGAATCAGACCATTAATGGTTAGTTGAGCAGTGTGCCATCTCAGAGAGAGGGAACATTGAAGGCAATACTTGCTGCTTGGGGATCAGGCTGTTAGCTGTAATATCATTGTGGGATTGTCATTTTTTTATTTTTTCAAGACTTTTTATCAGTGCTTTTATCAAATTGTCCACTTTTTTTTCTCTTTTAAAGGTCAGAGGAGGACATTACTTTTTTTTGTTTGGAGCTGTAACTTGCCAACTTTTGAATGCATTAATAGACATAGAACTTGATATTGCAGTACATAATGCCATGGACCTATCTGTATCTGGTCAATATAATGTTTTGTGTGTCCAAGCTGTCACCCATAAGCCGTTGTTAAAGATCATGGAATGAAATGTTTCCCCCTTTAAAGTCAAAGCTTGAATGTGTATCACTTGTTCCTATTATGTTTATCAATATCATAGTCCTATCAGGAAGATCAAACTTATGCGAGGATTACTGTTTTTAAATTTAGGACTGTAACTCAAAAGTTGTTTAATTAAACTTATCTTTATCTCACAGCTACTGAATGTGTCATTTATTAAATCTATTTTTGTCATGGCTCTAGTTTTCACATTCTCAAGGATAGTGAGATAAAGAAAATGTTTATTCATTCATCATGACCTAAGGTCATGTAACATAACATATTTTTATGATCAAAGTTTAAAGGTCAGTGCTGTTTTTCATTGTTGGACTGTAGTTCAGAAGCTGTTTAAGTAATGAATGTAAAATATTTTAGGTGATGCGTCTTGTACTACTATAGGATCTTCTCTAGGATACCACTATAAAGATCCTGTCTGCAAAGTTAAGGTCAGTCTTCTCAATGCTACTTACTGGTGACATCATGGCTGACACTCTGAGCCATTAAAAGTATTATTATCCAGCAAAGTAAAATTTTACTTATTTGCTTATTGTGACTTTCATAGCCTGAGCCAGAATGGTATAGTCACATGCCAATATGCATATATTTCTTACCAAATCTTGAACTAAACGCCACATATCCGAGAGGTGAAACTGAATATGCTCATGTCCATGATAATCTGACAGTGTTTCATATTCCAGTTTCAAATCTGTTTAACATAATAGGAAGAATGTGTGTATACTGATACAGAGAAGAGTGTGTTGCATACCATGTTTTATGTCATTTCTCAAGGTCAAGGCAAGAGCACTTCTGGTGTCATGTTAAATTATAACATGTCTATTGATGCATTTTTACACTCGTCATATATTGGAAAAAATTAGGTTGACACTATATCTGTCCATCCTTCTGTTAACTTGTGCTTGTTCAGCAATTTACTCTGTGACAGATGGAAAGATTTCATGAAATTTTTCCTATGTCTATATCATGGCTAGATGGTGTGACACATGCCATATACTAATTTCCACCCCCCACCCCCACCCCCTGCAACTAGGTTAAGTTCCCAACAAGGCAAGGGAAAATGCAATATTTTATTTTAGACATTTTTTGGAAGATACCTTTAAACTACTGAAGATATTTTAATCAGACTTTAAGCACTTTTTAGCTTCTTAATATATTTTGAAGAAATCTGTCTAGCTCTACACCTTATCCTGCAGCTGGCAGTTTTGTTGCTCTAGGGTCAAGGTAGTTGGTAGGGATAATGTGATGTGTGGTAAAGCGTGAAGGTTGCATCACATATAACTGATTTTTGGGGTCATCTTTAAATTTTAAATTGTAATTGTTGAGATGGTTATTCTACATGCTTTTATCATCAGCCCATGTGACACTAATGTGAAATTTTGGGTGATTGCAGTATGCGCATCTTAGCCAACTTTGTAATGGACTTTTCAGAAATCTGTGTATGCATCTATTGTAGTATTGGGTTAATAATGCATAAAAGGGAAGAACATACAAACATACTGACTTTCTGAATATTTCATTTTGGAAATAACTATCCATAAGTTCAGTATGAAGCAAATTTTGGTTCCAAAGAACTCTTCACGTGGACACATTTGTGAAATAGACTAGGAATTTGAAGGGTATTTCAACTTCTAGGAGCTTCATAGAAAGAGAGACATGACATGTACCGAGTGTACCTTCCAACCCTGAAACTAAAGTAACTTATTCTGTTTCATGTTTATGTGGCCATGAAGTTTAGAAACATATGAAAGAACTTGGAGTGTTTAACCTTGAATGTTGTGGAGAAATAAAATCTAACTCTGCCAATGCAGTTGCAACATATGGGTACATATATATGTTTTGTCTTGTCAACTAGATATCACTGAAGGATGGTTACAAGCCTGTAAAAAAGGAAGGAATTAAGGCCGTCAAGAAAAGTGATGCATTAACTAAAATGCCACCCAAAAAGCCAGCTAGCAGCACCACAGCACATGATCACGGTGAAGAGGCTTCTGAAGCTGCATCATCAGGACCTTCACATCCACCGGTAAAGCTTGCTGTCATTACCTTAACCAGCCTAATCACCTTTATAGGAATTTAAGGAAGTGTTAAGCAGATATTACAGTACCTTACATTTTTTACCTTCAGGCCTTAGGATTACAAAATATGTGAATGCATAACCTTCATTTTTCTTCAGAATTCTGATGTCAAATAGGTCAGTGATTCTATGTTAGCCATTCAGATTTCAGAATTTTGAGGAGAGCCTGAGTTTTGAATACAATCTTGGGTCATCAATTAATTTCTTTGGAATTGTATTTTTGTTGCATAGCACTATTTCCATAGTTGTCTTTAGAAAATAAAATGGGTCAAGCAGAGTAATAATATTTTCTACCACATGCTTCTTGCAGTGAGTTGCATATATTTTTAAATTGTTATTCATTTTATTTCAGATAAACTTATAAATTGAATTCATTTATCACTCAGCTTAAAATAATTTTCATTTCTGGTATGCAGTGAGGTTGCTGTGTTACATGATGAGGTATTATATAATACTGTAATATACAGTGCTGAATTATGATAGATTTATGCATATCATAGAGTAATATATTTAATTTTCATATTTTCTAACAGTACTTTCTCATTCTTTGTTCTGCTTTTGTATTTTGGTCATTTGTAGACTTCTTTAGTATGTGCACCAGAAACCTTTCATTGACATTTAATTATTAATTCTTCAATTAGTGATTTTTGCTGTAACTAGACCAGATGAGCTTATGGGATGACTTGATGTCCATTTGTCAGCACAAGCTTGTTATTGCTACTCCTCCAGCATTACTTGGAGGAATGCCATGAAACCATCTACACACATTCCTCACAGGGTCTGATTGGCCATATATGAAAAGGAGCCACTTGGAAATGCAGTATGGCTGCCACAGTGGCCATCTTGAACATCATATTATTTATACTCCTATATCAACATGGCATTTTTTACCTAAACAAACATGGCGCCACTCAGGTACCCAATATGGCAGTTGCCATCTCAAAAGTCTTATTGTTGCTAATGTGGTTTTCACTTAAAGACTTGATATTTTGTCTGTTTATCATCGCTTCAGAACACCAAGTAATAATGAAATCAGATTTTCACCAGAAAACTTACTTTTATGTGTGCTTGGTTCTAAATGAAAATAGTGCTGTTCAGACATCCATTATTGCTGTTAAGTGGTTCTCGTGAAAATATTGTTGTCACTATTCCTGCAGAATCATCATATCAATATAGGGTTTTCACCAAAAATTGTATGATGTCAAGTTGGTCCTAAATGAAAATGGTGCCACTTGGACACCCAATATGACAGTGGCCATTTTGAAAATCGTGTTATCACTACTCCTCCTAAATTTATGGTAATACGAACAGTGATTCATTAAATTTGTACAAGTCATTGTAGGTAATTTTCTGCATGGCATTGTGTGTTAAACTGGTACAATGTTATGTTTTCACTTGTCTTCTCTCCTTTAATAAATTAAATTTTGTGCAGCTGATAACCAAATGCAAATCACATTCATATAACCTTGTAGAAAATTACCCCCACTGACTTTAAAATGGCACTGATTTGTACTGAAATTTCCTTTGCTTAGGTTGTTATTTCGCAGAATGTCACGTTTCTAACTGATATTTAAATTCATTTATGTACTTGAAATAACTGACCTCTTCAGTTATCAAGGTTTGTAATAATCATTGTAATTTGGTGAAGTAATGTTTTAGAAGACTGGAGTAATATACTTGACCATATTAAGCTGGATTTTTAGTTGAATTTTGACATACAAGGCTCAGTTGAACATAACCCAAAATATTCTGTACAAACTGCAGAAATATTTATTATATTGATTCATCATACACATTTTTAACTTGTTTAGTAAAATGTGAGCACATGTAATACAGTAGATAGTCTCCTGACTAGACTGGCAAACCTAAGCTAGGTAAGGATCGAGAACCAAGTTTTGGCATAAGCTGAAACATTAACACTGGATACGTGTACGCTTGTGGAAGTAGGTACAAATAATCAAGACTGAGTGAATGTTTTGTATGCAAAGAACAAAGTAAGGATGTTTTTAAAGTAATGCATTATTTGCCATTACTGTATTGTTTTTCTTTTCTGGGATGCAAGTCCCTATGTCCAAGCTAAATATTCCTTCCTCCAGTTTGGTATGGGAATGTTCTAGACAACTTGAACAGAACAAACAGAGTCCCAGTCTGACTCATTTTTCATTGGCCCATATAGAATAAGCTTTCTCATTTCCTTGGAAATCTGTATGCAATGGATGTGTGCAATTTGCTTGGTAAAAAAATTGCCTTCATTTTGAGTTTTGCAACACTGACATTTCTGTTACCTTTTTGTAGTGACTCAATGTTAATTCCTTTAGTCCTTGCAGTAACTGATTGTAAATGGAGTTTACCAGGTACATTTTAGGCATTTTGTTGACTTGCTAATCAGTGTACCTACTAATTCTTCATGTGATAGGGATAGTACTGGCTCCTCTTTTTTTTTAGTCCTAGATTTTGATGTTTTTTTATTTCATATATATTCCCCATACTCAGGTAGCTATGGATCGGGGAAGCATCCCATGGACTAACTTGCAATTCATTTTCTACATAAGTTTTGTCTTCCGTAATTAAAGGCTTCAAACAGCAGTATTTTGAGCTTTTAAAATGAGTATAGGTACGAGAAGAAAAGAGGATAGCCTGAAGAAAGAAAAGAACAATAAGATGTAAGAAAGAAAAGTGAAAGAAGTGTGGAGCAGAAGAAATTGAGAGACGGGAAATTCCAAAAAGTAATGTCATGTTGAAAGATAGCAACAAGCCGTTGAGCTCAGTAGGGTTTGGAACTGAAGTGCAACTGTACTGTAGATAAATAAGATCAACATGTACTTGAAAGACTTTTCAGTTGAACATAATGTTTACCATTGCTACATCTGTTTTGAATACCTAACTTTTTCAAGAGGTTTCCTAACTTTACAATAGCAGTAACTGTTACTTTGTTACACCCGGCTGAAAAATGGTCATAGTTAAGGGAAAAAATGCACTTGAGATAGTCTTGGTAGGGTTGGAATATCTGTCATTGGTCTTCAGGCAGTGGTCACTGGTCAGTGGAGTTCCCTTATTGGTCAATGGACAGAGATTGGATTGATACCATTCTTTCTCAAGCTGGGGCCCTGAGTGGCTGAGTGGTCTAAAGCGCTTTTCATTATGGATCACTGCCATCTCACCTCTGTCTGCGCTGGTTCATGTCTCGGATTCAGCCGATGTGGGTATGTGAGAAAGCTTGCCAGTAGCTTCTCATGGGTCGGTGTTTTTTTCCGAGGTTTTCCTGGGTTTTTCCTCCACCATTAATACTGGCTGCCATGTATAGCGTATCATGTGCTGAAAAATGGCGTTAAACCCTACAACAACAACAACTTTCTCAAGCTACCAATTGGGTTAGGGTATCTGCCTGTACAAGTACAACTAAGGAAGGGGATTGAATTGACATTTCTCCTGTTTTATGTTCCCTTTCAGTTTCATTGTGATGTGAGGACACCCCTTTCTGTTGAATGAATCTTACTTTTTCTTATGGTGCCATGGATATCCTTGCTTTTGGTCTCAAGGCAGGACAGATGTTACAAATTGCGAACCTCTCTCGACTTTTCCAGTCAGAAAACTGAAGGAATGAAAAGCTCTGTCATTGTCCTAGATTTCATGATAAGAGAGGTCTCATCTCCCTTTCTGAGAGTCTGCAGGATAGTAAAATTACTATATTTTAAAGACTATTCCCTAGTCTCCATTGCAGCTAAGAGACCAGGGGAGGAAATGTCCTGTCTCCGCAGGACAAGAATACTCTTTCTGTGTTGGTGGACTCAGCAAGTTTGCAGAGGAACCACTAAAGTGAACCAGATGACAGAGGAAGAAGAGGTCTGTACATTAGATAAGTTGTCATATGACCACCTCCTTGCATCAGAGCTGTATCTGAAGCTTTTGGGCCTTGGGGATAACAATATTATTTCCAGTTTAGGGAGAATCAAAGGGGTGGCTTCTTCCAGATTTCTGTTTCCACATTCCATGATGGTTGAAGGGCTTTCACAGAAGTGTTTTTGGGTACACGAGTTGATCAGGCAGTAGAAGGGGCTGTTGGTCTCCAGTTCAACATTTCAGTTACTGGTTTCAGCTTCCAGCTATAAGATCCATTCACCAGTTTGACCCCACCTCTTAAATGGAGGACAGAACATTTTAGCTTGAATTCTGGAAAAGATAAACAATGCAATGGTGGCAGATAAGGCATTACATAATTTGTTTATTCCCCAACTACATTTCAAATACCATTTTGGTATTGGATGCAAACTTTTGTATCCAAGTGACCTCTGCATATGAAAGTAATTAATTCGAATCTGGAATTACATGAATTCATTAATTTGAACTCTTACAGGTTGTATTATCAAGGTTTCAGTGTATTAGAAATGTTGGGGAAAATGATGTTTGTTCAGGTGAACCTAGAATTGAAACAATCAATTTTTTACTAATGGTAACTGAAGCTGTGCTGCATTTGATTTTAAGGAACAGAAAGTGTAAGTAAGTGACCTTCACTCAGGGCTTTGAGTTTTTATGGGGTTCTCTTTTTATCTCTGTTTTAGGAAAATGCTAAACCTGTCCCTTCAGGTCAGGTGGAGGTAGTGTATATTATTATTTTAATATTATTAATCAGACATAGAACTGTGCAGCCTAATTTTCCATACCCTGTTATGATTCTAACAACTAAATATGTTTAAGCAATAATGACCATTTAGTTTGTTTACCTTAACATCTTTGTATAATATACAGCCTAGGGCAAATCAAAAATGACTGCTTTCTCTCATTTTTTAGACCATGTTTAGTTTCATGATTTGGTCATTTATTTGTGAGTTCCTGGAAATCAGTAGTAGTATCTTTTAAAGAATCTTTTTTTCTTTTGGTCTCAGAAATGAAACACTGATTCTGTTAAAATTGCAAAATCATGACAAGTTATCAGTACAAAAATTTTCCTATATCAGTGGAATAGGTCAGTGCTGTCCAACCTTTTTGACACCATGGGCCACTGAAAAATGTTTTTCTTGAAGCCGAGGGCCGCAGCAGAAAACTGAAAAGCAACGACTATATAGCTGCTCAAGCTCTGGCAGGCCATTTAAAATTGGCCCGCAGGCTGCAGGTTGGACAGCATTGGAATAGGTCATTAAAACATTAAACATGCTCATTTGAAAGGAGCACCTGTTTTTGTAGAACATTGAATCAGGTAAACTGTTGTATTATGTGCCAGCCGATTAAGGACAGTCCTGTTCATTGTACCCCTGATTTCAAGCTTAGACCCGGATCTGCCATTACATTTGGTGAAATGTTCTCCTCCCCACACTCATGCCTATCATGATCTCTAAGAGACCCAATTATGTGTATAGCTGGAATATGTCACCTTTTTTGGCTTTAATTTTCCAAATATTTATATTTAGGTTTATTCTTTTTTAATGGTACAGTAATTAGATTCTCTTTTCTCCTTTCCCCACAAAAACAAATTGAAATCATTATTTTGTATATTATTACTTTTGCATGCTTCTCCATTAACTGTTCCATGATACCAGTATCACAATTTGGCCTGCTCATGCATAATTGACTAGACTCAGAAAAACTTAAACTGGTGTGCCCTTTTAAAGCATAGTCCATATATATTGACCAGGAGATTCGGAAAAGCTTGATCTATCATGTACCTTCAAAGCACATATATATTGACTAGAAGACTCTGAGGAGCTTTGAACTGATGTGTATGTTCAGAGTATAATTTATATACATATTAACTTGAAGACTCAGAAAAAGCTTGAACTGGTGTGTACATTCAAGGCATAATCCTTATGTATGATTTGATTCTAGTTTGCACAAACTTCTACTTGCTCAGACTGATTAATTTAACTCTCACTGTTTGAACTATCACTTTTCTTGTGCATTAGACATTTTTATTAGTGATGTTAGTTCAGATGTACCTAAAAATGAGACAATAAAATTTTCAACAACAGCCGTAGTTGAATATATACAGTATTTGATAATAAAATTGTGTAAGGTAGTTACTTCCAATAGGAACATTAATATCTGAGAAATTTTTCTCTTTGTTTTAGCAAAATACTAATCCTGTCCTTTCAGATCAGGAAGAGGTAGTGTATGCTATTACTTCAATATTAATCAGGCCTAGAACTGTGCAACCTAATTTGATACTCGTTGACATGAAAAATAACCATTTACCTTCTTTTTCTATTCATCAAAGACAGTATATAATATTCATCACGAAAAAATGACCCTGTGATTTTTGTCATTTTTTAGACCAAAAGGTAATGAGTTGTGAAATTTCTGCCATGTTTCATTTTATAATTTTCCAGATATAGTAATTTTTTTGTGAAATTTGAGCTAATCTTAATAAATAATGATTAATTTAAAAGAATTCAAACATACTGGTTCTGTTTAGTTGGAGAATCGTGAAAAGTTGTTGACAGAAATATCTAGCTATGGTTTCTTAGAATGAATTTGACTGGTTTTCCTTTTAAAATGAAAATCAAAAAACATATAAACCTTTATATGCTTTGTATCTGCACCATAATAGCCATAATTGTACCCAGATACTAAATGAAGTAATATCGAGCCTTGTTTGTAAATTTTTTGAAAATTTCACACTTGTACCCCAGTATTGCTATGAAATTAATACACTTTAAATTCACTGTTATTTGTTATATCCCAGTTTTTGTAAATTTCTTGTTTGCTAAAAATACAAATTTTGATAGCCATCTGTCTGGCACAAACTATGATGGATTGCAATGAAATGGGGTAAATATTTTGGTGAACATACACATTTCGACAAGTTACTTTGCGCCCACAGTTTGTGTTCAAGTTATTGCTATTTCTTGTCTTGTAGCTTAATGCAGTGAAAAGCACATCTAGTTGGCAGTTAGTACCAGTGTTTGATGGATTGCCATGAAAGTTTTAAATATTATGGTTGTTACCTAAAGATGCATATAGCAACAAATCATGGTGGCCCTGTGTGGTTTTGTTAGAATTATTGCCCTTTCTACAAGTACAGGGTGCTGGTTACCTGTCAGCTACATTTTTAAAATGTGTCTGAAATCATTTATGCACTGCAGTTTGAAGAAAAAATGTGGAGTTAATGATGCCAAGTTGATACCCAAAATGTTATCTTATGCCATTATTAAACCTCCCGATATTTAAGGCAGAGTGCCACCTATGGAGGGCAGGATTAAGCACCCTTCTAAAACAGGCTATGGCTACACTGTTCCAAAGCGTGCTAGCTGGTCAGGTTCACTTATCTTATGAATATAAGGCAGTGGTTCTTAACCCATGGGTCACCATGCAGTTTTCAGCTGGTCATCAACCTTAATGATTTGAAATTTCCTACCCGAAGTGGGTTTTTTAAGCATTTGATGGGTGGAGAGGCTCACAAAACACAAACCCAGAAGGTTAAGAACCACTGATTTATGGAAATCGTATCTATCCATCCTAATATGCTGCTGTATTATAAAAAGGCATATCTTTGTTCATTATACATGTACTAATATTATGCAGTGGCAGATCTTTGTTTGATATATGTACTAATATTGTACACTAGCAGATTTTTGTTGGATATGCTACTGCTATTATTCATTGGCAGATCTTTGTTTGATATGCTGCTGTATTATGCAGTGGAAGATATTTTTCAGATATGCTGTTGTATTATGCAGTAGCAGATCTTTGTCTTGGCTGTTTGCAGTTTGATATGCATTAAATACATAGATAAGTGTGTCATGTACATTGTAGTGAGAACTTTTATTGGTGGAACATTTTTAGCAAAATAGTAATATTGCATAACAAAGTCCCATCAGATATTACCATCTGAACTTTTTCAACATATCTAGATCTGCAGTCACAAAATGCAACTAGCCAAACTTGCAACCCATTTTGAACTAAATGAGAAAAGAAAATTGTCAAATTTTATGTTGTTGAAAAAATAGCTCTATAGAATGTATATTCTATTTATTGAGTGGACAAATGTTTGGACTGAGAAGTGACTGAAGCTGATAACTTGCATAAAAATGGAGCAGGTTAATTTATTTGGTACAAAGTAATAACAATCTAAATACACTAAAATGTCAATTATGCAGTTACCATTTCACTGGACTTTTAAATGATTCAGACTAACTGTATTTGCTCTCAGCACTTGGTGTCTTGATTAATTCTCTGTAAATTATTGGTTAATGGTAGAATCAGTGATCCAGATAAATTCAACATCTTCCATTAAATCTGGATAATTGACTTTTTCTGTGCAGAATAACTATGTACCAGAATAAGAATGTAGTTACAGTAAATTAATGATTAAAATTTGCCATCATTGTAAAATCTGTATTACTATCAACATAAGTTTAAATGTATGCTTTTAATACAAAACGTGCAAAAGCTGTACAAATTCTATTTCAGTATAAACTGTGTAGGCAGCATTGATTAGAAATAGAAAACTGCATGCAAAATGGATCAGGTGTATATTCATGATATACTAGTACATATTTACAACCATTTACCTCTATATTTAAAAATACTTATCTGTATACATATTCCATAATACATAATATTTAATAATGTGTCACATGTTGTGGCATGTATTATAGCTTACATCTAATGGAGTATTTTCAAAGCTTCAAGTTTTCTACATATTTATTATATTTGAAGGATAATTTTGTCAGCAAAGAAGTTTTTATGTTTTCATTTTATCAAATTGTGACTTTTATATATGGCTGTTTATAGACCTGTTTTCATTATGTTAGTATAATTCTGTCAAGCCCACATCAATGGAAAGCAAGAGATGCTGGCCTCCTTTCTATCAGCGACAGCTGTGACAAGATTTCAGTTCAACAAGAAGGCCTTAGCTTTTGTATTTTTAAATTACTTTTTATTTTTATTTAAATCTGTGGCTTTAAATGTGATGTGAGACCTAAAAACACTTTCTATTAAAGAACATATATATATTGGTCATATCTGCATATAACAACCATGTGGGTAGGGTACCTTGAAGCAGGTGGTCTTTATAAACAGATCAAAGTTAATTGATGTTTATGTATGGGATGTATGAGTTTGTGTCTTTATGCAGTGGTGGTGGTCCTATTTTTGTATGTTCTGTTCTCTCTCCTTTTGTCAACACAGGGCTTTGACTCGCAAGCATTATTGGAGGACATTAGAAAACTTAAACTTATTGTGAAAGCTCATGAGAGGAGAATTAAAACATTAGAAGATAAGCTTGCTCAATATGAAGCCAATTCACCAGACGAAGAAGAGCAAGAGGATCAAGCATAGTCATGTATTGAAATTATTTTTCCCATTTCCATTTGCTGCTTTGTTGGTTCTACAATATTGTAGAGGCACACATGAATAGCTCTACCACATTATAATACTTATTGCATGGTCATATCAGATGGAAGTTAATTAAACCTAACTTATTAACTTCCAAGCCAAGTTAATGGATAAATTATTTTTTGCAATACTGGTATATTTGGAATAATGTCCATGCTGTTAAAGTTTGCAGATTTACTATATTAATATTGGCATTAGTCGACCTTGAATTGATTTACTTCCTTTACTACATGGTGTTAAGTTTTTGACTCAACTGCAAAAATCATGAGAATTGAACATAGAGATTTCTGCATATTTGTGAGAAACTATTGCATATATGAAGGCATAGCATATGCTTTGGATTTTATTAATGTTTATTCATTTTCATTTCATTACTATTTGATTTTAAAATCTGTTATGTTGGAGTCCATTTTTTGTCTGTTTAATAATATCATCATATTAAAAATTAATGGAAATTGGGCATGTATAAAACTAGGAATAAAGAAAATGACTTATTGTTTTTCTTGGCACTGCTATCAATATGTTCTAATAATATGCTAGAGCTATTCATATCAAATTATTGTAGTACAAGCACATAGGAGGTTTGTCATATACGGATATTCGTGTTTGTGTGTGCATGTTTAGGGTGGCACCTTATTTCCCAATACTAACTTATTGTTATTTTCCCTGTGTATAGTGAATGAATAATCTTGTCATGTTTTGTATCTGATTCTGATAAGGTTTTGCTGAATTTTGTGAAGCACCAAAGATGTGTTTTAGGTTGAAAATTATTGAAGTCTGGCACATTGCCAGTCATAAGGATGACATTTTAGTACCGTCATGTACTTGTCTTTAACGTTCAGCCTGCATTTTTATGACGTATGTATTTTGGATCACACATATGTTATCTTGTACATTTGAGGATATACAAAAGAACTAAATTGTTCACAATGCTTTTTCATTTTTATGAGGTTATTGATGATTATTCATCGGAATTTGTAGCAGAACAATATCATTTCAGACATGCAGTTTTGCACTTTATAGTTTATCAGTTTGATATTCAGTTTTTGAACTGTTTTGTATTAAATGAAGACATGAAAATGAGTGGGAGTAAAGATGTTGCTACTCTGTGACGTTTGTTTGTTGCTGTTAATCTTAACATGCTTGGTTATCCATCACATCTGTCTCAGAATCTAAAATATTTTGCCAAAGACATCAGCGTTAATCAGATACATTCATAGATTCAGACGATCTTTGAAACCAGACTATATACTTCTTGAAATGATCTATTTTCATGGTTTTATTGTTCATTTTGCTGTGAAAAATAACATTTTGATCAATTAATAAATTGGTCATGGAATACTTATGTTTCTACAGAGGCATCAGTGTTCATGGGCTTATTAAATTTGTGACTCGTAGCAGCCACAAAACATGTGAAAATTGGTACCCATGAAAATTTGTGCCACTATGAAAAATAGTCACTTCATGGTATATAGTGAAACAGCAAATGACCTGTCTGCTGTGAAACTGAAACAGGGGGTATAGCTCTTGATTTTAATGGGTAGAGATTGAAATGGTGATGGTGTAAAGTATAAACATTGCAGCTTTTATACCACAGTAGAAAGGTTTTGAATTACAACAGCAAATTCAATGTTATAGTAACATTTTGATGTTTTTAGACTTGTACAGTTTGATACTAAGTGGCAGTGTTTGTCTTCTTTCATGTTTATTAATCATGGAACAATTTTAGATATCATCACAAAAACACTCAATTTGTAACAATGAAATGAGGTTTTTCTACAAGTAAATGATGCCATATAAAGGATACTGTAAAATCTGGATAGTATATATATGCTTATTCTTGTAAGTAGTAAAGTTCATATGAACTAATTTTGTATGCACATATTGATAGTGAATTAACCATAACTAAGCTATTTTGTAAATGCATATCAACGAGAATTAACATCATATCAAGATTGTTATTGACGGAAAGGATGGGTAACTTAGAGGAAACTGAATTAGGACAATATCATGAAGATACGGCCAGATGCAGATTGCTGAATGAGAAACAGGGCAGTCATCAAAAGACAAAGGGAGAACCTTGTTTATTGGCAGTTTTTCCTTCTTGCTTATGTATGCTTACATTCTTTATGCGCTAATTTTCACACATAAGCCGGTTGTCCAGATTTTACAGTCACTGTTGAATATGTAAGCTATTTTTTACATTTTTAAAGTCAGGAGACATTGATTTTGATCCACTGTTATGTGAGTTTGCTGTTGATAGTTTATTTCTACATTTGCTAATGCACAGCAATTGGTTATGGTTTGCAAACATAATGGTGCATTGAGGTTTTTCTTTTTCAACTTTAAAGGGGATGATTTCAGAAGAAAATTGTCTCTGTTCATTCCAGCTTCTAAATTTGAAAATTTATTTCTCCTTTTTCTTATCGGTTACCATGCCATTTATTTTTTTCCCTCTCATACTAATTGTGTGTATGTTGTAGTTTTGTATGTCATCGGTGTTGCTAAAAATGCTTTCATGGGAAAACGATTATTTATCTGTATAACATTGTGCCAACATATATCAAAGTCATCCATCACAATTTTCATTTCCTTTCTTTTACAGTTTTACTACTTGAAGGAATTATGCCTTATTAGATAGCTTTTGTCATCCATTTTATTGAAATTTATTAAAACATCTGATACAGTGACTGATGAAATAAAGAACTTCACAAAAAGAGATAATAATCTGCAGAATGTTCTTGGAAAATATTTCATGTGTGTCATTTTTTTGTTCTTATGTAAGTAAGACCAGCTGGGACACAAAGACTTCTTATATTATTTGATTATAAAACAAATTTTAGTTCTAAAACACTTTGATTTTCAAATGCTGATCCAGACCTCTATCTCCTCCCCCCCCCAGTAAATAGACCTTAACCTCCACAAAAGAGAAAAATATTTCCTTTAATTCTCTTTGTTTTGAGAACAGGTTGTCTTTTTTAATTGGTGTACAGAATAAGGGTAACAGTCTTGTTTGAGGTTTCTAGACTGTTGATGGTGGTCCTGCTCTTGTAAATTCATATTCATCACTGCAAAGTTAAGCTTGTATATTTAGCTGATTGTTTGCTATGTATTCATGTATTTTCATGCATATCAGTTTTCATGGTTTTGAAAAATAAAACAACTCCATTTTTGTTGGTACTAATATCTGAGGATTGAGGATGTAATCCCTCAGTCACCACAGAAGGGTCACTGATCAGTGGTCTTTAAATCTGTGCATTTTTTTGCAGTCATGAAAACCATGATAATTGGAACCCTATGAAAACTGGTATGTCATGTTTATTGGTACTCCATGAAAATTGGTATACCATGAATATTGGTACCCAATGAAAACTTATACAACATAAATGTTGATACCTCTTAAAAACTGGTGCACCATGAACAGTTGTATGCATTGAAGACAGGTGCATGATAAATATTGGTACCTGATGAAAACTGGTTCACCATGAATACACATACCCAAATCTGGTACACCATGAATATTTGGTACCTAAGGAAAACTGGTATGTAGTGAATATTCATACCCAATTAAAACTGGTACACCATGAATACTGGTACCCCATGAAAACTGGTACACCATGAATATTGGTATCTCATGTTAAATGGTGAATTCACTGTATCTTTAGTAGATTCAAATGATATGATTAGTTTGTACTCATGCAGTATAAATAAAACAAGTACAAATACCAACATTGCCAATTTATACTAATCGGATTACAAAGTTTGAAGATCAGTTAACGACAGATCATTCTTTCAATAGAGGAGTAGTGAATTGGTCTATTAAAACAATGGTATATTTTGGGATGTATTGAATGGTGACTGTTTGTGTAGGGAGAGATAAATTTAAGTAGTCTCATACAAGTTGACCACTTTTGCTTCAGGTATGGGACTGATAAGACAGTATAATCTGTGTTGAATAACTTGTATTAAAGTGATCGCATTTCAAACAGTTATCGCACACTTTTCAAAGGTAAAGTGAATAATCTTCTACATGATAAATCAGATCTTTTGGAATTTATTTATAAATATTGAGAAAAAATTCTGATAACTGATAATTTGCAAATCTATAGGATTCACACACTCTTCCATTTCTCTGTACCCCCTACCAATTTTAAGGATGAAAAGTATCAAGGATATAAAAAAGTGAACAAAACTTGGCCATTTTGTTGACAATTTCTAACCTGAATGTTGTCAGGAGGTCCTTAAAACTGTAAACTTATTCGCATTTTGAACTAAACAGAAACTCTCAGTGTAAACAAGCAGACAGATTGCTCACTGTCCTTTTCTGGTTTCTAGAATAGCCTATTTCAGTAAAAACTTGTTGTCTGCATCCAATATTTACAACGTCTAGACTAGATATTTCTAAAATAAGTTGAACAAAGAAACAGGATGAACTCGTGTATACATGTGTTCAAAGAGATGTAACTTCCAAATGTATGGAATTATTGAGTTTATCAAAGATGCTGAACTACATAACATCTGTTGCTTGAAAACACAGACCCACCCATGCAGATATGGTGACCGTATTAGCAAAGAAACTCCCATTCTATTTGAAACATCAAAAGTTGAAATTGTTTGAGACCCAATGGTGACACTCAGGTTAGAAATTATAAACTGATGAATGAAATGACTTTGTTTGGTGCATTTTATTACATACTTGATGCCATATGTGTTTGAAATCGGAAGGGGGTACAAACAAACAGGAGAGTATGTGAATACTATAGTCAGATATTATATACCTAGTTGACCATATTTTCTGATTTCACCATTTAGTAAAATATCATCTTTGATTGCTTTTATTCTGAAACAGGTTTAAAAGGTAATGCTTTAAACCAGTAATTATTTTTAACAATATGCTTCTGTAATGCATAGTTACTAATATTAATTGTATACCCAATTATTGAAATGTAGATAGAGCTGTCTCTCCCCGAATGATCTCCCTTGACTAGGCACAGCTTGAGGATAGCACTGGTTGATCAACACTAACACAAAATTTAAATACCACCTCAATTCCACTAAATCTTTACCAGTTCATTGGATTCAAACGTTAAACAAACATATTAATAATGTTGACAATTTTCTTCTAGCTTCATGAATAATGTGTAAAGTTCTTAAATTTACCTTGATTCAGATCATCTTTTTCAATTGTTATCAAAATTCAGAATAGTTTAACAAAATATGATCCTATAAGTTTCAATATCCTTCTGCTTATTGTTTTCATCTTGATCACATCTTGAACAATACTTGTTTTACATGTTATATATTTTTGTCTCTATTATATATTGGTTACAAAATAAGCTTTTGAGCCACCCAGGAGATATTTCTGATAGAAACTGATGTTGGTTTGTGGTAGAAATAATATGCAGTAAAGTACTGGCATATAGGTATATAATTTGTAAAATCTTTGTATGTTTTTTTCTGTTCAGAAATTTGATGCTGCGAAGTTGATGAAGGAAGTGGAACAGCTGAAGGAGATTATAAAGAAGCAGGATACAAGAATTAAGGAATTAGAAAACAAAGTTTCTGAAATGGAAAGTGGAATGGAGGAGATAGTGAATGACACAGGTGCTGTGTAAGACATTCACAGTCCAAATTTCATCACATCACATGACCTGGATTTCTCAGGGACCATTCCTCACATAACTTTTATTACATAAATGTAATGGGCGTGTGGGATGGGTGGGTGGATTAATTGTAGTGTTAAGTGTAGCACTATGAGTTTTAAACATATTTAAGGTTATTTAATGTCCATGTTACCATTTTCCCTCTTTTGATTAGCTTTGTAAGGTTTTAATTGAATTTATTAATGTATGAAAAAATTAGAGGTTTTAAGTTTGCAGATTGAGAATGTTCTGCAAAGAAATTTTAAAAATTCACTCCTGGAGAATATAAAAATACTATATACACAGAGTACATGAACTAATATGTGGCTTTAATACCATATAGATTACCTTTAAGAGGCCACTGTATGGCTATGACTGTGTAAAGAGGCCACTGTTTGGTAATATCTCTGTAAAGATGTCACTGTATGGTTATATCTTTGTAAAGAGGTCACTGTATGGTTATATATTTGTAAGAGGTCACTATATGGTTCTGTCTTTGTACAGAGGTCACTGTATGGTTATATCTTTGTAAAGAGGTCATTTAATGGCTATGACTGTGTAAAGAGGCCACTTCGTGGTTAAATCTATGTAAAGAGGTCACTGTATGGTGTAAAGATGACTGTGTAAAGATGTCACTATATGATTATAAATGTGTAAAGATGCCACTGTGGTTATGACTGTGTAATGAGGCCACTATATGGTTATTAGTGTATTAAAGTTAAACCATTTGGTATGTGAAAATATAACCATACAGAGATTTTCTCATGTAGCACAGGACAGAGTAGGTATTTATGTTCAGCATATGTTAACTAATGATCAAATAACCTGGCACACACATTTACCTGTTAAAATTTGGGGCAGATGTTTAAAATAAAAAGCATCCAGTGAGGACTGCTGCATAATGAAAATAATGTTTGCTTCAGAAATTATGATTGGAATACCACAGGTATCACAAAATAATTCCCTTGTAGTATGTTTTTGATGGACTTCATTGTTTTAATTGACTGCTGATAGCGTATTTTAACTAAAAATGCACTTTGAATCAGAAAGGTCTTGTACTTCAAAGAAATGAATTGAAAAATGTTGAAGTTATCCTATTTTGATGTTCAGATTACCATTTTATCAAGCTGACTTTGGTAGTTCATGCTAGTAAGGGTCAGCATCTCTTCTGATGTACCATCAGATGTGGAGGAAGATGTAAACAATCCAGTAGCCATGAAACAGTTGTTTTTGTATTTAGTCAACAAAATTACAAAAAATTTTGACAGGAATCATAACTGACCCAGATTTCTTGCCAAATGCTCTACTGCTTTTTGATATTAGGCATATGTCAATTAGATGAGCAATCTCCCTTTAGGCCACTTGCTAGATTTTGTCAGCAGTGTCAGTGTCCTTAATTTTCATTCAGAAAATTGTGTATATTTCCTATACATACAGAAGTCTTCAGCTTAAGAATAAAAGAAAACAAACAAATCAGTCAAAATTTGAAAAATACCATCATGTATAACAGGTGCATCAGCTATCCACCATTCTTCTGTAGGTTTCCTAACTGAATGGAAAGGATATATCAATTTTTTGTAAAAATTTGAACATTTTATCATGGGCATAAGGCTAAGTGAGCTTTTTGTTTGGTCGTTCAAGTCATGCATCATTTTTTCTCCATTAACAGTAGTAATTTACAACTTCCCAAAAACAGCTTTACCAATTTGCACATGATTTACAGGTACCATTCAAGCATCTACGCCTTTCATATTTGTTCTCTGATTGTCGTTCTGTCATCAAGGATGGCTGCTAATAAAAGAAAAACTTGAAAATTCTATAAACAGATTTTCTTCAAAACCTTATCCACAACATGTTTTAAAAAATTGGTTAAAAGCACCCTTATATAGATGTCCAGATATTGTCAGATCATGTTAATCCACCATCAAATATAGCTGCTGTAATTAAAAAATATACCAGTCCTCTCAAGACATTTACATTGATAGATATAAATACACCTATTCAGAGGGTAAGATTATTTGATTTATGCATGTTTGTGTGTCAGTTTATGGCAACAGAAAGAGAAATTTTCAGATAAGCCAGGTATTTCACATTTTGGTATGTTTGTAATGAATGTTAACTTTGAGCAAATATGGCTGAACACCATCTGGTTTAAAAAAAAAAGCACAGTTACTAGATATTCTCTATACAGGTTTCTAATAAGTTTTAATTCCTTTTGAACAAAAGGAATCAATAGGCAGAAAAACTAAATGTTGCAGGTGTTAATTGGATTTAGTTTGAAATCCAGGTTTCAGCATTGAATCATCTTTGACAATAGATGATGATCCTTTGTTGGTTCAAGTGGCCATTTCTGTATGATTTTTTAAAGTGAAAATGATGCTATCTGCATGTTTGTTTGCTTCAAATGGAAACTGACATTCTATGATGGTAAAGAGAAAATATTTTAACTTATGTAATATTTTTTTTTATTATGCTAAGAAAAATAAGACATAGTACATCAAACACTGGCATAAATCGTTTTTCAATGAAACATACATGCAAAAATTGTTTCATTAAATAAAATTTTATTTTCCTGACAGAGATTAAAGCAAAGTAGCCACATAAAGTTTATTTACTTTGTTCATATGTGTATTGCTATGTATATAAAGCATCAGTAGGTATAAAAGCAGCAAAAATCTTGTAAAACTGTGGTAGGTTTTTTATCACTTTTTATAACTCCAAGTAAAAGATGCAGATGTATCAAATTGATTGAGTTACAAATATCCTAATCATTTGTACATAGTCTGATATACATATATATGTGTATATTGTATACAATTACTCTTGATGCTGTCAAAGAATGTAACAGCGGCAGGGTCATTAAATACTTCAGAATAGCAAGGGACTGCTGTTGGGATCACAAATAAATGGCAGCAGCTTGCATTCTACTGTGCAAGTCTTGAAGCACTTTACTACAGTGCCTAATTAAGATATTTAAATGTTAAGCAAATGTCTGTATGTTAAATATGGATATTTGTTTTGTTTTCCTCTCGCGGGATAGCATGCACTTAGGGAGTCTCTTTGCTCACAATGAAGTGGTGTTCTAAATAATACTGTATTCAGATCTTAAGATCAGGGTTAAACTGTAGATATTGGATAGCGGTCCCTGATCCATGCTGCTGTATGGTCTGGAATTACTGCACAATGTATATATTAGCTTTGATTCCAATTTGTCATACATAAATGAAACCATTGATGATATGTATATTTTGGTCCATAATTTACATATGTCCATTTATACTTTATAGTAAAAGGTAAGTGAGAGTTTTATTTTTTATAGGAAGCTCATTGAACAAATACAGATACTTTCAAGTTCCCTGCTTGCCAGCAAGTGAAACCTGTCACATATTTTTTTGTGATGTCCATCAGTTAGTTTTCACTGTCTAGTAGCCATCATGTCTGTTAAAAAGTTTGTCGTCGTATCTTTGGTTTTAACAGTCTGTCAAAAAGATGTCACTTTGTGTCACATGTTTGTATTTTGTCATCCTGTCTATATAGCAGTGACACATTTTCTTAGCCTGTTGCTAGGTCTTGTTTAACAGATGTGTCACTGTATGCAATATCATAGTCATGCTAAAAACACCTGTTGCAGAGCATGTCCATATTTATACATTATTAACAATCTTAGTATTTTCTCTGTACATCTTTGTGACCATTAGTATGAAAGAGTGTCATTTGTGTTGAACCTATAGTCTTGGTGTTCAGTAATCTGTCTTCTGATATCAAGATGGCTCTCTGAGAAGTGATCTGTCACTTCACAATATTTTTCTTCTTTTAATTTGGGATGCAAGCGATTAACATTTGAGCTTACCATTGTGTCAGATAGTTATCTTATGATGTTTTCACTTTACTTCCATTTAATAGATTATATCCACAGAATTTTCCATTTTATAATGATAGTCACTGTGTTTGTCAGATGTGAAGGATTTCTTTCATGTTTTTTGTTGCCACTAGCAGTTCATTCATAAGGTCTAAATTGTAAGCACTCTGATTGACAGAAACTGTCATCTATATTTATACATTAACTACGTTATGTGATATTTCAGAAATATACACAAAGTCTGTCAACGTGTCAATACATATAGGATGTCTTTTAATGACTTATTCCACTAAATCTGACTATTGTCATTGAGTCTGTCTTTATATATGTACCAGCACTTCCGTATGTTGCAGAGGATTTGTCAATTTTTGGTCATAAAGTGAATCTGTGTACTTGTCCACTAATCTACCAATACATGTCCTTGTCAGTTTGGCTTTATTTTTCAAAGTCCATCTTTGTACATTTTTTTCTTCTATTCCGTATGATGTCTATGTCTATATATTTAATGTGGCAGTCAGTCCAGAATTTGCCACAAAAGGTAGATATCTTATTTATATACACTGTACAGATGCTCGTTACATTCTTACTTTGGAGAAATCAGATGTGCAGGCAGTTATTATAATAAAGTATTTTATTTTCTATCATGGTTCATCAAACAAAAATTCCAAATTTGTTCAGTGATATCATTTGTTTTTTACTGGATGTGCTGAGGAAGCAAATACTAGATGGTTCACCAACAATTTTGAAGTGGAATTTGATCATTTAGACTGGTTTTAAAAGCAACAATTTTGAAGTGGAATTTGATCATTTAGACTGGTTTTAAAACCAACAATTTTGAAGTGGAATTTGATCGTTTAGACTGGTTTTAAAAGCTTAACCACTTGCTACTTTATTTAACTTTAATACTAGGAGAACAGCTTCACAGACATATTTGTATGACCTACTTTTGACAACAGGTTTTAATCATTAATATTTGAAAAGTCTGTCCTGACATGAGCAGAGTGTACATTGGTGTCCATTGTTATGTACAGTGATTCATTTCAATGATTGTTGACGAAACAGGTGTACATTTCAGTCTGATTTACAGTTATACAAATTTGCACACATTTTTGTAATGGTAGTTTTACTTTAAATGTGTAAATTTGTTGGCATTCATATATTTTGTCTGTATACAATGAAACAAAGATTTTTTTCAAAATTACTTTTGTTTTCATTTGTTAGTTTATAGTTGCCAGTTTTGCTTACTTTTGCTTTTTATCTGTATTAGTTTAATGGATTTTAAGAAATTTAAAGGTGATGAGAAAGTTAAGTGTTAGAGGTTGTCATTGAAGTTTAAGTATTCTAATACTTACATATATGTACAGGTTTGCCAACACCAAATATCATGCTGTAAGATATATAGTATTGACACTTTTGTATATTTAATATAACAAGATCATACACAACAATATTAAATAAGTTTCAAAATGCATGTGTGTGTGTGTATATATAAAACACCAAGATTAAATCATACTGTCTTGATGAATATGTTCTGAGATACATGCACTATCATTACATTTACAGATACATGGTCTGGTGTCCCATGACCTTAGTTTGTCATGTTGTTTAGACTTGTATGATAAACCACAGTAATCTGGTAACAAAAGTAAGTAAACGAATAGATACACAGACACATTTTACTTTGCTAATATCAGAGTTTGTTTAAAGTATAGCATTGACATAAATAAACAGATGATGAGGAAAATGGGACATTGTTTAGGAACTTCCTGAACATAAAAGAAATCAGTATCATTTCTGGTTTTTCACTCTTGGCTTGGTTCACCATTGTTATATGTCTTAAAGTTATTTAATTTAGATAGAGCTTAATGCATTCCAGAAGCATAGATCAATATGGCTGCCAGTCTCTCAATCCATTTTAATGTTTGATGTATATAGAGGCCAGTGAACATGAGCACAGAATCATTGGAGGGTTCACCTATGCTTGATTGATCAAATTACAGTTCTAGGTAAACTGAAAACATTATGACCTATTGACCCTTGATAAGGTCAAAGTCAGGCAAGGTCATTATGGAGACAGCCTGGGGAATACGATTACTGGTACGAAGTAAAATGTCATTCATGTAAATTAGTGCTGTAGTCTGTATATGAGATTTTATAGAATAATAATAGTAATACTGAGTGTATGTTTGGTATTTACATTTGTATCAGACTTTCTATGGCATACATATATATAAATGCCAAGCACAGGTGAGATATAGGGATCACTTTTCTGGCAGTGTTATCATCATTGTTGCCATAAGTTTCAAAGCTCTTGCATTTAACTCCGTTTCTCTTTCACTGTTGTAAGTACATTCATGAAAGTTGATGATGTGTATATTCATCATATTGGGTAATACTCAACACCACAGAAGTAGGTCATAGTGATTTTTCATGACGTAATGATTCTTTTACTAGTTTGCATTTACATCAGTTTCTCTGACATTTGTATGTACAGTCATAAAACTTGATGGGTATATCCATCTTAGAGGTACTACTCACTGCAGACAAACATAGGATACAGTGACCTATCTTACTTGCTCTGGTGATATATTGTAAGAGTTTTGGGATTGTGCCATGATGGAACAAGCAAGACTTAGCATTACACAGTATTTTTGTTTTCTTATACAAATATGGGCCACTTATTTCTTGCAAAGAATTGTAAATACGATGATTTTCGAATTTGAACTAAAAAATAAAATTTTACTTCTGAATTTCTTGAAAGAGGGGATCTATGACAGAGAAGGATTACTTAGTATACTGTAATTATTCAATGAAGTTTTAGGAAAGGTTAATGTTAGACACCTTAAGTAACTCCTGTTACTTTTGTGGCTTGTATATGTATCAGAAAACTATTTTCAAATATCTGTACTCATTATAGAATTGTAACTATTATTTTTGCATTGTACAAAGAATCCTTTCAAGGATTTATTGCAAGTGCATTAAACTTATTATTTTAAAGGTTAAATGTTTTGGTTCTTACTACCATGCTGAGCTATGTACATCAGTGTTCTGTTTATGTAAAAACCATCCAACCTTGGACATGTACTCCAAATACATCTGCATCTGGTTTGAACCCATTGTATGGAATATAACCTCAATAAAGCAATAACACTCCACATGTATGCATAGGTGTGTGCATATTTATGTGTACATGTACATACCTATATTGGGTTTTAATTAAAAAAATTCTTACGATATCTAGTTGGTTCTAAGTAAAAATTGTGCCATCAGACGTTAAATATGGCCACAATGCAGACATCTTGAAAATCATTTTTAGTACTACTGCTTCAGAATGACATGGGTTTTCGCTAAAAGACTTGTATATTGTTGCTTTTGCTGAAAATAAAGGATGCATATCTGACATGCAATATGGCCGTCATTTAAAGAAATTGTATTACAACTCTACTTGTACAGAAAGTAATAATGATGTAGGGTTTTCACCAGAAAACTTATTATGATGTCTAGTTTTGGCTTAAATGAAAATGGTGCCAATCTGACATTCAATAATGGTAACCACAGCAGCCATCATAAAAATATTATTTCTACTCCTTTCCTACAGGATAGCTATATCAGCGTGAGGATTTCACCAGTAGACTTATGATACCTAGTTGGTCATAAATGAAAATGGTGCCAGTGACTGCCATGATGACCATCTTAAATGAAAATGGTGCTTGTTGTAATCCAGATTGGTTGCTATGACAAGTGTTTTAAAGAGTTTGTTGTCACTAATCCTCCTGAATGGATAATCATTATGACAAGACCGCTCCAGTGACTTAAATGGTTAGTGCATCTGCCTCAGATGCAGGAGGTCATGAGGTTGAACCCTGACTGATTCTTACTAAAGACTTTTGAAAAAGCGTTACTGGCAGCTGCCTTGCTTGGCACTCAACATTAAGAGGTTAGTATTAGAACTTGTCGGCCTGGTTTAAGGATAATGTGAGTGGGTGGGACATGATGCTACATGTCTGCAGCATGATGCCACAGTGCTAGACATCAAAATAAACTGTCACACTGCAGACATCATAGCAGTATGACTAAAATTGTTAAGGTTACAGTTAGAATACAAATCACACAAATACACGCACACTCTCTCATGACAAAGTGGTCTTTTCTTACCAAAAGACTTATAATAATGTGTACCTTGTCCTAAATGAAAATGGTGCCAAACGGACATCCAGTATGTGTATCACAGTAACTCATTTTTAAATCTTATTATTACTGAAAAATGTTAGAGATGTTTTTAACACTTGACAGTTAAAAGCAGAATTGTCCTATCTTGAATTAATAGAAATTGTTTTTGCCCAGTAGAGCATCAGTCCTTCGAGGGACAGATACATTATATAAGTTTGTATTATAGAATATGGAGAATAAAATAATGCACCCAGTCCCATCAAAGGTTTATGATGACATATTTATTATTCAGAATTATAGGAAGTTCATTTCCTCCATGAAAATTTTAAATGGCAGTGCCAAGATGGTAACTGATATAGAGATCAGAGCCATTAATAATGTCCACCTAACAGTCTTTATTTGTTGAATTTTTATAAAAGCAAAACCATAGAGAAATACCTGGTGCGATAAAAGCAATTCGGGTGGTTGAGGAAGCAAAGAAGTTCTGAATTCAAGCCCTTGTCAACTTGGATCTGTTTTTTTCTTTTTTTCAATACAGAAATTTCTTTTCCAGCTTTTTCATGTTATCTGAGTTATTCCTAATTCAGGTCTCAAACGGTTGGAAGTATGTAGGAAAAAAATATGAAAACACCAGCAAGAAAGCTCAGGAAACAAAGCTAAAGAAGTGGTAGACAGTTTAAGTGATAATTGTATCTTCTTTGAAATTTATCAGTATCTGTGTGCTAATTCTGTGTGCTACTAGTACTGTTTTATAAGGAAATTTCTAATTTGTTTGATTTAAAATTTGTTTGTTTTTGGGTCTGTTTAAATTTGTTGACAATTTTATCCAACCAGCTGCTGAGAGCCCATACGTCAGTGTTAAATGTTCCTTTAAATGAGTGAAAGCAAGACTTTATCCCTATCTTCAAATCTTGTTCCCATTTTCTTGCACCTTTTTGTGACTTTCATTTACAGTGTCAGTTTCTTGTTTGCACTGAGCAAACATACACCTCCAATGAAGGATAACTTATTGGCAGTAGACAGTGTGGCTTGAAACTGTGAGATGCAAAGACCTTTCTGAATAGTTCGAACATGTTAGTCGACCTTGTTTAGTACCTTGTTATCTTTTGATCCTCAAAGACCCCATTGTCACTAAGTAGTTAGCAGGCCAGACTTATGACAAAAGGGTGTGGAGTCAATTCCACTTCTAGACCTATTATGATTACAAGACAAAGACTTTCTCATTCACATCCTTTACCTCAAGCAATAAATATCAGCAACACCAACATTAAATTCACACAATCAGTACAAAACCTAGGCATTACTCTGGACAGTACTCTCACATTGCACAAACATGTCATGAAGATATGCAAGGCTGCATATCTTGAGCTGAGATGCATCAGCTCCAGTGGCAAATATCTTTCAGTTGATGCCACTAAAACACTTGTGTGTTTATTAGTACTTTCAAGACTGGACTATTGTAACTCAGTTCTGTCTGGTTCATCTCAATATCTACTCCAAAAACTTCAAAAAGTTCAAAACACAGCTGCTTGGATCATACTTAGAGCACACCTCCCATCTGCTCTGTACCCTACACTGGCTATCCATTCAGTCCAGAATCAAACACAAAATGTGTTCTCTGTGCTACGTTTCACTGACGGATTCTAGTCCAACATACCTATCCGACCTCACCCATGTGTACACACCAGCATGATACTTAACGCTCCTATTCTGACAATCGTATACTCATTATTCCCACTATGAAAACAAAGTCATATAGACAGCATTCTTTTGCATACCAGGGCCCAGCAACGTGGAATGAATTGCTCACTGAACTTAGACACAAAGACACGGTGATCCCATTCAAGAGTGCTCTCAAAACTCACTTTTTTGGACTGCAAGAACAAACTTAAAGACCTAATAATGTTTCCTACCTTAAATATTCTCAGCATGTTTTTTATGTTTTCTAATTTCATGGTGTTTGTGTTTGTAATCATATCATTATATATGTTTTTTATCTTCTAGGTGTTGTCTAATGTTGTAAAGCGCTTAGAGCTTCTAAAGATTATGCGCTATACAAAGTCATTATTATTATTATTATCCCAGATCAGCTACTTTGGTGTGTCCCTGCTCTTAATTGTTTCTACACTAAATAGCCTTCATGTGTTGTACTATTAAAACCAAAACGAACCATTATACATAACCAGTAGTACAGCAGCCAGCAGTTATTTGGCATGGTTGTGATTCTATGACTTGTTCAGTCCATTTTTCTTGGGGACAATGCATTTACAGATACACTAAGATCTACAACATCTTGCTGATTCCATGCAAACTCTAAACCATAGCCAAATGTAAGTAATAAATGTGTCTCATGTAATTCTAAAGTAACATGCCCGTTATCACCTGATTATTTAAACATTTTGTAACAGCTCTTGATGTCCGCTGTCATTTTGTAACATTGATCTTGATGTCCGCTTTTGTTCATGTGTAACAATTTGCACTGATATTTAATACACCTGGAATAAAATATCACACATAATGGTAGTTTGCACCCATATCGAAGGGCAACATAATTATTCACCTTACCTGACACTCGTCGATATTGTTTACAGAAGTGACTGAACACGTTCAGTACGTTTTCAGTGCATGTGACCCCAAACGGCATGATGCAGGTATTACTGTAGTATCACATTTTTTAGCGACATGCTTACAAATAAGAATTTGAGCTTCCCTTGGTAATCAGAATTGACTTCACAGATTTTCTACTCTGTGGTACGGGGGTGCTGTGTGGCTGAGAGGTCTAAAGTGTCCACCTTTACCAATCACTGCAATCTCACTTTTGTATTTCCGCGTCGGATGCGGGAGGTCGTGGGTTCTATCCCCGGCCGAGTCGCACAAAAGACTTACAAAAATGGTACTAACATATGCCTTGCTTGATGCTCAGCATTAAGAGGTTAGTGTTAGGACTGGTCGGCCTGGTGTCAGGATGATGTGACTGGGTGGGACATCATGCTACATGTCTGCGGCATGATGCCCCGGTGTTAGACATCACTATAAACTGCCACACTGGCAGACATCGTAGCGATATGACCGAAATATTGTTAAAAATCCAAATCACACACACACAAATAACTTATGTATTTGATGGTTTGAGTCTCGGGTTTGGCCAGTGTTGGTATGAGAGAACACTGACGGTAGCTTTCCTTGGGTAGGTGGTTCTTAGCCAGGTTTTCCCAGGTTCTTCTCCACCAAATATACTTGCTTCCATGTATTATCTCACTTGTGCTGGAAAATTGTGTTAAAACTATGAACAATATAACAACGGGCCATCCATTTAGTACGTACGCAAATATCTGGCAAAGTTCGACTCCACCCCCCGTACACATGCATACTGTTTTTTTTTTTATACATACCCCGCATACGTACGCTTGACGCACCCCCTTCCCCGAATTCTATAGAACGGCCTATATTTAATCCACGCAGAAACGATCATGGATTAATACTATTAACGTGTTTAATAAAACAGATTGTCCACCGACGTTGGATGTCCGACTGCATCAAAGAAATAAGCTGTGTAACTTTAAAAAGTTTGTCTAGTGTCCACTAAAATTCAAACGCCGCTCTGGTGGCCTAGTGGTTAGAGCGTCCGCCTCGGATGTTGTTGGTCGTGGGTTCGATCCCCGGCCGAGTCATACCAACGACTTACAAAAATGGTATTAACAGCTGCCTCGCTTGGCGCTCAGCATTAAGAGGTTAGTGTTAGGACTGGTCGGCCTGGTATCAGAATAATGCAACTGGGTGGGACATCATGCTACATGTCTGCGGTATGATGCCTCAGTGCTAGACATCACTATAAAACAGTCACACTACCGACATCGTAACGATATGACTGAAAACTTGTTAAAAGCTACGTTAGAAAAACCTAGATCACACATCACACAGATCAAACACCGAATGAACCCAATTGAACAGGTTACGTATTAGACAAATTATTATCGAGGTTTCACCCCCACCCCCCGTTTCCTATACGTACGTACATCGTACATTATCAGTAGACCCCACCCCCCCATACGCAAGCGTATGCATTTGGGTTAACCCCCCTCCATGCGTACGTACTAAATGGACGGCCCCTAACAACACTATGGTGCTAATGTTTCTATATCCATTGCCCAAGATAAAATTTGAGGTAAACACAAGATTCATAATTTAATCAAATGAAACTGAACCAGTTTATGCCCCATTTAAAAATATTGTTTCATTATTTCTCAAAGGTCCATTTTTGTGAAGAACAATTGCTTTTGGGATGCGGGAGGTCGTGGGTTCGATCTCCGGCCGAGTCATACCAAAGACTTGCAAAAATGGTACTAACAGCTGCCTCGCTAGGCGCTCAGCATTAAGAGGTTAGTGTTAGGACTGATCGGCCTTGTGTCAGGATAATGTGACTGGGTGGGACATCGTGCCACATGTCTGGGGCAGTTGTCCCAATGCTTGACATCACTATAAACTGCCACACTGCAGACATCGTAGCGATATGACTGAAAAATTGTTTTTAAAAAAAAGCTACGTTAAACAATCCAAATATCACAATTGCTTTTGTCGTATCCATGTTAATGGCCATTTTAGTGACATTACAAATCCATTACTATATATATTACGTGTATCCGTTGTTACAATGGTAGCACTGTGTCAGGGTAGTTAGTAACACCATCAACACATAATAGTGCTAGGGCTATTTTCTCAAATAAAAATACCCTGGTAACAACAAAACTTTATATCTTAAACTTTGTAACATAAGGCAGTGAAACCAACAACTTTATTAAAATCAACAAATAATTTATTTCCTAGAATACAAAATGAAAATTCAAACGACGCTGTATCGTAAATTAATCTTAAATATTCTATTGCAAGACCAAAATTATCAAATGTTCTGAATAAATTATAATAATGCTGAATGTTTAGAGTTTCCACAAAGATGTAACCAATGAAGGCTTTGAATGAGTTCTTAATAATCACACAGTAATGTTTTTGTCCAAAACTGTTGTTGAGCACCTTGTAAAGCATATGAATAATTTTAAAAATTCCTCTCAAATTATATCTGAACACAACTATAAGTAATTCTACAGGTATCATAAACAGGAATGAATAATTGTTTATCAAACTTCTTTATATGCAAACATCCACCTGAACTGCGATGCAGTAGATCACTCTGGAAACCCAAATTTCCAATCGAAAATTATACCAAATTATTAAGATAGCTTCCAGAACATTCTAAGTTTGTAAACAAGGATAGACCTTAAACTCAGTTTTAGTAAATATCTTGTTTACTTCGTACAATCTTGACAAAACATGTAACATCTCAAAAAGAAAAAGAAAGATTCGTAAATAAAGCTTTCTTTTGCATATTAGTTTAATGTACATAACAATTAAGATTGCAGAGGAAAATGTATAATGAACGACATAAAATACATGCAAAATAAAGTAATATAGCACTTCTATGCAAAAGGCACCTGCAATCACCTTACCATTTCCTCTAATACGTCTAATATCAATATTATATTCCTTCAGCATCAAACTCAACCTTACAATCTTTGATTTTTATTTTTCATTTTGTTAATGAAAGTAAGGGGCTTTGTGATGACTTAATACAATAATTGGAGAAGGAGCTGAACTAATATATACTTCAGAATGTTGCAAAGATAAAATCAAAGCTAAACATTTATTCTCGATTGTGGAATAATTTCTCTGGTGCTTTTTTATATAGAAAAATAGCTCACTGGATGATACACACTATTTTTATCTTCTTGAGTCATACTACACCAAATCCTACATCACCTGCATCAATATAAATATCAAAAATGTTGAATGAAATTTGGAGCTGAAAGAACTGTTGCACTGTTAGGTATGGCCTGTAATTAATTTAATGATTCCTGACACTTGTCAAACTGATGCAACTTGGATTTCTCGCTCAACAGATTTGCCACAGACATGGCAATTATGGAGACATTTTAGCAATTTTTTTTATAACATCTAGCCATACCAAAAATCACACCAGTTGCTTTTTACTCACATGTACTAGGATTCCTGATATAGGCTTGACCTTAACTTCTACAGGTATAACTTGACCTTGTCCTATAATATATCCAAAAATGTGACACAAATACGATAAAATTCACTTTTACCTAGATCGTTTGTCAGATTTGCATCATTGAGTTTCTAAGTGATCTTTTCTAAGCGATCCTTGTAGATGATGACATCATCGATGTTAGAGTCCAAATTATGTATCATCTTCATTAAACGCTGGAATGTTGACGAAGAATTTTTCATATCAAACGGCATCACTTTATATTAATGTCAAACTGGAGGTGCAAATGCCAAAAATTATTTTGCTCTTTCTGTAAGTGGAATTTACCAATATCCTTTTAAAAGGTCAAACTTGGTGACATATTTTGCATTCCCCATTTTGTTTGTGCAGTTATCTATACTTGACTTTGGAAGTGAATCTGTTTTGGTGACAATGTTGAATTATCTATAGTCAATACGCATTCGAGATGTTTTATCTGGTCTCAGCACAAGAATGCATGGTGAATTCCAGTTACTTTTACTTGGATCTATGAACTCTTTCTCCAATAAACACTGAATTTATTTTTTCAAAACATAACTGCTTGACAGGATTCACCATGTAAGGATGTTGTTTCACAAGTGTAGAATCTACCATCTCAACGTAAAGATATATTTCATTTGTTCATGTTGGAACATAGGAAACAAGTGCTCATATTCACATCACAGCTATTTTAGTTCACTCTTTTCCTGAAGTTGTAGATGTGAAATTACTGATCCAGATAGTTTAACATTACCGAATTCCCAAGGCTGGTTAAAGCCGAGTTACTACAATCAGACTTCATACTATTGTTCACATTCTCACGGGGGGGGGGGGGGGAATGGTACAACTATATTGATTGAATCGTTAACTGAGCAAATGTCTACTAAAATGCTCCATTAATATATTTACATGGCAAAATCATTTATCTTTTCTCCTCCCAGAAGTGTTAATAATACAATTCAAGTGATTTACTTTCTGTTCAATTGTATAATGACTATACAATTTAGCCAGATGATTTTAAGGTATTGGCAAGAGAGTCAGAACTCTTTTATCAGACTGAAAGCTATTTTGTATATTTCTGTTGTACCTTAATTTCATATTTGACTGAATAGTGTGCAGCATAATTCTTGCTTCTTCACAAGCCTTTGACAACTTGTATTTGAAATTATAGACATGGGAGGATTTGTCTTGGAATCTTAATCTTGAAAAAGCTTATATTTTAAAAGCTTTAACGGTCTGCAGACAGAATGTCAAACTAGTTTAAAAGGACTAAAACTAGATGACGCTTGAACTGATTTCCTAACAGCAAGCAACAGCAAACGAACACCACCATCCCGATCTTGTCATGTGCTAAAAGTAATATGACTGAATCACATTCTTCAAAGTTTGACGAAATCTCTCCAAAGTCCGTTGACTTTCATGGTGATTGGCAGATTCAAACTGTTGGATGCCTAATTGATGGTTACATCGTTGGAAGATTCCAGACATAAAATTTGCCACTTTATCACACTGGACATATTTGGGAAGACCAACCAACGAAAAAACACCCCAAACTTCAAACAAACAAAAAGAAAAAAGCAACTTTCTCGAAAGATTTTACTTTGGGTTTTGTTTTAAGACTTCTCAAAGGACGTGTATCCGGAAAATCTTGTGGACACACTCATTATGGTCAAAAAGTATGTACTGCCTGACTTGGTCTTAGGTAAAGGACCGACACAATATACCATTATTTTGCTAAATGGATCATCAAATGCCGAAGAAGAATGCAGATGAGCCTTAGGTATTTTTTAAATTAGGTTTTCCTACTATTTGACAAGTGTAACAAGATCTACTGTATTTAGAATATCACTTATAAATAAAAATGATTCAAGATTTTTCATAAGTCTTACTGCCTCCTAAATGAGAAGCCAAGGGCATCTCGTGCGCGAGGCTTTGAATTTCCTGTCGACATAACCTAGGAACGACAATTTGATAACTCCTTGTCCACTCATCACCAGCAGGTTTCTAATAGTTTTTCCCAAATCGAGATTTGGAAGTGCGCGCATGAGACTGAGATTTTTTACCAAACAAACTTCAGAGAGAAAGATTTATTGATAAATGAAACTTTATGAGTCAAGGAATGATCAAAAAGTTGTACGCGCAGCATTTTCAAACGTGTCGACTCTTTGCTCATCAGGATAGGTCTTGATGGTATGGATGCAATTCTTGAACTCTTCAACTATCATGAGCTGTCTGAGGTTATCGTAATCTTGATCAACTTTCTTGGCAGAACACCAGCTATGAAACAGTTTTTCTTTTCCATGCAAATTCGACATGGGTTTGACAAGCTTCTTTTCAACAACTCCTTAACCTTCGTCTGTATACCTCAAGTACCAGCTCATAAGCCTTTAAGACACAATCCTTAACCACTTTATGACGAACACAGTTTTGTACTGACGGCGAAGTTTAGACTTCACGAGCTTTGTCAATAAGTACACTTTCTAATAACGAAGTCCAGAGCTCTCTTGAGCGTTTCAAGTTTTCAGCAATTTCCTCAAAGTGAAGAAAGATTTTATCTACTTCATTTTCTTGAACAGGAGTTAGTTATTTAATATGTTTGGTAAAATCTGAACTTGCGTATAAAGGAGTGAGGTGAGCGTGCTCTGCCTGCCAGTTCTAATTCTTGTAATCTATTTTGCATTTTTTCTTCTCTCTGCATTGCATTTCCCTATAATTTTGTTCTCTTTCTCTGCATTTGCATTTCTCTTTCTATTTTCTCTCTCTGCCTCTCCCTTACTTCCCTCTGCATTTGCATTTTCCTCTCCATTTCCTCTTTCTGAATTTGCATCGTTTCTCTCTGAAGCTGAAGTTTTGTTTATTACAATTCCATCTTGTATTTTTTAACTGCAAGTTTTAATAATTCTTGTCAAAACCAGAAACAGACTTACTTACTAATCAAACTCAAAGCACTTTCACCCAAACTTTCCTTTATTTCCTGTTTCGTTAAAGTTGCTTTCGCTTAATAAAAATAATGTATGGCAAGCTCAAGCAAAAGAAACAAATAAATACCATGGTGTGGTACCGGGCGAGCTGGCAGGCGGACAAAGCCCTTGCACAGTGTTCACCCTGGTTGATAGGTTTGGCATCTGAGGCCAGCAACCTACATGCTGTCTTTTTAAGAGTGGCTCTCTGCGCAGAAGTCTCATTCGTGAGGAATCACAGATTGTTCCTGGAGATGCTCATCTACTACCTCCTGGTGTCCTGACACATTGCAACGCTGGACAAAGCAAAAAGAGCTCGTTTAAGTAGTGGCCATATATGCTGGCGTGATGTTGTGCTGCTATCGGAAGGTATCCAGTGGGCTCTGGTTCATCTTGTTTATGAGGTAGACCCCCATTTTATGACCGTTCCTGCGTAACGTCGTCAATGTGTGGCAAATATATTTCTTCTTTGTCTTGGAGGCACCCAATGTAGAGACGGTACCGTAGGTTTACTTTTACTATCGTCCACGAAATGCTGTAGAGTGGGTGTTCCCATGGGTATCCTCCGTGTCTTAGATGCGCTGGCATTTTCAGCCATGTCGCGATAGATATCGGCACTCAGTCTGAAGCAGTCGGCTTTCGGTATCCGTGTAAAGAACTGTTGCCTTGTCTCCATACTTGGCTTTGATGCTACTGTAGTATACGCCGCGCAGGAAGACTTTGCTGAGATCGACGATCGACTGCACTGTAGAGACGGGCAGTTTAACTTGAAGTCGGTGTTTGTGTTGTGAACCGCAACCAGATTGTCGCTAAACTATTCACCCGTTCTCTCCTCAAGGCATCACGAGCTTTACACGAAACCACTTTCTTGAGTTTTCCATTTTTTAATACCAGATTACTTAGGTTCTAGTCATCTTTATCAAACAATGATATCGGCTCAGTCCTTAGCTCAGAGACTTGGAAGAAGTTTGTTGCGCTCAATGAACTTACCACCCCACCCCCCGTAATTGAGGTGTACTCATAAAATGTAGCACTTTGGTTAATCAGTTAAATAATCTGAGCAAGATCTGATTGATCGACCCACATAAAGCTGGCAGACTTTGCATGATAGCCATGTAGCAGAGGTTGTTGGTATCAATGTAGATTATCCAGCTGTTAGGCTTTTCGCTGTCATAGCCGTATCCATAAGCTGCACATTTCTTGTTGTTCACTTTCTGGTGAAGGCAGCTCACCATCGAAATACCACCACAGATTCCCTTTTCAATAAACAGGTGCATGTCGAAGTCTGTCAGCATCTTAAGATTAGCACCAGTCGTCTTCAGAAGTCATCACAAATCTTGCCCGACAAACTATAATAGTGAGTTGGGACAGGGTCATATTATTTTTGAGAGGTGACACGGTATGCGTCAAAGGCGTTTGCTAGCAGAAGCACATGGGTCTTTAGGTATAGGTCATGATAGTCGTCTTTGGTTTTGCAGTTAAAGGTCTTCCACACGCTCTCATAGGTAGTTTTGGTTGTAAATGCGCAGCTGAGCTGACTTTAGAAGTCCTTTGTCGGTGGAAGCTATGAGTAGTCACATGGATCACTTGGGGGTCATGTAAGGTCTAACATTGCGTCCGTTTGTTAACATGATGCAGCTGGCTTGGAGGGTGGAGGGTTATTGGGTATCATATACAAAATGAGTCAAAAGATTTAACGTGGGCTAGTTTTATGGGGCCAAAATATGTTAATGGAGAATGGCAATGGCAATTAACATATCACATATACAATTCAGCACCCGCTTTTTAATTACCATACAAGAATATCACATATACAATCCAACACCGGCTTTTTGAATAGTATCCAATAACAAGCCACTAAAATTCACACACACACACACACACACACACACACACACACACACGGATAAGAAGTATTGATACACATAATTTCACACACAAGCATGAAAATATATTTTCACACAATAGGAGGGCAGGATATAAATGAAGGGAGATTAAATAGACACGCGCCTTCACACAAGCATACTGTCACACACAATGAAGGGTAAGAAAATGTTTATAGACGCAATGCAATACTTTTATATACTATCACAAGAGATGGGATAAAATAGGATTTTAAGTTTTAGTTGTCAACAACATTGACATATAGAAACACACATATGCTAAAAACAAAAATATTGTCTTGGCAAATAAAATTAGCATCTGTCTTTTCAGGAAATTGGAGGCGGGCTGCGATTTATGTATTTAAAAAATTTAAAAATAAAACTGAAAGGACCTAAATAAAGCAAAGATTATGTGCGATCATACTGATTATTGCCGTCTGTTTCTTCAGTCCTGCCCGATATGGTTAACAGTGAAAATTTGGCCCAAATCAGGAACAATCTACCTACAATACACAATTGGTACATCAGTCCCCAGAGAAGACTGATTACTAATTATCCTCTGTGATGTTCCCAAATTGTGCACCAACATTTTATTATATTTTGAAAGGCTTTACATATCATGACATATATCATGTTTGGAAAAAATCTAGTACAACACAATTATAACTGCAATGTCACATCAGAAGATGAGAAAGCTGCCTATATATGCTAAGTTCGTTTGATTTTCTATTTAGCATCATAGACAAGTACGCTTTAGTGAATTCTCATGGACAAGTAAACTTTAGTGAATTATCATAGACAAATACACTTTCGTGAATTCTACAACGTCTAATTAGCACCACCTTCTATTACACTCTAGCGAATTCCACGACGTCTATTTAGAATCACCGTACAGTACACCCTAGTGAATTCCACGACGTCTTTCTAGCATCATCGTCGGGTACACCCTTGTGAATCCCACATTTATTTAGTATCACCGTTCAGTACACTGTAGTCAATTCCACGACGTCTATTTGGCATCGCCGTCCATTACACTCTGGTGAATTCTACCCCGTCTTTTTAGCATCCCCTTCCATGACAGTCTACTGAATTCGACAATGTCTATTTATCATAATGTCCAGTAAACTCTAGTAAATTTCACGATGTCATTTTAGCATCATCGTCCTGTACTCACTAGTGAATTCCACAACGTCTAGTTAGCATTACCGTCCAGGTCACCCCAGTGAATTCCACGACGTCTATATAGCATCACAGTCCTGTACACTCTAGTGAAGTCCACGACGTCTACGTAGGATCACCGTCAAGTATACTTTAGTGAATTCCTAGACTATTTTGTTCTTTGTTTTGGAAATAACATTAGTACATTAAATCAAAGAGTGAAAGATTATATCGAGGAGAGATGCCAATTGAGGAACATTTTCTTCACTTCAATATTGCAGATACAGAATAAAAGGATTTATTTCTGTTTAGAGTTTATTATTCGCCATTACATGAAATTAAATAATATTATCTCTCGTAACATGTCATGTAAATCCAATGTCTCCGTAAGTAAGGTTCGGAAGTAAGCTGAACTAACTTACCATGACCAATTTCCACCATATAGGATGTCGGAACTTGTTGAAATAGAGCATAATTAGATTATCATTACAGAAATTCATCTAATTCAAAATACATTGTGACTAGTTTGTGTCATTAATTTTATCCCATATTTTTTTAAAATTAACAATGAACACCACAATAACTTCCTTTCAAACTTCTATAATGTTGATCTAATATTGCTTCTTCAGTCACAACAAATAGAACGAGAAAGGTTTTACCAAATATAATTAGTGAAACTCACACAAGTTTTATTAACGGTCGATTTATTGGGTATAGTATTCGTCTGCTTCATCATCTGATGGAGAACACGAAGGAAGAAAGCATCCCAGCAATGTTAGCTCCATTACATTTTCAAAACGGGTTTGTTTTATCTGAAGCGTCTTTAATATTTAATGGGTTTGGATCCTTCCTTCTGTAATTAGTTTAAAACTTCACATCATGATATTTCAAGTTGTGTCTTAAATAATGTTCACTGTTCCCAATTTTCCTATTGAACAAGGAGTCCGGCAACTTGATCTCCTTTCACTCTTATTATGAATGGCTATGCCTGTATGTGTTGGTACGTACTGTTGAGCATACAATCGGCATATGAACGCGCGTATCAATAGATATGCAAATATATCCACATATATGTAAGTGAGTATGCATATGTATGTATGTGGGGCATACATATATGCGTGTTTACGTATGTTGGTTTACATGCATTAAATTTTCAGCTATAATGTGAAACATTTTTCGTGTTTTTTTTTCATGCTGATTGACATTAAAACGAAAGAAAACCAACAAATATGCATTGACGATCGTATAAAAGATTTTGTTTTCAAAAAAGTTTTCCTACTCATACTCCATCGATTTCATATTTCTTTACTGACGATGGACGTTGAGCTTTGTTGATAAGCCCGTGCTCTCTCTTTACCCTACCCCTCTTTGCAGAGAATACGAAATCGTGGTTGCGCAGTATGTTGTCACATTGGTAACATCTGTCCCTTCAACAGATCATAGTTTTGTTAGGATTTAATTGTTTTAGGACTTTGTATTCAATGCAGAATTTACTCTTAAAATTCAAAAATGCTTTATTTTAATAAAGATGATGATTCATATGTAAGAGTAATAAAATCTTTAGCATTTCTCAAGTGTATTATAATTTTCTTCCAAAAGGTCTAAATTAGTACTCAGTAACATTAATACAAGGATTGATAGATCAACAAGATTCCTTTCTGCTGCCGTTTATCAGTTAAGTACACGTGCTTCATGAAAGTTGCTACTAAAGCAAATGTTTATTTAATGACACCTGTAATTCCGAGGAACGGGTATCCGATAGACGCGAACTCTGTAGTCTGAAGGGAATTTAAAAGTGCACGTATTCCGATTATATTACGGTTCGCAAACAAAACCCTTATCACTCAAGGAGGTGACATTTTTTTTAAAAATGAAAAATGTATACAGTGAGTGATATATCATTGATACAGCCTATATACTATACATATATTTTATTTATATCACATACAAATACAATTATTTGCCATTTGAACTGAGTTAGGATTTACTATAGGCAACTGTGTATTGACCGAGTGAATGATCTCCTCACATCCATGCTGTGTGTGTCCGCTACAAAATGTAGTTTTATGTCGTTTGTGGCTATTCACAATCGCATTTGCATATTAATAAGTTCATTGTTTTCTTTTTCTAAGTTTCTATTTTTCTTCATATTCATTAATTCAATACAATACACACTTATGATTTAAAGATGAAAGATGGCTCCAATGAAGAAAGTAGGGCACTAGATACACATAGTTAGCTACGCCGTTCACATGAATGCATAGCCATTCATGTACCGACGCATGGAAATTAATGTGGAATAGAAACTAAGCGAAATGGCGAGCTAACAAGAGGTAATTAAAATAATTTAATATATTTGCACTTTATCTAAGTCATTATTCTGCTTGAATAACAGTAGTACCGACCATAAAACAAACTCTCTCTCTCTCTCTCTCTCTCTCTCTCTCTCTCTCGTCGGTTTGACTTCACTTTTACCATCATTCATAGGTCCAGACACATCATGGAATGACACAAACGAAAATCCTCTACGCTTGTCTTTTCATAGATTTTTTCCATTATCAGAGAGAGAGAGAGAGAGAGAGAGAGAGAGAGAGAGAGAGAGAGAGATGAGGCCTTTGGACATTTTAATATTTTCACATAATGACTACCTAGTGACAATTAATTGTCGCCGTAACACACACACACACACACACACACACACACACACACACAGAGTATTACGCTGTATCAATGATGTACCACGAGATGTATACATTTTTCATTACAAGGAAACGAGGTTTGTCGAGTTTCCTTTTAATGAAAACTTTATACAACGAGTGGTATATCATTGATACAGGGTACGTACTATTCATTTATTTTATTTATATCGCATACAAATACACATATTTGTTCTTTGAATGAAGTTAAGATATGCTCCGGGCAATTGTCTATTGATGGAGTGAATAAACTCCTCACATCCCAGCCTTTTTATCCTTTTCATGTTCACAATCACATTTGGGAACTGATAAGGTGATTGTTTTCTTTTTAAGTTTCTATGTTTATTCAAAAGTAGAGCACTAAAAACACGTTAGCTTCTTGTACACGCTGAACGCTTTGCATTCACGTGCTGGCGTATGGAAATTAGCATGGAATAGCAACTAAACAAAATGACGAACCAACTTGAGGAGGTTATTAAAATATTTTAACTTCACCATTATTCACAGATTCAGAGATATCGTCGTATGACACAAGCGAAAATGCGAGAGAGAGAGAGAGAGAGAGAGAGAGAGAGAGAGAGAGATTAAATACATCACAGGATGTGTACCACGTAACCGAGTAATTTACCGTGTAATGTCCACATTATTTGTAACTTTGTATCATTGATTATTGGGCAGTGGCAGATGCTTTATCTGCTCGGGAAATGGATGCACCCGCCCATCCACGAATCTCCTGCTGCCTTGCAGGTCGGATTTGGTTAGCCAAAGGCTAAGGGAGTAAACCCTATAAGAAAATCCGGAGTGGAGACCCAAAGGCAGCTGGACGATGTACTACATCCCGTTCTGGCAACTCCTTGGTCTGGAGAGGGATGGGCTCCGCCAGACGACTTTTGCCCAAGACACACTGATAATGCTGGACAAATCTGAGCTTACAATACCGGATCGGTCGTCGCCCGGGTCAACAAGGACCGCGCCTGCCGTTGTCCACCAGGACGGAGGTGACAAGTGTGCTACTGGTACTATGCATAAAATCAGAGCGAGAGACAACATTGCCATCGCCACCTGGAACATTAGAACTCTGGCGCAAATTGGAAGACTCCAAGAGTTGACACATGAGCTGGAACACTACACATGGCACATTCTCGGACTCTGTGAAGTTAGATGGAAATCCCTAGGAGAACACCAAACCGAAGATGGGCATATATTATACTATAGTGGAGAGTGTGACAAGTCCATAAATGGAGTAGGCTTCCTTATAAACAAAGCCATCAAGGGATCTGTGCTTGAATGCTGCCCTTTATCTAGCAGAATCATTTCCATTCGTCTGAAAGCATCTCACTTTAACATCACAATTATCCAAGTCTATGCTCCAACTATCGATCATGATGATGAAGAAATAGAGGAGCTTTACAACAAACTACAGGGTATTCTAAACATGGTCAGTAAAAAAGACATCCTCATCAGACTGGAATGCGAAAGTTGGCAAAGATGCTCTAAAAGACTGGGAAGTACATTGTGGACCTTCTTGCACTGAGCTTACCAATGAAACAGGGAGACGGCTGCTCGAGTTCGCAAGCTACAACAACTTGGTACTAGCCAACACCCTGGGACAACATAAAGCTTCACGATGCTGGACATGACACTCACCAAATGGAACCCATCACAACCAGATCGACTATATACTGGTTCAAAACCGTTACCGATCTTGCATCAATAGAGCAAAAACAAGGACATTCCCAGGTGCTGATGTTGGGACTGATCACGACCTCGTGATTATGAACTTCCGAATGAGGCTGAAGAAAATTAACAAGCCAAAGAACATCAAGCTCAAATTCAACCTTGAACAACTGAAGGTCCCTAACATCTGCAAGTCATTCCAAGCCACAATTGGAGGAAAATTTGCTCCACTCCTTGTGATGGATGGTGATGTCAATGAGATGACAGACACCATCAACACAGTCATGACAGCAGCTGCCAAGGACATCATTGGCCTCCATCGCCCGAAGAAAAAACCCTTGGTTACAGAAGAGATTCTGAAGTTGTGTGATGCCCGAAGAGAACTCAAAAACACCAGACACACAACAGGGGCAATGGAGTACCGAGAAATGAACAAGAATATCAGAAACAACTTGAGCAAAGCAAAAGAAAATTGGATTGGTACAAAAGTGCACAGAAATGGAGAACAGTCTGATAAAGAATAACAGCAAAAAGGCATTCCAAATTGTGAAAGACCTCACCAGACAGAAACAACCAAGAGTCAGTACCATTCAAGACAAAAATGGAAAATGCCTCACAGAAGCGAGTGACATTGCAGAAAGATGGACTGACTATTGCAAACAACTCTACTAACATCAGTCCACAGGAGACCCAGAGGTGCTTGAAGTTTCAAACTCCTCAAATGATGATGACTTCCCCATTCTCAAAGAAGAGGTGGAGTCAGCAATAACAGCACTGAAGAATGGGAAGGCAGCTGGAGTAGACAACATCCCAACTGAACTTATCAAGAATGGGGGAAAATCAGTGAAAGAACTACTAAAAAAAGTCTGCAACAAGATCTGGCAGACAGGTGAATGGCCAACACAATGGACCCAGTCACTGATTATAACACTTCCCAAAAAAGGCAATCTCCAGCTGTGCCAAAATTACTGAACTATCACTTTGATCAGCCATGCTAGTAAGGTAATGCTTAAGATCATCTTGAACAGACTGAAACCACAAGCAGAAGAAATAATCGCTGAAGAAGAGCCGGGTTCCGGAGTGGAAGAAGCACAACATAATAAATATTCAATCTCAGGGTTCTGTGCGAAAAGTACTCGCAACACCAACAAGACATCTATCATGTGTTCATAGATTTCACAAAGGCCTTTGACAGAGTGTGGCATGAGGCTTTGTGGGCCACAGTGAAGAAGAACAACATGGGTCAAAAGTTAACCAATACCATCAAGCAGCTGTACACCAAGGCTACCAGTGCAGTAATTGCCCAAGGTTCTGTGGGGGACTGGTTCCAGACAACAGTGTGAGTGCGTCAAGGCTGTCTCCTGTCACCTACGCTTTTCAACATCTACTTAGAGCGCATCATGAGCGAAGCCCTGGAAAACCACTGTGGGACAGTCAGCATTGGAAGGCGTAACATCACCAACCTCTGCTTTGCAGACGACATTGATGGGCTGGCAGGCAGTGAAGACGAACTTGCCACCTTAGTGAAGAACCTGGATGAAACATCTTCCAGATTTGACATGGAGATAAGCGCTGAGAAGACAAAGCTGATGACAAATAGTGACAAACAAATCTCAGCCAAGATTAAAGTCAGAGGACATGAACTGGAAACAGTGAGCCATTTCAAATATCTTGGTTCCATAATCACTGAAGAGGGATCAAGAGCAGAAATTTTGTCAAGAGCAGCACAAACAATGGCAGCTATGTTAAAGCTAAGACCCATCTGGAGAGACAAGAATATCTGTCTGAAAACTAAAATCAGACTATTGCGAGCTCTAGTCATCTCAGTCTTTTGTACTCATGCGAGGCATGGACCCTGACAGCAGAATTAAAACGAAGAATCCAGTCACTTGAAATGAGATGCTACAGAACCATCCTTGGCATCTCTTACATGGACCACATCACAAATGAAGAAGTAAGTAACACCATCAGGCGCGAAGTAGGCGAATATGAGAACCTCCTCACCACCGTCAGAAAGAGAAAGCTGAAATGGTATGGCCATGTCACTAGAGCCAACAGTCTATCCACAACAGTCCTGCAGGGCAGCGTCTAGGGTGGCAGAATGAGAGGTAGACAGAGAAAAAAGTGTACTGGCAACATCACAAAATGGACCAGGAAAAGTTTTGCAGAGACAAAGGCATTGGCACATGATCGAGACAAGTGGAGGGAACTGGTGAGATGATCAGCAGCACAGTGCCTCGACGACCACACTAGGTCATGAGACTGATGATGATGATGATGATGATTCATTATATAAACACTGTTGATAAATCCCAAGGAAAGTGCATACATACCGTTACGACGAACCATATTCTTGTAGGTTATTTGGTTAAGTTCAATTTCAAGGTTTTCATCGAGCCCAAATTATGTTTCTCTCTCACTCCAGATTTGTGCGTAGTTTGTTTATTATGCGTGAGAATGGGGATACAAGGCAGTAAGGATTGCGATGAAATTGTGTAACATATTAAACTAATTTATAAAACTTTGATTATTGATACTTTTTAAAGTTATTTTCAAAGGTCACTAATGATTACTGTGTGGAAATTCATCACTGACCTTGAATCAACAGCGCACGGTTGCGAGAATGTTTATAAATGCGTACTAATGTTATACATGCGTATTCTTGCGCCTTGGATGGATTACAATTTATTACTGGTATATCAAATTGCTTTATACCAACACTTTCAAAGCCTTGCTATATTTAAAGGTGGGTGGGTGGGCGTTTGGACATTTTCATATTTAATTAATAATAATCGAAATTTCAGAACATTATAATAGGTTTAAGAAACAACACAACAACAACAACACCAACAACAATAAAGCATTAAATACAGAGCATGCTATTTTGGAACTTAAGTAAATATGTAATAATTTGCAATTACTACAAACATGTTTGGTGTCAGGTTAATATGCTGAATTCTTAAGCATTTTTGTTGACTCGTTGAATATTTGATTATCTACATTATATTACAAAAGACAGAGATTCCACAATTGTACGAAGGTTGAAAGACTCATTGTATACGTATTTTTTACACCTGAAATGTAACACTTTATCTATATGTATTTCTGTATCTGGAATGTAATTGTCTATATCAAGTATTCTATATTTCAGTAAAGTTTCTGTCAGACTTTCAATGAGATTTCGCCTTTCTTTACAGTTCTAACCCGTACCTCTCTCTCCATCCCCACCGAAGTGAAAGAACATCATCATCATCACTAGGAGTGACATCGCCATGCATGAGAGGTTCTAACTCTATTATTTTTCCATCGATCTAAGAGTGCCTCCAAGCTTACCATCACTGGTCATCACATAATGTTTTGTACCTACTAACCAAAACAGTTTCATAACAAATCATGAAGACAATTTTTTCATAACAGATTAAATGCTTTCTAAATCTAATGTATACATAATATCAATGAGAACAAAGTTGACAAAAGTAATATCTCATCTATTTGCCTCTCTCTCTCTCTCTCTCTCTCTCTCTCTCTCTCCACCTTGGTTGTGACCGCAACAAATACAACCCTAAGAGACAACGATGAATTGAACTAAGTCCAGAGGTTAAGATTTTGGGCCTCTATGCCAAAGACAGAGAGATATCTAACAGTTAGCCCACTTGTTTGACATTAGTAGGATTGTATGTGGACAAGCGGAATTTATTGTAAACTTATATGAAGGTGTTGTAGATTATATGATAGTGAGTGATTCTTACAAAACCAACCTACTAGTTAATGTTATACGCATCGAATATGATGGTTTTTTGTAATGAAGACTGTTACCACAGGTCACTAAAATAGGCCAATACTCAGCAAAAGACAAACAGAATAGAAAATTTGATAACGCCGGCATATCAGTACAAATACAAGCTGACATAAGTCAACGGATGACTGAGTGCACTCATAGTGAAAACAGCGGTCATATCGGGATATAACTCATGAATGACATTTTATGTTGATGGTGCTTGTTGGTATGGTAACATATCGGGATATAACTCATGAATTGCATTTGATGTTGATGATGCTTGTTAGTATGGTAACATTTCGGGATATAACTCATGAATTGCATTGGGTGTTGATGATGTTTGTTGGTATGGTAACATATCGGGATATAACAAATGAATTGCACTGGATGTTGATGATGCTTGTTAGTATGGTAACGTATCGGGATATAACTCTGGAATTGAGTTTGATGTTGATGATGCTTGTTGGTATGGTAACACAGAGGTCATTTTTTATTATCGAAAGGTCATCAGAAGATTATCTACAGCCAGTTAAATTTCAAAAGGTAAAATGTATATTTTAGTATGTTGTAAATTACAAGATTGAATCAATCTTTGATTTTTATTTTTATTCAAGTACGTGAACCACTATAGCGTCGGTAATTAATCTCCTTCCCATACAATTACATTTTTGGTACAAATAAAAATACTGCCAGTGTGTGAAAAAATTATTTTCTGTTCTACGAAACATGCAAACATTCTAGTACATAAGAAACAGAACGTCTATGTTTATTTCTATTTCGATCATTCAGTCAGTTAGCAGAACGCTTGTATGTTGTTTGCTGTTTACAAACTCAAGCATGAAATATCACTCTCTTATACTGTACAAATTTCGTACGCCAAAATATGACATTGCTTGAGAGTGTATAAATAACGTGCTCTGTTATGAGGCATTTTGACGAAATCCTGTTCCCATTCACAATGAAGACCTAATGACAAAATCTGCTTGACCACATAGTCATTTTGACGACGTAGGGTCGCAATATTAAACTGAAAACCGTAATGTCAATTCCCTTGACGTCAACATTTGTTGACGCCATAGTCAAACATTATGCTAGATTTGCCCTATTTGACGTTATACTGTTTTTTGCTGATCATTGCCTTTACAAAACAAGTTGATATCAATTGTCTTCTCTGAAATTAAATCATATAACAAAACCTATCACCTGATTTAGCTCTTCATCATTGGTCCTTAGTTTGTTGCTAGTGAGAGCCCCATCCATGTTAAAAAATGTTCCCTGTTGAATCATTTCAGTTAAATCAGATGTGTATTGAAGTATTGACATCATTTTCCAGCCATATCAGTTTAGCGACAGCCTTCACACACGACAGCATAATCAGCTCCATCGATAGCGTTCTGAGACAATGGGAGTAAAACATTTTTGCAAGTAAAGAAAGAAAACACCTGTTTTCCCAGTTTAGAACTAGCTAATCGAATGGAGTCAAGTTGAAAAATAAAACGACTGAGCAAAAAGAAGGCTTTAATAAGCTCGCTGAAGAAAGGTTTCCGTTTCAAATAATTTAAGATGAAATGTTCCAAAAGTAACAGTTGAGAATAGAATGTTTGAAATAATTCATAAATGTTGCAAATATCCCAAAACTTTTAATTCATTGATGTTTTTCTTAAGATGGATAACTCACTGTGAACTTTTTAGTATCATGCAATTGCATTGGATAATGAAAGATTTGAATAGTATTACGGCTGAATACATTATTTTCAAGCGCCGTTGCTCTTGAATGATCTCTTGGGGATTGTTTTAGTAGTGTATTTGCTAATTAAATATTTTTGTCGATACATAAATCAAGAAACTTGCCTATCAATTTGGTCCAACACTGTCATTTCAGCTCGAATAATTCAAAGACTTCAGAAAGTCCTTAAGAAATGTATCGTTCTCTGTAGGGGTACGGAACTGACATTTAAATGTCACCTTGTAAGAGTAAGCGGTAGTCTTACTTTTCAGGAAATCACCTTGTGAATGGTTTGAATATGAAAAATTTCCCCATGGGCTACAAAATGATTTTGGGGTGGACTAAATTTGCTTTGATTTATGTGGACGGTGTCAAGCAAGAGGAGGACAGTTTGGTATTGTGTATCGATCGACCATTTCTGCCAACATGTCTCATAAAAATGAGGTGATACAGGACGTTGGTGTCACATTGCTTCTGGTTTCTCCATGGAATGGTATGACCGTTTCATGACGATACACTAATCAGTATGCCTGGAACAACTCCCTCTTCCTAACTTTATGCAGAACACCTACGTAAGAGGACACCTTCATTCATTTTCACTATCAACCCGTGAAGATGGAAAATATACGAACCATCATACTTCAGGTCACAGTTTTATAGAAAGTCATTTAAAAATACACTTACAAGTTCCTTTCTTTCCAAAAGTGAAGATATATGTTATGTCTTCAGAAGACAGAATGTTAGTCTACAAAATGTGCGAACGTCAGCTAGAAGGAACCTCAAAGACATCAGAAGCCAGGTCCCGACATAAATCTGCTTTCATTGGTAAGGAAAACGGCATTGGTATCAATATTGTTAAAAGGATAAAATAGTGGAGACTTAGAAGCAGAAAAAGAAACAGAAGATGAACCTATTGTAGCAAAGGAATTCAAAGGAATACAAGAATAAGAAACAACCGAAGAACGCGTTTTAGTATATTCAAAAACGCAAGACAGAAAAAGGAAGAACAAAAGGACTTTGTGATGTGTTTTGAAATATCGTTTTTTCTATTCAAGAGAATATACCTAAAGCTTAAGTGTATATATGCCTTAATTTGTCTATTTAGTATGGATAGGATGTTCAAAAACGCACACATGCATTTGCCAAGTAGTATTGCTTTCTGGGTTTGGAAGACAAAATAAAATATCAATGGCATCTATGGTGGCATATACATATGTTTGTGTGCTAGCTCACCTACTATTTCTCTCCTTATCCTCTATCGATGATATTATATAAGTATAGTTGTGTCTTTATTGTGTGCGTATTCCTTACGTTTTCTTCCCTTTCACTTCATTGTTTGGATGATAGTGTTTATATATTTGTATTTAAGGCAATGATAGGGAAATAACAGATAAAAAGTGGAAAAGGGGATTTAGTTGTTTTTTAATAGCTGGCTTGACTTGTGTTTCAAACCTTTCTTATATATTCTACCGTGTGTGCGTCCATAGATGAATTGGTGATGGTTGGTCAGATAGTGGTTCGGTTAGTAAATGTCGGTGTTTGTCAGTCAGAATGTGCGTTGGTTAGTAACTTAAGGTATTGGTCAGTTCAAAAGGCTTAATTGCGAGTGTTTGATCAGTAGATTCCTCTGTAACAGTAGATGATTCCGTGATGGTCAGTCAGATGGTGTATGGGCTAGTATGTGTCGGTGCTAACCATTCAAGCAGTGAAAACTCTTATACAAAAGTAAGACTTAATAACAGAACCAGGATGAAGGTCATAAGTTCTTATCCAGAACAATCTAACTTGTAAACATGGTTTATTCCTAGGCTGAAAGTGTAGCGGCCAACCAGTTAGAAATCGTGTAGACCATATAATTTCCAAATGAACATGGTTATAAAAAATGGAATTATCTTAAAGTACAACCCACATTTATGGACAAAACTATATAAAATGTAATTTTAAAAAATGACTCTTATATTCTATAATCATGGAAAATAAAACAAAATATCCATGTATATAACACTTTTTTTATTCATTAAGTTTTGTATTGATTGGATGGTTATAATGTGGCTCCCTTGAGTTCAACATATTCTCTTGTTGTGCAAGATATTAGGGCAAAAGGGGAAGCGCTGCTACAGCTGAGACTTAAACAGATAACTACGAGCGTTTATGACCCCATCATGCTAGAAAAGTTCATAATTCTCTTTATAATTTCGAGAGAGGGTTGACACGTTTGCACTATTTGTAAAAGAATTTACTCAAGGAACATAACGTCATAGGTGTTGTTAATGGGATTTATTGAAGCATTTATTCAAACATTACAGCATTGCATTGCTGCCATGGTTGCGAGTATTTATAAGATATATACATCTTAGACGAGTTCGTTATAAAAACAGCTCGTTTAGATGAAAATTTCGATATCCATGTATTTTCTTGTTTGTTTCCAAAAAGAGGATGTTTTGTTCGAAAAGTGCAAAAGTAACAGCATGTAAATTGATTGTGCTTTTCTTGGATCTAAATCACTTTCTTGTCATATCGCTTTAAAATGGTTAAGAGTGTTGCACGTTTTGCCCATATTTCAGAGAATAAGGGAAGTTCAGTAAGAGTTAGTTTGGGGTGGTTCATACCACTTACGACAGCAAAAACAAAGAAGAAGTCGATAATTAGCAATTATGGTGTTGAAACTTCATACCTACGAAACCTATGACCATTAAACGTAAAGAACACGGCCCAAATAGGTATTGGCCAGCTATCGTCTTCACGTCAAGACGGGTACAACTTATATATAATAAGTGATACATTAATGAATTGAACCTAAGTGTGATTCCTAAATAGATGAAAGAAAACAACAAACAGAACATAACAAAGTTCTTTCCATCTATTTGGGTTGTCATCAATAACGTGAATTCGTGGTAAGGTCATTGGTTTCAGGACATAATTATACGCAACGACATAAGGATGGCAAAATACAGAGTTGATTAACATTTAAGATACCTAACTGGGCATGAATGTGGCCTTCACACAAATCTAGCCTGATTTTCTTCAGTGTTGTTCATCTATCGTCACAAAGAGAGACAACTGCAATTTGACATCTATGATATTATCTGATTTATTTATAATTAAATTATGCTACTCAAAGTTTAGGATTCCCTATAACAATTATCTCGTAACAAATACATACATATCTATTCAATGTCACACACAAAATGGTAGTCAGATATCTACTATTCTTTGCTACGTCATTTGGATTGGTGTCCTTGTTATCCACCGCATTAGTTCTTTCCTTTCTCAGCTTCAACATACCTGACTGTTTTTCTTCTTGCTAATCGCATATGCTACATTTCCTTTAGAGTGTAAATACTTCCGTTTCATACAAGAACATTGTTCTGTAATCTGTCGCGTAATATGTAACGAAGGTTGTATAAGTCCGACATCATTTTCCATTTCCTCTCTTGTTCTTTCTCTGCTTACACGTCTTCTAGTTACTGCTCAACAATATTATTATTCTGTATTGAAATGTTTTTCTTCTGCCACATCAAAAAATATAAAACCTAGAAAAGCCCTGGGCACTGACTGTATTCAAAATAAACATTTATTGTATGGTGCAAAGTCACAAAATTAATCGCAATTCTTATTAATTGGGTATTTGATTAGTGTTACATAATTTGCGATTTAAGTTATAGTTCACTGTCCTCGTATTTTGTTTGATTATTATGACTACTCCATCTTGAAATCTAGCTTTAACCTACGATATAACTCGGCTTGCAAATATACCCTCCATCTGCAAACATTTACAAAAGAAAGTTACGACGAGTAAAAAGGAAAGAAGACGAGCACGATCTCGAAAGCATTCTAAGTTTCAAGGGCACAGCCGTTACAAATCAGGCCAGGATCAACTCTAATGTCAAAATATCAGCAGTCCGTACCTACACTTGACGCAACATCCTTTTCACCTCTCAGTACCAATCAGTCTGTATCTGTCAATGTCCGAGTATCATACTGTGATGGATTTACACACATCCGGCCAGGATCAACCGAATACCAACCAACCAGCAGTATGTACCTAAACGCAGTAAACGAGTTGCTGGTGATGCTACTGACAACACAGTTGTTTGTATGACATCTGTCAAAATATTAGACCATAAACTAGTCAATTCAATGTTAAATGAACCAGACCAAAATAAGATCTCATCTATTCCGCCATATAGACCCAAAGGCGGAGAAGAGTACCTTCTGCGCCCCAAAGGCGGAGAAGCGTACCTTCTGCGCTCTGACGAAGATAAATTAAAAGTGAAAGACTGGGATTGCAATGGCTAGATGTGGGTCAAAACAGGTGGCTATGGTATTCTAAAAAAAATCCATCATTATTTGCTCGACGCTACAAACCGAACATGCATAAAGGTGACTCCAAAGGTACCAATCAGTTTAAACAAAGCGCTTCCATGAACAAAGACGTCGGTTTAACATTAGTTCATTATATCAGAGGTCAATCATTATAAGATTCCAAGACCACATGGCCACGATAAAATTGAAAACCTGACTGAATACAGAAGAGCATTACCTTTTGGTCTACAAACATTCAAAGAAAATGATTCTACGCAACACCCGGGGAACGTTTACAAGCAGATGGCAAGCGACGGTGTATCTGGTGTATACCAAACCTTGATGTACGCAAGAAATGCCAAACAAGTAGATATAGTTTTCGTTTTCTATTAGGTCTTCCTAGGTGGAACAGTGCCTCCAACATTTTTGTAAATTATAATGTATTCAGTTTTGATGAAATAATGAGAAAGTATGTATTCTCAATGATGACAAGAATATCTAATAGTAAGAACTGTATGTTGAAATCTCTTTGGAACTATGACATTCATTTAAATTCTCATTTTATTGGTAGATGGAACAAATTACTATTTAACTGTATCATTTAATTTCATTCTTAACAATGCATGGCGCAGTTAATAGTTGTAGATGTATCTGTATACTTGTAGGTATGATATATATGTTCTTTTATGTTTACAATGTTTTAATTTATATCTATATTTTATTTTAAAGGTATAGACTTTGTAGTCTGAAATAAAGAATTCTTATCTTATCTTATATAAAAACCAACATACAGCTGCATAACAAAAGACAACGGCTTTCACAAGACGAAATTTATTGTACATTATAACGGGCATATCACAAAGACGGTGTAATTCTTGATATTACTATGTACCAAGATTCGAGTTGAATCATAGCCAATCAGGAAATTCTGTCCAAAATTAACAAAGTTTTAATCGTGTAATACGATGTGTTTGTAATGTTTTCGTATTACACAACGTAGATGACTTTCATGTTTCCATACTAGTTTTTGAGTACGTGCTTTGCCAATGTAGTATAACAATCCCTGCAGGTTTCCTGATTCATGACCGCAAGAGCGACATTATTCACGACAAATTTTGGAAAACTGTGGCACCATTAGTTCCCATAAAAAAGAAAACCAATCCTGTTATTGCCACATACCGCGAATAAGCCATCAAAAACGCCATTCTAGGTAACCTACCTCAAGCCAAATATGTGCACTGTCGGAACCATATAAAAAGGACATTAAATACTGCCTTAAAGGCCATGGTTTTAAACCAGTCGAAAACAACGTATATTCAAGTCACGTAAAGGAACTACTGCATGCATCTTCAATCGGTGATTTCACGGATCTGTACAACTGATTTTCTGCTGATTGGAGTGCACCGTTCCTCGTTTATTTTGAAACCAATCTAAATGAAGACCCAATACAACATGCATGGCGTTGGGAGTTAGAAGACGCTGAAGTTTACGTCCCATAATTTTGTGTTCCAAATAACATTTGTGAAGGTGTGGACACAGTGATAAAGCGCATTATTGACTGGAAGGGAGTAGCCCCATACAGCATTGTTCTGACACTGAACTACCTGCAGAACTGCTACATGCACGAACTTCTACGTGGATTTTGTGATCATGGAAACTACAGGCTAAAATTGTCACTCGTCTGCAGCCATTGATAGAGAAAAAGTACACATACCAGAATGTAAGTGAACCCAAGACACCGTCGATCAAAATTAAAACGGAAATGTTAAATGGGGACCAACACAAAGACAAAGAAAGCAACCTTGACACTACGACTACAATACATGCATCCAGAATCAACACACTGTTCCGCACAGCGTGCTCACGTAGTTGCAGCGGTACGCAAGGGACCCCCCCAAAAAAAAAAAAAATTAAAAAAAACCAAAATAATGTTCCTGAATCTGTGTCCTTCACAGCGAAAGGTTCTCTGGGTGGCAAGTATGCTGTTCAATTATATCTAAAGAAAACCTGCTTCGGTCTGTCTCTTTGCATGCTATCATATCCTGTCAGCTAGGATGAGCATTGGCATTGACATTCTAGCAGAGACACGGTTTTTAAATGTAACTCATGTCGCAGGAACACAAAGAAACGTCCCAACAAGAAAGCCGGCAACAAAAAAAAAAAAGAAAAAAGAAAAAAGAAAGAAGAGCAACCACGACCGTGTGACAGGAATGATATTTCCTTAACACCATCACCGAAATCTGCAGAAAAAAGCCTCTTTCTTATGTTCAACACCACAATTTAATTCAAACAACGACATTGTGAAAACACCTCGCTCCATTAAGAAGGAAGAAAAAAGTTTGAGATTCCTCGTCAAAAGAACTATCCTGCAATGTATCACAAACACCCGCGTCCCCAATTAGGCAGTCCAGCTGCATTTCTACACCTCAGTGCAATGCTACAAATATCACTGGAACGTTTTCCTGATGGCTGCTTCCAGAAATCTCCAGATTAAGTACAGAAATGTACTATTTCACCAACACCGCTCAAATATACTTCAATTACAAAATCTTCATAGCGTTCTCCTATACCACGTTTTCGGAACTCACATTCACCCAATTCGAAAGCCGACAAAAGAATCTGGACTAGTGTCCAAAATTGTGCACTGTATTTTTTTTTAAAAAATCAAACAAAAGTGATATTTTGCTTGATCAAAACTTTGCTGCCAAACGACCAGTTTTGCTCAACGCAAGTTAAAGTCCCAGTTTCGTAATATCGACGGCTTTCAGTATACTGGATAACGTACCAATTTTTGTGAACAACATTCACTACAACATAAACCTGTACAGTAATCTAGCATACAGATCCACCATACAGGCCATGACCACTGGGTCACTTCAGTAAAAGACAAAAACAACATTCACTACAACTTAAACCTGTACAGTAGCAGCAGAGAGGGCGAACAAGCTCTAATTTGTTCACCTGTATTTCGCCAAAATAAGCCTTCCTACGAGATCACAAAAATCGTTTAAAAAAATGCGATATCTAGCGTAAGGCAACTCCGTCGATGACAATTTGGCTTACCTGTTATCGCCGATATATTTTTTTTTTGTTGCATCGAAGGAAAAATGCGCGATCGTCGGTGACATGTTGACAGCGTCGCCCCCTCTGCTGCTATTATCCAAAAATTTTATTTAACCCGATTCGATATGGTGTTCGAGGATCATGTAAATGGATTGTTATAAATCCGTGCGGAGTTAATTGGGCACGACTAAAGAAATTTCTAAATTTATGTCCATATCACCGCTGCACCAGGTCTGATGAATATTTCGTAACGTGTGAGTATCAACTCATTAAACACTGCAAGGATATTACAGTTATCCCTGATCACTTTAGGAATTTGTGTATACCGCTGGGTTTGTGTATACCGCTGGGTTACATAAATCACATCTGTGTTTTTGTGTCTGCCCCTGGAAAATATCCGAACTGGATTGGATTGTTTATCCAACATCACATCATCGTACACAACTAAATTATTAATGGATCCGTCAATATCTTCAACGGAGGGAGCTTCATCGATGTCAGTTATAAATTCAACAGCGTCATCGTTGGTTAACTCCTTTGCGCGTTCGTTAAATTCCTTTAACACGTTATAACAACGTTGGTCGTCTGCGGATGGAGCTATCAAATATAACTTTTCCCACTTCATCCACTTCATTATTAAATTCAACACAACTGTGTTTTTCCCGATCCAGATGGGCCAATTATAATCATGCGAACAGAATTTGGTAGCATCGGATCATGCTTAATCGGTTCTCGTCGTTTTGTTGCAGAAAAGTCTGTGATTTCCATTAAAGTAATATTAAAATAATATGGATCTATATTGTGTGAAATGTAGGGCGCGTACCCCAACAGGTGATGTAACAACTGTTACAACAAAAAATAATAGACAAGCGCTTACGGGCAAGTGTTTGCAGTGTGGTACGAAGAAGTTTAAATTTATTTCCGGTGTTAAACCAAAGCCAAAGATAGCGCCAAGTAAAAACAAAGCGACACGGACGTGATATTGCAGCAAAATTAACAAAATTACCCGGGAACTCCGTGAGCGAAATATCCAGGAGAAAAACATCTTCCAGGATATAATTATTGTGGCCCTGGAACCCGACTTGATATCAGACTTGATGACCAAGATCAACCAAAACCTGGTGAGGAACTAATAAACGCTATTGATAAAGCATGTCATGTTCATGATGTAGCTTATCGAAGTAAAAATCTACAATATAGGCATCTCGCGGATGTGAAATTAATTCACGCGCTAAATTCCATCACTGATAAATCTTTCAAGGAGAGGTTAGCTAGTTGGCTAATAAGATCCGCAATGAAAGGTAAATTAGCGTTAGGTGCTGGTAATTAATTATAAATGGAATCGATTTATTATTCCCCAAGAGGATGCTGGAAGGGTACCGCAGCAATTAGTAAACTCGTTGAAGCAGCAAAAGTTACGCGTGTTACTGCTAAAAAGTGGTTATCCAAACAGGCAATATGGCAAATTTACCAACCACCGCCTAAACAAATTCACTTTGCACATTTTGATGTTAGTGTTCCTAATGAAGTTCATCAGGCTGATATATTATTTCTGCCACATGATACCTTTAAAATCCGAAGACGTCAAATTACATACAAGTACGCGCTAACTGTAGTTGATGTTGCAAGTAGATACAAAGATGCAGAACCGTTAACGACTAAAACAGCATCTGAGGTTGCTTCTGCGTTTAAACGAATTTATCAACGAGGACCTCTACAATGGCCACAGTTGTTACAAGTTGACCCTGGCAAAGAATTTCAGGGCGCAGTATCATCGTTGATGAAACAACATAACGTCACCATCAGACGAGGACATACTGAGATTCAACGTGATCAGGCAATTGTTGAGCGATTTAATCGAACACTTGCTGAGCGGTTATTTGGATATCAGTACGCGAAGGAATTCATTCAGGACAAGAGATCATGCGAATGGGCTGCAAGATTACCAGGTGTGATAACTGCATTAAATAATGAAATAACTCGAACAACCAACATGAAACCTATTAACGCAATTACCAAAAAACATATACCACAACGACGTGATCAACACAACCAATACTGGGCGATGTCACTGTGAGATATTTATATGAACCAGGTGAACTTGAAGGTGGTAAAAAAAGACCGACTGATTCTATCTGGAGCATCACGACACACAAGATATCTAACATAACTAGATCTACTGGTAGACCACAATCTACAGGCTGGATTCAACTGCTCCTCAACGTGGATTTACACGTGAACAATTACAAGTAATTCCCGAAGACACACAATTACCGCCCAGATAACTTAACTAGCACCCCTACGCCGGTTGAACTCAAGACATGTCAGCATCACGTTTTGTCGTGTATGACCAAGACGATTATCCTTTCTATCTACGGTGAATTGTCTTGGATTATTACTCGAATACTGCCACAACATTATAAAATTACAGCTCGCACAATGATTATTCTGCTGTTGTTTTAGTGCCATGATAAATTCAACATCAAGATCAAAGTCGCGATTATTTTTTTTATCACTTTGTTTATAACCAGTTAATTTTTTTCTTATTATATCGTTGTCAATATCATCATTAATGGTTTCTGACGAGTCCATGACAATTCTCCGCAGCTGAGATATTCTTCTGACTCTGGACACAGCCAAGTAAACTAAGTTTGACCACTCGATTCGATCATCAACGATCCAAACAACTGTATCAGAGATAGTCAGTCCTTGTGATGTATGTATCGTCATTGCGTATCCTAGCGTCCACCGGGATTGGTCAGCGTGCAACGCATCTTCAACAACGCTGACATCAACTGTGACAATATCATTCAACACAAGATTTTGTTTCCTCCTTGACTCTGTCAAGGGTCCTGGTATATCAACGTCAATATTCTGTTGTTGTTGTTGTTGTAGGGCTTAACGCCATTTTTCAGCACACGATAGGCTATACATGGCAGCCAGTATTAATGGTGGAGGAAGAACCCGGGAAAACCCCAGAAAGAACCACCGACCCACGAGAAGCTACTGGCAAGCTTTCTCACATACCTACATTGGCTGAGCCCGAGACTCGAACCGACACAGACAGAGGTGAGATGGCAGTGATCCTTAACGGAGAGCGCTTTAGACCACTCGGGCACTCGGGGCCCCCTCAATATTCTGTAACCGCGAATCAGCTGGTCTATAACACAATGGCACTGGCAGTATTGGAAATTTTTTCTTGTGCAATTGAAATAACTGCTGTTGAAGTGTGTCTCTGACTATCTTTCTACTTGCCTCTATCAAATCGTTTGGTCTCCACGTTTTCCAAAAGTCGCTTACTGAAGTTTCTGAAATCACCTTGCGCATAATTTCACATTGAATTTTATTCAGTTGTAGTCTGATTAATGTTTTAAATTCCTTTAATTCTGCATCAAGAGATCTGTGATCATCAGCCACTACTTCGTAATAATCAACAAAATTCTTCAACCAATCGTGTGGAGATGGTCCAACAAACGGAATTGGCTGACCGTGATCGCCGCACATAACTGCTGCAGTAGTTTTTGTTAATAGCCAATCAAGAAATGTTTTTAATGTTTCTAACGGCACTGTGCACGCTTCATCCCAAATAATAAGTTTTGGAATATATTTCTCTCCCATTCGGTCAGGAGTCCACACACCACCGCTGTATTTGAAAAAGCTGTGATAAGTACAAGAATTGACTCCTCGTTGTTTCATCTCCTTGGCAAGTCTGTGTGTTGGTGTTAGCACAATCATATTTGAATTCTGTCGAAATAATTCGATCACTCGAGTTGTCTTACCAGTAACTCCCGCCCCATTTAAATAAACGGTTTTGTGTCTGGATACTGGATCATACACAGACGGTGCCGACGACATTTCTGGTAATTCTGATTTGCAATAACTATCTTTAACCGCAACATTAGCGGATTCACAATAACAATGTAACATTTCCTTTTTTATTCTCCATGAACCCCATGATTCATCATTGCTTGTGAAACAAGATAGTAATTCTGAATATCTTTTATCGATATAAAATGAATCCGTAGTAACTCTAACTGCAGTGTCAGGAAATCTATTTATCATCGATAGCAAATTTATAGAAACATAAGCCAGCATGGAAGATCTTAGATGTGTGTACTGAGGTGATTCTCCATCAATGTAACTAACAAATGTGTCCAACCGTGTTCCGTCAGACAAGTAAGCGTCTACCCGATTACAAAATATATTTCTCGCAGCGGCATCAGCAATTATAAAATCTAATTCAACATCATCCATAATCAATCGTGAGTGATGCCGTTTATGATCATATGCACCACCTTGAGTAAATTTACCGATTATTCTTCTACCAAGATCTTTTGCTGTTTTTTCACTATTGCTGAGTTTAATCTCAAGAAAATTAGGAGCATCATTAACAATGACATCAGCAGAAACGTTTGGACATTCCCGCGCATATTCTTCAATGACTAGAAAGTAATTGGATTTAATATAAATTGCAAATAATGGGGATGAAATCCTATAATGGGAGTACCGTGGTATGATTGTTTGTCTGTGACATTGTCAGACGTTTTAGGTACTGGTGGTATCGGTGATGCCGGTGGTGGAATTTCAGGCCATCCTAACACTGTTCTGATCGAACTCTGATATATATCCACGGCGTAGTCTGGGGTGCTTATTTCGATTGCAGAAGACAACGTTGGTTCATGAGCAGTTATTGTTATCTTGGATTCTTTTCCTGTGATATCTTTTATTCGACGTTGTAATTCCTCATTGATTTCTTCGATTTGATAAGACCCGGTGGGTATCCCAATGACGTTCCAGTCGGGTGTACCATCTTGTTTATTTTTATTTACAAACACAAACAAATTATTTGCTGGCAATCCACCAAACGCTTTTGATCTGATATTGGGCCAACTGTGATATACTCGTAATTGTGCTAATGCGATCTCGTTTGCGTGAATTGCAGTTGGAAAATTAATACTAAATTCTGGTTTAGTCAAGCTTACTGTTATCATCGAAGTTTTCTTCGGGTTTGTATTTTCGACTATGTCGAGCAGAGCTCGATGAAGTAATTCCGTCATTAATTATCTTTGTTGTTTTTAAATGGCGGGTGCAGTCTTCGTATATCTTAACCATTAGCGCGAATTCGGAATCTGATATTGTTTCGTCGTTGATGCTTGATATCAGCGACGATAATTTTGAATATGCTATTGTTGCTGTGTTTAGTTGTATGATATAATCGTGCAATTTTGTGCTAGTGCATGAAGATATTTTTTTCGCGATTATATGAAAAACACCTGCGATGGCAGTTGATGATGAAACGCATATTGTTACTGCGATTGCAGCTGTTGTTGGTGTTAACGCTGATAATGCTACTCCGGTGGATGCAATAACGCGGAAACCGGGTACACTAACGCATCTAACACAATTACACGCCGCTTGTATTTTTTTACTTTCAGCGTATACTCGTTGATGGTATTTTTTTTAACTCTGACTGCCATTCGCGCACTTGATCGTATCTATATTGTTACGCATTTAATGTTGTCGTTGATGCTGTCAACGCCATTTATTATTTTACACAGTAACCAATTGAGGTGTTTCAGCTACAAATTCCAAACACCACCAGTAAGATGTTGCGGTTAATTTCGTATCAGCTGCTTCCATTATAAATGTTTCTTCAGCACCGCTATTTAATATGATAGTCACAACCCCGGAAAACTTGTCAGTGGAATGTATCCAGGGATACGATGTAAATATCTCAAATTTTGCAGCACTGAACACAGATAGTCTATACACTCCAGTGACTGTTGCGGTATATTTGATAGTATTATTTTGTTTAGACCATGTTGCGAATCCAGATGATACCGTATATACGTTGTTGATAATATGCCCGGGAGTAACTCCAGGTGGTATTTTAATCAAACTGGTTTTGTTAACGATCTCAGGAATCCCACTTACGATATCTTGCTGTGTTTGTTTGATTGTGTCAATGTTAGTTTTGATATCAGAAAGTTTCATATCAGCGGTGGGCGGAGTACCAAAGAATTCCTCCGCGGTTTCATTAATTTTTCTAAAGTTTCTACGGAGATTTGTAAAAACGTTTACGTGAACGTCATACTCGGCCCGCAACGTGGATAATTTATCATCAACGGCGCTGTGGTTAACGTCAACATACTTTTTCGTCGCAGGCATCTTCCGGGGATGTTGGATCTCTTAAAACCACTATTTTGTTTCCATTCATGTTGAGTTCATTTGTAATTGTATCGCCGGTCCTTTTTACGCGTTCCTCTGCAGCTTTCTGAGTATCATCTCTTAACGCCGCAACTGATATCAGCGAATTTTGATTTTTCCGCTATCAGTGAACACAGGGATGTTACCCGGAGTAGCTCCAATAACCCTACGAATTATTTCATGCCATTTGATATCGCTGGTTTTTAGTTTTCCGTATTGGTCCTGAAAAATAACAACCTCATCTGGCCCTACCCCGGATAAGTTTAAAAGATTGTTAACGTCATCTTTAGTGGCATATTTTGATAAATCCACGTCGTCGCGTGTTTTTTTTTTTTAATCACGAGATCTTCCGTAAATATCTACCATTATTCTTTAGGGATTGTTTAAATCGACCCGCGGTATACTCGTGCACGACTTTGTGAGGTGGTTTGGTTGATTTTGATATCGCGTCAAGTACATTAATTACTTCACGGACACATATCGGAGGACCAGTTAGTGTTTGTGTTGGTAGCTTTGAGTACCAAACTGGAATGGGAGTTGGAGTGCTTTGCACTCTATGTACGTATTTTAGAAATTCAACTGGCGGTGCTAACCCATGCGAATCGAAATAAACAATTCCACGTGGATGTATCGCGTAAGCAACCCAGTGAGTTCCTGGACCATCGCTGTTATCGAGATTAATAATTCCAGTTTCTATATTATTCGGTTGTCTCGGTAACTGATCTCTCATAAAAACACCTCTGAAATTTTTTATATTTAATTGTTTAGCGGCATCGAGTAAATCAAAATTTGACATCGGTGTTAAAACACTCTGTGTTTTCAATAACGGCGTTTGGGATACCATGAAGGTGGAGTTCCTGGAAGTCTTAAACCCGCTCTTTCTTTTTTGTATCCAGTTCCGAGGGATCCACCAGTTGCTTTAATGCCATTTCAGCAGCTGTTCCAACACCTCCTAACGCAGCTGCTTTTGCGACAGCTGGGGCAGCAGCAGCTATTATTGCTGGTAACGCTGCAAGGAGAGGAAATATACCACCGGTTTTAACCATATCCTTGATGGCTTTTGGAGCGAAATCAAGCTGAGTTCCAGTTTTTGCTTGCTTCGCTTTATTGAAATGTTTTAGTTGGGTTTTAGTCAGCGATAACTTGTTTGGGCCACCATTAGCAATTTGATCTTGTTTTAGTGTTATCGTTGCCCCACATACATCTGCGTTTTTTGATTGTAATTTTTTCGCCTGACCAGGAGTCAGAGTGACATTAACGTGACTGTATGACATTTTATAATAAACGCGATTGATCTAATTGTCTACATGTTTTCCACTGGTGCATCAACGAGTCTCATTCGGCCACAAATGCCTTCAAGTAACATTGCTTTGTCACTGAGGATGACCGCGATTGCCATAAACAATTGGCGGACCATCTGCAATTTAGGTAATGCACCTACGCGAGCTCGGAAGTGTATATCAACGACAGATTGTTTGGATAAATCAAGATGCTCCAGCGAAAAGTAATAAATCGGGTACAAATTTGTAAAATCAAACTGTGATATTTGAGTCCCAGTATCTATATTTATATTACGCAACAGAAACGTCAGCCAGCGATTATATGCGCGCGCCACATGATTTTGTGTAAAACTTAATGATATATCCTCAGACGGTTCTTGTTGCCCATTTATCCTCAACGAAACCTCGGTAACGTCGAGTTTGTCAAATATCATATGCGAATATTCCTGGTTATTCACCCGACGATTATCTTGCTGCGCAATAGAAATATGTCGTGGTGCCGAAACCCCTTGTTGTGATGCTATATGCCAAGCAAATACATCTCTGACGGAACTTTGGATGGCGTCTGTGGTTACTGTCAACCACGATAACAGTGATTTACGGCCTTGATTCATAAAAGAGAGTAATCGCGGTTCTTCTGTGACCGATGGAGTTAATACCGGCATCCACAATGAAAGTTTTGTTATTTTTACCATACCAGCATCGACACCAGCCCCTCGCCAGATCGCATCATTATCATCACCTTTTCTATGAAGAACAACTGTGTGTTTAGCTCCAAAGATGACTTTTCTAACATCTCTGCAAAATCCGAAGATATGAGAGAGTGGAATCGCGCACGAAAAACTTCTTCGTGTTCCTGACAACATTGCTTGGCGTGTTAAAAATTCCACGTTGTAAGTCGCACTAATACCTTTTATAATATCAAAAACATCACCTGCTCTAGCTTCGTATACAGGGTCAGCTGGCTGTGGATCATATGCAGTATTTCGTGGTGTTCGTAACGTAATATACTGAATATGATCGGCGTTGTCGGTAATATCTTTGGCAAACATCACTGATGGACCAGCTGATATTGTGTAATCATCAGAATATCTTGCTAGACCAATTATTGTTGTAGCAACATCGACATCATTCTGAATCGATTCGATATTTTTCCATCAATCATATATGTGGCGCTACTAAAGAGTGCCATAATTCCATTATTGACAAAACCAACTCGTGTATTGGGATCGTATGCAGTATTATTTGTCCTGACAAGTTCACCTTCTACTTGAATAAACGCCTCAGCGGGCAGAAAATATCTACTTGTATCATGAACTTGAAGTTCAATACGCCCTCGTTGTTCCGGTTTAACCGCATCATAGGAATAAAGTTGATAATCACGCACTGAATTATCTCGCTGAACCGGCGCATCTATGTCAAATGCTGGGTCGGATATACGTTTGAACATGTTATACAATTGCCTATTTTTTTAAATGGTAATCATTATCGTCGCACGCGAAGTCCACTTCCTGCTATCAAATTCGCTGTTATATTTCTTTGTGCGTCAGATTCCTGATCTATCAACGCTGCTAGTTTCTGATTTGCAGCTTGCTTTATCACCTTACTGGCATCCGCGGACATAATTTCGGTGCTTGGTAATTTCACCGGTGGTGATTTTCGTCTTATTAACCGTGCTAGTCTTTCTTTGATTGCCGAGAATGCCTTACCAGCAGCACTAACAATTGCACCTGGAGCTTTTTCACCAACAACATTAATGGCTTTCATCGATAATTGTTTTGCAAGAGGGCCAACTTTTGGTGCTAACCCCGCAAATAAACCCTGAACCACATCGCCGAGCCCGTCTCCGTAGGTTGCTCTATAAACTGGTAATCGTGAGTTTACTGCTCTGACCTGCACGGGTGTGTAGTGTCTGTTGTATATGACCATGTTATGTTATTTGTTGTTATATATCTAATCGCTGTAATAATCAACAAACTCATCGACGAGTTCTTGGTATATATTAGCATCCATAACACCACCTTGAAATAATCGCCGACAGATATCAGCGGCTTCATTAATTATTTCTGGTGAGTTATTCCCAGCTCGCTTTCCTCCTATGAGAACTTCTAACCGCGAAACGTCACTGAAAATATTATCAGGGCAAGGAATAAAACCACTCCCCAAACCTTTGCCAGACATTTTTTTTATGCTAGTCGGCTGTGTTGTTATCGGTGTTGTTTTTAACGGCGTTGACAGATCTGCGGTCACAACAGGGTTTGCAACGACCCTTGCTTGAACATCTTTCTTAAATTGTTCAAACTCATTTTCGTATTTTAACGTAACCCGCTGAATACCTTTATGTGTAGTAAACACCAACCGTTCCCATTGGTCATACTTTAACGGCGGAGAACCCGGCTCCAGGTAGTTTTCATAATTATTAAATTCACCTTCAAGATCAACCGCGATATCGTAATTTTTCATCTTAATATCTTTTTTCACATTCTCCCTGATTTTTGCTTACTAGGTTTGTATTCCGGCGGAGCTTCGGCTCCAGGTAGCGTTTCTGACGCATCTACAAAAACCTCTCCGGGCGGTCTTGCTGGAGCTATGTCAGTTGGAAGATCTCGTAAAATCTTTTTTGTTTTTTTTGGTTTTTGCTCATATTTTTTCAGCTTGCTCAGCGGTCTGTTTTAATATGGAAAGAATACCTTTTTTTCTTTCCTCGTCATCAATATTTCCTAATAAAGCTCTTTCAGTGACCGCCGCGGCTTTTTCAGTAGCTGTTGTAACGGGTTTAAATAATTGTTCTGTGCCAGCCGCAAATTCAACTTGTGCTCGTTGCCGCGATTGTACATTTTTTTTAAAAAAAAATCCTCCTTTACAGGGATATATTTCTTAAGTGCTTCTCGCTCTCTAGCTTGTCTAGCTGTGTAAGATTCCGAATGTACCATTACTTGGTATAGCAGTTTTTGATTCATAGCAGCAGAGGGGGCGACGCTCTCAACTTGTCACCGAATAATCGCGTATTTTTCCTTCAATGCAACAAAGAGAAAAAAACATATCGGCGATAACAGGTAAGCCAATTTGTCGTCGACGGAGTTGTCTTACGGTAGATATCGCATTTTTTTAAACGATTTTTGTAATCTCGTAGGAAGGCTTATTTTGGCGAAATACAGGTGAACCAATTAGAGCTTGTTCGCCCTCTCTGCTGCTACAGTAATCTAGCGTACAGATCCACCATACAGGCCATGACCAATGGGTCACTTCAGTAAAAGACAAAAGCAACATTCACTACAACTTAAACCTCTACAGTAATCTAGCGTACAGATCCACCATACAGGCCATGACCACTGGGTCACTTCAGTAAAAGACAAAAACAACATTTACATTGTAAAATAGTAAAACTAAAAGTAAAATTTGAAGTTCTTCTACATAGATCAAGTTATCACGCATTTGCTCTAATGGGAATAACAGTTTAGATCCTAAAATTCCGCACATCCACAGCAATCCCATGGTCTTGACATGTTAAAAAAGACAGCTTTTCTGACGACTGTTAGTTTGTTTGTCAAAAAATGTGACTAATTTATTGAAATTATTGTTGACTTATTTAAATTAAATAAAAATATTTGTGAAGTTTCGTAAGTTTCATAGATGATAAATTAGCATAGATATACTCGAACTTCAAAAAATATCATAAGAAAATGACATAATTTCAGATCAGTATATACTTCCATAATTCAAACCAATGTCAATTAAAATAACAAAATAACAACTAAACATGTACTATATATACTTTTTTCTTAAGCATCACCTATTTAAGGGCAATCCTAACAAATATAATATTGTGTTATGATTAACTACCGGATTTATTTAAGATAATATGTTTTGGGTACTGGGATTTTGGGTACGGTGACGGGTTTCACTCTTAAGGCCATACCCCCCCCCCCCCCAAAAAAAAAAAAACTCTACCGAACTTAATCGATAATTATACAGCGCAGACTTTTACTAATTTTGTAAGGTAAAACTGATCTATTTGGCTTTTTTTTTTAAAAAAAAAAAATTACTTACAAGTATCCTGGGAAGGTAAGGGTGTGTTGGGATAGTCTTGTGATGTTTTGGAGTGCATTTGAGTCTTTAGTCGGACAACGCTCCGAGACTGAGTGATGCCTATTGTCCTACTTGTAAGAGCTTGACGCTGATTATTTATGTTGTGGGCGTCAATAGCACTAAAACAAAAACATTTAATATGTCTTACATTGTAGGACTAAGTGATGCCATGAAAATACATTATGATCGCTGTTGTTCTTTACCTTCATTTTTGATATAACTTAAGGCATTCAGGTTAGGCCTGTTGCTTTTTTGTCCCCACCGTTAATCTCCTGTCAATCACCTGTGCACAGGGGCTCGTTACAAATAAAATTAGGAGTATCCGTTACTGAACTGACGGCAGGGGGTGGGGTGGGGGGTCTAACCGATAACAATTAGGAGTATCCGTCAGTGAATGAAGGGGTGGGGAGGGTCTAACCTGTAAACAGTATTCCTAATTTTCTTTGTAACGAGCCCCTGGGACATGTGGACTGGTGGCAGAAAAGAGGGGGAGAAATATTTGTTTGTCTTGATCGATCGCCGTTTGTATCTACAGCATGTTTGAGAGAAGACGGCTAACGTTATAGTAGTCCTATCTTATTTATGTTTTAATGCTCGATGCCCAAAACATAACTATCAAGGTCGAGGTCTTACATTGTAGGACTGTTGTTATAGATACCATATGTGTCTAAGCAAATCAGGTTTGGCAGTGATACCAAATGTATTTGTGTAACTGATGCCAGAAATATATTTGAAGCTTTTAAAGGCTTGAAGCAGACGAATTAGCAATTCTGAAACAAACCTTAACCAGTTTATTGCTTTCCATCACCATGCTGGGAGTATTGGAGGTAGTGTGCTGTATACTGAATCGGTTTATAGTGAGTGACCAATGTACAGTGTTTGCTGAGAAGTTTGGTTTGGTTTGATGCCTTACAGCACAGCAACACAAATTACTTGGTGCTGAAGCCATTGAAGTACCTTGTCCGAGGACACATCATGGTAACTGACTCCTGAAAAGTTGTGACTTCCAGTAGTTTGGAGACATCAGAACAATGCAGTTTTACGTTTAGACACTTTTAAACAGTAACAAGAAATGAGTGAAGGCAATAATCTTTGTAAAATTTAACAAAAAATTTATTTCCCTAGAAAAACAAGATCAAAATGAGAAAAAGAACTTATGGTTTTACGAATCAAATCCAAAAATAATCCAAGAATAATCCAAGAATTAAAAAAATAGAAGTCCTTGTACTAAAAAATGCTACTGAAACTGAGTTTGAATCCTGATGAAATCCAAAATGGAAGGCAATGACGTATGCTGTGGTCAAGGTCATACTGATGTGTCAACAGTTCTTTGTTGAATCACAGAAAATAATATTCCATTGTTTGAGTTCTGTGTAAATTTCTATAGCTGTCTTTGTCCAATAATTAATTTAGAGGACAAGCATTTCCAGGGAAAAATAATCTCTTGGAATCGAAATAATTTGAAGAAAACAAAATAATTAGCACACAAAAAAAATGGTCATAACATAAAACACTTTTAACTTCTCGAGTGTTAAGGCAAGTAATGACTATTCTTTCTCAATACATTGATAATAAATTTAGCTACTGTGCAAAACAGATGCCCGGATGTGGGTCAGTCCACTGGAGAAACCTGATTGATACATGTTATTTGTCATATTCCAAGTAGGGTCTCAATTTCATTTTATGACTCTTACTTTGAGGAAGAAAAAAAAAATTGTTTACTACGACTCTCATTGATTTCTGAATCAAGGTCAGGAACTAGGTCAGAATTAGATACAAAGTTTCTATTATTAGTGTTTACGAAAAACAGCCAGGTCAAACTGAACTGAATTTCTGGAAAATGAATTTTAGGAAAATGTCAAATCCTGTAAATAAGGTTACATTACAATAGCATGTAATGGAATTAGAAAAAATTTAAACTAACAAACAAACAATTAAATTAAATCAAATATAAATTAAATCAAATATACATAACAGCAATGTAGCAGTGCATTCAAAAGCAAACTTGTACATTTTTCAAACAAGTGGGTCATATTGTGGAAAATCTGCAACAATAAAGTGGACCACTCCAGTGGCCTAAGTGGTTAGAGCATCTGCCTCGGACATGGGCACTGACCTTGACTGAGTCATATCAAAGACCAATAAAAATGCATCGCTTGGTGCTCGGCATTAAGAGTTAGTGTTAGGACTGGTAGGCCTGGTGTCAGGATAATGTGACTGGATGGGACATCATGCTACATGTCTGTGGCATGATTTCCCAGTGCTTGACAACACTATAAACTGTCACACTACAGACATTAGTGATATGACTGAAAAATTGTTAAAGATACGCTAGAAATCCAAGTCACACACACACACACACACTGTATGATGACCAACAGGATATTTGTAGCATTGAAAGTAATGATATATTAATTGCATGACTGGCAACAAAATTAACTCTGCCATATACAGACTTTCTCAAAGGCTAGCATTGGTGAAATTTCCTAATTTTGCCACATTAATGACTTGCAATATTTGTGAAACTACCATTTTATATACATTAGCGTCTGATCTTTTTTATTGTTTAAGCACAGCATCATTTATAAAATCAGACATTTCTGCAGTCACAAAATTTAAAATTTGATGCCAGGACATGTCAATTTCCTAACAGTTACCATTAATGATTAATCATAATAATATTTTACCCCAGCAATCATATCTTTTCGAATTCTGGGTTTTGTTGAAAGATTAGAAACGTACAACTCCTTGCAAGGAGTATGTGTATTAAATTGGTAATATGCCCTTCAACCCTGGGACCATAATTTCATGTATTTTCAAAATTATTTTCTATTTTCTTCATTACTTTGAAGGTAGACCTTTTCTTTATTTTGGAAGAAAATAATTCTGCATTCTGTAAATAATAAAATAATATTTGTAAACTTTTTGGTCATGTTCTGCATATGTACTTTGAACTTGTCTCTTGAAAATCAAGAAGGTTTTGAAAATATGGTCAGGTTGATTTTGAATTTCCTATTCTTCATCATACTGGTTCATAAGCCAGAGTTCATTGGTCTTTTTTCCTCATTTATTATCTACCCAATCTACCAACCAGATTAAAATTACTGTTTATTTAACATTTTGTAAAACATAAATTAACAGTACTCTTAGAAGAAAGCATGTTCACGATGCAGTTTATAAATTAAGGTGCATATTAAAATTATGTGTTTGTATAATGTATATTTTTGTATCTACTTGCCAAACTGGGTACCATGGTAACCAATGCTGCTGATCTCCCAAAATAGAAGTTTGTTGTTTTACATTGTTTGTATTGTGTTCTTCCCTCCTATTTGACCGCTCCGGTGGCCTAGTGGTTAGAGCATCCGTCTCAGAATCGGGAGGTCATGGGTTTGATCCTCAGCCGAGTCATACCAAAGACTTACAAAAATGATACTAACAGCTGCCTTGCTTGGCACTCAGCATTAAGAGGTTAGTGTTAGGACTGGTCGGACTGGTGTCAGGATAATGTGACTGGGTTGGACATCATGCTACATGTCTGCGACATGATGCCCCAGTGCTATGCATCATTATAAACTGCCACACTGCAGACATCATAGCGATATGAATGGAAAATTGTAAGCTGCAAAATCACACACACACACACACACTTCCCTCATATTTCAGTGTTGAACTTTTGCACTCATATCCATGAACTAACAACAAACTCCGTGATTGTATAGACTAAGAATAGATTCTATCGGTTCTGTGACCTGTAGTCAGATATTCAATTTTTATTTGTTTGCTTTTCCTCACCTTTTTAATGAAACATTTTGTTTTTGCTTGTTTGAGTTTGTTTAGATAAGTAAAATATCAATCATCATGAAACGAACCTTGAACTCATTACACATTCAGTTACGATCGTTACAAAGAATGTATAAATCAAAACTTTGGAAAATCTTTTTAACCTTGTGTATCATGTGTTCAATATTATTTGTAAGTTAAATGTACATCAGATGATATTTATCCATTCCACATCTTTGCAATTGAAGGCAATTCTCAGGATTCAAATAATTGTCTGAAGAAACAAGGTCTTTTTCAAGCAACATCACTGAGTTAACATGAACATAAAGTGTACATTTTTTCAGGGGTAAAGGGTTCATTTTATTTCTTAACTAACGAAAACCAAATTATAAAGTTATTTCACAAAATTAAATGCCGTATTATTTATTTTACACTATTATGACAGTGATATTGGGCTCTTCCTCATTATTTTGCTTCTTTAAAATGAGGGTCACTTTTATGGCTCCCCTAATTATCATTATGAAGAAACTCCTCTTTTCTAGGATTCGGATTTCAAGTGTCATCCTATCCAGCTTATAATGACGAGAAAGTTTCTTATTGATGTTGACACAGGAGTGGACGATGCCCAAGCATTGATGTTGGCCTTGTCAATACCAGATATTGAAGTCCTGGGGATCACGTGTGTCAGCGGAAATGTTGATATTGACCAAGTCTGCAGAAACACACTTAAGGTCCTCTCTGTCTGCAATAGGCTTGATGTGAGATTTTTTTTTCCTTTTTATTTTTGTAGACACAGGCATCAGATAAATCTGTTAAATGGATTTAATGCCAGATTTTAATAAAAAAAAGTGAAATGGACAATCTCCAAAACAAATAATATTATAAATTGGTGTTTGTTGTAAAGATGAGGTGAGCATACCTGTCAGTTTTTCCAAAAAATGAAGTTTGTTCACTGAATTGGTAGATTTTGGGTGGAATCAGTGATTTTGTGGAATTTTCTTAATTCATCAATTCCTTTAACCTGTTTAGTTCATATTTTCCAAGCTTTGTCAGTTAATTTCAGACTTTCTTAGAACAAGCTCTTTAAATATTGAACCTTTAGTTGACATTAATGTTTGGTAGGATGTAGAGCTTAGTGTAATTAGATTTATAAGAAAATAATTATTATGCATTCCTGGATTTTTAAACGAAAAAGCAGTAATGTGAAGCAGAGTTTGTTATTTTGTTTTCATTGGTGGATTTCTTTGTTTTTGGTGGGTAGAAGTTTATAGACTTTTATTGAATTTTTGCGGTTAACTTGAAAAATTTCACATAACTTGTTAAGTCCAGGGATAGCATTACATGAAAGATTTGCTTCTGTCTGTCTGTCTCTCTTTCTGTTTCTGCATATCACCATATTTTTTTCTTTTTTCGCATCAAATGACTTCACAGCACTAGACTTGCAGATTATTAACCCTGTTTTAGATTCCAGTGTACCAAGGCAGTTCTAAGTCCCTGGTTGGCATAGGGTTGCAAGCTACCTATTACCATGGTAAAGATGGGCTTGGTAACTCTGGCCTGGCAAAGGATATGGACATGGGACTCCTCCAGAGGGAACCTGCAGCTGTTGCCATGGTGAACCTCGTCAACAAATATCCAGGTGTGTACCCATGGTTATCACTGCATGAAAGATTGTATTCACTGGCTTAGAAGATATATATAATAACATTTTCTCTAAAATTCTAGTTACAGTTGGGTCTCAGGTTATGAATACGTTCTGTTCTTAAGGATGTTCATAACATGGTTTTGTACATAAGTCAGAATTTGTGTGTAAATGTTCTTGTCCAGTAAGGAACCATCGGCAAAAAAAATGCTGTTTAACTTTTTTTTACCAAAAAAGCCTTAATGTTAATAAGAATAACAGTATAGTAAAATATAGTAAACTGCAAAACATAAACAATTCAAACCAAAAGATCGAAATAAAATTTAAATATCATGGTAACTTTACATATGCCCAAACATCAACAGTTTCAGTAAACGATAATGATGCATCATGGAGGTGGAAAAGTTGCTATTGGTGGTTTTTCAACTCTTGTGAAGAATTTGTGCAATATAGTCTGAACAGACACTTTTGATGCCTATATATGCTGGTGAATCTCTCGGCATTAGGATCCTGCTCTTCAAATTTTTCCATTCCTGCTTCAGCAAGATGAAAGGCATCAGCTAATTCTTTAACTTTGAATTGCCATGGTTCCGGAGTTTTGATACAACTTTTGGCTTCCTTTTCCTCTGACATGTAGGCTTCAGTCTCCATCAGGTCTTCATTGCTGAGTTCCTTTGCATGCAATTCTATCAACGTTTTGATGTCATGGTCATTAATTTCTAATCTAGGTTGCGTCCCCAGGGCCACAACGTTCTTCCTTGCTTTGGTTGTACTGTCCTCAGAAAACCTTGTAAACTGTTTGCAAGTTGAGGACATAACTTTTTCCAAATACTACTCATATTTGTTGCCTTGACCTCGTCCCAAGAACCAGCAGTGTTATTTATTGGATCATAGATAGAGTAAGACTTCCAAAACACCTTGAAATTTTTGTCTTCACTTTCAGTTGCTTGAACAGCTCGGGCAAATGTACATCATAAATAATAGGTCTTGGAAAAGGGGCCCAGAGTGGCTGAGTGGTCTAAAGCGCTCTCCGTTACGGATCACTGCCATCTCACCTCTGTCTGCGTGGGTTCGAGTCTTGGATTCAGCCAATGTGGGTATGTGAGAAAGCTTGCCAGTAGCTTCTCGTGGGTCGGTGGTTCTTTCCAGGGTTTTCCCAGGTTCTTCCTCCACCATTAATACTGGCTGCCACGTATAGCCTCTCATGTGCTGAAAAATGGCATTAAACCCCACCACAACAACAAAAGGTCTTGAACGATCTAATCACTCCCTGGTCCATTGTTTGAATCAAAAATGTTGTATTTTGGGGTAATAATACAACTTTAACATTTGGATGGACATCATCGAAAGTTGCAGGATAGCCAGGGGCATTATCAAGCATTAAATATACCTTGAAAGGGAGATTCTTAGAGATACAGTAACATTCAACCTCGGAAACAAAATGATTTATAAACGAGTCTAAGAACATAACCAACATAACCCATGCCTTCTTGTTGGCCTTCTAAATGACTGGTAATGCTTTCAAAATGCCTATAAGTGCATGTGGATTATTGCTGTGGTAAACCAGCAAAGGCTTCAGTTTGAAATCACCAGCTGCATTACCTCTAAGTAATAAGGCTAACCATTCTTTACTTAATAGCCTGGCATTGACTTTTCTTCTGTTGCAATATATGTGTGGTCAGGCATTTTTTCCCCAAAATAAACCAGTTTCATCTATATTGAACACTTGTTCAGCACAATAACCCCCTTCTCTTATAATCTCAGAACATCAGGAAATTCATTCGCTGCAACCACATCTGCACTAGCTGTTTCTGCTACCATTTTGTAATGCTGTAAATTAGCTCTTACTTTGAAATGATTAAACCTCCCATTACTTGCACTGAACTGTTCTTTGAATTCACCTTGCTTGCCAAGAACTGCCTTTAAGTCTTCATGAAACGTTCTAGCCTTTTCATGAATCAAGTACTAGCTAATTGGCATATGTCATTGATTCAGGTCCTGAATTTAAATCATTAACAATCTTTCCAATAAGCAAACCACTATGCTGCCTAGTAATGATCATACATTTCATTGCTTTAACTTGTTCTATAATATGGACTTTGTGCTTCACAATTGTGCCGATCATAGATCGGCTATAGCCTAAATGGTTATCAATTTTAGATGGTGTTTCTCCTTTTTGTCCACACGCTATTATTTCCACTGTCCTATCCATTGTTATTGGTTTCCTTCTTAGAATCACCATCACTTCTACTGCATACATGATCTGGAAGCATTATGAGGGCACAAGAAAATGTTGTTCATACTACTAACTGAAGATCATGAGACAATACTTATGTTTATGTGTATTGAACAAGAGCACAAGTTAATGACAGATGCCCCAATGTCAGTGACAACTGGTGTACGTCTGCTATTAATTTGCATCTGAACTAGTTCACCTCGATTGTAAGTAGTAATGAATGGATGCCATTACCGTTGCATGTAAGTGTAATTGAAATTTAATTTGAAAATGAAAAATTTAAAATAAATGGGTCGTACGAGCTTGTTTGTATTGGTGGGTTGCCATAAGTTGAGACTGCTTTAACCCGAGACCTGACTATCTCCATATTTTGTATAAACCTCAAACATGACCAATACATATCATCTTGAAAAGAAAATGGAAGAATCTATAATGAATGGTGACAAAGCATGCAAGTCCGGGTCTAGTCTGGTCTAATGTTATGCAACTAAATCAAACCTTAATTCTGACTTGGTACATTGGGTGTGACGTGGATCATATATATATATGTGTGTGTGTGTGTGTGTGTGTCTGAGATTTGGATCAATAGTTTTAAAATGATTTACATTATAAAATACATCACTGTATACCAAGCTATGCACAGGTAATGTATTTAAATAGTGCCCCCTAAATAATGATTGACATTGCATCATAAAAGGTGTTATGTGTACTGACTAGGTAAATAAAAATGATTGTTTATTTTGTTTGCAACTTTGTGTTGTGTACTGACTAGGTAAGTCTTATAAGTAATGCAAAGGTTTGATTGTAACACTTGGACCTTGCAGTAAGTAGGGGTGCAATGATTAGACCTATGCCATGTATCAATATATGATTCACAATACACAGCCTGCAATACAATACATATTGATACACATATGAACTAGATGTTCTTTCCATCTTTGGAAGTTAGTGGTGCCCCTTGATAGACTAGTTGTATTTACAGTGTGCATATTACAGATAGATATGTGGTTATCATATATTTATATGCATTTCTTCTTGATGACAAGATAACAAAAAATCTTTTAAACAGACTTAATCTTTTTGGTTGTTAGTGAGTTTTATATAATGTTATTGTCATTTAATGGTGGCTCCATTTAACTGACTTCATCCACCAGGCCCTTTGTTTTGCATGGCATAAAAATTGCTTTAAAAATATCTTATTACCAATTTCATGTCTCACTTAAACTTGGATGACATTACAACGTTATCTTCAAAACAGAAGAAAAAATGCAATTTCCTTGTTCAAAGAAAATCTCATCTAGAACAAGTCCAGGCATGGGAATGAGAATGAATACAAACAAATTTATCACATTGTACTTGCTACAGTTGCAAAAGACTTCTGCAGCCACAGGTGTCTCTTAGTGAAGAAGAAGAACTTTTAACAACATCCAGTCCTATTTGATAATTTTTTTATTTTTTTTTACACAAGATGATAATCTTAAGCAGTTTTAATTATTCCATCGGCACTTTTATTCACAGGTTAAATAACTCTGCATGAAAAAACAAATTCCGAATTTGTTTCCATATACAGTTGAAGGAGAGACCAAAATAAAGGGAGAATATAAAAGAATAGGAGGCAACGTCCATTTTTCAATATTTACCTAACACTTTAATATCTGTTTCTCTTTCTTGCTTCTACATGTTCTTAGAGCTATACTGAATTCAAAATCTTGTAAAGATGTCACCTATAGTTGTATAAGCATTAATCTGTTAATTATTTCTGAGCATACCTGTTCCTTATCTAAGTATGAATATTGTTCTGTGCTACCTACATAGTTAGTTTTAACAGCTTGAAAATGTTGGGAAACAGATCTCAATGCTGCTATGCACAATTTTCCAGAACTCACATATATTGTTTTGGATATGTCTGTTCCAGAGTAGGATTTTTCACTAACATAAACTTGCTTTCTTGAATCATTAGTTTTCTGATTACCATGACAGATTTCTTATCTGTTCTTTAATGCTGTAGTAGGGATTTTAATCCATCAATGCCATAGTCTGCTTGTGCAGACAGAGGTGTCAGATAAATATCTTTACTTTTTAATATAATTTTTTCATCCTTATTTATTCAGTTTATCCTAATCCTGATATGGATATATGGTTTTGTAGCATACAATCCGCAGGGCTAAATTGATTGATTAAAACAAAAATGAAAATTGCATTCTGCTTTAAATTGTCTGTGTTTTAATTAGGTTCAGCATTCTGCCCTTTCTACATTTAATTTCATAATACTAAGGAAAGGGATATTGACTGTCTGTTTTTTTTCCATCCAACATGTACATCTGTCTTGTATTTAACACCATTTTTGGGCTCAAAATCACTCACTGGTATTAATATTAACACTTTTCCAGCTCCAATAGTTCGATATACTTCATAACTTTAAAAAGTATTATCATCATCACTATCGTCAGCCAGTATTTGCCAAACAAAATCCTAGTCTGAAGATGAACCACTCTAGGAATTTGGGTTTTCTTGGTAGCCCATGTTATAAACACACATTTGTAAAACTTCCTTGATGAAAGGTTAAAAATGCACCATACTGCTTATTCCAGGGCCCATTGTGCCAATCAGATTTAGTTTAACAACCATTCATGTCATGCTTAAAGAACTCAGAGGTGTAAACAGTTGCCTACCAGAAAAACAGATGCTGCAAAAACAATGGTTAAAAAAATTGTGTACTTCACTGAGCACATTTTCATATGTGGGAACTTTCAACTAATTTGCAGGAGTTCTTGTGCATTACTGTTCTTCAAGTGTGTAAAATCATACAAATTTTGCACAATTCATGCAATCGCACACTCCTGACAGATCTCTGTTAAAGTACTTTACAATTAATGACTTTTGCATGAAGTTTCTCTGTTGTTTTGCCAATGCTTCCTGTTAGTCCTGCAGGGAATAAGCTACATTAATTTCTGATTGGTGGTTATTATTTAACCTGGACCAGAACAAGCAATAACCACCAATGATAGTTCAGTGTAACATATTTCACAGTGTGACACGCCGTTAGAGTATCTTTCATATTGACTATAGTAGACTAGATACAATTCAGCGTAGAACTTCACGTAAAAGTGGTTACGAAATAATGAGGAAAGTACTTAATTATACATGTGAAACACATTTGGAATGTATCCTATATGCTGAACATGCTGCTGGGTTAATATAATAAGCATGGAAGGGGGGGGGAGATTACAAACCTTGTCACTTTGTGTTAATTTGTATAGGGTGAGAGAGTATTCTCAGTAGTCTTTATCGGTTTTGCTAATAAAAATGAGTGCCTGTGACTGTGACTGCAAATGCTGTGACAGATGAATTCTAAATTTAAAGAATAAGAAAGCAAACTAATAATAATTATTCATGACTACTGAAGACTAAAATATCTTGCATACGCTAAGTATCGTTTTGTGTTGATTCTCCGTCTCTTGTATCGATATGCGTATCATTATAGCAAACGTATCGATGCATCAATATATCAATAAATTATTTCACTCCTAGCAGTAAGGTTCTCATTAATCAAGATTACCTTGAACTTTAACATAATACAAGTGAGCAACTCATAAACACTTTCAGAATGACAGGTCGTATTATATATTACTATATATGCAGTGGCTGTATGAAATGACAGAGTAATGAGAGAACCATGGTAGTGCATTTATTGTGCAATCCAAGGATTGTGGGTCTGCTGATGCTATGCCTGATTGGTGGCCTTTTTGTATCCACGGGAAAGACAGTTCCCATTTTCTTGGTATGATATAGCCATAATATGTTAAAAGTATGAATAAAACCAAGCAAGAAGCAAGAAGGCAACCATCCAAACAATTTGAAATTAATGATGATGACAATGGGTGAATTGCCTTAGCATTTGATATTGGTACCTGGAGTGGATTGCCTTAGCATTTGATACTGGTACCTGGAGTGAATTGCCTTAGCATTTGATACTGGTACTTGGAGTGAATTGCCTTAGCATTTGATACTGGTACCTGGAGTGATACTTTGGACATTCAGGCATAAAGAGTGGATAAAATTCATATTAAAAAGTATTGTCTCAGTAATGACTACAATGAACAATAAAGTTATCTGAACTTTTATTTGTAAAAATTCTTATCTTGAATAAAACATGAGAAAAGTTCATAATAATTTAATATAAAGAAGATAAATTGGTATAGTTTGGTAGGAATTTAATATAAATATTCATAACTCTTTCATGGTAAATTTTATTCAATGCTGAATTGATAGGAGTCCCCCTGAAAAAAGGCAGTGTTCCGTGTTCTTCCCACAGAAATGATTGATAGCAATGGGGTAAGCTCATGGTGTCATTACAAAAAGTGTTTTCTGGAACACGCATTATCATCACAAGCACAAAAAATCAATTAAATCTAAAAGAAACTAAATATTCATATGTGGTATACTTTATTTGCCTAATTTGATCATATTTGCAAGTCAAAATACTTTTCAGTTTTTGAATGTATTTGATTTTAGCTTAAAAGAACAATCCATGTTAATTTTTTAAGCCTAAACAACATTCCCCACTTTTTTCTTTCCAATCCACAGTTTTAGTAAATGTATGAATTTGCTTTTCAAGTTTACATATGCCACTCTCCAGGTGGGTAATGTCAGGCACACTCCCATTTGGGCCTCATTTTTATTGGAAGTAATAGACAAGGAACATGTTACACCCTTTAAGCTGGTAAGAAAATGACATGTATCACACGCTGCCTCATCACTGTATAATGACTTGACAGTTTCACTGAAAAGACTGAGTAAGCATTAAAGGCAATCAGACCAAGCACAGCTTAGTAGAGGGTGTAAATATCCAAGATTATTATAATTACATGACCTGCAAATGGTCATAAAAGGTGTTGTATGAGGGTTAAAATTTGACATATCGTAAAAGAATGCTTATTCAGCAGAATAATTTTGAAGAATTAGTGAGAAACATCATAGCATTTTGACTCTGATGTATAGTATATTTGTGGGTTTTAAACTGTCTTTGATTGAAAGGATCATCCCTCTAGACCATGGTGGTAAGTCATCTTGGGAAGAACACTGCAAAGACCCCATAAATTAGACCCTTTTTATTAAAGCTAGAGAAAACACTGATAAAAGAACTAAATTTAGCCAATGAATGGGATCCGTCACCATGTTTATAGTATAATAGTGGTATTATGAGAAAAAGTTTGACAATGCCGCTTGTACTGATGCAGATCTTGAGTTAGTTGGACTTTTTATCTTTCTGATATAAGGTCATATATATAGTTAGAAGTCGGTGCTAATTTTCATGTATCTAATGCACTTTGGGGTATACAAAATGGTATTTCTTATGTCCAAAAATAGTAGATTAGTCAAATGGAAGATATGTCTGTTATAAACCATTAATTATTCATCACCATGAATTGAATATCTGTATGTGATAACTCCTATCAAATAACATTTTAATTCTTGTAATTCAGCGTATGTACAGTTTGAAGCTACTGATTGTATGTAAAAGCTGAGCAAACGCTTCTGTAGTTTTAACCAAAGGTTTAAATTGTGATTTATGTTGTCAAGTAATAATTTTTCAGGGGAGGTAACCCTAGTAGCCTTAGCACCCCTGACAAATGTTGCTTTGTCCCTGAGACTGGATCCTGGCTTTGGGAACAAGCTGAAGGAAGTATTTATCATGGGTGGCAACACAGAGGGTGAGTCTTTTTTAGGTTTTAGTGATATCTCCAACTGAGGTTTTTTGTTGTGAACTTATAACTTTTGAAATATCAATAAAAGAAATTCTACTAATTTGCAAATACAGCCCACTCAAGCTAAAATATGTTCACCATGTCTTTTGGCTTGTTTAAACAACACAAGTGCTAGAAAGTTACATCTCTGCTGAGGCAGAAGTCAGACCATCATGTTGTTCACTGGACAGAGTTTGTTATCATATCCAGTCTATATTTTTATTGTTGTCATATACTACTTTTGCTCATGCCTGGTCAGCAGACTCTTACACGAAGCCTCACAAATATCGTCCACTTTATACCTTTCCATCAGTTTGAGCAATTGCTTTGAGTAATCTCAATTCTGTCACTTCATTGAAGGCTCGGCCACTGGAAACCATGTTCAGCATTAACGGTAGTATGACTTACCAGTGACTATCTCCTGCCCTCATTTAAATTGTGATGGGCTTAGCAACTTCAAGAATGTCCGGCACATATCAGCCACCTGGAGTTGAAGACCACTGCTAATGATTTACAGTTGTGGCAAGAGATCTAGAGAGGGCATTTTCATTTTTCTTGTAGCCTTGACTGTGGTCAATATCATTAGACATCACGGGAGTGCCATGGCCCCAGAACTCAGCCTGTATCATATGTAATTTTCTCAAGTGATGTTCTCATTGACAAATCTGCATTTAGGTCTGCCACATCCCAGACAGGATGAAGAGCCAAATGGACCTACTTACAATGAGGTCAAATGCCAAACTTCAGTCCCGCACTTCATCAGCCTTAAATAAAAAAAACCTGGAGAGTTGATGCCTTTTCTCTAATTTAGATATCCTTGATGCACATACCTTTCTTCACTTCTCCCTGATAACCAAAGTCTCAGCTAGGGAATCCAAATTTTGGCTAATGCAGACTGCTGTCCACAAGTACAGAAGAATTAATAGCATACACATAAAGGCAGAGATTTCCAAAACAGTCCTTCCTTCTCCTTGCGTAACAAACACATTTGCAAATTTTCCATCAAAACCCAGAGATGTTGAACCTTCACACATGATTCACATCAAACAAAACCTCAGAAAGAAACAGTTTTTTGAAAATGTGGTGGACAGATTTGCTTAGGTAAGAAAATCCACCATTATGAGGGCAGTAATGCAAGCAGAGACACGTCTCTTAAAAACCTCATAACTATAAATAGCTAACTTCTCCAATGGATCATTGAAATATTGGCCCAATCAAAAACAACCAACAGATGCCAACTAATCTGGATTGTGCGGAATTATTAGGATTTTTTAAAGTGAAAATTGTGCATTATAAATTTGTGAATTTCTGGGAAATCAGAATTGTATCAGATACAGTTTTTAACAGTTTTCTTCTGACATAATGGACTAAGCTTGTATATGGAATTTAGTTTCAGTGTTAAGAACAAAATGGACCTGACAAGAAACTGGTCAGTTGGACTGCTGTTAGTTAAAAAATGGTGGCTGCTGAGAGATGAAGAGAAATGAATAATGTAGTTAATTTGTGAAGACTACTGTTTATTGTTTTATCCAAAAATGTTTAAGGAGCTCATTGTTCAAGAATTCGGGGAATAGATTTGCCATTTCTTTTCACTGAACCTTCATTATTTTTTACTGTACAGGTTTGTGTAGCAGAGCAAAAAATAAAACCAATAGCCGGAACACTGGGCCCCTTGGACTTGTCCAAAAAGTGTTTTCTAAATTGCCTGAAAGAAACCATAAACATGCCAATGAAATGTGGCATTTTTTACTTTGAAGTGCTTGAAGGCACTGGTAATTTATTAATATTGGTGGGACTCTATCTGTCGGTCACTCCACATTATGAAGATCAAATGTATTATCATCTAGTAGTGCATTTAATGAAAAAAGCAATATCTGAAGTAAAATTTCTTTGATGGTATTTACCCAGTTATAATGAACAAACCTACCCTTGCTCTCTCTGTACCTATATCCCTGGAACAGCACATACATCACTCAGTCCATAACTGACAACTGCTGGTATTTTGGAACAGATTCCTCACTGTAAGGAGAAATCATTCTAATCTAACTTCTGTCTACACAACCAGATAGTCTTTTAGCACTTTCATTGCTGAAATGAGACCAAAAAGATGGTGGATGTCTTTTGCAGCTTGGAGTGATCAATTTGGCATCCTTCGGCTTTTCCTTGCATCTGTCCATTCACACCAAAGGTTAGGCTTATATTAGTTTTTATTTTCTTGCTTGAAAAACATGAGCTGAACATAAAGGAACTCTCTTGTGGTTTTTCAGCAAATGGAAGGCGTTTTTTGTGTCCCAAAGCCAGTTATGTCTGCTGTCTGCCTGTGTATCCAAATGAACCCTTTCATACACGACAGAACACCGAAGTCAGCTTTGAACAAATTGAGAGATTTGCAAAATTTGACTGATTTATTTCAAAAGAGGGACTTGGATTTTCAATTAGAATAGCAAATTTTCATTGAGCCACATGACTTGGACTTGGCGCTGAGCATTAAGAGGTTAGTGTTAGGACTGGTTGGCCTGGAGTCAGGATAATGTGACTGGTTTGGACATCGTGCTACATGTATGCGGCATGATGCCCCAGTGCTAGGCATCACTATAAACTGCCACACTGCAGACATCGTAGCGATATGACTGAAAAATTGTTAAAGCTATGTTAAAAAAGTCCAAATCACATCACACTCACTTGGACTTTCTTATGAGGACCCCGTACCTGGGCCATTATGTATTTTGTTGTGCATTTGTATGAAAACTTTAATGTGATTTCCAAGTCAGGGAGCATCGTTTTGAATGGATCTGATAAATCGTCTTATATCACAAACAAGAGATTATGCTCAGCTATAAATTTGGCAAACAGTATCTCATCAAACGTATCTAATTTACATTCGATTCAGATTCTGCAAACATGGATTTCAGTGATGGTGTATTTGTTCTTGTGTTTAATATGCTGCATGACACATAGTGTCATTATTGCCACCGTAGCAGATTTTAAAATCAGCTTTAAGGCAAGGGCAGAATACATATTCATGTCCTTGTAACTTGATACTCACCACTGAAATTCCCATTTACATCATTGAATTTCTGCATTCATTGGCCGATCCCGCCTGTAGTCGTGAATTGTTTACTGCATTCAGTGGCCGATCCCTCTCCAGGCGTGATGAATGTGTGTTAGATACAACGTCTGTGATTGGTTAGAAATGGTTTATTCCAAGAACTAAACAACTATTAAACCAATCAGAAATGATTTTACTTTCATTTGTGGAAATTTGAATTGTTCAGAAGCCAAGGGCTAAAGTTTGAGAGCGGTTTAACTACACATGTTCTGTTCATGAAAAATCGTAAATGATGGCAGACAGAAGAGTGATTTTTGATGAGAGCAAAAATGTGGAGTTTCTCGGGTTTGATCTTGAAAATATTGAGTAAGCTGAGGAAAGATATGTTCAGCAGTTGGATATTTTGTGAGATTTAGATTTGGACATAGAAGTTTCTGAGATTGAGTCGTCTGAAGATGATGATGCTGACAGTGATGATGACTGAGTTCTTGCAGATAAACGTTGCACATAAGTTTGTAAATACTGAATAAATAAGTTGTGAAAGACTTTGACAAATAGGAAAAAATTATATCAATGTGTCGACAAATTCATTTGAAATAAATGGTGAAAATTTCGTGGATTTTGTTTGGATATAAGAAGAGAAATTAAGGTAAGAGTGGATGCATGTGCACGATGTTTTCAAACAGGTAAAAACTATGGGGCACAAGCAGCTAGACACCGCTTTGTGCTACTGGGGCATATCAGCAGAGATACTAAAAACAGTGCTGGGGCCGAATGAGTTAAACAACAAAGTAAAACTGACCCTTTTTATGCTGATTGATCTCTAGTAATCCATCCATAATATCTTTAATCCATTTGGAATTACTTCTGATCACACATAGTGTTGACAAATATAAGACACTGAAGCCAACCAACCCTGTTGACAGTCTCAGAGATGGTATTATTTTATGCTGCTTGAAACTAGCAATTTAATCTTATTGCCCTGCATGAGCCAGTTTACAGTCATGTGATTAGAGGCAGTGAATATACTACACTGGAAGCAAGGTGTGAAAAATGGACAAAATAAATATTATCAATAATTTTGTGTACAGGGGAGATTTTAGTGAGTGATGGGAGGGATGGGAGATACCCCTCAGCTGGGCAGGAACACCATCTCATCCAAGAGATTCTATGCTTGTTGTATGTTTCAGCCAAGGGGAGAGTATCACCCTGTGCAGAGTTTAACTTCCTGTCAGACCCTGAGTCTGCCTTTGTCACACTGCAAGAATTGAAGAATATTGTTGTATTTCCCTATGAACTCAGCTTCTCATGTGGCTTGTCATGGGTAATAGAAATTGAAAATGTAATCTTTGTCAATCTTAGATTAGAGTGGCATTTGGTAGTGGAGTATCACCAGAATTATGGGATTGTGATGTATTGCAATATGGGACAGTTTACTGCAATATAGGAAAGTGTATTACAGTATGGGATAATTTATTGAAATATGGGACAGTTTTTTGCAATATGGGACAGTTTATTGCAATATGGGAAAGTGTATTACAGTATGGGATAGTTTATTTGCAATACAGGACTCATTTTTGCAATACGAGACAGTTTATTGCAGTATAGTAAAGTTTATTGCAATTTGGGACTGTATTGCAATATGGGACTGTATTGCAATATGGGACAGTATATTGCAATACGGGACAGTTATTACAGCTCTTTTTTTATAACATCTGATGTAGTACCACCCTTTTATCTTGACATCCTTGGGTCTGAGGTAATGCTGTCAATATAAGTGATTGTTGAGATAAGTGTTTGATGGGGGTGGTGGTGAAAAGAAATCAAAAGTTATCATAGAAGTGAAATTTGTCTGTAAGGAGTAAATTGTCATCAGTGTATAGGATTTACACTTTGAGAAAATAAACAATGGAAGTTTTGATTAAATGAAGACCAAATACAAAACAAGTTTAAAATACACTTGTATATTGACAACTTACTTGTATATTGAGAGCTTAAATTTGTGTTACCTTTGTGTTTTACAAACCATATTGCATAAAATATGGTACATGCACATGAAAATCTATGACTATGAGTACAGTTCAAATGTTATAAATTTTCTGTATAAGTCACATCCTGTTGGAATATATATACATTGTATAAACACATCTATAAAGCAAAATGGTAGTCTCATTTTATATACTATGTAAAGCATTGTCAACCAGTGTGTGCCACTATAATATGCATTGTTGCCAGCAGTATGTGGCTGTTTAGTTGTTACACTGTTTGTATGTTACATGTACTTAAATTATTAAGCATAAGTAAAACTTTAACCTTTGTAAAATACTCAAAAATTCCAGAATACATTAATGCATATGATTGTGATTATCCTGCATTAAATGAAACTTGCACAACACAATAAATTTGTTCCAATCAAATATAACTTATAACTTTGGAAAATGCAACAATCAGTCAGATTTCATTGCTTTTTTACAAGTTTGGTGCTGACTTCTTATGGTGAAGGGTGCATTGTTTTATAAAAGATTGTAGCTGGCTTGTTTTTTGGATGAATGTTACATGTACTTTTGAAGTCACAGCAAAAACCAACTTCCTAGGACAACTTCCCAGTTCACTGGCAGCATTAACACCTGGGAGCAAAATAATTGCAGAGCAATGTATGAGTTGGCACTGGCAGCTTGTCAACATAAATGATCAGAAAACCAAGAATTTGTTAAAGTTGGCACTGAAGGCTTCTGTCACCATGTATGGTTATCTCATTGTCATCATAAGCATGACAGATGTGGTAGTAATAACAGATCACAGGATAAGTAGGTAGTTCTGTACTTCTGGAACAGCTTGAAGCAGCATCTTACACATCCATGTACTTTTAATTTGAAGGGAGAGGAAACAGTACTGTTAGTGCCGAGTTTAACTTTGGAGCTGACCCAGAGGCAGCATTTGTCACTCTGAGTGATCTTCCTTGTCCAGTGACTATTATCCCCTGGGAACTGAATCTAACCGAGGCGTCATGTCAGCCATGGGTAAATGAACATTTTTTCTTTCCAATGGTGAATGCTGTGAAAGCAAGACAATCAGTTATAATGTCACTACATACAGCATCTATAGTAATTTGAAATCTTTTAATAAACTATATTTATATCTACATACTGATTGTGTGTTAGTTTCAGAAGGTAACAAGTAAGGTCCTAAGTGATTTTATGAACAAAAAGAAAATCAAACGTCATGGTCATAGAGATGTGGGGTGGGTGGGTGATTTTCTGCAGACTTAACCATTAGGCCACATAAGTCCTTACTTGCATCATGCATTGTCTATCAACTATTGTGTCATCTGGACGAATTTGATAGAAGACATCATAGCATTAAAGGATTGTGTAAAAAAATTATACCAATATGAATTCAGATATTGATGACTATCACTGTTACTAAATATAGACCAATTTTTCCCATGCATTTTGGCATACAGACCTTTTACATATTTTTTACATTTTCAAATGCTACATGGTGTACCATAAAGTATGGCCACTTATACTAGAATTAGAAAAACAGTATCTTAGCATTAGGGAATTTCAAGTTTTGTGCAGAATTAAAGATGCCAATCTGTCAACAGATTTGGCCACTTTTGTAAAATATTGAAGAAAAAGGCTTGAATATTTTTAATTCATTTGACGAGTCTGAGGCATCAGTTATGAAATTAAAGTCAGTCCATCAGTGCTCTAGTGTTAATAATAATAACAATAATAATAATAACAATAAAGCATAAATGTTAGTTTCATAATGGATGATTATTATTGATCAAAGAAAAAGATATTTGTTTATATATATTTTTAAAAATACAAAGTTTATTAATAAATATATAAGACAGAATAGTTTTATTTTAATAATTTTCCCTGGCTTTATTCCATCTGTGAGTATCATAACAAATGCTCTGGACTTGTACTTAGTCTCAGCTGATGCTAGAATTTGCCATGTACTACGGTAAATCATCATTTGAATGTTTCTTTTGTCAGATATCAATTCCTTTCATTATTAATTCATCCTCAGAAATATTTTACAGTACATTCTAACAATGACCATGCAGTACAACTCAGAACAATCTCAGAATTTATTGTTTCAATCACATTAGTTTACATGTGAAATATTTTATTTTCATTGATAATCACTGCTGCTATCGTGGCTTTGTGTAAGTGGATATGACATTTAGTACAGCCTTAAAATGTAATAATGAATCAAATGCTTGCAATTTGGAGGTAAGAGCTGATAACTACACCTGTATGATACTATGTATTGATGTGAAGCGTTAACGTTTTGAGTTGTATCTCCATACAATGGTATTTACAATTATTATTGCAAAATTATGTCTTGATTGGAGCCGATGAATTTCAGAAACCCCTATTTTTAAAGATTCAAGTCTCTTGGACATTTTATTCCTATGGCAGCTTGTATGAGTATGGAACCAGACTTTAAGAATTTTCAACATTTGTAGATAAACCTTAAATATCTTCATCGTAAAAATATTTGAGAGAATTTGACAAAATTGTACAGAACTTATCCTTGCATAAAACCCTTTAAAAGTTTAGATATGTAAAATGAATTCTGTTATTAAGAATACAATTTTGACAGTAGGCATCATTCTAACTCCTATGTCTTGATCATTTGTACTTTTATTTGACTTGGGCATCTGTCGGCCTGGTTGGTAACCTCAGGTCCATTTGGGCCAAATGCGTCAGTTTTTAGATGAGCTTGTGCAATGGCCTATTATCCTTCATCCATCTATTGTCCATCTGTAAACACAAGGCAGGGTTCATACGGTCTTTGAAGGTCTTTGAGAGTTTGGGAAAAATGAGGTAGCATTTTCAAGGCCTTGAAAGTTTGGGAAAATTGAGCATATTACCCTGAGGTCTTTAAAAGTCTTTGAAAATTGAAATAAACCCAAAAATTTTTAATTTCTTTCCAGAATCACAAATAAAATTATCCGAGGTTGTTAGATTCGGATGTAATCTAGTTATCCTGGTTTCGTTCTTTTGATGACCCGTTCAGTTTCATTGCCGCCGCAATAACAAAAGAGGCTTTGTTTGGCCATCCAAAGTTGGCCTCGGCGGCGACTTCAATAACACATGCACTCTTCGTCAAAGCAAGACAGCTACACACTTCATCAAAGGAAGTCACAAATAAAATTGCCTAAGGTCGTTAGCTTTGGATGTAGCTGGTTTTCCTGGCTTCTTTCTTTTGACGAATTGTTCAATTTGATTGGATGAGTCCGTCAGCTTTGGCCAATCAAAATGTTCATTACACCAATTCACTCTATGTAGAAAGTGCGCGAAAGTATTATGCTCGAGGATTCAAAATTTGTTCAGTCGATTTACATCTTCAGTGTTTAAAAATGCCAGGTCTTTGCTCTTTCAACGATATCTGGCTTGAACAAGAGAAATACAAGGAATGGCTGCAAAAGGATAAATTATGTAAACGAAAGGCGTTTTGTACATTGTGTGAAAAGACGATCAACTTGGCTTCAGTGGGAGAAGGAGCCCTTACAAGTCATGCCAAAGGTAAGTTGCAAATTAGTAACTACATACTGTTCATTTAGTAAAACAAAGATGCAAAAGTATAAACTATTGGTAGTTTTGGGCAAAATAATGGTAACTCATTACTTTTCGGGTATTAAATATACTGTTTAGTTTGATGATTTGGGAGATATGGCAAAAGAGGGCCCGTTTAAATTTACTTATACTGTCGGTTTATTTAACACGTTTGAGGGACAAAAATCATTTTCGAAAATTTTGTTCTACATAATAATGTTCCTTGGTTTAATATAGAAACATCAATTGTAATAAATTCAGTTCATGGATAAACAGTTTCAAAGTGCGCATGCGTACACTTTAGTAGAGTTAAGCAAGAGTTGTTGTTCTTGAATTGTGAGTAAAAAAAAAAAATGGCGTTAACGTGTGCTGTGAAGCTTTAACTGTAGGAAGTCAAGTCATTTGATTAGGCAAATAAAAAAAAAGAATGAAAAAATGTGTTTCCAGTTGACGGAATGTCCCCGTTTCTCATTGCCGACCCTCGACCTTTTTCCCCAGTGGTATAAAAATTTTTTTAAAAAAAAATCACTTTGCCGAAATTGATTTGTGTATCTATAGTCTGACTATACATCCCCGTTTGTTTGTACCCCTATATTTTATTTCACTTTTTCAGAAGCCATTTTTTTAATGGTAATTTGTGTCTAAATAGCGTTTCTTACTAGTATGTAAAACCGAATTAAAAATTACTTTCATACATCATGAAGTTATTTGTTTTCATTTAGATTCATTAAAATTCTTGCAATGATATTACTTTTGTTTCATTTCTAGGATATAAGCACCAACAAAATAAAAAATCTACAGAACAAGTCGCACCAGTAAGTGCATACTTTTCACAGCCAGCAGCAGATGGTATGACGAGTACAAAGCAGCCTACCAAATCAGCTTTAGCAACTTCTACTTTAAAGACTAGTTTAAATACTTTTTGCACTAAATCTGAAGTACTATGGGCGGAAGTTCTATGGATAATGAAATGTATTCACAGCCACTACAACATGAATTCATGCAAGGGCATCAACAATATTTTCAAAGCAATGTTTCCTGACAGTAAGATTGTGCTTGTCACAGAGTCAAATGCTCTTAGGAGAAGAGCAGAGGAAAAGATGACAGTGGTGGCATCACTTTCCAAAATGATTGAAGAGAAAAAAAAAGCAAATATAATAATGCATTTAAAGCAGTGCTGATGTCTGTTAAGAGAACAATTTATTTTGTATTAAATCTGACACGTCTGTTACATATTTCTGAAAAAATAACAAATGTTAACCTATCTTCCAGATCATTATAATGCTATTTTAGGAAATTAATTCTAGTTTGACTTTAATCAATAAACAGTATTGTAGTATTTGGCATTCGTTGTTTTCTCATATAACCTGTATACACAATGTTAGCAAATTTAGGTCTTGGAAATCTCTGTTTGTGGTCTTTGAAAGTTTGGGAAAAGTCTTTGAATTTATCATTCATAGTTCAGTATGAACCTTGCAAGATTGTTGTCATTACTACTCCTAGGCTGCTTGGAGGTGTTGCCATGGCACTTTACATCACATTCCTGCCAGGTTTAGTTGGTCCTTAGTGAAAATATGGCCATAATGGTGTCCGTCTCATAAATTTTGTTATGACTGCAAAGCCTGAATGGATGGCTGTATCTACATGGGATTTTCACTGCTAACTTTCTTATGATGTATTATTGGTTTTAAATGAAAATGGCACCAGTCTGTTATCCAGTATGGTCATGGTGGCAGCCATCTTGAAAATCTTGATTTTGCTACTCGAAGTGAAACAATAGAATTGCCATGTATCAATATGATTCACAATTTGGAGGTAAGAGCTGATAACTACACCTTTATGATACTATGTATTGATGTGAAATGTTAACGTATTGAGTTAAATCTCCATACAATGGTATTTACAATTATTATTGCAAAATTATGTCTTGATTAGAGCAGTTGAATTTCAGAAACCCCCATTTTTAAAGATTCAAGTCTCTTGGACATTTTATTCCTATGACAGCTTGTATGAGTATGGAACCAAACTTAAAGATTTTTCAACATTTGTAGATAGACCTTATATGTCTTCATCGTAAATATATTTGAGAGAATTTGACAAAATTGTACAGAACCTATCCTTGCATAAAATCCTTTAAAAGTTTCAGATATGTAAAATGAATTCTGTTATTAAGAATACAATTTTGACAGTAGGCATCATTCTAACTCATATGTCTTGGTCATTTGTACTTTTATTTGACTTGGGCATCTGTCAGCCTGGTTGGTGACCTCAGGTCCATTTGGGCCAAATGCGTCAGTTTTTAGATGAGCTTGTGCAATGGCCTATTATCCTTCATCCATCTATTGTCCATCTATTGTCCATCTGTAAACACAAGATTGTTATCATTACTACTCCTAGGCTGCTTGGAGGTGTTGCCATGGCACTTTACATCACATTCCTGCCAGGTTTAGTTGGTCCTTAGTGAAAATATGGCCATAATGGTGTCCGTCTCATAAATTTTGTTACGACTGCAAAGCCTGAATGGATGGCTGTATCTACATGGGATTTTCACTGCTAACTTTCTTATGATGTATTACTGGTTTTAAATGGAAATGGCACCAGTCTGTTATCCAGTATGGTTATAGTGGCAGCCATCTTGAAAATCTTGATTTTGCTACTTGGGGTGAAAATACAATTGCCATGTATCAGTATGATTCACATCTACAATGTGATACATTATTGATGCACATATTTAAACTTGTTGGTCTTTTGTTCTTTTTAAGGTCTGTTACTTGTAGGGTGGTGCTTTTTTATATGTGTTGACATCTTGGTAGTATTTCCAGTGTGCAGATTACAGAAAGACATAAACTTATCACATTTTCATTTGCCATTCTCATTCATGAAAGAGAAAAATGAAATACTTAGAAACAGATTACGTGTTGTCATTGGCATTAATTCAGCCTTTTTGGCCATTTCTGGCTTCTCCATTTGATCAGATGCAGGACTCCTTTTGGTCGCCTTACCCTTCGTTTCGCACTGCTTGAATGTTTAAAACATTTTTTTTGTCTTCACTTAAAAAAAAGGCATTAGGTTCTTGTCATCAAAACTGGAAACAGGGCAATGAAAATCTTACGTAGAACAAGTCCAAGTTTAGGGGTTGAGAAGACTAACAGCCAAATTCATCATATTTTACTTATTGCTTAAAACAACTGCTACAGCCACATGAGCTCAATTCTGTCAGTGAAAAAGGAAAGTATTGACAACACCCACTTGCCTTCTTAAAATTAACCATGTGACTATAATTCAGGCAATTTGGAATCTTCTCCCTTGCCAATTCTGTGATAATTTTTTTTATATCCTGTCAGCACAGCTAGTTGCAGATTACATAATTATATCAGTGTAAATAGAGACATTCCAAACCTGTTCCCCATGTGTGACTTAAGTTTTGTACAGATCTTTTATTACACTTATGTGAGAAGCTTATCTGTTGCTTTGTGTCTGTTTGGATTGAGTTTAATTCAATGCCTATGGTGTGTTACTCAGTGAATAAGCTTCAGTTTGTTCTGATTGGTGGTATTTTTTTTACTTTAACTTGAGCAAATAGTAACTCCCAATCAGAATTGAATGTAACATATTTCACTGTGTGACACACACCCAAAGTGTAGCCTTCAAATTTAATCATGGCCCCGAGTGGTCTAAAGCACTCTCCATTACGGATAACTGCCATCTCACCTCTGCGTGAGTTTGAGTCTCAGATTCAGCCAATGTGGGTATGTGAGAAAGCTTGCCAATAGCTTCTCGTGGGTCGGTGATTCTTTCCAGTGGTTTTCCCGGGTTCTTCCTCCACCATTAATACTGGCCGCCATGTATAGCCTATTGTGTGCTGAAAAATGGCATTAAACCCAACAACAAACAACAACATCAAATTTAATCCAAGTAGACAAGCTACAAGGCAACAGAAAATCTTTGAGTAAAAGTGGTTATTAAGTGATAAGTAATGAATATAAATGTCATGTAGCCTGGAATGTCTCCATTATGTTGTTGTATGTTATGAGTGGCTGAACGTGCTGATGGGATGAAGTATTTAGCATGGAATTGGCGAAGGGGGAGGAGCAGATTTCAAAGCATGTGAGTTAGTCACTTTCCTTTAATTTGTAGAAGGCAAGTGGGTCTTGTCAATATTCTTTTTTAATCTGACAGAAATAGGTACTTATGTCTGCATCAGCTATCTTAGATGAATTATCAACTTAAAGAATAAGAAGGTGAACAACTAATAATTACTTGTGACAGCCAAAGATTAAAATAGCTTGCATCTTTTTGTATTGATTCTTCCCCAGCAGTATTAATATGGATTTTGATATGGAAAAAGTATTGATGCATCAATATAATGATTAATCATGTTGCTCCTAATTGCTACACATTCTGAAGGAATAGTCACATCAACATGGTACTTTCACTGAAGGGATAGTCACATCATCATGGTACTTTCACTGATGGGATAGTCACTTCAACATGGTACTTTTACTGAATGGATAGTCACATCAACATGGTACTTTCACTGAAGGGATAGTCACATTAACATGGTACTCTCACTGAATGGATATTCACATCAACATGGTACTCTCACTGAAGGGATAATCACATTAACATGGTACTCTCACTGAAGGGATAGTCACATCAACATGGCACTTTCACTGAAGGGATAGTCAAATCAACATGGCACTTTCACTGAAGAGATAGTCACATCAACATGGTACTTTCACTGAATGGATAGTCACATCAACATGGTACTCTCACTGAAGGGATAGTCACATTAACATGGTACTCTCACTGAAGGGATAATCACATTAACATGGTACTCTCACTGAAGGGATAGTCACATCAACATGGTACTTTCACTGAAGAGATAGTCACATCAACATGGTACTTTCACTGAAGGGATAGTCACATCAACATTGTACTTTCACTGAAGGGATAAGTCACATCAACATGGTACTTTCACTGAAGAGATAGTCACATCAACATGGTACTTTCACTGAAGGGATAGTCACATCAACATGGTACTTTCACTGAAAGAATTCTAATGATGTACATAGACATGATTTAGTCCTAAATGAAAATGCCTGCCAGTATGATATCCAGTATGTCCACCAGGGTGGTCTTGTTGAAAATCTTATCACTTATCTTCCTTAACAGATGATCATATTGGCAAGAGGTTTTAGTAAAAGACTGTTTATCACATCTGAAAGAAAATGGTGCTGATCTGTTATTGAATATTTCCACTTTGTTGTCCATCTTGAAAATCTTGTTGTGGCTACTCCTCCTGAATAAATGGCCTTATTGTAATGGGATAATAGGGTTTTCACTAAAAGACATCTTATGTAAGCCAGGTTGTGCTAAATGAAAAGATTTAATCAAGCTTAACATGTGGTATATCTTGAGATTGTCTGAGTCAAGTTCTGTGATTTTCTGTCCATGATATGGTGATTTTGGTTCAGTATTTTCATTAAAAGACAATTTGGTCCTGAATAAAACTTAAGCTGATTAGACTTCTAATATGTGGCCATCTTGAAAATCTTTGTTATCATTGGTCCTTTTTAAGGGAGTGTCATGTTGACATGAGGTTTTCATTAGAACGCTTCCAAATACATATGAAGTCTGACGTAACTCGATGTGTTGCCATTGTGACATACCAAAATTTGACAACTCTTGAAACATCCTCTTCTTCATTACAATTTTTGTGCATTGAATAATCATATATAAAGTACATGGCTATATAACTAAAAAATTGGCTGCCCTGGCAGCCATATTTACAGTCTTGTTATTGTTGCTCATCCTGAACAGATGGTCATATCAGCATGAGGCTTTCACTAAAATATTTGTATCACTATGTAGCTAGTAGTGCTCATCTGACCTCCAATGTGACACAGTGACTATATCATACATCTTGCTGTCATTACTCCTTTTGCCACTATGGTTGCATTGACATGGAGTTTTCAACCAAAAAACCCACTGAATAGGTTCTGAATGAAATTGGAGCAGATTGCATTATCAGCATACTGGATCTTTTGTGACAGGTTTTGGAAACCAGACCTCATTGAACTTGTCAGGTCATGGGTCATTACCTGAAATTTCTTTCTTCACTAAGCTTATGAACACAGTAACTTGAACATACAATGTTGAAGTTTGAGTAGGCTTTGTACTGAATTGCATTCCAATGAACATGTTGACTATAAGTACTCTGGCTTTGATTTTATGGTCAGAGGCCTTGATTGAAACTTTTAGATGTACTGGCCTGTAAGCATGATTGTATGGCCAAATGCCTTGACCTAGATTTTTAGCTGCACTGGCTTGTAAACATCATTGTATGACCAAATGCCTTGACCTAGATTTTCAGCTGCACTGGCTTGTAAGCATGATTGTATGGCCAAAGGCCTTGAGCATGATTTTTAGCTGCCCTGGCTTGTAAGCATGATTGTATGACCAAAGGCCTTGAGCATCATTTTTAGCTGCAGTGTGAGATACATGTTATATCATTGACTGTGTTATATTTAAGTGCATTATAGTGAAATAAATCCATGACCATATCCATGTTATATCAGGAACTGTGTTATACTGAGATGTTTTATAGTGAAGGACTGGTGTTCAGTCTTAAGGAGCAAAGTTGCAGATCAAGTCCTTTGAGCTGGTCAACAAGAGTGTGTTTCAAAATTAATTTCATTATGCAGAATAATGTCTTACAGTTATGTATTTTTTTAGCTCTTCTAGCCCTAAGGCCAATTATAATTGTATGTGATAACTTGTTTTCTTCAGCTGTATCTCATTTATTCTTCATTTTTCCTTGAGCGCTTGCCTATAAAGATGATAGTATGAACAAATACTAATTGATTTCAATCCAAATTAGTGTATTGGTTGATCTTGAAAATGAATCAAAATGTTGGTGATAAGGAATCCTACATGACCTTTGGTTCAAGGTCAGAGGTCAGGCATCATTTTGGGGCTATAGTATTTTTAACACAATATCTTATAAATCTTGATATTATGGGATAAATAATTTTTTATTTCTCATAAATAATCAGTTCAAGTGATCAGTTTAATAATTGTAAGTTTGGTAAATTTGTGAAATTTCTAATGTTTGGTAAATTGTTATAGTTTATAAAGTTTTGTAAATTTGTAAGGTTTAAACAGTTTGGTAAATTGTTGAATGTTTATAAAGTTTGTTAAATTTATAATGTTTATAAAGTTTTGTAAATTTGTAAGGTTTAGAATGAATCATAAATATTAATGAGCATTCTTATTAGTAAGAAATTTTGTTGAAAAAATATCCTTTTCTTGATGCAGAAAAATAATAATTTCTTACTATGGAAACTGAAATTTGTATAGTGTTCCATTGTGTTCAACTGTGATTCAACATTTTTTTTGTGTACCTGTTTTTGTGGCATACTGGTTTTTGTGGAGTTTGTGGTTACTACAAATCACAGATTTAAAGACCAAGCAAACAGTTAATCTTATGGGTAAATGATAAGACTCAATTCACATATTTAAGAAGGAATAAAAATGTAATTTTTCACTAAACCCCCAAAATTGATACCAACAAAAATAAATTCACTGTGTTATATGACAACAACCAAAGTGTCTTGCATTAATCACACCTCAAATCTCTTTCTCTTTCAGAACTGGTTTGATGACTGGATTTCTCATAACACACCAAAAGCCCAATTCAACCAAGCCATTACTCGTACAGCTGTACACAGGCAAAGGGTTGAGATGAAGTCACCATTCTATAGGTCATGTGACTTAACTGCAATGGCTGTTGCAGTTGACAAATCAGTTGCCATAGATACAGAATCAGTTTATGCCACTGTGGAGTTATCAGGGACCTTAACAAGGGGCCAGATGGTTGTGGACTGGAAGGGATGTTTGGGAAAAAACCCAAATGTGACCCTGGTAAAGAAAGTAAATGTAGAGAAAGCTAGACAGATGTATAATCAAATGATACAATGAAGTAGTATTAAAGAGATCAAATTACATATGTAGCTTCCGGATTCTAATCAGAGAAGAAGTATGATGAAATGAAATAATTAAATGACTAAACAGCTCCTTTATTTCTGGGGTGGAGGTGTACATTTTGACATGAAATCACTAGCTCCTGAAGTTAGAATAATTGTTATTCTGAACAAGTACATGAAATAAAAATGACTTTCAGGTTAATTTAACTGGCTTCATCGTATTCATAGCTACTTACAAGGGCTCAAATAGAAATGGTAAATTCTTTACAAAACCTTGCATAGCAATGATTACAGATTGTCCCATCAGAGCAACAGTGATTGTCAAGAAGCAATAATATGATTTTCAAAAGCTGTAGTGTCATTGTCAAGAAGCAATAATGTGATTATCAAGAAGCAGTAATGTGATTGTCAAGAAGCAATAATATGATTGTCAAAAGCTATAATGTCATTGTCAAGAAGCAATAATGTGATTATCAAGAAGCAGTAATGTGATTGTCAAGAAGCAATAATATAATTGTCAAAAGCTATAATGTCATTGTCAAGAAGCAATAATGTGATTATCAAGAAGCAGTAATGTGATTGTCAAGAAGCAATAATATGATTGTCAAAAGCTATAATGTCATTGTCAAGAAGCAATAATGTGATTATCAAGAAGCAGTAATGTGATTGTCAAGAAGCAATAATATGATTTTCAAAAGCTATAGTGTCATTGTCAAGAAGCAATAATGTGATTATCAAGAAGCAGTAATGTGATTGTCAAGAAGCAATAATATAATTGTCAAAAGCTATAATGTCATTGTCAAGAAGCAATAATGTGATTATCAAGAAGCAGTAATGTGATTGTCAAGAAGCAATAATATGATTGTCAAAAGTTATAATGTCATTGTCAAGAAGCAATAATGTGATTATCAAGAAGCAGTAATGTGATTGTCAAGAAGCAATAATATGATTGTCAAAAGCTATAATGTCATTGTCAAGAAGAAATATTGTGATTATCAAGAAGCAGTAATGTGATTGTCATGAAGCAATAACGTGATTGTCAAGAAGTTAAAGGTCATAATAAGAATATTGATCAAGTTTTATATCCACTCAGAAACAGTAATGAGAAATTGTTGGCAGATGCAGTTATGTATATTCATTGATGATAAAATGAATTTAGCAGTTTGTTGAATGAAGTAGAGTTGAATCACAGATTATAGCCAGTGGTGCGATCAATTAAAAAGTTATGGTACCTTTGATTTTTTTGAATAAATGATTCTTAAAGTATATCTTTTTGTGATTAACCAGATTTCATATAGGGCAGAGGAATATAGTTAACAGTACTGTATAACCAGCCACAAGAGTACTATTTTCAACTAATGTTATGTAAATTCACAAGGAAAAATGAAGTGCATAATTAGAGACAATGATGAAGCATTTGTATTAGTTATACACAAAAAACAGAATAGAGACGAGTTATTAACAAGGCTTAGGGCTTACAAAAACCACTAATTCTCTGATCCTGACTATGTAACCATTTTTTGTGTAAGGCAGACTTTACATTTTAGTCATCCCTAAGTGTAGAGATGCAGATTCATGGCTTGAGAATAGATTTGTATGCATTTTCTGATTAACGTCTAGCATGCACCAATTATCCATTACTTTTGCCTTTTGTTCCTTCCTGTTGACACATCAGAGTATGTTGCAAAGGAAGCTGACTTTGTTTGTGATCCAGGTACCTGAAACATACTTAATATTGAAATGGTCCAAATGATGACAATGTTACGTTCAGAGCAAAAACAGTGGGTCAGGAATCATTCTCATACATGGCTCCTGATCTAAATATATAGTAAGTCATTTCATTTTAATGTGGAAGAAATTTCATTTTCAACAAACTCGCACAAATATGAGAACTAATGAACCAAAGAATTTATTTTTTGTACATCAGAAAATAGTCTTCCTCCAACTTTATTAGCTCATTGTCAAGATAAAGTGAAGACACATGTATACATTTCTGTCTGTATACAGTACTGTCATTAAATGCCAGGGTCCAGGGATTTACCCTGTTAACTTTACTGCTAGCACCTGCCTATATTCAGTGAGTCAATAAATGTTTATTAAATAAAAATAATATAGAAAAAGCCCCTCCTATATTTGTGGAAAATCTTGGTACTTGTAAAATTTAATGAACACACTGTGTATATAATTACATTTTACCAGAAATATGTTACTGGCCTGCATTTGAAATAAGTATCTCTACCAGTTCCCACAAGTTATCACATATTGAATTCTGCTATAATCAATTTATAAAGCACATAATGTTGAGACTACATTTGATGGGTCATAATTGAGATGTGGGTCATAACTTTACAATTCTTTTGGACAATCAACAGTGATCTATTTCACTGGCACCCTTTGTTAGCTGTATGGCAATGTATCAATGTATTTATAATAATGCCGGTGACCTGGGGCAAAAATAATGCAGTTTAACTTGGCAAAACTAGTACAATTTTGACACTTAACTGCCTACATGTCCAACTTAACAAGCATGCTGAAAAGCGAACCTCTTCACATTAGAATGACACCTTGATTTCTGACATGTCCCAATAAATGTGAAGACCGTTAATCAAGGGCTTGGTGTGAAACTGCAGTTTCTCTAGTTTCTAGAGTGACATATGGGACCACATATTAGAAGGGTTTTGCCGAGTGGTCTAAAGCTGGCCGCCATGTATATCCTATCGTGTGCTGAAAAATGGCGTTAAACCCTAAAACAACAACAACAACAAAGAAGGGTTTTAAACTTGATGTCTTTGCTTGGAACATGATTTTTTAAAATTGTTTTGAACCAATTTTAGTATCAAGCTTGCATTAGGTGCCTGTGGTTGTTTTTAGCAAGAACATAAGTAATCTAGAGAGTTAGTGCACTGTCTTGAAAGTGATGACAGGAGTGAGTATCTCATACAACTCACTTGTCCCAGGGACAAGGGCATATAAACATTTCCCCAAGCTCTGTATTAAGTTGCCATCTTGAAAACCTTGGTATTGCTACTCTCTGTAACAGGTGGTAATTTAGACACAAGTTTTCACTTCATGTGATATATGCTTGGGCTTAATGGAAAATGACCTACAGATGACCAACAAATTAAAGTTATTGTTTTCATTTTATTAGTCTCAAATTGTTAAATTTGCAGAGTGGCAGTATCTGCCACAGTGAAGCCTGGTGCTACTAATTTGCATCATTCACCCTTTGAAGGCTTCCTGTTTTTGCACACCCAGACAGATGGTCATAGACTCATGTAACATGGCCAGTACCATATATTATGTATTGGTTATTGATGATCAGAAGCCCTTCTTTTTCTTAAATTAGGTAAACAAAATCTGTGTTACTCTAAGGCTATTCATTTCATGTAATTCATGTGATGTCCTTGGTCCACATATTATTGTAGCAGGAAAATGATAAGAGACTTGTCATATTCTGCTGTTTTTATGGAAAAATAAATTGAGCAAGAAAAAATCTTCCCTAAGGGTGACAGGATAGGGCAGTTTGACCCATGGGTAATAAGAGCTTTTACCTGAGACTTGATACACCTTTTCTGTTACAAGCACTGATCTCAAACTGTATTTATACTTTTTGCATTTTTGTACTTCACTGAACTTCTTAAAGCAATGACTTGTATAATTTAGTAGTTGTATGAGCCTATTTGGGGTCAGGGGTCAATGGGTCAAGCTAGACTGTTTAGGGTCGTATGGGAATTAACATTCAGGGGTCAAGCTAGACTTGAATTTTAGGGAGAAATGACTTCTCCTTTTTGACAGAACAGGGAGTTGTTGTAGGATTTAACGCCATTTTTCAGTACAAAATAGGCTATACATGGTGACTAGTATAAATGGTGGATGAAGAACCCATGAAAACCCCGGAAAGAACCACCAACCCATGAGAGGCTATTGGCAAGCTTTCTCACGTACCCACATTGGCCAAGCCCGACAATACAGGGAGAAGTGAGAGCTTAACCGGGAAAAGAGGAAGCAAAGCAGGATACACAATCTCTCTCTCTCTCTATATATATATATATGTATAGAGAGAGAGAGAGAGAGAGAGAGTGCATGTATGTGTGTTTTCATTCTCTTAATTGGATTATGGCCTCTATTTCTCAATATGCATATCTGCTTTTAACATTCATTTTAAGCAATATTTTATTTTCAAGTAGAAACCTTCTGAATTGCATGTATATTATGACATTTTGTATGTGTACAAAAATTATCATATTTGTATGCAATGTATTTTGGCCATATGACTTAAGAACACTTTAAAAGCTCTATATCATAATGAATTTTAACTGATTGTAGTAAATAGACTAAAGTATTGTAATTGTAAAACTACCCTTAAATAACATTTTTTTTTTCTTATTAAAGTTCACTATAAAAAGGCAGTTGAAAATTATTTGTAAACTTGTTTGAAACAACCCCTGTAACATGTACATGAGAGCAAATGCACTAGTGTCTTCATACCATTTTGTTTGACCCAATTTCTTTGTTGCCAATAAAACATTATTTTAACTATTGATAGATAACACAGTCAAGCATTAATGAACTAATTTTTAAAAAGATAGATGCCATTGGTCCTTTTCAGAATCACCTTTATCTCTTTGAAAAGAGATACTACTTAACGATTGCCAAGTCAAATAAAACGTAATACCTGCATGATTCAATTATGTGCATAGTATCAATACAAATGTAAAAAAATCAAGACGACACACGTACCTTTATTTCTTTATATATATTATCTGTCTACGAATTAGAATGAAAATTTCATGACATCGCAAAAATTTCTTTCTTTCACTATCTCTCTTTTTGAATTTCTGTACTGGTATAGGTTCCTCCTTTTCACATGCAGTTCTCTTGCCTTCTTGAAGGGTATTGTTGTTTCTTCTGTTTCTGCTTCTAAAGAATGCCCCGTCTTCTGATTATTCTCTTTCTCTTAGGACACTGAATACAAATGCCAAATTTTCTTACAATGATAACAGGTGTCATTACATTTGTCTCTCTCTTCTTCTGTCTTTCCTTTTCTTTGATCTTGTGGACATTCTGGAGCCCTGTGTTCTTTCTCGCAACAGAGGTACCAAGTATCTTGACTTTTATCTCGAGCACAATACGTGGTGCTGTTGAAGTGGTGTACGTTTGGCATTCCTGAAATGCAGAAATATTATGACTTGCTGTTGCCTTATTTATGCTTTGAATGTATATTCTCAAGTGTTTCGTATAGCTCTTGTTATTTCGAGGACCAGATTTCAAGGACCAGATTTCCCAGATTTATGTCTATCATCATCAAGAGCATTTTGATGATCAATACTATTGCAAAAGATGTGACCAAGGATTTCACATTTATTTTGGAGAGAGATGTTGTGGGTGTTCAGCATCCACACCTTGCAAGCAAACATTTCTCAGTCCAGTTAGGAACACCATCGCATGAGTGAAATTCAACAATTGAGAGGTGTTTGCAAATTATCGAGAGTGTCTTCCACTTGAGAAAATCATATTCGAACAAATGATTCATGTTTGTTTAGGAAAGAAAAGATGCAATATTTGTGACCAGTTCGTGGATTTTGAGCATCATTTACACCCAAAACTGTGAGAATGAACTGGGGGCAAAGAATTGAAGGAAATCCAAAAACAGAAATGGAAACAAGTGGATTTTGACATTGTCTTTACATTGAATGTATATTGGAAACTGAATCATATCCCTAATTTTTGCATAGCTCATTGTGCTTGTGAAAAGTATGTACTGGAACATCACTGCCTCAGTTGTGGTACGATTGCAGGTGGATGAGAAAACAATCTTCCTGTGTTACTCTACCAACAACAGTGTCAAGAAGACATACCATTTTATGGGGATTGCCATTGATATGCTTCTCTACCGACAACACATGGATGGAAGAAGATGTACTGTTTTATAGGGACTGCCATCGATATGCTACTCTACCTGCAACACATGAATTGAAGAAGACATACCGTTTATGGGGACTGCCATTGATATGCTATTCTACCGACAACACATGGATTGAAGAAGACATACCGTTTTATGGGGACTGCCATTGATATGCTACTCTACCAACAACACATGGATTGAAGAAGATATACCATTTTATAGGGACTGCCATCGATATGCTGCTCTACCCACAACATATGGAGTGAAGAAGGCATACCATTTTATAGGGACTGCCATCGATATGCTATTCTACCCACAACACATGGATTGAAGAAGATATACCCTTTTATAGGGATTGCCATCGATATGCTACTCTACCCACAACACATGGATTGAAGAAGACATACTGTTTTATGGGGACTGCCATTGATATGCTACTCTACCGACAACACATGGATTGAAGAAGACATACTGTTTTATGGGGACTGCCATTGATATGCTACTCTACTGACAACACATGGATTGAAGAAGACATACCGTTTTATGGGGACTGCCATTGATATGCTACTCTACCTGCAACACATGGATTGAAGAAGACATACCGTTTTATGGGGACTGCCATTGATATGCTACTCTACCGACAACATATGGATTGAAGATATACGGTTTTATAGGGACTGCCATCAATATGCTGCTCTACCGACAACACGTGGAGTGAAGAAGACATACCATTTTATGGGGACTGCCATCGATATGCTACAGCCATGGCCATGGCTCAAAGTGTTTCGGGATACGATTGACAATATATTTTCAATTATTATTCATAACAATGTACATAATGTCCAACAGTCACCATAAATAGGGCCAATTTTATTTATATGAACTTGCTACAGGTACTGTTTAAAGATTCCATACATGGTTTGGTTATGTCTTTGAGAAGAATGCCTAAAACTTTGGAATGACATAAATGGCCAGAGGCTATTTCTCATACTTTTTCACTACCGAAGCCAGTCAACATGTTGTGCTCCCTCATTTGCCTGAGGTTTGTTATTACATCCCCAATGGTATGTTTATCACAACGGGAAGCATTTTGCGATTTCTGCACTCTTCAGACCCATTTGATTTTCATATTGCCGATCTGACGTGGACATTGAACAGCGGTGTTTTTGAATATTCTGATACAGAAGTATTGATCCTTGAAAGAAGCTTCTACCGTTGCCAAAGGCTGTGGATTAGTCTTTCAAAAGAAGTTCATGCATGCCTCAATCATATCTCTCAGTATCTTAAAAGTTACGGCATGGTAGTATGGAGGATGAATCAGTGTGACTCGCTTGCTGTACAACATGGAAAAATTGTACACCTAGAAAGAACGACGGAAGACAATGGTTTGCCAAAGTCATATTTAATTGTTTTTGAGAAAAATTGTCACAAGGTATGATATTACCCAAGACTGAATACTCCGCACATCCAGGTCTCTACTTTCAACTGACAGATGACAAAGGAAAATTATGAAATGCATGGAAATCGTCTTTGAAGATCTAATCTTGGTGAATTACGAAGAATCCTCAGAATTAGCATCACCTGATATGTTTGGAAAACTCAACAGCATACGTGACAAGCAATACCTGTTGGTAGTCATATGATGCCTTGTAAGTGTTAGGAGATCGAGTCATTAACTTTGATACAGACAGTTATATGTACACCCATCGATCTGGTAGCAATCACCAAGACATATGAGGCGACGGTTTAGTCATGTGGACTGACAAACACCAGGAAGACACTGTTGTATGATTTGCTAGTAGTGGTCCCAAAAGTAATGGATAACAATACCGACACTGTCACAGACAAATGCATACTAAGAGCAGAGTCAAAGGACTGGCATTGAACTATCATATGAGTCAAATAGTAAACCTTGACGTGGGCAGGATCAAGAATTTCATGTGAAAACATTGGATCAACAAAACCACCAAATTGTCAGATGCCCTTGTAAAAAATAGTCTACCACATTGTATACTACAAACGAGTGCGACCTCGGATCACAACACTTTGCCATACAGACACACTGTGCTGCAGTATAAAAGGGGAAAGTTACATCAACAATTCATTGTGAATCAAACCCTGACCAAGAAAGATAAATAATCCAACACAGCAACATGAGGGACCCACTAAAGACTCTATGTGCACTATTGAACTTGAATGCAATGCTGGGACTTGTGATCGGATTGATGCTGTACACTGCAACAGCAGTAATGGAGCATGACCTTGCTGCCCCTCTACCATTGAAAGCGATATCTTTTGTGTACCTTGCAGTCTAACAGTTAATGTGATTAAGCACGACCTTTCTGCTTTACTGCTAATAGTGATGCTGTGCATATAACTATCTGATACCAAGATATCAAGTGCAGTCTTACAGTTGTGGCATGAAGATCCATGAATGGGAATATCAAGACTTCTGCAACATGCAAGATGGTAACGGTACTGTCACTTCTAGTCATCAAAAGAGCACCCGTCTCAAAACTCATAATTAACACTTTTAGGTTTCCTTGTGGTTTAAGAATTGTATGACTTATTAGTAAGCTTTTTCAACTGTAATATTGATACTTTACCCCATTCAATTAAAAATAAGAACAATACACTGAATACAAAGGTTTATTCCTATCTCTATTTACTAAATACGTACATCTAGAAGTATCCTCAGAAATCGCTGTCAAGAAAGTTTGGATAGTCCAATTTAATTAAGGAACTGGCTAATTGCTTGCGTTGAGAAATTTCTTTCTAACAACGGTTCCCCATCAGCTACAATTGGTCTAAGAAAGCTATAAACGGAGAAATAACTATAAATTGCGCATCCCCAGCTTTTAGAATCCTTCATCTTAATAACTGTGCATGGGCATCAAACCAGCAATGTTACCTCCACGATACAAAATATGTATAGCAACTTGATAAAGATAAATTCACTGCCGAAAGATAGGAGAACATATCATAGTGATATCCAATTCGAACCTCCAATTGAATGTGTTTCATTTTGCCTCCAAATGTAGAAACTTGTTGCCCCTGATTTCTGAGCCTGGACTAACGGGATTCATCATTGTTTGAAGACCCCCCCCCCAAAAAAAAAAACGATTGTGAACTCAACGTGATTTGAACACGCAAACTTCAGATTTGGAGTCAGACGTTCTACCATTGCGCCACGAAGTCAGATAACTTCTTGCAACAAACATTCTAAACATGCATTTCAATTTGAATAACTGTACACGATGCAGATAAGAGGTACTTGGCATTTACTGATTGTCCAAATAACATCATCACTCACGCATGATATAAGAAGAACTACACCGTTCTCAACATTCACTTTCTTAATACCATTTATTACAGCTGAATGGAGACGTTGACCTCAGAATATACATAGAATTCGCCATCTCTGGCCAGGCATACGTGTTCTTTCGTCATTTCTTTCAGTCGGTCTCTCCACCAATCAGAATTGTTTATTGAAATTGACTGTTTACTGTTTTTTTTTCTTCAGATAAGCTTCAAATGGAAAGAGCCTGGTGTTAATAAGTTGCTCTTGAGCCTAAACTGGTGACAAAACAAACATTTATTTCTGTACAAAATATCTCCTATTTTGCAAAAGAAACGAGTGCGATTCAACGGAATGAAATTTGGGCAACACAGGTGTTGTTTTAGAAATAACCTGTGCATTCCTTCAAGGGATAGAAAAGTGAGACACCGTTATTAACATATTGTACAATTCTATACCTTCTAAGGATCAAAACTATAATTTGTTATCAAATCATTCCTGAAAGAAAGGAACAAACGCATATTTGGTTAGTTTCATGACTTGTCAATTGTATCTCGGCAAGAGAACATATCTGACACAAACAAGCACCCTTTTAAATAGCTTTGCCACTACCCAGGAATGGTTTAAGTGTGATATCTATCACAACGTTTACTCACCCGCCATCTTCCCAGTGGCGTCGCTAGGGGGGTGCGGACCGCACCGGGTGATACTATCTCAGAGGGGTGACACCAAAATGAAAAATTGCAAATTTTACAGAGCACACACTGCTCGGTCTAGTCGGATTTCATAAGCGGTTAACCGATCATAGTTAAATACATGACTAGCAGGCACAGCAGTGGCGTCGCTAGGGGGGTGCGTACTGCACCGGGTGACACCATCAGAGGGGGTGACACCAAAATGACATTACTAAGGGTTCTGTATGGTCTGTTACGGAAGGAGGACCATGGGGGTGACACCATGAGCTACCGCAATGGGTGACACCAACCTGAGTGACGCCACTGATCCTACCCCCACCTCCCAATCACCTTCACCAGTATGGAAGTATAGAAAACTTCATTAACATGCAAAAGCGTGAGCCACTAACTGAAGGCATGCAGTGCGTTGAGCCATTGAATTCTACACAAAAAGAGCAATACTATTCAACGCGGAAAAATGTCAGAGCAGCAGTTTTTAGAATCCTTCATCTTAATAACTGTGCATGGGCATCAAACCAGCAATGTTACCTCCACGATACAAAATATGTATAGCAACTAGATAAAAACAAATTCAATGCCTAAAGATAGGAGAACATATAGTGATATCCAATTCGAACCATCACATGGAATGTGTTTCTTTTTGAATCCAAATGTAGAAACGTTTTGCCTCTGATCTCTGGGCCAGGACGTTATGATAGTTCCTATCTATATAGAGGTTCAGTCCGACACTAACGTGATTCATCATTGTTTGAAGACCAAAAAAGAAATAAAAGCGATTGTGACCTCGACGTGATTCGAACACGCAACCTTCTGATCTGGAGTCAGACGCGCTACCATTGCGCCACGAAGTAATATTAGTTCTTGCAACAAACATTCTAAACATGCATTATACCACTCATATAAAAGGTACTTGGCATTTACCTCTTTTCCAAATGACATCATCACTCACACATGATATAAGAAGAACTACACCGTCCTCAACATTCACTTTCTTAATACCATCTATTACAGCTGAATGTACACGTTGACCTCATGATATGCATATATTTCTCCATCTCTGGCCAGGCTTACTTGTTCTTTCATCATTTTTTTCAGTCGCTCTCTCCACCAATCTGAATTGTTTATTGAAATTGACTGTTTCCTTGGTTTTTTCTGATGGGCTCTATTTGAAAAGAGCTAACATTACTTAGTTGACGTGGATCCGAAATTCCCGACTACATCACTTTTATCTGTACAAGATCTCTCACATTTTACAAAAGAAAAATCAAATGGGTGCAGTTCTAGAGGAAAACTCTTTACACAACAGGAATTTTGTTTTAAAAGTAGTCTGTGCATTCCTTGCGGGATAGGAAACTGAGACACCATTATTAACGTCTTGAACACATCTACACGTTCTGAACATCAAAAATATAATTCGTTATCAAATCATTGACACCAGAAAAGATCAAACGCACAGTTGGCAATTTTCAAGAATTGTTAATCACATCACGGCAAGAGAACATTGCTGAAACACATGTACCTCTTTTCGAAAGCTTAGTTGACATTTTCAGGTGAGGTTCAATGGCGACATCTATCTCAATTGTCACCTATCTTCCACTTCTAGTCATCAAAAGAGCACCCGTCACTAAACTCATAATTAACACTTGGATGTTTTCTTATGGTTTAAGAATTGTATGTCTTATTAGTACACTTTTGAGCTCTAATATTGATACTTTACCCCATTCAATTGAAAATAAGAACGGTACACTGAATACAAAGGTTTATTCCTATCTCTAGCTACTAAATACGTACTCCTAAAGGTATCCTCAAAAATCCCTGTCCAGAAAGTGTGGATAGTCCAATTTCTCTAGGAACTGGGTAATTGCTTGCGTTGATAAATATTTTTCTAACAACGGTTCCCCATCAGCTACAATCTGATGCAACGATAGAAAATACGTATAGCAACTTGATAAATACAAATTCACTGCCTAAAGATAGGAGAACATATCATAGTGATATCCAATTCGAACCATCAAATGGAATGTGTTTCATTTTGCCTCCAAATGTAGAAACGTGTTGCCTCTGATTTCTGGGCCTTGAGGTTAAGACAGTTCCTATCTATATAGTGGTTTAGTCTGACACTAACGTGATTCATCATTGTTTGAGGACCAAAAATGAAATAAAAGTAATTGTGACCTCGACGTGATTCGAACATGCAACCGTCTGATCTGGAGTGAGACGCGCTACCATTGCGCCACGAAGTCATATTAGTTTTTGTAACAAATATTCTAAACACGCATTACACGACTCAGATAAAAGGTACTTGGCATTTACCGCTTTTCCAAATAACATTATCACTCGAGCATAATATAAGAAGAACTACACCGTCCTCAACATTCAATTTCTTAATATCATTTATTACAGCTGAATGGAGACGTTGACCTCAGAATATACACTGAATTCGGCATCTCTGGCCAGGCTTACGTGTTCTTTTGTCATTTCTTTCAGTTGGTCTCTCCATCAATCTGAAATGTTTATTTATATTGACTGTTACCTGTTTTTTTCAGATAGGTTTCAAATGGAAAGAGCCTGGTGTTACTAAGTTGCTCTTCAGCCTAAACAGGTGACAAAACAACATTTATTTCTGTACAAAATATCTCCTATTTTGCAAAAGAAACGAGTGCGATTCAACGGAATGAAATTTGGGCAACACAAGTGTTGTTTTAGAAATAACCTGTGCATTCCTTCAGGGGATAGAAAAGTGAGACACCGTTATTAACATATTGTACAACTCTATACCTTCTAAGGATCAAAACTAGAATTCGTTATCAAATCATTCTTGACAGAAAGGATCAAACGCCGATTTGGTTAGTTTTATGACTTGTCAATTGTATCTCGGCAAGAGAACATATCTGACACAAACAAGCTCCCTTTTAAATAGCTTTGCCACTACCCAGGAATGGTTTAAGTGTGATATCTATCACAACGTTTACCCACCCGCCATCCTACCCCGACAAAAATCAGTTTCATAGTCACTTAGCTGATGTTTTAGTTCTTCATATTTGTTAATGTTATATGATTCTTTAATGGCAACTTTTTCTGAAAATAATTTTAATTTATTTTGTAATCTAAAATATTCTTGCAATCTTTCCTTATTTCTTCTTGTACAGTATACTTGGGAAATTTTTTTAATTTTGTATTTGACATTATCCCACCAAATGAGTGGTTCACTGAAATACATTCCTTCAGTTTTTCCCTCGGAAAGAATTGATTTCACTCTTTGTACATATTCTTCCTCAAAAAGGACATTGCTATTTGGTATCCATAATCCGGGACCTGTTTCCACTTTGCAGGTATTTAGTTTAAGGTATACAAAAGAATGATCACTAATGGATGTATCTGCATAGTAAATATTTTGCACATTGGAATGCAATTTTGAGGAAATCAAAAAATAATCTATTCTTTTCTGCTTCATTTCGCCTAGTACAACTTGTTTTCTGGAGAAACTATGAGTACCAGGATTTCGTGATCTCCATAAATCGGTAATATTCCTATAATGAATGATTTTGTAAAGCTCACGCACAGCTACATCATCAATATGTAAGGCTTTGTCATGTCGATCAATACCTGCTAAAGTTGTATTAAAATCACCAGCCAGGATAGTGCTATCACTAGTACTGTTATGCAAATATGTCTTTAACTTCATGAAAAAGTTATACCTTTCCTTCACAACATTTGGAGCATAAATATTGATTAAATCAATCACTTTATCATCAGTAACTATTTTAAGATGTAAAATTCTACCCTTTTCAATCATTTCTTGTGTCACCTGATTTCTCAATTCTCTCACTACTAAAACAGCAACACCTGCCCTCCTATTGTCAGCATTACTATAAAATATGTCACCATTCCAGATCTCATTTTCTCTAATACTTTCAGCAAACTCATCATCCCAAAAGATTTCTTGCAATAATAAAATATGGCCTCTTTTCTCTTTAAATATTTTCTAAAACAGACTTTAGTTTATTCAAATCACGCACGCCATTTACATTTAGAGATACAATATTTAAAGCCATGATTATGATGAGTGTATTGAAAGTATTTAATATTGTTGAGTGTTTGATCATTTCTTAATAGGTGTTCGTCGTATGCTATTCATTTTCAGGTTAGGTACTGGATTAAACCTTCTCCTCCTCCTTTGTACTACTTTGAAATTTTCGATATTAGGACCATTTTCTTGACATGTACGTGATTCGGTTGATCTTTCAACAACGTCTGTAGCCATCATCCTGTCATCATCTGAATCTGTCACCGATCCATCACCAATTGTATGATTGTTGTTTACTTCCTCCTCAGATTCTATTTCTACATTGGTCATATCAACTCCGCTTCTTTCATTTTCTTCCCCACTTTCTCCACTCTCGTTATCTTGTTTTGCATTCTCAATTTCTTCTTTATCATCTTCGTCACTCGGTAACTCCAATATGTCTTCCCTCGTAGCATCATCAATTTGCGAATGAATGCCTGCAATGTCCTCTCTGTAACACGTACATGTTTGCGCCTCTTTGTGCCATTTGTCGCATATCCTGCATGTACACATTAGAGGAAAACTTCCACAACTGTCACATCTTTGCCTTGTGCAATTCTTAGCTACATGGCCTTGCTCCCCACACTTGTAGCATACAAAATCAGGGCAATCTTTCATAACATGTCCCGGATCTAGGCATCTAGAACATACCTTTACTTGGTTATCGTGTAATACTCTAAAGTATTGCTGACCATTGACAGTCTGAAATTTCAGACTGTAAGGCAAGGATTTTACCTGCTGTGGAAATTTACATTTGACATAACGAGTCCCATCAGCCACACTAGTCCCAGGATAATATCTGCGTTGAATGGGAGAAAGAAGTTCTACTCCGTATCCACCTAGCTTCATACTTATATCATCATCGGTGATGTATGCTGGTAAATGAAGTATAGACACAATAATAGTGTCTGAATATAAGAGAGTACAATCAAAGTGTTCACTTCCAATATCAATTCCACACAAGATATTATATGTTACTTCCTTGCTTGGTAGTGTGAAATCATACAAATTTGCACCTTTGGGCACAACTGCATAGACATGACATATCTCCGATTAATTCTTCTACACTTCTAACAATATCACTTGCCTTTATCTTCTTCACATCCTTTACATCAATCACCACGGTAATTCTTTCACAAAACTACGAGAAGCTCCTGTCCGTCTATCGATGTTACTCGACATGCGCTTCTTATTGTTAGCTATTCCACTGGTGTCATTAGATTTTGAATCAGCTCCCAGTGCTGCACGTGCAGCACGACCAGGCCTTGAATTCATTGTCACAAAAAATAGCTTTTTGTGTGGTGGATAAAGTCATCCACACACACACAATTTATCTCACTTATATATGAATGCGATCACACGAATCTTATAAACGTACCTGTAACAAATTAAAACAGAAAAAATGTCTCTTAAAGGACAAAAAGCTTGAAAATTCAAGGAGCGATCATCAAATGTGTTTTCCTTCTGATGTCATAACTAGAAGTCCTGAGTCAGACGCGCTACCATTGCTCCACGAAGTCATAGTAATTCTTGCAACAAACATTCTAAACATGAATTTCAATTCCAATAATTTTACACGACTCAGATAAGAGGTACTTGGCATTTACTGATTTTCCAAATAACAACATCACTCACGCATGATATAAGAAGAACTACACCGTCCTCAACATTCACTTTCTTAATACCATTTATTACAGCTGAATGGAGACGTTGAACTCAGAATATGCATAGAATTCGCCATCTCTGGCCAGGCTTACGTGTTCTTTCGTCATTTCTTTCAGTCGGTCCCTCCATCAATCTGAAATGTTTATTTATATTGACTGTTTCCTGTTTTTTTCACATAGGTTTCAAATGGAAAGAGCCTGGTATTACTAAGTTGCTCTTGAGCCTAAACAGGTGACAAAACAACATTTATTTCTGTACAAAATATCTCCTATTTTGCAAAAGAAACGAGTGCGATTCAACGAATGAAATTTGGGCAACACAAGTGTTGTTTTAGAAATAACCTGTGCATTCCTTCAGGGGATAGAAAAGTGAGACACCGTTATTAACATATTGTACAACTCTAAACCTTCTGAAGATCAAGACTATAATTCATTATGAAATCATTCTTGACAGAAAGGAACAAACCCACATTTGGTAAGTTTCATGATTTGTCAATTGTATCTCGGCAAGAGAACATACCTGACACAAACAAATACCCTTTTAAATAGCTTTGCAACTACCAAGGAATGATTTAAGGGTGATATATACCACAAAGTTTACTCACCCGCCATCCTACCCCTTCCTCCCCATCCCCTTCACCAATATGGAAGTATAGAAAACTTGATAACATGCAAAAGCGTGAGCCACTAACTGAAGGTATGCAGAGCGTTGAGCCATAGAATTCTACAAAAACAAAGTGATACAATTCAACGCGGAAAAAATATGAGAGGAACAGCTTTTAGAATCCTTCATCCTAATAACTGTGCATGTGCATCAAACCGGGAATGTTACCTCCACGATACAAAATATGTATAGCAACTTGACAAAGACAAATTCACTGCCTAAAGATAGGAGAACATATCAGAGTGATATCCAATTTTAACCATCAAATGGAATGTGTTTCCTTTTGCCTCCAAATGTAGAAACGTGTTGCCTCGGATTTCTGGGCCTGGACGTTATGATACTTCCTATCTATACAGAGGTTCAGTCCGACACTAACGTGATTCATCATTGTTTGAAGAAAAAAAAAAGAAATAAAAGCGATTGTGACCTCGACGTGATTCGAACACGCAACCTTCTGATCTGGAGTGAGACGCGCTACCATTGCGCATTGAAGTCATATTTATTCTTGCAAGAAACATTCTAAACATGCATTTCAATTCCAATAACTGTACACGACTCAGATAAGAGGAACTTGGCATTTACCGATTTTCCAAGTAACATCATCACTCACGCATCATATAAGAACAACTATACCGTCCGAAAAAATTCATTTACTTAACACCATTTTTTAGAGCTGAATCGATACGTTCACCACAGAATATACATACAATTCGCCATCTCTGGCCAGGCTTACGTGTTCTTTCGTCATTTCATTCAGTCGGTCTTTCCACCTATCGAAATTGTTTATTTAAATTGACTGTTTCCTGGTTCTTTTCGGATAGGTTTAATTTGAAAAGAGCTAGCATTACTTAGTTGACCTAGAGCCGAAATAACCGACTACATCACTTTTATCTGTACAAAATCTATCACATTTTATAAAAGAAAAACAAAATGGGAACAATTCTGCAGAAAAAAACTTTACACAACAGGAATGTTTTAAAAAGTAGTCTGTGCATTCTATGGTGGATAGGAAACTGAGACACCATTATTAAAGTCTTCAACACATCAGCACGTTCCGAACATCAAAACTATTATTCGTTATTAAATCATTGATATCAGAAATGGTCAAACGTATACTTGTCAATTTTCAAGACGTGTTAATCAAATCACGGCAAGGGAAAATTGTTGAAAACACATATAGCTCTTTTTGAAAGCTTAGTTACCATTTTAAAGTGAGGTTTATTGGCGACATCTATCTTAGTTGTTACCTAACCTCCACTTCTAGTCATCAAAGGAGCACCCGTCACTAAACTCATCATTAACACTAGTATGTTTTCTTGTGGTTTAAGAATTGTATGACTTATTAGTAAACGTTTCAGCTCTAATATTGATACTTTACGCCATTCAATTGAAAATAAGAACAGTACACTGAATACAAAGGTTTATTCCTATCGTTAGTTACTAAATACGTACACCTAGAAGTATCTTCAGAAATCCTTGCCAATAAAGTGTGGATAGTCCAATTTCCCAAGGAACTGGCTAATTGCTTGCGTTCGGAAATATCTTTTTAACAACGGTTCCCCATCAGCTACAATCTGATGCAACGATTCAAAGTATGTATAACAACTTAATAAAGACAAATTCAGTGCCTAAAGATAGGAGAACATATCATAGTGATATCCAATTCGAACCTCCAATTGAATCTGTGTCATTTTCCCTTAAAATGTAGAAACGTGTTGCCTCTGATTTCTTTGCCTGGACGTTAAGACAGTTCCTATCTATATAGTGGTTTAGTCTGACACTAAAGTGATTCATCAGTGTTTCAAGTTCAACAAATAAATAAAAGCACTTGTGACAATTGACACTCACTTTCTTATTACCATTTATTACAGCTGAATGGAGACGCTGGCCTCAGAATATACATAGAATTCGGCATCTCTGCCTAGGCTTACGTGTTCTTTCGTCATTTCTTTCAGTCGGTCCCTCCATCAATCTGAAATGTTTATTTATATTGACTATTTCCTGGTTTTTTCAGATAAGTTTCAAATGAAAAGAGCCTGGTGTTACTAAGTTGCTCTTGAGCCTAAACAGGTGACAAAACAACATTTGTTTCTGTGCAAAATATCTCCTATTTTACAAAAAAAAAACGAGTGCGATTCAACGGAATGAAATTTGGGCAACACAAGTGTTGTTTTAGAAATAACCTGTGGATTCCTTCAGGAGATAGAAAAGTGAGACACCGTTATTAACATATTGTACAACTCTATACCTTCTAAGGATCAAAACTAGAATTCGATATCTAATCATTCTTGACAGAAAGGAACAAACGCACATTTGGTTAGTTTCATGACATGTCAATTGTATCCCGGCAAGAGAACATATCTGACACAAACAAGCTCCCTTTCAAATAGCTCTGCCACTACCCAGGAATGGTTTAAGTGTGATGTCTATCACAAAGTTTACCCACCCGCCATCCTACCGCTTCCTGCGAATCCCCTTCACCAATATGGAAGTATAGAAAACTTCATTAGCATGCAAAAACGTGAGCCACTAACTGAAGGCATGCAGAGCGTTGAGCCACTGAATTCTACACAAAAAGCAATACTATTCAACGCGGAAAAGATGTGATAGCAACAGCTTTTAAAATCTTTCATCTCAATAACTGTGCATGGACCTCAAACCAACAATGTTACCTCCACGATACAAAATATGTATAACAACTTGACAAAGACAAAGACGTGATTCGAGCACGCAACCTTCTGATCTAGAGTCAGACGCGCTACCATTGCGCTACGATGTCATATTAGTTCTTGCTACAAACATTCTAGACATGCATTTCAAGTCGAAAATCTGTATATGACTCAGTTAAGAGGTCCTTGCCATTTACCGATTTTCCAAATAACATCATCACTCATGCATGATATAAGAAAGAAATACATCGTCCTCAGAATTCACCTCCTTAATACCATCTATTACAGCTGAATCTATACGTTGACCTCAGAATATACATATAATTCTCCATCTCTGGCCAGTCTTACATGTTCTTTCGTCATTTTTTTCAATCGGTCTCTCCACCAATCTGAATTGTTTATTGAAATTGACTATTTCCTTGTTTTTTTTCTTATGGGTTTTATTTGAAAATAGCTAGCATTACATAGTTGACCTGGATCCGAAATACCCGACTACGTCACTTTTATCTGTACAAGATCTCTCACGTTTTACAAAAGAAAAAGAAAATGGGTGCAATTCTAGAGGAAAAATCTTTACACAACAGGAATTTTGTTTTGAAAGTAGTCTGTGCATTCATTGCGGAATAGGAAACTGAGACACCATTATTAACGTCTTGAACACGTTCTGAACATCAAAAATATAATTCGTTATCAAATCACTGACACCAGAAAAGATCAAACGCACAGTTGGCAATTTTCAAAACTTGTTAATCACATCACGGCAAGGGAACATTGCTAAAGCACATATACCTCATTTTTAAAGCTTTGGTCACATTCTTCAAGTGCGGTTCAATGGCGACATCTATCTCAATTATTACCTATCCTCCACTTCTAGTCATCAAAAGAGCACCGGTCACTAAACTCATAACACTTGGATGTTTTCTTATGGTTCTAGAATTGTATGACTTATTAGCAAACTTTTTAGCTCTAATATTGATACTTTACCCCATTCACTTGAAAATAAGAACAATACACTGAATACAAAGGTTGATTCTGATCTCTAGTTACTAAATACGTACACCTAGAAGTATACTCAGAAATCCCTGTGAAGAAAGTGTGGATAGTCCAATTTCTCTATGAAGTGGCTAATTGCTTGCGTTGATAAATATCTTTCTAACAACGGTTCCCCATCAGCTACAATCTGATGCAACGATACAAAATATGTATAGCAACTTGATAAAGACAAATTCACTGCCTAAAGATAGGAGATCATAATACAGTGATATCCAATTCGAACCATGAATCTGTTTCATTTTACCTCCAATTGTAGAAACTTGTTGCCTCTGATTTCAGGGCCTGCACCGTAAGACAGTTCCTCTCTATAAAGTGGTTCAGTCTGGCACTAACGTGATTCATCATTGTATAAAGACCAAAAAAAAAAAAAAAAGAAATAAAAGTAATTGTGACCTCGACGTGATTCCAACACGCAACCTTCTGATCTGGAGTCAGACGCGCTACCATTGCGCCACGAAGTCATATTAGTTCTTGCAACAAACATTCTAAACATGCATTACACGACTCAGATAAAAGGTACTTGGCATTTGCCTTTTCCAAATAACATCATCACTCACACATGATATAAGAAGAACTACACCATCCTCAACATTCACTTTCTTAATACCATCTATTACAGCTGAATATATACGTTGACCTCAGAATATGCATATAATTCTCCATCTCTGGCCAGTCTTACATGTTCTTTCGTCATCTTTTTCAATCGGTCTCTCTACCAATCTGAATTGTTTATTGAAATTGACTGTTTCCTTGGTTTTTTTCTCATGGGTTTTATTTGAGAATAGTTAGCATTACTTAGTTGACCTGGATCCGAAATACCCGACTACATCACTTTTATCTGTACAAGATCTCTCACGTTTTACAAAAGAAAAAGAAAGTTCTTTGCGGAATAGGAAACTGAGACACCATTATTAACGTCTTGAACACGTTCTGAACATCAAAAATATAATTCGTTATCAAATCATTAACACCAGAAAAGATCAAACGCACAGTTGGCAATTTTCAAGACTTGTTAATCACATCACGGCAAGGGAACATTGCTGAAACACATGTACCTCTTTTTGAAAGCTAAGTTCACATTTTCAAGTGAGGTTTATTGGCGACATCTATCTCAATTGTTACCTATCCTCCACTTCTAGTCATCAAAAGAACACCCGTCAGTAAACTCATAATTAACACTTGGATGTTTTCTTGTTGTTGAAGAACTGTATGACTTATTAGTAAACATTTTAGCTCTAATATTGATACTTTAGCCCATTTAATTGAAACTCAGAACAATACACTGAATACAAAGGTTCATTCCAATCATTAGTTACTAAATACGTACACCTAGAAGTATCCTCAGAAATCCCTGTCCAGAAAGTGTGGATAGTCCAGTTTCTCTAGGAACTGGCTAATTGCTTGCGTTGAGAATATCTTTCTAAGAACGGTTCCCCATAAGCTACAAATGGTCTAAGAAAGCTATAAACGGAGAAATAACTATAAATTGCGCGTAACTAGCTTTTAGAATCATTCATCTTAACAACTGTGCATGGGCATCAAACCAGCAATGTTACCTCCACGATACAAAATATGTATAGCAACTTGATAACTAATAAGTCATACAATTCTTAAACCATAAGAAAATATCCAAGTGTTATGGGTTTAGTGACGGGTGTTCTTTGGATGACTAGAAGTGGAGGATAGGTAACAGTTGAGATAGATGTCGCCATTGAAGACCAAGAAAGAAATAAAAGCGATTGTGACCTCGACGTGATTCCAACACGCAACCTTCTGATCTGGAGTCAGACGCGCTACCATTGCGCCACGAAGTCATATTAGTTTTTGCAACAAACATTCTAAACATGCATTTCACTTCGAATAACTGTGCAAGACTCATATAAGAGGTACTTGGCATTTACCGATTTTCCAAACAACATCATCACTCACGCATGATATAAGAAGAACTACACCGTCCCCAGAATTCACTTTCTTGATACCATCTATTACAGCTAAATGGAGACGTTGACCTCAGAATATACATATAATTCTCCATCTCTGGCCAGGCTCACGTGTTCTTTCGTCATTTTTTTCAGTCGGTCTTTCCATCTATCTGAATTGTTTATTGAAATTAATTGTTTCCTTGGTTTTTTCTCATGGTTTTTATTTGAAAATGCTAGAATTACTTAGTTGACATCGATCCAAAATACCCGACTACATCACTTTTATCTGCACAAGATCTATCACATTTTACAAAAGAAAAATAAAATGGGTGCAATTCTAGAGGAAAAATCTTTACACAACAGGAATTTTGTTTTAAAAATAGTCTGTGCATTCTTTGCGGGATAGGAAACTGAGACACCATTATTAACATCTTGAACACATCTACACGTTCTGAACATGAAAAATATAATTCGTTATCAAATCACTGACACCAGAAAAGATCAAATGCACAGTTGGCAATTTTCAAGACTTGTTAATCACATCACGGCAAGGGAACATTGCTAAAGCACATGTACCTCTTTTTAAAAGCTTTGGTCACATTCTTCAAGTGAGGTTCAATAGCGACATCTATCTCAATTATTACATATCCTCCACTTCTAGTCATCAAAAGAGCACCCGTCACTAAACTCATCATTAACACTTGGATGTTTTCTTATGGTTCAAGAATTGTATGACTTATTAGCAAACTTTTTAGCTCTAATATTGATACTTTACCCCATTCAATTGAAAATAAGAACAATACACTGAATACAAAGGTTGATTCTAATCTCTAGTTACTAAATACGTACACCTAGAAGTATCCTCAGAAATCCCTGTCAAGAAAGTGTGGATAGTCCAATTTCTCTAGGAAGTGCCTAATTGCTTGCGTTGATAAATATCTTTCTAACAACGGTTCCCCATCAGCTACAATCTGATGAAACGATACAAAATATGTATAGCAACTTGATAAAGACAAATTCACTGCCTAAAGATAAGAAATCATAATATAGTGATATCCAATTCGAACCTTGAATCTGTTTCATTTTCCCTCCAATTGTAGAAACTTCTTGCCTGTGATTAAAGGGTCTGGACCGTAAGACAGTTCCTATCTATAAAGTGGTTTAGTCTGGCACTAACGTGATTAATCATTATAAAAAGACCAAAAAAAGAAATAAAGGCGATTTTGACCTCGACGTCATTCGAACACGAAACCTTCTGATCTGGAGTCAGACGCGCTACCATTGCGCAACGAAGTCATATTAGTTTTTGCAACAAACATTCTAAACATGCATTTCAATTCGAATAACTGTGCAAGACTCATATAAGAGGTACTTGGCATTTACCGATTTTCCAAACAACATCATCACTCACGCATGATATAAGAAGAACTACACCGTCCTCAGAATTCACTTTCTTGATGCCATCTATTTTACAGTTGAATGGAGACGTTGACCTCAGAATATACATATAATTCTCCATCTCTGGCCAGGCTTACGTGTTCTTTCGTCATTTTTTTCAGTCGGTCTCTCCATCTATCTGAATTGTTATTTAAATTAACTGTTTCCTTGGTTTTTTCTCATGGTTTTATAAAAAAAAATCCTAGCATTAGTTAGGTGACCTGGATCCGAAATACCCGACTACATCACTTTTATCTGTACAAGATCTCTCACATTTTACAAAAGAAAAATAAAATGGGTGCAATTCTAGAGGAAAAATCTTTACACAACAGGAATTTTGTTTTAAAAGTAGTCTGTGCAATCTTTGCGGGATGGGAAACTGAGACACCATTATTAACGTCTTGAACACATCTACACGTTCTGAACATCAAAATTATAATTCGTTATCAAATCACTGACACCAGAAAAGATCAAACGCACAGTTGGCAATTTTCAAAACTTGTTAATCACATCACGGCAAGGGAACATTGCTAAAGCACATGTACCTCATTTTGAAAGCTTTGGTCACATTTTCAAGTGCGGTTCAATGGCGACATCTATCTCAATTATTACCTATCCTCCACTTCTAGTCATCAAAAGAGCACCGGTTACTAAACTCATAACACTTGGATCTTTTCTTATGGTTCTAGAATTGTATGACTTATTAGCAAACTTTTTAGCTCTAATATTGATACTTTACCCCATTCACTTGAAAATAAGAACAATACACTGAATACAAAGGTTGATTCTGATCTCTAGTTACTAAATACGTACACCTAGAAGTATGCTCAGAAATCCCTGTCAAGAAAGTGTGGATAGTCCAATTTCTCTATGAAGTGGCTAATTGCTTGCGTTGATAAATATCTTTCTAACAACGGTTCCCCATCAGCTACAATCTGATGCAACGATACAAAATATGTATAGCAACTTGATAAAGACAAATTCACTGCCTAAAGATAAGAAATCATAATATAGTGATATCCAATTCGAACCTTGAATCTGTTTCATTTTCCCTCCAATTGTAGAAACTTCTTGCCTGTGATTAAAGGGTCTGGACCGTAAGACAGTTCCTATCTATAAAGTGGTTTAGTCTGGCACTAACGTGATTCATCATTATTTAAAGACCAAAAAAAGAAATAAAGGCGATTTTGACCTCGACGTGATTCGAACACGAAACCTTCTGATCTGGAGTCAGACGCGCTACCATTGCGCAACGAAGTCATATTAGTTTTTGCAACAAACATTCTAAACATGCATTTCAATTCGAATAACTGTACAAGACTCATATAAGAGGTACTTGGCATTTACCGATTTTCCAAACAACATCATCACTCACGCATGATATAAGAAGAACTACACCGTCCTCAGAATTCACTTTCTTGATGCCATCTATTTTACAGTTGAATGGAGACGTTGACCTCAGAATATACATATAATTCTCCATCTCTGGCCAGGCTTACGTGTTCTTTCGTCATTTTTTTCAGTCGGTCTCTCCATCTATCTGAATTGTTATTTAAATTAACTGTTTCCTTGGTTTTTTCTCATGGTTTTATAAAAAAAAAATCCTAGCATTAGTTAGGTGACCTGGATCCGAAATACCCGACTACATCACTTTTATCTGTACAAGATCTCTCACATTTTACAAAAGAAAAATAAAATGGGTGCAATTCTAGAGGAAAAATCTTTACACAACAGGAATTTTGTTTTAAAAGTAGTCTGTGCAATCTTTGCGGGATGGGAAACTGAGACACCATTATTAACGTCTTGAACACATCAACACGTTCTGAACATCAAAATTATAATTCGTTATCAAATCACTGACACCAGAAAAGATCAAACGCACAGTTGGCAATTTTCAAAACTTGTTAATCACATCACGGCAAGGGAACATTGCTAAAGCACATGTACCTCATTTAGAAAGCTTTGGTCACATTTTCAAGTGCGGTTCAATGGCGACATCTATCTCAATTATTACATATCCTCCACTTCTAGTCATCAAAAGAGCACCGGTCACTAAACTCATAACACTTGGATTTTTTCTTATGCTTCTAGAATTGTATGACTTATTAGCAAACTTTTTAGCTCTAATATTGATACTTTACCCCATTCACTTGAAAATAAGAACAATACACTTAATACAAAGGTTGATTCTGATCTCTAGTTACTAAATACGTACACCTAGAAGTATGCTCAGAAATCCCTGTCAAGAAAGTGTGGATAGTCCAATTTCTCTAGGAAGTGGCTAATTGCTTGCGTTGATAAATATCTTTCTAACAACGGTTCCCCATCAGCTACAATCTGATGCAACGATACAAAATATGTATAGCAACTTGATAAAGACAAATTCACTGCCTAAAGATAAGAAATCATAATATAGTGATATCCAATTCGAACCTTGAATCTGTTTCATTTTCCCTCCAATTGTAGAAACTTCTTGCCTGTGATTAAAGGGTCTGGACCGTAAGACAGTTCCTATCTATAAAGTGGTTTAGTCTGGCACTAACGTGATTCATCATTATTTAAAGACCAAAAAAAGAAATAAAGGCGATTTTGACCTCGACGTGATTCGAACACGAAACCTTCTGATCTGGAGTCAGACGCGCTACCATTGCGCAACGAAGTCATATTAGTTTTTGCAACAAACATTCTAAACATGCATTTCAATTCGAATAACTGTACAAGACTCATATAAGAGGTACTTGGCATTTACCGATTTTCCAAACAAGATCATCACTCACGCATGATATAAGAAGAACTACACCGTCCTCAGAATTCACTTTCTTGATGCCATCTATTTTACAGTTGAATGGAGACGTTGACCTCAGAATATACATATAATTCTCCATCTCTGGCCAGGCTTACGTGTTCTTTCGTCATTTTTTTCAGTCGGTCTCTCCATCTATCTGAATTGTTATTTAAATTAACTGTTTCCTTGGTTTTATCTCATGGTTTTATAAAAAAAAATCCTAGCATTAGTTAGGTGACCTGGATCCGAAATACCCGACTACATCACTTTTATCTGTACAAGATCTCTCACATTTTACAAAAGAAAAATAAAATGGGTGCAATTCTAGAGGAAAAATCTTTACACAACAGGAATTTTGTTTTAAAAGTAGTCTGTGCAATCTTTGCGGGATGGGAAACTGAGACACCATTATTAACGTCTTGAACACATCTACACGTTCTGAACATCAAAATTATAATTCGTTATCAAATCACTGACACCAGAAAAGATCAAACGCACAGTTGGCAATTTTCAAAACTTGTTAATCACATCACGGCAAGGGAACATTGCTAAAGCACATGTACCTCATTTTGAAAGCTTTGGTCACATTTTCAAGTGCGGTTCAATGGCGACATCTATCTCAATTATTACCTATCCTCCACTTCTAGTCATCAAAAGAGCACCGGTTACTAAACTCATAACACTTGGATCTTTTCTTATGGTTCTAGAATTGTATGACTTATTAGCAAACTTTTTAGCTCTAATATTGATACTTTACCCCATTCACTTGAAAATAAGAACAATACACTGAATACAAAGGTTGATTCTGATCTCTAGTTACTAAATACGTACACCTAGAAGTATGCTCAGAAATCCCTGTCAAGAAAGTGTGGATAGTCCAATTTCTCTAGGAAGTGGCTAATTGCTTGCGTTGATAAATATCTTTCTAACAACGGTTCCCCATCAGCTACAATCTGATGCAACGATACAAAATATGTATAGCAACTTGATAAAGACAAATTCACTGCCTAAAGATAAGAAATCATAATATAGTGATATCCAATTCGAACCTTGAATCTGTTTCATTTTCCCTCCAATTGTAGAAACTTCTTGCCTGTGATTAAAGGGTCTGGACCGTAAGACAGTTCCTATCTATAAAGTGGTTTAGTCTGGCACTAACGTGATTCATCATTATTTAAAGACCAAAAAAAGAAATAAAGGCGATTTTGACCTCGACGTGATTCGAACACGAAACCTTCTGATCTGGAGTCAGACGCGCTACCATTGCGCAACGAAGTCATATTAGTTTTTGCAACAAACATTCTAAACATGCATTTCAATTCGAATAACTGTACAAGACTCATATAAGAGGTACTTGGCATTTACCGATTTTCCAAACAAGATCATCACTCACGCATGATATAAGAAGAACTACACCGTCCTCAGAATTCACTTTCTTGATGCCATCTATTTTACAGTTGAATGGAGACGTTGACCTCAGAATATACATATAATTCTCCATCTCTGGCCAGGCTTACGTGTTCTTTCGTCATTTTTTTCAGTCGGTCTCTCCATCTATCTGAATTGTTATTTAAATTAACTGTTTCCTTGGTTTTATCTCATGGTTTTATAAAAAAAAATCCTAGCATTAGTTAGGTGACCTGGATCCGAAATACCCGACTACATCACTTTTATCTGTACAAGATCTCTCACATTTTACAAAAGAAAAATAAAATGGGTGCAATTCTAGAGGAAAAATCTTTACACAACAGGAATTTTGTTTTAAAAGTAGTCTGTGCAATCTTTGCGGGATGGGAAACTGAGACACCATTATTAACGTCTTGAACACATCTACACGTTCTGAACATCAAAATTATAATTCGTTATCAAATCACTGACACCAGAAAAGATCAAACGCACAGTTGGCAATTTTCAAAACTTGTTAATCACATCACGGCAAGGGAACATTGCTAAAGCACATGTACCTCATTTTGAAAGCTTTGGTCACATTTTCAAGTGCGGTTCAATGGCGACATCTATCTCAATTATTACCTATCCTCCACTTCTAGTCATCAAAAGAGCACCGGTTACTAAACTCATAACACTTGGATCTTTTCTTATGGTTCTAGAATTGTATGACTTATTAGCAAACTTTTTAGCTCTAATATTGATACTTTACCCCATTCACTTGAAAATAAGAACAATACACTGAATACAAAGGTTGATTCTGATCTCTAGTTACTAAATACGTACACCTAGAAGTATGCTCAGAAATCCCTGTCAAGAAAGTGTGGATAGTCCAATTTCTCTAGGAAGTGGCTAATTGCTTGCGTTGATAAATATCTTTCTAACAACGGTTCCCCATCAGCTACAATCTGATGCAACGATACAAAATATGTATAGCAACTTGATAAAGACAAATTCACTGCCTAAAGATAAGAAATCATAATATAGTGATATCCAATTCGAACCTTGAATCTGTTTCATTTTCCCTCCAATTGTAGAAACTTCTTGCCTGTGATTAAAGGGTCTGGACCGTAAGACAGTTCCTATCTATAAAGTGGTTTAGTCTGGCACTAACGTGATTCATCATTATTTAAAGACCAAAAAAAGAAATAAAGGCGATTTTGACCTCGACGTGATTCGAACACGAAACCTTCTGATCTGGAGTCAGACGCGCTACCATTGCGCAACGAAGTCATATTAGTTTTTGCAACAAACATTCTAAACATGCATTTCAATTCGAATAACTGTACAAGACTCATATAAGAGGTACTTGGCATTTACCGATTTTCCAAACAAGATCATCACTCACGCATGATATAAGAAGAACTACACCGTCCTCAGAATTCACTTTCTTGATGCCATCTATTTTACAGTTGAATGGAGACGTTGACCTCAGAATATACATATAATTCTCCATCTCTGGCCAGGCTTACGTGTTCTTTCGTCATTTTTTTCAGTCGGTCTCTCCATCTATCTGAATTGTTATTTAAATTAACTGTTTCCTTGGTTTTATCTCATGGTTTTATAAAAAAAAATCCTAGCATTAGTTAGGTGACCTGGATCCGAAATACCCGACTACATCACTTTTATCTGTACAAGATCTCTCACATTTTACAAAAGAAAAATAAAATGGGTGCAATTCTAGAGGAAAAATCTTTACACAACAGGAATTTTGTTTTAAAAGTAGTCTGTGCAATCTTTGCGGGATGGGAAACTGAGACACCATTATTAACGTCTTGAACACATCTACACGTTCTGAACATCAAAATTATAATTCGTTATCAAATCACTGACACCAGAAAAGATCAAACGCACAGTTGGCAATTTTCAAAACTTGTTAATCACATCACGGCAAGGGAACATTGCTAAAGCACATGTACCTCATTTTGAAAGCTTTGGTCACATTTTCAAGTGCGGTTCAATGGCGACATCTATCTCAATTATTACCTATCCTCCACTTCTAGTCATCAAAAGAGCACCGGTTACTAAACTCATAACACTTGGATCTTTTCTTATGGTTCTAGAATTGTATGACTTATTAGCAAACTTTTTAGCTCTAATATTGATACTTTACCCCATTCACTTGAAAATAAGAACAATACACTGAATACAAAGGTTGATTCTGATCTCTAGTTACTAAATACGTACACCTAGAAGTATGCTCAGAAATCCCTGTCAAGAAAGTGTGGATAGTCCAATTTCTCTATGAAGTGGCTAATTGCTTGCGTTGATAAATATCTTTCTAACAACGGTTCCCCATCAGCTACAATCTGATGCAACGATACAAAATATGTATAGCAACTTGATAAAGACAAATTCACTGCCTAAAGATAAGAAATCATAATATAGTGATATCCAATTCGAACCTTGAATCTGTTTCATTTTCCCTCCAATTGTAGAAACTTCTTGCCTGTGATTAAAGGGTCTGGACCGTAAGACAGTTCCTATCTATAAAGTGGTTTAGTCTGGCACTAACGTGATTCATCATTATTTAAAGACCAAAAAAAGAAATAAAGGCGATTTTGACCTCGACGTGATTCGAACACGAAACCTTCTGATCTGGAGTCAGACGCGCTACCATTGCGCAACGAAGTCATATTAGTTTTTGCAACAAACATTCTAAACATGCATTTCAATTCGAATAACTGTACAAGACTCATATAAGAGGTACTTGGCATTTACCGATTTTCCAAACAACATCATCACTCACGCATGATATAAGAAGAACTACACCGTCCTCAGAATTCACTTTCTTGATGCCATCTATTTTACAGTTGAATGGAGACGTTGACCTCAGAATATACATATAATTCTCCATCTCTGGCCAGGCTTACGTGTTCTTTCGTCATTTTTTTCAGTCGGTCTCTCCATCTATCTGAATTGTTATTTAAATTAGCTGTTTCCTTGGTTTTTTCTCATGGTTTTATAAAAAAAAATCCTAGCATTAGTAAGGTGACCTGGATCCGAAATACCCGACTACATCACTTTTATCTGTACAAGATCTCTCACATTTTACAAAAGAAAAATAAAATGGGTGCAATTCTAGAGGAAAAATCTTTACACAACAGGAATTTTGTTTTAAAAGTAGTCTGTGCAATCTTTGCGGGATGGGAAACTGAGACACCATTATTAACTTCTTGAACACATCTACACGTTCTGAACACCAAAATTATAATTCGTTATCAAATCACTGACACCAGAAAAGATCAAACGCACAGTTGGCAATTTTCAAAACTTGTTAATCACATCACGGCAAGGGAACATTGCTAAAGCACATATACCTCATTTTGAAAGCTTTGGTCACATTCTTCAAGTGCGGTTCAATGGCGACATCTATCTCAATTATTACCTATCCTCCACTTCTAGTCATCAAAAGAGCACCGGTCACTAAACTCATAACACTTGGATGTTTTCTTATGGTTCTAGAATTGTATGACTTATTAGCAAACTTTTTAGCTCTAATATTGATACTTTACCCCATTCACTTGAAAATAAGAACAATACACTGAATACAAAGGTTGATTCTGATCTCTAGTTACTAAATACGTACACCTAGAAGTATACTCAGAAATCCCTGTGAAGAAAGTGTGGATAGTCCAATTTCTCTATGAAGTGGCTAATTGCTTGCGTTGATAAATATCTTTCTAACAACGGTTCCCCATCAGCTACAATCTGATGCAACGATACAAAATATGTATAGCAACTTGATAAAGACAAATTCACTGCCTAAAGATAGGAGATCATAATACAGTGATATCCAATTCGAACCATGAATCTGTTTCATTTTCCCTCCAATTGTAGAAACTTGTTGCCTCTGATTTCAGGGCCTGCACCGTAAGACAGTTCCTCTCTATAAAGTGGTTCAGTCTGGCACTAACGTGATTCATCATTGTTTAAAGACCAAAAAAAAAAAAAAAAGAAATAAAAGTAATTGTGACCTCGACGTGATTCCAACACGCAACCTTCTGATCTGGAGTCAGACGCGCTACCATTGCGCCACGAAGTCATATTAGTTCTTGCAACAAACATTCTAAACATGCATTACACGACTCAGATAAAAGGTACTTGGCATTTGCCTTTTCCAAATAACATCATCACTCACACATGATATAAGAAGAACTACACCATCCTCAACATTCACTTTCTTAATACCATCTATTACAGCTGAATATATACGTTGACCTCAGAATATGCATATAATTCTCCATCTCTGGCCAGTCTTACATGTTCTTTCGTCATCTTTTTCAATCGGTCTCTCTACCAATCTGAATTGTTTATTGAAATTGACTGTTTCCTTGGTTTTTTTCTCATGGGTTTTATTTGAGAATAGTTAGCATTACTTAGTTGACCTGGATCCGAAATACCCGACTACATCACTTTTATCTGTACAAGATCTCTCACGTTTTACAAAAGAAAAAGAAAGTTCTTTGCGGAATAGGAAACTGAGACACCATTATTAACGTCTTGAACACGTTCTGAACATCAAAAATATAATTCGTTATCAAATCATTAACACCAGAAAAGATCAAACGCACAGTTGGCAATTTTCAAGACTTGTTAATCACATCACGGCAAGGGAACATTGCTGAAACACATGTACCTCTTTTTGAAAGCTAAGTTCACATTTTCAAGTGAGGTTTATTGGCGACATCTATCTCAATTGTTACCTATCCTCCACTTCTAGTCATCAAAAGAACACCCGTCAGTAAACTCATAATTAACACTTGGATGTTTTCTTGTTGTTGAAGAACTGTATGACTTATTAGTAAACATTTTAGCTCTAATATTGATACTTTAGCCCATTTAATTGAAACTCAGAACAATACACTGAATACAAAGGTTCATTCCAATCATTAGTTACTAAATACGTACACCTAGAAGTATCCTCAGAAATCCCTGTCCAGAAAGTGTGGATAGTCCAGTTTCTCTAGGAACTGGCTAATTGCTTGCGTTGAGAATATCTTTCTAAGAACGGTTCCCCATAAGCTACAAATGGTCTAAGAAAGCTATAAACGGAGAAATAACTATAAATTGCGCGTAACTAGCTTTTAGAATCATTCATCTTAACAACTGTGCATGGGCATCAAACCAGCAATGTTACCTCCACGATACAAAATATGTATAGCAACTTGATAACTAATAAGTCATACAATTCTTAAACCATAAGAAAATATCCAAGTGTTATGAGTTTAGTGACGGGTGTTCTTTGGATGACTAGAAGTGGAGGATAGGTAACAGTTGAGATAGATGTCGCCATTGAAGACCAAGAAAGAAATAAAAGCGATTGTGACCTCGACGTGATTCCAACACGCAACCTTCTGATCTGGAGTCAGACGCGCTACCATTGCGCCACGAAGTCATATTAGTTTTTGCAACAAACATTCTAAACATGCATTTCACTTCGAATAACTGTGCAAGACTCATATAAGAGGTACTTGGCATTTACCGATTTTCCAAACAACATCATCACTCACGCATGATATAAGAAGAACTACACCGTCCCCAGAATTCACTTTCTTGATACCATCTATTACAGCTAAATGGAGACGTTGACCTCAGAATATACATATAATTCTCCATCTCTGGCCAGGCTCACGTGTTCTTTCGTCATTTTTTTCAGTCGGTCTTTCCATCTATCTGAATTGTTTATTGAAATTAATTGTTTCCTTGGTTTTTTCTCATGGTTTTTATTTGAAAATGCTAGAATTACTTAGTTGACATCGATCCAAAATACCCGACTACATCACTTTTATCTGCACAAGATCTATCACATTTTACAAAAGAAAAATAAAATGGGTGCAATTCTAGAGGAAAAATCTTTACACAACAGGAATTTTGTTTTAAAAATAGTCTGTGCATTCTTTGCGGGATAGGAAACTGAGACACCATTATTAACATCTTGAACACATCTACACGTTCTGAACATGAAAAATATAATTCGTTATCAAATCACTGACACCAGAAAAGATCAAATGCACAGTTGGCAATTTTCAAGACTTGTTAATCACATCACGGCAAGGGAACATTGCTAAAGCACATGTACCTCTTTTTAAAAGCTTTGGTCACATTCTTCAAGTGAGGTTCAATAGCGACATCTATCTCAATTATTACATATCCTCCACTTCTAGTCATCAAAAGAGCACCCGTCACTAAACTCATCATTAACACTTGGATGTTTTCTTATGGTTCAAGAATTGTATGACTTATTAGCAAACTTTTTAGCTCTAATATTGATACTTTACCCCATTCAATTGAAAATAAGAACAATACACTGAATACAAAGGTTGATTCTAATCTCTAGTTACTAAATACGTACACCTAGAAGTATCCTCAGAAATCCCTGTCAAGAAAGTGTGGATAGTCCAATTTCTCTAGGAAGTGCCTAATTGCTTGCGTTGATAAATATCTTTCTAACAACGGTTCCCCATCAGCTACAATCTGATGCAACGATACAAAATATGTATAGCAACTTGATAAAGACAAATTCACTGCCTAAAGATAAGAAATCATAATATAGTGATATCCAATTCGAACCTTGAATCTGTTTCATTTTCCCTCCAATTGTAGAAACTTGTTGCCTGTGATTAAAGGGTCTGGACCGTAAGACAGTTCCTATCTATAAAGTGGTTTAGTCTGGCACTAACGTGATTAATCATTATAAAAAGACCAAAAAAAGAAATAAAGGCGATTTTGACCTCGACGTCATTCGAACACGAAACCTTCTGATCTGGAGTCAGACGCGCTACCATTGCGCAACGAAGTCATATTAGTTTTTGCAACAAACATTCTAAACATGCATTTCAATTCGAATAACTGTGCAAGACTCATATAAGAGGTACTTGGCATTTACCGATTTTCCAAACAACATCATCACTCACGCATGATATAAGAAGAACTACACCGTCCTCAGAATTCACTTTCTTGATGCCATCTATTTTACAGTTGAATGGAGACGTTGACCTCAGAATATACATATAATTCTCCATCTCTGGCCAGGCTTACGTGTTCTTTCGTCATTTTTTTCAGTCGGTCTCTCCATCTATCTGAATTGTTATTTAAATTAACTGTTTCCTTGGTTTTTTCTCATGGTTTTTTAAAAAAAAATCCTAGCATTAGTTAGGTGACCTGGATCCGAAATACCCGACTACATCACTTTTATCTGTACAAGATCTCTCACATTTTACAAAAGAAAAATAAAATGGGTGCAATTCTAGAGGAAAAATCTTTACACAACAGGAATTTTGTTTTAAAAGTAGTCTGTGCAATCTTTGCGGGATGGGAAACTGAGACACCATTATTAACGTCTTGAACACATCTACACGTTCTGAACATCAAAATTATAATTCGTTATCAAATCACTGACACCAGAAAAGATCAAACGCACAGTTGGCAATTTTCAAAACTTGTTAATCACATCACGGCAAGGGAACATTGCTAAAGCACATGTACCTCATTTTGAAAGCTTTGGTCACATTTTCAAGTGCGGTTCAATGGCGACATCTATCTCAATTATTACATATCCTCCACTTCTAGTCATCAAAAGAGCACCGGTCACTAAACTCATAACACTTGGATTTTTTCTTATGCTTCTAGAATTGTATGACTTATTAGCAAACTTTTTAGCTCTAATATTGATACTTTACCCCATTCACTTGAAAATAAGAACAATACACTTAATACAAAGGTTGATTCTGATCTCTAGTTACTAAATACGTACACCTAGAAGTATGCTCAGAAATCCCTGTCAAGAAAGTGTGGATAGTCCAATTTCTCTAGGAAGTGGCTAATTGCTTGCGTTGATAAATATCTTTCTAACAACGGTTCCCCATCAGCTACAATCTGATGCAACGATACAAAATATGTATAGCAACTTGATAAAGACAAATTCACTGCCTAAAGATAAGAAATCATAATATAGTGATATCCAATTCGAACCTTGAATCTGTTTCATTTTCCCTCCAATTGTAGAAACTTCTTGCCTGTGATTAAAGGGTCTGGACCGTAAGACAGTTCCTATCTATAAAGTGGTTTAGTCTGGCACTAACGTGATTCATCATTATTTAAAGACCAAAAAAAGAAATAAAGGCGATTTTGACCTCGACGTGATTCGAACACGAAACCTTCTGATCTGGAGTCAGACGCGCTACCATTGCGCAACGAAGTCATATTAGTTTTTGCAACAAACATTCTAAACATGCATTTCAATTCGAATAACTGTACAAGACTCATATAAGAGGTACTTGGCATTTACCGATTTTCCAAACAAGATCATCACTCACGCATGATATAAGAAGAACTACACCGTCCTCAGAATTCACTTTCTTGATGCCATCTATTTTACAGTTGAATGGAGACGTTGACCTCAGAATATACATATAATTCTCCATCTCTGGCCAGGCTTACGTGTTCTTTCGTCATTTTTTTCAGTCGGTCTCTCCATCTATCTGAATTGTTATTTAAATTAACTGTTTCCTTGGTTTTATCTCATGGTTTTATAAAAAAAAATCCTAGCATTAGTTAGGTGACCTGGATCCGAAATACCCGACTACATCACTTTTATCTGTACAAGATCTCTCACATTTTACAAAAGAAAAATAAAATGGGTGCAATTCTAGAGGAAAAATCTTTACACAACAGGAATTTTGTTTTAAAAGTAGTCTGTGCAATCTTTGCGGGATGGGAAACTGAGACACCATTATTAACGTCTTGAACACATCTACACGTTCTGAACATCAAAATTATAATTCGTTATCAAATCACTGACACCAGAAAAGATCAAACGCACAGTTGGCAATTTTCAAAACTTGTTAATCACATCACGGCAAGGGAACATTGCTAAAGCACATATACCTCATTTTGAAAGCTTTGGTCACATTCTTCAAGTGCGGTTCAATGGCGACATCTATCTCAATTATTACCTATCCTCCACTTCTAGTCATCAAAAGAGCACCGGTCACTAAACTCATAACACTTGGATGTTTTCTTATGGTTCTAGAATTGTATGACTTATTAGCAAACTTTTTAGCTCTAATATTGATACTTTACCCCATTCACTTGAAAATAAGAACAATACACTGAATACAAAGGTTGATTCTGATCTCTAGTTACTAAATACGTACACCTAGAAGTATACTCAGAAATCCCTGTGAAGAAAGTGTGGATAGTCCAATTTCTCTATGAAGTGGCTAATTGCTTGCGTTGATAAATATCTTTCTAACAACGGTTCCCCATCAGCTACAATCTGATGCAACGATACAAAATATGTATAGCAACTTGATAAAGACAAATTCACTGCCTAAAGATAGGAGATCATAATACAGTGATATCCAATTCGAACCATGAATCTGTTTCATTTTCCCTCCAATTGTAGAAACTTGTTGCCTCTGATTTCAGGGCCTGCACCGTAAGACAGTTCCTCTCTATAAAGTGGTTCAGTCTGGCACTAACGTGATTCATCATTGTTTAAAGACCAAAAAAAAAAAAAAAAGAAATAAAAGTAATTGTGACCTCGACGTGATTCCAACACGCAACCTTCTGATCTGGAGTCAGACGCGCTACCATTGCGCCACGAAGTCATATTAGTTCTTGCAACAAACATTCTAAACATGCATTACACGACTCAGATAAAAGGTACTTGGCATTTGCCTTTTCCAAATAACATCATCACTCACACATGATATAAGAAGAACTACACCATCCTCAACATTCACTTTCTTAATACCATCTATTACAGCTGAATATATACGTTGACCTCAGAATATGCATATAATTCTCCATCTCTGGCCAGTCTTACATGTTCTTTCGTCATCTTTTTCAATCGGTCTCTCTACCAATCTGAATTGTTTATTGAAATTGACTGTTTCCTTGGTTTTTTTCTCATGGGTTTTATTTGAGAATAGTTAGCATTACTTAGTTGACCTGGATCCGAAATACCCGACTACATCACTTTTATCTGTACAAGATCTCTCACGTTTTACAAAAGAAAAAGAAAGTTCTTTGCGGAATAGGAAACTGAGACACCATTATTAACGTCTTGAACACGTTCTGAACATCAAAAATATAATTCGTTATCAAATCATTAACACCAGAAAAGATCAAACGCACAGTTGGCAATTTTCAAGACTTGTTAATCACATCACGGCAAGGGAACATTGCTGAAACACATGTACCTCTTTTTGAAAGCTAAGTTCACATTTTCAAGTGAGGTTTATTGGCGACATCTATCTCAATTGTTACCTATCCTCCACTTCTAGTCATCAAAAGAACACCCGTCAGTAAACTCATAATTAACACTTGGATGTTTTCTTGTTGTTGAAGAACTGTATGACTTATTAGTAAACATTTTAGCTCTAATATTGATACTTTAGCCCATTTAATTGAAACTCAGAACAATACACTGAATACAAAGGTTCATTCCAATCATTAGTTACTAAATACGTACACCTAGAAGTATCCTCAGAAATCCCTGTCCAGAAAGTGTGGATAGTCCAGTTTCTCTAGGAACTGGCTAATTGCTTGCGTTGAGAATATCTTTCTAAGAACGGTTCCCCATAAGCTACAAATGGTCTAAGAAAGCTATAAACGGAGAAATAACTATAAATTGCGCGTAACTAGCTTTTAGAATCATTCATCTTAACAACTGTGCATGGGCATCAAACCAGCAATGTTACCTCCACGATACAAAATATGTATAGCAACTTGATAACTAATAAGTCATACAATTCTTAAACCATAAGAAAATATCCAAGTGTTATGAGTTTAGTGACGGGTGTTCTTTGGATGACTAGAAGTGGAGGATAGGTAACAGTTGAGATAGATGTCGCCATTGAAGACCAAGAAAGAAATAAAAGCGATTGTGACCTCGACGTGATTCCAACACGCAACCTTCTGATCTGGAGTCAGACGCGCTACCATTGCGCCACGAAGTCATATTAGTTTTTGCAACAAACATTCTAAACATGCATTTCACTTCGAATAACTGTGCAAGACTCATATAAGAGGTACTTGGCATTTACCGATTTTCCAAACAACATCATCACTCACGCATGATATAAGAAGAACTACACCGTCCCCAGAATTCACTTTCTTGATACCATCTATTACAGCTAAATGGAGACGTTGACCTCAGAATATACATATAATTCTCCATCTCTGGCCAGGCTCACGTGTTCTTTCGTCATTTTTTTCAGTCGGTCTTTCCATCTATCTGAAGTGTTTATTGAAATTAATTGTTTCCTTGGTTTTTTCTCATGGTTTTTATTTGAAAATGCTAGAATTACTTAGTTGACATCGATCCAAAATACCCGACTACATCACTTTTATCTGCACAAGATCTATCACATTTTACAAAAGAAAAATAAAATGGGTGCAATTCTAGAGGAAAAATCTTTACACAACAGGAATTTTGTTTTAAAAATAGTCTGTGCATTCTTTGCGGGATAGGAAACTGAGACACCATTATTAACATCTTGAACACATCTACACGTTCTGAACATGAAAAATATAATTCGTTATCAAATCACTGACACCAGAAAAGATCAAATGCACAGTTGGCAATTTTCAAGACTTGTTAATCACATCACGGCAAGGGAACATTGCTAAAGCACATGTACCTCTTTTTAAAAGCTTTGGTCACATTCTTCAAGTGAGGTTCAATAGCGACATCTATCTCAATTATTACATATCCTCCACTTCTAGTCATCAAAAGAGCACCCGTCACTAAACTCATCATTAACACTTGGATGTTTTCTTATGGTTCAAGAATTGTATGACTTATTAGCAAACTTTTTAGCTCTAATATTGATACTTTACCCCATTCAATTGAAAATAAGAACAATACACTGAATACAAAGGTTGATTCTAATCTCTAGTTACTAAATACGTACACCTAGAAGTATCCTCAGAAATCCCTGTCAAGAAAGTGTGGATAGTCCAATTTCTCTAGGAAGTGCCTAATTGCTTGCGTTGATAAATATCTTTCTAACAACGGTTCCCCATCAGCTACAATCTGATGCAACGATACAAAATATGTATAGCAACTTGATAAAGACAAATTCACTGCCTAAAGATAAGAAATCATAATATAGTGATATCCAATTCGAACCTTGAATCTGTTTCATTTTCCCTCCAATTGTAGAAACTTGTTGCCTGTGATTAAAGGGTCTGGACCGTAAGACAGTTCCTATCTATAAAGTGGTTTAGTCTGGCACTAACGTGATTAATCATTATAAAAAGACCAAAAAAAGAAATAAAGGCGATTTTGACCTCGACGTCATTCGAACACGAAACCTTCTGATCTGGAGTCAGACGCGCTACCATTGCGCAACGAAGTCATATTAGTTTTTGCAACAAACATTCTAAACATGCATTTCAATTCGAATAACTGTACAAGACTCATATAAGAGGTACTTGGCATTTACCGATTTTCCAAACAACATCATCACTCACGCATGATATAAGAAGAACTACACCGTCCTCAGAATTCACTTTCTTGATGCCATCTATTTTACAGTTGAATGGAGACGTTGACCTCAGAATATACATATAATTCTCCATCTCTGGCCAGGCTTACGTGTTCTTTCGTCATTTTTTTCAGTCGGTCTCTCCATCTATCTGAATTGTTATTTAAATTAACTGTTTCCTTGGTTTTTTCTCATGGTTTTTTAAAAAAAAATCCTAGCATTAGTTAGGTGACCTGGATCCGAAATACCCGACTACATCACTTTTATCTGTACAAGATCTCTCACGTTTTACAAAAGAAAAATAAAATGGGTGCAATTCTAGAGGAAAAATCTTTACACAACAGGAATTTTGTTTTAAAAGTAGTCTGTGCAATCTTTGCGGGATGGGAAACTGAGACACCATTATTAACGTCTTGAACACATCTACACGTTCTGAACATCAAAATTATAATTCGTTATCAAATCACTGACACCAGAAAAGATCAAACGCACAGTTGGCAATTTTCAAAACTTGTTAATCACATCACGGCAAGGGAACATTGCTAAAGCACATGTACCTCATTTTGAAAGCTTTGGTCACATTTTCAAGTGCGGTTCAATGGCGACATCTATCTCAATTATTACCTATCCTCCACTTCTAGTCATCAAAAGAGCACCGGTTACTAAACTCATAACACTTGGATCTTTTCTTATGGTTCTAGAATTGTATGACTTATTAGCAAACTTTTTAGCTCTAATATTGATACTTTACCCCATTCACTTGAAAATAAGAACAATACACTGAATACAAAGGTTGATTCTGATCTCTAGTTACTAAATACGTACACCTAGAAGTATGCTCAGAAATCCCTGTCAAGAAAGTGTGGATAGTCCAATTTCTCTATGAAGTGGCTAATTGCTTGCGTTGATAAATATCTTTCTAACAACGGTTCCCCATCAGCTACAATCTGATGCAACGATACAAAATATGTATAGCAACTTGATAAAGACAAATTCACTGCCTAAAGATAAGAAATCATAATATAGTGATATCCAATTCGAACCTTGAATCTGTTTCATTTTCCCTCCAATTGTAGAAACTTGTTGCCTGTGATTAAAGGGTCTGGACCGTAAGACAGTTCCTATCTATAAAGTGGTTTAGTCTGGCACTAACGTGATTCATCATTATTTAAAGACCAAAAAAAGAAATAAAGGCGATTTTGACCTCGACGTGATTCGAACACGAAACCTTCTGATCTGGAGTCAGACGCGCTACCATTGCGCAACGAAGTCATATTAGTTTTTGCAACAAACATTCTAAACATGCATTTCAATTCAAATAACTGTACAAGACTCATATAAGAGGTACTTGGCATTTACCGATTTTCCAAACAACATCATCACTCACGCATGATATAAGAAGAACTACACCGTCCTCAGAATTCACTTTCTTGATGCCATCTATTTTACAGTTGAATGGAGACGTTGACCTCAGAATATACATATAATTCTCCATCTCTGGCCAGGCTTACGTGTTCTTTCGTCATTTTTTTCAGTCGGTCTCTCCATCTATCTGACTTGTTATTTAAATTAACTGTTTCCTTGGTTTTTTCTCATGGTTTTATAAAAAAAAATCCTAGCATTAGTTAGGTGACGTGGATCCGAAATACCCGACTACATCACTTTTATCTGTACAAGATCTCTCACATTTTACAAAAGAAAAATAAAATGGGTGCAATTCTAGAGGAAAAATCTTTACACAACAGGAATTTTGTTTTAAAAGTAGTCTGTGCAATCTTTGCGGGATGGGAAACTGAGACACCATTATTAACGTCTTGAACACATCTACACGTTCTGAACATCAAAATTATAATTCGTTATCAAATCACTGACACCAGAAAAGATCAAACGCACAGTTGGCAATTTTCAAAACTTGTTAATCACATCACGGCAAGGGAACATTGCTAAAGCACATGTACCTCATTTAGAAAGCTTTGGTCACATTTTCAAGTGCGGTTCAATGGCGACATCTATCTCAATTATTACCTATCCTCCACTTCTAGTCATCAAAAGAGCACCGGTCACTAAACTCATAACACTTGGATTTTTTCTTATGGTTCTAGAATTGTATGACTTATTAGCAAACTTTTTAGCTCTAATATTGATACTTTACCCCATTCACTTGAAAATAAGAACAATACACTGAATACAAAGGTTGATTCTGATCTCTAGTTACTAAATACGTACACCTAGAAGTATGCTCAGAAATCCCTGTCAAGAAAGTGTGGATAGTCCAATTTCTCTATGAAGTGGCTAATTGCTTGCGTTGATAAATATCTTTCTAACAACGGTTCCCCATCAGCTACAATCTGATTCAACGATACAAAATATGTATAGCAACTTCATAAAGACAAATTCACTGCCTAAAGATAAGAAATCATAATATAGCGATATCCAATTCGAACCTTGAATCTGTTTCATTTTCCCTCCAATTGTAGAAACTTCTTGCCTGTGATTAAAGGGTCTGGACCGTAAGACAGTTCCTATCTATAAAGTGGTTTAGTCTGGCACTAACGTGATTCATCATTATTTAAAGACCAAAAAAAGAAATAAAGGCGATTTTGACCTCGACGTGATTCGAACACGAAACCTTCTGATCTGGAGTCAGACGCGCTACCATTGCGCAACGAAGTCATATTAGTTTTTGCAACAAACATTCTAAACATGCATTTCAATTCGAATAACTGTACAAGACTCATATAAGAGGTACTTGGCATTTACCGATTTTCCAAACAAGATCATCACTCACGCATGATATAAGAAGAACTACACCGTCCTCAGAATTCACTTTCTTGATGCCATCTATTTTACAGTTGAATGGAAACGTTGACCTCAGAATATACATATAATTCTCCATCTCTGGCCAGGCTTACGTGTTCTTTCGTCATTTTTTTCAGTCGGTCTCTCCATCTATCTGAATTGTTATTTAAATTAACTGTTTCCTTGGTTTTATCTCATGGTTTTATAAAAAAAAATCCTAGCATTAGTTAGGTGACCTGGATCCGAAATACCCGACTACATCACTTTTATCTGTACAAGATCTCTCACATTTTACAAAAGAAAAATAAAATGGGTGCAATTCTAGAGGAAAAATCTTTACACAACAGGAATTTTGTTTTAAAAGTAGTCTGTGCAATCTTTGCGGGATGGGAAACTGAGACACCATTATTAACGTCTTGAACACATCTACACGTTCTGAACATCAAAATTATAATTCGTTATCAAATCACTGACACCAGAAAAGATCAAACGCACAGTTGGTAATTTTCAAAACTTGTTAATCACATCACGGCAAGGGAACATTGCTAAAGCACATGTACCTCATTTTGAAAGCTTTGGTCACATTTTCAAGTGCGGTTCAATGGCGACATCTATCTCAATTATTACCTATCCTCCACTTCTAGTCATCAAAAGAGCACCGGTTAGTAAACTCATAACACTTGGATCTTTTCTTATGGTTCTAGAATTGTATGACTTATTAGCAAACTTTTTAGCTCTAATATTGATACTTTACCCCATTCACTTGAAAATAAGAACAATACACTGAATACAAAGGTTGATTCTGATCTCTAGTTACTAAATACGTACACCTAGAAGTATGCTCAGAAATCCCTGTCAAGAAAGTGTGGATAGTCCAATTTCTCTATGAAGTGGCTAATTGCTTGCGTTGATAAATATCTTTCTAACAACGGTTCCCCATCAGCTACAATCTGATGCAACGATACAAAATATGTATAGCAACTTGATAAAGACAAATTCACTGCCTAAAGATAAGAAATCATAATATAGTGATATCCAATTCGAACCTTGAATCTGTTTCATTTTCCCTCCAATTGTAGAAACTTCTTGCCTGTGATTAAAGGGTCTGGACCGTAAGACAGTTCCTATCTATAAAGTGGTTTAGTCTGGCACTAACGTGATTCATCATTATTTAAAGACCAAAAAAAGAAATAAAGGCGATTTTGACCTCGACGTGATTCGAACACGAAACCTTCTGATCTGGAGTCAGACGCGCTACCATTGCGCAACGAAGTCATATTAGTTTTTGCAACAAACATTCTAAACATGCATTTCAATTCGAATAACTGTACAAGACTCATATAAGAGGTACTTGGCATTTACCGATTTTCCAAACAACATCATCACTCACGCATGATATAAGAAGAACTACACCGTCCTCAGAATTCACTTTCTTGATGCCATCTATTTTACAGTTGAATGGAAACGTTGACCTCAGAATATACATATAATTCTCCATCTCTGGCCAGGCTTACGTGTTCTTTCGTCATTTTTTTCAGTCGGTCTCTCCATCTATCTGAATTGTTATTTAAATTAGCTGTTTCCTTGGTTTTTTCTCATGGTTTTATAAAAAAAAATCCTAGCATTAGTTAGGTGACCTGGATCCGAAATACCCGACTACATCACTTTTATCTGTACAAGATCTCTCACATTTTACAAAAGAAAAATAAAATGGGTGCAATTCTAGAGGAAAAATCTTTACACAACAGGAATTTTGTTTTAAAAGTAGTCTGTGCAATCTTTGCGGGATGGGAAACTGAGACACCATTATTAACGTCTTGAACACATCTACACGTTCTGAACATCAAAATTATAATTCGTTATCAAATCACTGACACCAGAAAAGATCAAACGCACAGTTGGCAATTTTCAAAACTTGTTAATCACATCACGGCAAGGGAACATTGCTAAAGCACATGTACCTCATTTTGAAAGCTTTGGACACATTTTCAAGTGCGGTTCAATGGCGACATCTATCTCAATTATTACCTATCCTCCACTTCTAGTCATCAAAAGAGCACCGGTCACTAAACTCATAACACTTGGATCTTTTCTTATGGTTCTAGAATTGTATGACTTATTAGCAAACCTTTTAGCTCTAATATTGATACTTTACCCCATTCAATTGAAAATAAGAACAATACACTGAATACAAAGGTTGATTCTGATCTCTAGTTACTAATTACGTACACCTAGAAGTATACTCAGAAATCCCTGTCAAGAAAGTGTGGATAGTCCAATTTCTCTATGAAGTGGCTAATTGCTTGCGTTGATAAATATCTTTCTAACATCGGTTCCCCATCAACTACAATCTGATGCAACGATACAAAATATGTATAGCAACTTGATAAAGACAAATTCACTGCCTAAAGATAAGAGATCATAATATAGTGATATCCAATTCGAGCCATGAATCTGTTTCATTTTCCCTCCAATTGTAGAAACTTGTTGCCTCTGATTTCAGGGCCTGCACCGTAAGACAGTTCCTCTCTATAAAGTCGTTCAGTCTGGCACTAACGTGATTCATCATTGTTTAAAGACCAAAAAAAAAAAAGAAATAAAAGTAATTGTGACCTCGACGTGATTCCAACACGCAACCTTCTGATCTGGAGTCAGACGCGCTACCATTGCGCCACGAAGTCATATTAGTTCTTGCAACAAACATTCTAAACATGCATTACACGACTCAGATAAAAGGTACTTGGCATTTACCTTTTCCAAATAACATCATCACTCACACATGATATAAGAAGAATTACACCATCCTCAACATTCACTTTCTTAATACCATCTATTACAGCTGAATATATACGTTGACCTCAGAATATGCATATAATTCTCCATCTCTGGCCAGGCTTACTTGTTCTTTCATCATTTTTTTCAGTCGGTCTCTCCACCAATCTGAATTGTTTATTGAAATTGACTGTTTCCTTGGTTCTTTTCTCATGGGTTTTATTTGAAAATAGTTAGCATTACTTAGTTGACGTGGATCCGAAATACCCGACTACATCACTTTTATCTGTACAAGATCTCTCACGTTTTACAAAATTAATAATACAATGGGTGCAATTCTAGAGGAAAAATCTTTACACAACAGGAATTTTGTTTTGAAAGTAGTCTGTGAATTCGTTGCGGAATAGGAATCTGAGACACCATTATTAACGTCTTGAATACATCTACAAGTTCTGAACATCAAAAATATAATTCGTTATCAAATCATTGACACCAGAAAAGATCAAACGCACAGTTGGTAATTTTCAAAACTTGTTAATCACATCACGGCAAGAGAACATTGCTGAAACACATGTACCTCTTTTTGAAAGCTTAGTTCACATTTTCAAGTTAGGTTTATTGGCGACATCTATCTCAATTGTTACCTATCCTACACTTCTAGTCATCAAAAGAGCACCCGTCACTAAACTCATAACACTTGGATCTTTTCTTATGGTTCTAGAATTGTATGACGTATTAGTAAACTTTTCAGCTCTAATATTGATACTTTCCCCCATTCAATTGAAAATAAGAACAATACACTGAATACAAAGGTTTATTCCTATCTCTAGTTACTAAATATGTACTCCTAAAGGTATCCTCAGAAATCCCTGTCCAGAAAGGGTGGATAGTCCAATTTCTCTAGGAAGTGGCTAATTCCTTGCGTTGATAAATATCTTTCTAACAACGGTTCCCCATCAGCTACAATCTGTTTCAACGATACAAAATATATATAGCAACTTGATAAAGATAAATTCACTGCCTAAAGATAGGAGATCATAATATAGTGATATCCAATTCGAACCTTGAATCTGTTTCATTTTCCCTCCAATTGTAGAAACTTGTTGCCTCTTATGTCAGGGCCTAGACCGTAAGACAGTTCATATCTATATAGTGGTTTAGTCTGGCACTAAAGTGATTAATCATTGATTAAAAATCAAAAAAAGAAATAAAAGCAATTTTGACCTCGACGTGATTCGAACACGCAACCTTCTGATCTGGAGTCAGACGCGCTACCATTGCGCCACGAAGTCATATTAGTTCTTGCAACAAACATTCTAAACATGCATTACACGACTCAGATAAAAGGTACTTGGCACTTACCGCTTTTCCAAAGAACATCATCACTCACACATGATATGAGAAGAACTACACCGTCCTCAACATTCACTTTCTTAATACCATATATTAAAGCTGAATGGAGACGTTGACCTCAGAATATACATAGCATTCGGCATCTCTGGCCAGGCTTACGTGTTCTTTCGTCATTTCTTTCAGTCGGTCCCTCCATCAATCTGAAATGTTTATTTATATTGACTGTTTCCTTGTTTTTTCAGATAGGTTTCAAGTGGAAAGAGCCTGGTGTTACTAAGTTGATCTTCAGCCTAAACAGGTGACAAAACAACATTTATTTCTGTACAAAATATCTCCTATTTTACAAAAGAAACGAGTGCGATTCAACGGAATGAAATTTGGGCAACACAAGTGTTGTTTTAGAAATAACCTGTGCATTCCTTCAGGGGATAGAAAAGTGAGACACCGTTATTAACATATTGTACAACTCTATAGCTTCTAAGGATCAAAACTAGAATTCGTTATCAAATCATTCTTGACAGAAAGGAACAAAGGCACATTTGGTTAGTTTCATGACATGTCAATTGTATCCCGGCAAGAGAACATATCTGACACAAACAAATACCCTTTTAAATAGCTCTGCCACTACCCAGGAATGGTTTAAGTGTGATATCTATCACAAAGTTTACCCACCCGCCATCCTACCCACTCCTGCCAATCCCCTTCACCAATATGGAAGTATAGAAAACTTCATTAACATGCAAAAAACGTGAACCAATAGCTGACGGCATGCAGAGCGTTGAGCCACTGAATTCTACACAAAAAGCAATACTATTCAACGCGGCAAAAATGTGAGAGCAACAGCTTTTAGAATCCTTCATCTTAATAACTGTGCACGGGCATCAAGCCAGCAATGTTACCTCCACGATACAAAATATGCATAGCAACTTGACAAAGACAAATTCACTGCCTAAAGATAGGAGAACATATCATAGTGATATCCAATTCGAACCATCAAATGGAATGTGTTTCCTTTTGCCTCCAAATGTAGAAACGTGTTGCCTCTGATTTCTGGGCCTGGACGTTATGATAGTTCCTATCTATATAGAGATTCAGTCCGACACTAACGTGATTCATCATTGTTTGAAGACCAAAAAAGAAATAAAAGTGATTATGACCTCGACGTGATTCGAACACGCAACCTTCTGATCTAGAGTCAGACGCGCTACCATTGCGTTACGAAGTTATATTAGTTCTTGCTACAAACATTCTAAACATGCATTTCAATTCGAGAATCTGTATACGACTCAGATAAGAGGTACTTGCCATTTACCGATTTTCCAAATAACATCATCACTCATGCATGATATAAGAAGAAACACATCGTCCTCAGAATTCACCTCCTTAATACCATCTATTACAGCTGAATCTATACGTTGACCTCAGAATATACATATAATTCTCCATCTCTGGCCTGTCTTACATGTTCTTTCGTCATTTTTTTCCATCGGTCTATCTACCAATCTGAATTGTTTATTGAAATTGACTCTTTCCTTGGTTTTTTCTGATGGGTTTTATTTGAAAATAGCTAGCATTACTTCGTTGACCTGGATCCGAAATACCCGACTACATCACTTTTATCTGTACAAGATCTCTCACGTTTTACAAAAGAAAAAGAAAATGGGTGCAATTCTAGAGGAAAAATCTTTACACAACAGGAATTTTGTTTTGAAAGTAGTCTGTGCATTCTTTGCGGAATAGGAAACTGAGACACCATTATTAACGTCTTGAACAGATCTATACGTTCTGAACATCAAAAATATAATTCGTTATCAAATCATTGACACCAGAAAAGATCAAACGCACAGTTGGCAATTTTCAAAACTTGTTAATCACATCACGGCAAGGGAACATTGCTGAAACACATGTACCTCTTTTTGAAAGCTAAGTTCACATTTTCAAGTGAGGTTTATTGGCGACATCTATCTCAATTGTTACCTATCCTCCACTTCTAGTCATCAAAAGAACACCCGTCAGTAAACTCATAATTAACACTTGGATGTTTTCTTGTTGTTGAAGAACTGTATGACTTATTAGTAAACATTTTAGCTCTAATATTGATACTTTAGCCCATTTAATTGAAACTCAGAACAATACACTGAATACAAAGGTTCATTCCAATCATTAGTTACTAAATACGTACACCTAGAAGTATCCTCAGAAATCCCTGTCCAGAAAGTGTGGATAGTCCAGTTTCTCTAGGAACTGGCTAATTGCTTGCGTTGAGAATATCTTTCTAAGAACGGTTCCCCATAAGCTACAAATGGTCTAAGAAAGCTATAAACGGAGAAATAACTATAAATTGCGCGTAACTAGCTTTTAGAATATTCATCTTAACAACTGTGCATGGGCATCAAACCAGCAATGTTACCTCCACGATACAAAATATGTATAGCAACTTGATCACTAATAAGTCATACAATTCTTAAACCATAAGAAAATATCCAAGTGTTATGAGTTTAGTGACGGGTGTTCTTTGGATGACTAGAAGTGGAGGATAGGTAACAGTTGAGATAGATGTCGCCATTGAAGACCAAGAAAGAAATAAAAGCGATTGTGACCTCGACGTGATTCCAACACGCAACCTTCTGATCTGGAGTCAGACGCGCTACCATTGCGCAACGAAGTCATATTAGTTTTTGCAACAAACATTCTAAACATGCATTTCACTTCGAATAACTGTGCAAGACTCATATAAGAGGTACTTGGCATTTACCGATTTTCCAAACAACATCATCACTCACGCAAGATACAAGAAGAACTACACCGTCCTCAGAATTCACTTTCTTGATGCCATCTATTTTACAGTTGAATGGAGACGTTGACCTCAGAATATAGATATAATTCTCCATCTCTGGCCAGGCTTACGTGTTCTTTCGTCATTTTTTTCAGTCGGTCTCTCCATCTATCTGAATTGTTTATTGAAATTAATTGTTTCCTTGGTTTTTTCTCATGGTTTTTATTTGAAAATGCTAGAATTACTTAGTTGACATCGATCCAAAATACCCGACTACATCACTTTTATCTGCACAAAATCTCTCTCATTTTACAAAAGAAAAATAAAATGGGTGCAATTCTAGAGGAAAAATCTTTACACAACAGGAATTTTGTTTTAAAAATAGTCTGTGCATTCTTTGCGGGATAGGAAACTGAGACACCATTATTAACGTCTTGAACACATCTACACGTTCTGAACATCAAAAATATAATTCGTTATCAAATCACTGACACCAGAAAAGATCAAATGCACAGTTGGCAATTTTCAAGACTTGTTAATCACATCACGGCAAGGGAACATTGCTAAAGCACATGTACCTCTTTTTAAAAGCTTTGGTCACATTCTTCAAGTGAGGTTCAATAGCGACATCTATCTCAATTATTACATATCCTCCACTTCTAGTCATCAAAAGAGCACCCGTCACTAAACTCATCATTAACACTTGGATGTTTTCTTATGGTTCAAGAATTGTATGACTTATTAGCAAACTTTTCAGCTCTAATATTGATACTTTACCCCATTCAATTGAAAATAAAAATAATACACTGAATACAAAGGTTGATTCTAATCTCTAGTTACTAAATACGTACACCTAGAAGTATGCTCAGAAATCCCTGTCAAGAAAGTGTGGATAGTCCAATTTCTCTAGGAAGTGGCTAATTGCTTGCGTTGATAAATATCTTTCTAACAACGGTTCCCCATCAGCTACAATCTGATGCAACGATAAAAAATATGTATAGCAATTTTATAAAGACAAATTCACTGCCTAAAGATAGGAGATCATAATATAGTGATATCCAATTCGAACCTTGAATCTGTTTCATTTTCCCTCCAATTGTAGAAACTTGTTGCCTGTGATTAAAGGGTCTGGACCGTAAGACAGTTCCTATCTATAAAGTGGTTTAGTCTGGCACTAACGTGATTCATCATTGTTTAAAGACCAAAAAAGGAAATAAAGGCGATTTTGACCTCGACGTGACTCGAACACGCAACCTTCTGATCTGGAGTCAGACGCGCTACCATTGCGCCACGAAGTCATATTAGTTTTTGCAACAAACATTCTAAACATGCATTTCAATTCGAATAACTGTACAAGACTCGTATAAGAGGTACTTGGCATTTACCGATTTTCCAAACAACATCATCACTCACGCATGATATAAGAAGAACTACACCGTCCTCAGAATTCACTTTCTTGATGCCATCTATTTTACAGTTGAATGGAAACGTTGACCTCATAATATATATATAATTCTCCATCTCTGGACAGGCTTACGTGTTCTTTCGTCATTTTATCAGTCGGTCTCTCCATCTATCGGAATTGTTATTTAAATTAACTGTTTCCTTGGTTTTTTCTCATGGTTTTTTTTAAAAGAATCCTAGCATTAGTTAGGTGACCTGCATCCGAAATACCCGACTACATCACTTTTATCTGTACAAGATCTCTCACATTTTACAAAAGAAAAATAAAATGGGTGCAATTCTAGAGGAAAAATCTTTACACAACAGGAATTTTGTTTTAAAAGTAGTCTGTGCAATCTTTGCGGGATAGGAAACTGAGACACCATTATTAACGTCTTGAACACATCTACACGTTCTGAACATCAAAAATATAATTCGTTATCAAATCACTGACACCAGAAAAGATCAAACGCACAGTTGGTAATTTTCAAAACTTGTTAATCACATCACGGCAAGGGAACATTGCTAAAGCACATGTACCTCATTTTGAAAGCTTTGGTCACATTTTCAAGTGCGGTTCAATGGCGACATCTATCTCAATTATTACCTATCCTCCACTTCTAGACATCAAAAGAGCACCGGTCACTAAACTCATAACACTTGGATCTTTTCTTATGGTTCTAGAATTGTATGACTTATTAGCAAACTTTTTAGCTCTAATATTGATACTTTACCCCATTCACTTGAAAATAAGAACAATACACTGAATACAAAGGTTGATTCTGATCTCTAGTAACTAAATACGTACACCTAGAAGTATCCTCAGAAATCCCTGTCAAGAAAGTGTGGATAGTCCAATTTCTCTATGAAGTGGCGCATTGCTTGCGTTGATAAATATCTTTCTAACAACGGTTCCCCATCAGCTACAATCTGATGCAACGATACAAAATATGTATAGCAACTTGATAAAGACAAATTCACTGCCTAAAGATAGGAGATCATAATATAGTGATATCCAATTCGAGCCATGAATCTGTTTCATTTTCCCTCCAATTGTAGAAACTTGTTGCCTCTGATTTCAGGGCCTGCACCGTAAGACAGTTCCTCTCTATAAAGTCGTTCAGTCTGGCACTAACGTGATTCATCATTGTTTAAAGACCAAAAAAAAAGAAATAAAAGCAATTGTGACCTCGACTTGATTCGAACACGCAACCTTCTGATCTGGAGTCAGACGCGCTACCATTGCGCCACGAAGTCATATTAGTTCTTGCAACAAACATTCTAAACATGCATTACACGACTCAGATAAAAGGTACTTGGCATTTACCTTTTCCAAATAACATCATCACTCACACATGATAGAAGAAGAACTACACCATCCTCAACATTCACTTTCTTAATACCATCTATTACAGCTGAATATATACGTTGACCTCAGAATATGCATATAATTCTCCATCTCTGGCCAGGCTTACGTGTTCTTTCATCATTTTTTTTCAGTCGGTCTCTCCACCAATCTGAATTGTTTATTGAAATTGACTGTTTCCTTGTTTTTTTCTCATGGGTTTTATTTGAAAATAGTTAGCATTACTTAGTTGACGTGGATCCGAAATACCCGACTACATCACTTTTATCTGTACAAGATCTCTCACGTTTTAAAAAATTAATAATACAATGTGTGCAATTCTAGAGGAAAAATCTTTACACAACAGGAACTTTGTTTTGAAAGTAGTCTGTGCATTCTTTGCGGAATAGGAAACTGAGACACCATTATTAACGTCTTGAACACATCTACACGTTCTGAACATCAAAAATATAATTCATTATCAAATCATTAACACCAGAAAAGATCAAACGCACAGTTGGCAATTTTCAACACTTGTTAATCACATCACGGCAAGGAAACATTGCTAAAGCACATGTACCTCTTTTTAAAAGCTTTGGTCACATTCTTCAAGTGAGGTTCAATAGCGACATCTATCTCAATTATTACATATCCTCCACTTCTAGTCATCAAAAGAGCACCCGTCACTAAACTCATCATTAACACTTGGATGTTTTCTTATGGTTCAAGAATTGTATGACTTATTAGCAAACTTTTCAGCTCTAATATTGATACTTTACCCCATTCAATTGAAAATAAGAACAATACACTGAATACAAAGGTTGATTCTAATCTCTAGTTACTAAATACGTACACCTAGAATTATCCTCAGAAATCCCTGTCAAGAAAGTGTGGATAGTCCAATTTCTCTACGAAGTGGCTAATTGCTTGCGTTGATAAATATCTTTCTAACAACGGTTCCCCATCAGCTACAATCTGATGCAACGATACAAAATATGTATAGCAACTTGATAAAAACAAATTCACTGCCTAAAGATAGGAGATAATAATATAGTGATATCCAATTCGAACCTTGAATCTGTTTCATTTTCCCTCCAATTGTAGAAACTTCTTGCCTGTGATTAAAGGGTCTGGACCGTAAGACAGTTCCTATCTATAAAGTGGTTTAGTCTGGAGCTAACGTGATTCATCATTATTTAAAGACCGAAAAAAGAAATAAAGGCGATTTTGACCTCTACGTGATTCGAACACGCAACCTTCTGATCTGGAGTCAGACGCGCTACCATTGCGCAACGAAGTCATATTAGTTTTTGCAACAAACATTCTAAACATGCATTTCACTTCGAATAACTGTGCAAGACTCATATAAGAGGTACTTGGCATTTACCGATTTTCCAAACAACATCATCACTCACGCATGATAGAAGAAGAACTACACCGTCCCCAGAATTCACTTTCTTGATACCATATATTACAGCTCAATGGAGACGTTGACCTCAGAATATACATATAATTCCCCATCTCTGGCCAGGCTTACGTGTTCTTTCGTCATTTTTTTCAGTCGGTCTCTCCATCTATCTGAATTGTATATTGAAATTAATTGTTTCCTTTTTTTTCTCATGGTTTTTATTTGAAAATGCTCGAATTACTTAGTTGACATCGATCCAAAATACCCGACTACATCACTTTTATCTGCACAAGATCTCTCACATTTTACAAAAGAAAAATAAAATGGGTGCAATTCTAGAGGAAAAATCTTTACACAACAGGAATTTTGTTTTAAAAATAGTCTGTGCATTCTTTGCGGGATAGGAAACTGAGACACCATTATTAACGTCTTGAACACATCTACACGTTCTGAACATCAAAAATATAATTCGTTATCAAATCACTGACACCAGAAAAGATCAAATGCACAGTTGGCAATTTTCAAGACTTGTTAATCACATCACGGCAAGGGAACATTGCTAAAGCACATGTACCTCTTTTTAAAAGCTTTGGTCACATTCTTCAAGTGAGGTTCAATAGCGACATCTATCTCAATTATTACATATCCTCCACTTCTAGTCATCAAAAGAGCACCCGTCACTAAACTCATCATTAACACTTGGATGTTTTCTTATGGTTCAAGAATTGTATGACTTATTAGCAAACTTTTCAGCTCTAATATTGATACTTTACCCCATTCAATTGAAAATAAGAACAATACACTGAATACAAAGGTTGATTCTAATCTCTAGTTACTAAATACGTACACCTAGAAGTATCCTCAGAAATCCCTGTCAAGAAAGTGTGGATAGTCCAATTTCTCTAGGAAGTGGCTAATTGCTTGCGTTGATAAATATCTTTCTAACAACGGTTCCCCATCAGCTACAATCTGATGCAACGATACAAAATATGTATAGCAACTTGATAAAGACAAATTCACTGCCTAAAGATAGGAGATAATAATATAGTGATATCCAATTCGAACCTTGAATCTGTTTCATTTTCCCTCCAATTGTAGAAACTTCTTGCCTGTGATTAAAGGGTCTGGACCGTAAGACAGTTCCTATCTATAAAGTGGTTTAGTCTGGCACTAACGTGATTCATCATTGTTTAGAGACCAAAAGAAGAAATAAAGGCGATTTTGACCTCGACGTGATTCGAACACGCAACCTTCTGATCTAGAGTCAGACGCGCTACCATTGCGCCACGAAGTCATATTAGTTCTTGCAACAAACATTCTAAACATGCATTACACGACTCAGATAAAAGGTACTTGGCATTTATCTTTTCCAAATAACATCATCACTCACACATGATATAAGAAGAACTACACCATCCTGAACATTCACTTTCTTAATACCATCTATTACAGCTGAATATATACGTTGACCTCATAATATGCATATAATTCTCCATCTCTGGCCAGGCTTACTTGTTCTTTCATCATTTTTTTTCAGTCGGTCTCTCCACCAATCTGAATTGTTCATTGAAATTGACTGTTTCCTTGTTTTTTTCTCATGGGTTTTATTTGAAAATAGTTAGCATTACTTAGTTGACGTGGATCCGAAATACCCGACTACATCACTTTTATCTGTACAAGATCTCTCACGTTTTACAAAATTAATAATACAATGTGTGCAATTCTAGAGGAAAAATCTTTACACAACAGGAACTTTGTTTTGAAAGTAGTCTGTGCATTCTTTGCGGAATAGGAACCTGAGAGACCATTATTAACGTCTTGAACACATCTACAAGTTCTGAACATCAAAAATATAATTCATTATCAAATCATTGACACCAGAAAAGATCAAACGCACAGCTGGCAATTTTCAAGACTTGTTAATCACATCACGGCAAGGAAACATTGCTAAAGCACATGTACCTCTTTTTGAAAGCTTACTTCACATTTTCAAGTGAGGTTCAATGGCGACATCTATCTCAATTGTTACCTATCCTACACTTCTAGTCATCAAAAGAGCACCCGTCACTAAACTCATCATTAACACTTGGATGTTTTCTTATGGTTCAAGAATTGTATGACTTATTAGCAAACTTTTCAGCTCTAATATTGATACTTTACCCCATTCAATTGAAAATAAGAACAATACACTGAATACAAAGGTTGATTCTAATCTCTAGTTACTAAATACGTACACCTAGAAGTATCCTCAGAAATCCCTGTCAAGAAAGTTTGGATAGTCCAATTTCTCTAGGAAGTGGCTAATTGCTTGCGTTGATAAATATCTTTCTAACAACGGTTCCCCATCAGCTACAATCTGATGCAACGATACAAAATATGTATAGCAACTTGATAAAAACAAATTCACTGCCTAAAGATAGGAGATAATAATATAGTGATATCCAATTCGAACCTTGAATCTGTTTCATTTTCCCTCCAATTGTAGAAACTTCTTGCCTGTGATTAAAGGGTCTGGACCGTAAGACAGTTCCTATCTATAAAGTGGTTTAGTCTGGAGCTAACGTGATTCATCATTATTTAAAGACCGAAAAAAGAAATAAAGGCGATTTTGACCTCTACGTGATTCGAACACGCAACCTTCTGATCTGGAGTCAGACGCGCTACCATTGCGCAACGAAGTCATATTAGTTTTTGCAACAAACATTCTAAACATGCATTTCACTTCGAATAACTGTGCAAGACTCATATAAGAGGTACTTGGCATTTACCGATTTTCCAAACAACATCATCACTCACGCATGATAGAAGAAGAACTACACCGTCCCCAGAATTCACTTTCTTGATACCATATATTACAGCTCAATGGATACGTTGACCTCAGAATATACATATAATTCCCCATCTCTGGCCAGGCTTACGTGTTCTTTCGTCATTTTTTTCAGTCGGTCTCTCCATCTATCTGAATTGTATATTGAAATTAATTGTTTCCTTTTTTTTCTCATGGTTTTTATTTGAAAATGCTCGAATTACTTAGTTGACATCGATCCAAAATACCCGACTACATCACTTTTATCTGCACAAGATCTCTCACATTTTACAAAAGAAAAATAAAATGGGTGGAATTCTAGAGGAAAAATCTTTACACAACAGGAATTTTGTTTTAAAAATAGTCTGTGCATTCTTTGCGGGATAGGAAACTGAGACACCATTATTAACGTCTTGAACACATCTACACGTTCTGAACATCAAAAATATAATTCGTTATCAAATCACTGACACCAGAAAAGATCAAATGCACAGTTGGCAATTTTCAAGACTTGTTAATCACATCACGGCAAGGGAACATTGCTAAAGCACATGTACCTCTTTTTAAAAGCTTTGGTCACATTCTTCAAGTGAGGTTCAATAGCGACATCTATCTCAATTATTACATATCCTCCACTTCTAGTCATCAAAAGAGCACCCGTCACTAAACTCATCATTAACACTTGGATGTTTTCTTATGGTTCAAGAATTGTATGACTTATTAGCAAACTTTTCAGCTCTAATATTGATACTTTCCCCCATTCGATTGAAAATAAGAACAATACACTGAATACAAAGGTTTATTCCTATCTCTAGTTACTAAATATGTACTCCTAAAGGTATCCTCAGAAATCCCTGTCCAGAAAGGGTGGATAGTCCAATTTCTCTAGGAAGTGGCTAATTCCTTGCGTTGATAAATATCTTTCTAACAACGGTTCCCCATCAGCTACAATCTGATGCAACGATACAAAATATATATAGCAACTTGATAAGGATAAATTCACTGCCTAAAGATAGGAGATCATAATATAGTGATATCCAATTCGAACCTTGAATCTGTTTCATTTTCCCTCCAATTGTAGAAACTTGTTGCCTCTTATGTCAGGGCCTAGACCGTAAGACAGTTTCTATCTATATAGTGGTTTAGTGGGACACTATCGTGATTCATCATTGTTTAAAGACCAAAAAAGAAATAAAAGTGATTATGACCTCAACGTGATTCGAACACGCAACCTTCTGATCTAGAGTCAGACTCGCTACCATTGCGTTACGAAGTTATATTAGTTCTCGCTACAAACATTCTAAACATGCATTTCAATTCGAGAATCTGTATACGACTCAGATAAGAGGTACTTGCCATTTTCCAAATAACATCATCACTCATGCATGATATAAGAAGAAACACATCGTCCTCAGAATTCACCTCCTTAATACCATCTATTACAGCTGAATCTATACGTTGACCTCAGAATATACATATAATTCTCCATTTCTGGCCTGTCTTACATGTTCTTTCGTCATTTTTTCCATCGGTCTATCTACCAATCTGAATTGTTTATTGAAATTGACTCTTTCCTTGGTTTTTTCTGATGGGTTTTATTTGAAAATAGCTAGCATTACTTCGTTGACCTGGATCCGAAATACCCGACTACATCACTTTTATCTGTACAAGATCTCTCACATTTTACAAAAGAAAAAGAAAATGGATGCAATTCTAGAGGAAAAATCTTTACACAACAGGAATTTTGTTTTGAAAGTAGTCTGTGCATTCTTTGCGGAATAGGAAACTGAGACACCATTATTAACGTCTTGAACACATCTATACGTTCTGAACATCAAAAATATAATTCGTTATCAAATCATTGACACCAGAAAAGATCAAACGCACAGTTGGCAATTTTCAAGACTTGTTAATCACATCACGGCAAGGGAACATTGCTGAAACACATGTACCTCTTTTTGAAAGCTAAGTTCACATTTTCAAGTGAGGTTTATTGGCGACATCTATCTCAGTTGTTACCTATCCTCCACTTCTAGTCATCAAAAGAACACCCGTCAGTAAACTCATAATTAACACTTGGATGTTTTCTTGTTGTTGAAGAACTGTATGACTTATTAGTAAACATTTTAGCTCTAATATTGATACTTTAGCCCATTTAATTGAAACTCAGAACAATACACTGAATACAAAGGTTCATTCCAATCATTAGTTACTAAATACGTACACCTAGAAGTATCCTCAGAAATCCCTGTCCAGAAAGTGTGGATAGTCCAGTTTCTCTAGGAACTGGCTAATTGCTTGCGTTGAGAATATCTTTCTAAGAACGGTTCCCCATAAGCTACAAATGGTCTAAGAAAGCTATAAACGGAGAAATAACTATAAATTGCGCGTAACTAGCCTTCACAATCATTCATCTTAACAACTGTGCATGGGCATCAAACCAGCAATGTTACCTCCACGATACAAAATATGTATAGCAACTTGATAACTAATAAGTCATACAATTCTTAAACCATAAGAAAATATCCAAGTGTTATGAGTTTAGTGACGGGTGTTCTTTGGATGACTAGAAGTGGAGGATAGGTAACAGTTGAGATAGATGTCACCATTGAAGACCAAGAAAGAAATAAAAGCGATTGTGACCTCGACGTGATTCCAACACGCAACCTTCTGATCTGGAGTCAGACGCGCTACCATTGCGCCACGAAGTCATATTAGTTTTTGCAACAAACATTCTAAACATGCATTTCACTTCGAATAACTGTGCAAGACTCATATAAGAGGTACTTGGCATTTACCGATTTTCCAAACAACATCATCACTCACGCATGATACAAGAAGAACTACACCGTCCTCAGAATTCACTTTCTTGATGCCATCTATTTTACAGTTGAATGGAGACGTTGACCTCAGAATATAGATATAATTCTCCATCTCTGGCCAGGCTTACGTGTTCTTTCGTCATTTTTTTCAGTCGGTCTCTCCATCTATCTGAATTGTTTATTGAAATTAATTGTTTCCTTGGTTTTTTCTCATGGTTTTTATTTGAAAATGCTAGAATTACTTAGTTGACATCGATCCAAAATACCCGACTACATCACTTTTATCTGCACAAAATCTCTCTCATTTTACAAAAGAAAAATAAAATGGGTGCAATTCTAGAGGAAAAATCTTTACACAACAGGAATTTTGTTTTAAAAATAGTCTGTGCATTCTTTGCGGGATAGGAAACTGAGACACCATTATTAACGTCTTGAACACATCTACACGTTCTGAACATCAAAAATATAATTCGTTATCAAATCACTGACACCAGAAAAGATCAAATGCACAGTTGGCAATTTTCAAGACTTGTTAATCACATCACGGCAAGGGAACATTGCTAAAGCACATGTACCTCTTTTTAAAAGCTTTGGTCACATTCTTCAAGTGAGGTTCAATAGCGACATCTATCTCAATTATTACATATCCTCCACTTCTAGTCATCAAAAGAGCACCCGTCACTAAACTCATCATTAACACTTGGATGTTTTCTTATGGTTCAAGAATTGTATGACTTATTAGCAAACTTTTCAGCTCTAATATTGATACTTTACCCCATTCAATTGAAAATAAAAACAATACACTGAATACAAAGGTTGATTCTAATCTCTAGTTACTAAATACGTACACCTAGAAGTATGCTCAGAAATCCCTGTCAAGAAAGTGTGGATAGTCCAATTTCTCTAGGAAGTGGCTAATTGCTTGCGTTGATAAATATCTTTCTAACAACGGTTCCCCATCAGCTACAATCTGATGCAACGATACAAAATATGTATAGCAATTTTATAAAGACAAATTCACTGCCTAAAGATAGGAGATAATAATATAGTGATATCCAATTCGAACCTTGAATCTGTTTCATTTTCCCTCCAATTGTAGAAACTTCTTGCCTGTGATTAAAGGGTCTGGACCGTAAGACAGTTCCTATCTATAAAGTGGTTTAGTCTGGCACTAACGTGATTCATCACTGTTTAAAGACCAAATAAGGAAATAAAGGCGATTTTGACCTCGACGTCATTCGAACACGCAACCTTCTGATCTGGAGTCAGACGCGCTACCATTGCGCCACGAAGTCATATTAGTTCTTGCAACAAACATTCTAAACATGCATTGCACGACTCAGATAAAAGGTACTTGGCATTTATCTTTTCCAAATAACATCATCACTCACACATGATATAAGAAGAACTACACCATCCTCAACATTCACTTTCTTAATACCATCTATTACAGCTGAATATATACGTTGACCTCAGAATATGCATATAATTCTCCATCTCTGGCCAGGCTTACTTGTTCTTTCATCATTTTTTTTCAGTCGTTCTCTCCACCAATCTGAATTGTTTATTGAAATTGACTGTTTCCTTGTTTTTTTCTCATGGGTTTTATTTGAAAATAGTTAGCATTACTTAGTTGACGTGGATCCGAAATACCCGACTACATCACTTTTATCTGTACAAGATCTCTCACGTTTTACAAAATTAATAATACAATGTGTGCAATTCTAGAGGAAAAATCTTTACACAACAGGAACTTTGTTTTGAAAGTAGTCTGTGCATTCTTTGCGGAATAGGAACCTGAGAGACCATTATTAACGTCTTGAACACATCTACACGTTCTGAACATCAAAAATATAATTCGTTATCAAATCATTGACACCAGAAAAGATCAAACACACAGTTGGCAATTTTCAAGACTTGTTAATCACATCACGGCAAGGAAACATTGCTAAAGCACATGTACCTCTTTTTGAAAGCTTACTTCACATTTTCAAGTGAGGTTCAATGGCGACATCTATCTCAATTGTTACCTATCCTACACTTCTAGTCATCAAAAGAGCACCCGTCACTAAACTCATCATTAACACTTGGATGTTTTCTTATGGTTCAAGAATTGTATGACTTATTAGCAAACTTTTCAGCTCTAATATTGATACTTTACCCCATTCAATTGAAAATAAGAACAATACACTGAATACAAAGGTTGATTCTAATCTCTAGTTACTAAATACGTACACCTAGAAGTATCCTCAGAAATCCCTGTCAAGAAAGTGTAGATAGTCCAATTTCTCTAGGAAGTGGCTAATTGCTTGCGTTGATAAATATCTTTCTAACAACGGTTCCCCATCAGCTACAATCTGATGCAACGATACAAAATATGTATAGCAACTTGATAAAGACAAATTCACTGCCTAAAGATAGGAGATCATAATATAGTGATATCCAATTCGAACCTTGAATCTGTTTCATTTTCCCTCCAATTGTAGAAACTTCTTGCCTGTGATTAAAGGGTCTGGACCGTAAGACAGTTCCTATCTATAAAGTGGTTTAGTCTGGCACTAACGTGATTCATCATTATTTAAAGACCAAAAAAAGAAATAAAGGCGATTTTGACCTCGACGTGATTCGAACACGCAACCTTCTGATCTGGAGTCAGACGCGCTACCATTGCGCCACGAAGTCATATTAGTTTTTGCAACAAACATTCTAAACATGCATTTCAATTCGAATAACTGTACAAGACTCGTATAAGAGGTACTTGGCATTTACCGATTTTCCAAACAACATCATCACTCACGCATGATATAAGAAGAACTACACCGTCCTCAGAATTCACTATCTTGATGCCATCTATTTTAAAGTTGAATGGAGACGTTGACCTCAGAATATACATATAATTCTCCATCTCTGGCCAGGCTTACGTGTTCTTTCGTCATTTTTTCAGTCGGTCTCTCCATCTATCTGAATTGTTATTTAAATTAACTGTTTCCTTGGTTTTTTCTCATGCTTTTAAAAAAAAAATCCAAGCATTAGTTAGTTGACCTGCATCCGAAATACCCGACTACATCACTTTTATCTGTACAAGATCTCTCACATTTTACAAAAGAAAAATAAAATGGGTGCAATTCTAGAGGAAAAATCTTTACACAACAGGAATTTTGTTTTAAAAGTAGTCTGTGCAATCTTTGCGGGATGGGAAAGTGAGACACCATTATTAACGTCTTGAACACATTTACACGTTCTGAACATCAAAAATATAATTCGTTATCAAATCACTGACACCAGAAAAGATCAAACGCACAGTTGGCAATTTTCAAAACTTGTTAATCACATCACGGCAAGGGAACATTGCTAAAGCACATGTACCTCATTTTGAAAGCTTTGGTCACATTTTCAAGTGCGGTTCAATGGCGACATCTATCTCAATTATTACCTATCCTACACTTCTAGACATCAAAGGAGCACCGGTTACTAAACTCATAACACTTGGGATCTTTTCTTTTGGTTCTAGAATTGTATGACTTATTAGCAAACTTTTTAGCTCTAATATTGATACTTTACCCCATTTACTTGAAAATAAGAACAATACACTGAATACAAAGGTTGATTCTGATCTCTAGTAACTAAATACGTACACCTAGAAGTATCCTCAGAAATCCCTGTCAAGAAAGTGTGGATAGTCCAATTTCTCTATGAAGTGGCTAATTGCTTGCGTTGATAAATATCTTTCTAACAACGGTTCCCCATCAGCTACAATCTGATGCAACGATACAAAATATGTATAGCAACTTGATAAAGACAAATTCACTGCCTAAAGATAGGAGATCATAATATAGTGATATCCAATTCGAGCCATGAATCTGTTTCATTTTCCCTCCAATTGTAGAAACTTGTTGCCTCTGATTTCAGTGCCTGCACCGTAAGACAGTTCCTCTCTATAAAGTCGTTCAGTCTGGCACTAACGTGATTCATCATTGTTTAAAGACCAAAAAAAAAAAGAAACAAAAGCAATTGTGACCTCGACGTGATTCGAACACGCAACCTTCTGATCTGGAGTCAGACGCGCTACCATTGCGCCACGAAGTCATATTAGTTCTTGCAACAAACATTCTAAACATGCATTACACGACTCAGATAAAAGGTTCTTGGCATTTACCTTTTCCAAATAACATCATCACTTACACATGATATAAGAAGAACTACACCATCCTCAACATTCACTTTCTTAATACCATCTATTATAGCTGAATATATACGTTGACCTCAGAATATGCATATAATTCTCCATCTCTGGCCAGGCTTACTTGTTCTTTCATCATTTTTTTCAGTCGGTCTCTCCACCAATCTGAATTGTTTATTGAAATTGACTGTTTCCTTGGTTTTTTTCTCATGGGTTTTATTTGAAAATAGTTAGCATTACTTAGTTGACGTGGATCCGAAATATCCGACTACATCACTTTTATCTGTACAAGATCTCTCACGTTTTACAAAATTAATAATACAATGGGTGCAATTCTAGAGGAAAAATCTTTACACAACAGGAATTTTGTTTTGAAAGGAGTCTGTGCATTCTTTGCGGAATAGGAAACTGAGACACCATTATTAACGTCTTGAACACATCTACACGTTCTGAACATCAAAAATATAATTCGTTATCAAATCATTGACACCAGAAAAGATCAAACGCACAGTTGGCAATTTTCAAAACTTGTTAATCACATCACGGCAAGGGAACATTGCTGAAACACATGTACCTCTTTTTGAAAGCTTAGTTCACATTTTCAAGTGAGGTTCAATGGCGACATCTATCTCAATTGTTACCTATCCTACACTTCTAGTCATCAAAAGAGCACCCGTCACTAAACTCATAACACTTGGATATTTTCTTATAGTTTAAGAATTGTATGACTTATTAGTAAACTTTTCAGCTCTAATATTGATACTTTCCCCCATTCGATTGAAAATAAGAACAATACACTGAATACAAAGGTTTATTCCTATCTCTAGTTACTAAATATGTACTCCTAAAGGTATCCTCAGAAATCCCTGTCCAGAAAGGGTGGATAGTCCAATTTCTCTAGGAAGTGGCTAATTCCTTGCGTTGATAAATATCTTTCTAACAACGGTTCCCCATCAGCTACAATCTGATGCAACGATACAAAATATATATAGCAACTTGATAAGGATAAATTCACTGCCTAAAGATAGGAGATCATAATATAGTGATATCCAATTCGAACCTTGAATCTGTTTCATTTTCCCTCCAATTGTAGAAACTTGTTGCCTCTTATGTCAGGGCCTAGACCGTAAGACAGTTTCTATCTGTATAGTGGTTTAGTGGGACACTATCGTGATTCATCATTGTTTAAAGACCAAAAAAAAAGAAATAAAAGCAATTGTGACCTCGACGTGATTCGAACACGCAACCTTCTGATCTGGAGTCAGACGCGCTACCATTGCGCCACGAAGTCATATTAGTTCTTGCAACAAACATTCTAAACATGCATTGCACGACTCAGATAAAAGGTACTTGGCATTTATCTTTTCCAAATAACATCATCACTCACACATGATATAAGAAGAACTACACCATCCTGAACATTCACTTTCTTAATACCATCTATTACAGCTGAATATATACGTTGACCTCAGAATATGCATATAATTCTCCATCTCTGGCCAGGCTTACTTGTTCTTTCATCATTTTTTTTTCAGTCGGTCTCTCCACCAATCTGAATTGTTTATTGAAATTGACTGTTTCCTTGTTTTTCTCTCATGGGTTTTATTTGAAAATAGTTAGCATTACTTAGTTGACGTGGATCCGAAATACCCGACTACATCACTTTTATCTGTACAAGATCTCTCACGTTTTACAAAATTAATAATACAATGTGTGCAATTCTAGAGGAAAAATCTTTACACAACAGGAACTTTGTTTTGAAAGTAGTCTGTGCATTCTTTGCGGAATAGGAACCTGAGAGACCATTATTAACGTCTTGAACACATCTACACGTTCTGAACATCAAAAATATAATTCGTTATCAAATCATTGACACCAGAAAAGATCAAACGCACAGCTGGCAATTTTCAAGACTTGTTAATCACATCACGGCAAGGAAACATTGCTAAAGCACATGTACCTCTTTTTGAAAGCTTACTTCACATTTTCAAGTGAGGTTCAATGGCGACATCTATCTCAATTGTTACCTATCCTACACTTCTAGTCATCAAAAGAGCACCCGTCACTAAACTCATCATTAACACTTGGATGTTTTCTTATGGTTCAAGAATTGTATGACTTATTAGCAAACTTTTCAGCTCTAATATTGATACTTTACCCCATTCAATTGAAAATAAGAACAATACACTGAATATAAAGGTTGATTCTAATCTCTAGTTACTAAATACGTACACCTAGAAGTATCCTCAGAAATCCCTGTCAAGAAAGTGTGGATAGTCCAATTTCTCTAGGAAGTGGCTAATTGCTTGCGTTGATAAATATCTTTCTAACAACGGTTCCCCATCAGCTACAATCTGATGCAACGATACAAAATATGTATAGCAACTTGATAAAGACAAATTCACTGCCTAAAGATAGGAGATCATAATATAGTGATATCCAATTCGAACCTTGAATCTGTTTCATTTTCCCTCCAATTGTAGAAACTTCTTGCCTGTGATTAAAGGGTCTGGACCGTAAGACAGTTCCTATCTATAAAGTGGTTTAGTCTGGCACTAACGTGATTCATCATTATTTAAAGACCAAAAAAAGAAATAAAGGCGATTTTGACCTCGACGTGATTCGAACACGCAACCTTCTGATCTGGAGTCAGACGCGCTACCATTGCGCCACGAAGTCATATTAGTTTTTGCAACAAACATTCTAAACATGCATTTCAATTCGAATAACTGTACAAGACTCGTATAAGAGGTACTTGGCATTTACCGATTTTCCAAACAACATCATCACTCACGCATGATATAAGAAGAACTACACCGTCCTCAGAATTCACTTTCTTGATGCCATCTATTTTACAGTTGAATGGAGACGTTGACCTCAGAATATACATATAATTCTCCATCTCTGGCCAGGCTTACGTGTTCTTTCGTCATTTTTTCAGTCGGTCTCTCCATCTATCTGAATTGTTATTTAAATTAACTGTTTCCTTGGTGTTTTCTCATGCTTTTTAAAAAAAAATCCTAGCATTAGTTAGTTGATCTGCATCCGAAATACCCGACTACATCACTTTTATCTGTACAAGATCTCTCACATTTTACAAAAGAAAAATAAAATGGGTGCAATTCTAGAGGAAAAATCTTTACACAACAGGAATTTTGTTTTAAAAGTAGTCTGTGCAATCTTTGCGGGATGGGAAACTGAGACACCATTATTAACGTCTTGAACACATTTACACGTTCTGAACATCAAAAATATAATTCGTTATCAAATCACTGACACCAGAAAAGATCAAACGCACAGTTGGCAATTTTCAAAACTTGTTAATCACATCACGGCAAGGGAACATTGCTAAAGCACATGTACCTCATTTTGAAAGCTTTGGTCACATTTTCAAGTGCGGTTCAATGGCGACATCTATCTCAATTATTACCTATCCTACACTTCTAGTCATCAAAAGAGCACCGGTTACTAAACTCATAACACTTGGATCTTTTCTTATGGTTCTAGAATTGTATGACTTATTAGCAAACTTTTTAGCTCTAATATTGATACTTTACCCCATTTACTTGAAAATAAGAACAATACACTGAATACAAAGGTTGATTCTGATCTCTAGTAACTAAATACGTACACCTAGAAGTATCCTCAGAAATCCCTGTCAAGAAAGTGTGGATAGTCCAATTTCTCTAGGAAGTGGCTAATTGCTTGCGTTGATAAATATCTTTCTAACAACGGTTCCCCATCAGCTACAATCTGATGCAACGATACAAAATATGTTCAGCAACTTGATAAAGACAAATTCACTGCCTAAAGATAGGAGATCATAATATAGTGATATCCAATTCGAGCCATGAATATGTTTCATTTTCCCTCCAATTGTAGAAACTTGTTGCCTCTGATTTCAGGGCCTGCACCGTAAGACAGTTCCTCTCTATAAAGTCGTTCAGTCTGGCACTAACGTGATTCATCATTGTTTAAAGACCAAAAAAAAAAAAAGAAACAAAAGCAATTGTGACCTCGACGTGATTCGAACACGCAACCTTCTGATCTGGAGTCAGACGCGCTACCATTGCGCCACGAAGTCATATTAGTTCTTGCAACAAACATTCTAAACATGCATTACACGACTCAGATAAAAGGTTCTTGGCATTTACCTTTTCCAAATAACATCATCACTTACACATGATAGAAGAAGAACTACACCATCCTCAACATTCACTTTCTTAATACCATCTATTATAGCTGAATATATACGTTGACCTCAGAATATGCATATAATTCTCCATCTCTGGCCAGGCTTACTTGTTCTGTCATCATTTTTTTCAGTCGGTCTCTCCACCAATCTGAATTGTTTATTGAAATTGACTGTTTCCTTGGTTTTTTTCTCATGGGTTTTATTTGAAAATAGTTAGCATTACTTAGTTGACGTGGATCCGAAATACCCGACTACATCACTTTTATCTGTACAAGATCTCTCACGTTTTACAAAATTAATAATACAATGGGTGCAATTCTAGAGGAAAAATCTTTACACAACAGGAATTTTGTTTTGAAAGTAGTCTGTGCATTCTTTGCGGAATAGGAAACTGAGACACCATTATTAACGTCTTGAACACATCTACACATTCTGAACATCAAAAATATAATTCGTTATCAAATCATTGACACCAGAAAAGATCAAACGCACAGCTGGCAATTTTCAAAACTTGTTAATCACATCACGGCAAGGGAACATTGCTGAAACACATGTACCTCTTTTTGAAAGCTTAGTTCACATTTTCAAGTGAGGTTCAATGGCGACATCTATCTCAATTGTTACCTATCCTACACTTCTAGTCATCAAAAGAGCACCCGTCACTAAACTCATAACACTTGGATATTTTCTTATAGTTTAAGAATTGTATGACTTATTAGTAAACTTTTCAGCTCTAATATTGATACTTTCCCCCATTCGATTGAAAATAAGAACAATACACTGAATACAAAGGTTTATTCCTATCTCTAGTTACTAAATATGTACTCCTAAAGGTATCCTCAGAAATCCCTGTCCAGAAAGGGTGGATAGTCCAATTTCTCTAGGAAGTGGCTAATTCCTTGCGTTGATAAATATCTTTCTAACAACGGTTCCCCATCAGCTACAATCTGATGCAACGATACAAAATATATATAGCAACTTGATAAGGATAAATTCACTGCCTAAAGATAGGAGATCATAATATAGTGATATCCAATTCGAACCTTGAATCTGTTTCATTTTCCCTCCAATTGTAGAAACTTGTTGCCTCTTATGTCAGGGCCTAGACCGTAAGACAGTTTCTATCTATATAGTGGTTTAGTGGGACACTATCGTGATTCATCATTGTTTAAAGACCAAAAAAAGAAATAAAAGCAATTGTGACCTCGACGTGATTCGAACACGCAACCTTCTGATCTGGAGTCAGACGCGCTACCATTGCGCCACGAAGTGATATTAGTTCTTGCAACAAACATTCTCAACATGCATTACACGACTCAGATAAAAGGTACTTGGCATTTACCGCTTTTCCAAATAACATCATCACTCACACATGATATGAGAAGAACTACACCGTCCTCAACATTCACTTTCTTAATACCATATATTACAGCTGAATGGAGACGTTGGCCTCAGAATATACATAGCATTCGGCATCTCTGGCCAGGCTTACGTGTTCTTTCGTCATTTCTTTCAGTCGCTCCCTCCATCAATCTGAAATGTTTATTTATATTGACTGTTTCCTTGTTTTTTCAGATAGGTTTCAAATGGAAAGAGCCTGGTGTTACTAAGTTGCTCTTCAGCCTAAACAAGTGACAAAACAACATTTATTTCTGTACAAAATATCTCCTATTTTACAAAAGAAACGAGTGCGATTCAACGGAATGAAATTTGGGCAACACAAGTGTTGTTTTAGAAATAACCTGTGCATTCCTTCAGGGGATAGAAAAGTGAGACACCGTTATTAACATATTGTACAACTCTATAGCTTCTAAGGATCAAAACTAGAATTCGTTATCAAATCATTCTTGACAGAAAGGAACAAAGGCACATTTGGTTAGTTTCATGACATGTCAATTGTATCCCGGCAAGAGAACATATCTGACACAAACAAATACCCTTTTAAATAGCTCTGCCACTACCCAGGAATGGTTTAAGTGTGATATCTATCACAAAGTTTACCCACCCGCCATCCTACCCACTCCTGCCAATCCCCTTCACCAATATGGAAGTATAGAAAACTTCATTAACATGCAAAAAACGTGAACCAATAGCTGACGGCATGCAGAGCGTTGAGCCACTGAATTCTACACAAAAAGCAATACTATTCAACGCGGCAAAAATGTGAGAGCAACAGCTTTTAGAATCCTTCATCTTAATAACTGTGCACGGGCATCAAGCCAGCAATGTTACCTCCACGATACAAAATATGCATAGCAACTTGACAAAGACAAATTCACTGCCTAAAGATAGGAGAACATATCATAGTGATATCCAATTCGAACCATCAAATGGAATGTGTTTCCTTTTGCCTCCAAATGTAGAAACGTGTTGCCTCTGATTTCTGGGCCTGGACGTTATGATAGTTCCTATCTATATAGAGATTCAGTCCGACACTAACGTGATTCATCATTGTTTGAAGACCAAAAAAGAAATAAAAGTGATTATGACCTCGACGTGATTCGAACACGCAACCTTCTGATCTAGAGTCAGACGCGCTACCATTGCGTTACGAAGTTATATTAGTTCTTGCTACAAACATTCTAAACATGCATTTCAATTCGAGAATCTGTATACGACTCAGATAAGAGGTACTTGCCATTTACCGATTTTCCAAATAACATCATCACTCATGCATGATATAAGAAGAAACACATCGTCCTCAGAATTCACCTCCTTAATACCATCTATTACAGCTGAATCTATACGTTGACCTCAGAATATACATATAATTCTCCATCTCTGGCCTGTCTTACATGTTCTTTCGTCATTTTTTTCCATCGGTCTATCTACCAATCTGAATTGTTTATTGAAATTGACTCTTTCCTTGGTTTTTTCTGATGGGTTTTATTTGAAAATAGCTAGCATTACTTCGTTGACCTGGATCCGAAATACCCGACTACATCACTTTTATCTGTACAAGATCTCTCACGTTTTACAAAAGAAAAAGAAAATGGGTGCAATTCTAGAGGAAAAATCTTTACACAACAGGAATTTTGTTTTGAAAGTAGTCTGTGCATTCTTTGCGGAATAGGAAACTGAGACACCATTATTAACGTCTTGAACACATCTATACGTTCTGAACATCAAAAATATAATTCGTTATCAAATCATTGACACCAGAAAAGATCAAACGCACAGTTGGCAATTTTCAAAACTTGTTAATCACATCACGGCAAGGGAACATTGCTGAAACACATGTACCTCTTTTTGAAAGCTAAGTTCACATTTTCAAGTGAGGTTTATTGGCGACATCTATCTCAGTTGTTACCTATCCTCCACTTCTAGTCATCAAAAGAACACCCGTCAGTAAACTCATAATTAACACTTGGATGTTTTCTTGTTGTTGAAGAACTGTATGACTTATTAGTAAACATTTTAGCTCTAATATTGATACTTTAGCCCATTTAATTGAAACTCAGAACAATACACTGAATACAAAGGTTCATTCCAATCATTAGTTACTAAATACGTACACCTAGAAGTATCCTCAGAAATCCCTGTCCAGAAAGTGTGGATAGTCCAGTTTCTCTAGGAACTGGCTAATTGCTTGCGTTGAGAATATCTTTCTAAGAACGGTTCCCCATAAGCTACAAATGGTCTAAGAAAGCTATAAACGGAGAAATAACTATAAATTGCGCGTAACTAGCTTTTAGAATCATTCATCTTAACAACTGTGCATGGGCATCAAACCAGCAATGTTACCTCCACGATACAAAATATGTATAGCAACTTGATCACTAATAAGTCATACAATTCTTAAACCATAAGAAAATATCCAAGTGTTACGAGGTTAGTGACGGGTGTTCTTTGGATGACTAGAAGTGGAGGATAGGTAACAGTTGAGATAGATGTCGCCATTGAAGACCAAGAAAGAAATAAAAGCGATTGTGACCTCGACGTGATTCCAACACGCAACCTTCTGATCTGGAGTCAGACGCGCTACCATTGCGCCACGAAGTCATATTAGTTTTTGCAACAAACATTCTAAACATGCATTTCACTTCGAATAACTGTGCAAGACTCATATAAGAGGTACTTGGCATTTACCGATTTTCCAAACAACATCATCACTCACGCATGATACAAGAAGAACTACACCGTCCTCAGAATTCACTTTCTTGATGCCATCTATTTTACAGTTGAATGGAGACGTTGACCTCAGAATATAGATATAATTCTCCATCTCTGGCCAGGCTTACGTGTTCTTTCGTCATTTTTTTCAGTCGGTCTCTCCATCTATCTGAATTGTTTATTGAAATTAATTGTTTCCTTGGTTTTTTCTCATGGTTTTTATTTGAAAATGCTAGAATTACTTAGTTGACATCGATCCAAAATACCCGACTACATCACTTTTATCTGCACAAAATCTCTCTCATTTTACAAAAGAAAAATAAAATGGGTGCAATTCTAGAGGAAAAATCTTTACACAACAGGAATTTTGTTTTAAAAATAGTCTGTGCATTCTTTGCGGGATAGGAAACTGAGACACCATTATTAACGTCTTGAACACATCTACACGTTCTGAACATCAAAAATATAATTCGTTATCAAATCACTGACACCAGAAAAGATCAAATGCACAGTTGGCAATTTTCAAGACTTGTTAATCACATCACGGCAAGGAAACATTGCTAAAGCACATGTACCTCTTTTTAAAAGCTTTGGTCACATTCTTCAAGTGAGGTTCAATAGCGACATCTATCTCAATTATTACATATCCTCCACTTCTAGTCATCAAAAGAGCACCCGTCACTAAACTCATCATTAACACTTGGATGTTTCCTTATGGTTCAAGAATTGTATGACTTATTAGCAAACTTTTCAGCTCTAATATTGATACTTTACCCCATTCAATTGAAAATAAAAACAATACACTGAATACAAAGGTTGATTCTAATCTCTAGTTACTAAATACGTACACCTAGAAGTATGCTCAGAAATCCCTGTCAAGAAAGTGTGGATAGTCCAATTTCTCTAGGAAGTGGCTAATTGCTTGCGTTGATAAATATCTTTCTAACAACGGTTCCCCATCAGCTACAATCTGATGCAACGATAAAAAATATGTATAGCAATTTTATAAAGACAAATTCACTGACTAAAGATAGGAGATAATAATATAGTGATATCCAATTCGAACCTTGAATCTGTTTCATTTTCCCTCCAATTGTAGAAACTTCTTGCCTGTGATTTAAGGGTCTGGACCGTAAGACAGTTCCTATCTATAAAGTGGTTTAGTCTGGCACTAACGTGATTCATCACTGTTTAAAGACCAAAAAAGGAAATAAAGGCGATTTTGACCTCGACGTGATTCGAACACGCAACCTTCTGATCTGGAGTCAGACGCGCTACCATTGCGCCACGAAGTCATATTAGTTCTTGCAACAAACATTCTAAACATGCATTGCACGACTCAGATAAAAGGTACTTGGCATTTATCTTTTCCAAATAACATCATCACTCACACATGATATAAGAAGAACTACACCATCCTCAACATTCACTTTCTTAATACCATCTATTACAGCTGAATATATACGTTGACCTCAGAATATGCATATAATTCTCCATCTCTGGCCAGGCTTACTTGTTCTTTCATCATTTTTTTTTCAGTCGGTCTCTCCACCAATCTGAATTGTTTATTGAAATTGACTGTTTCCTTGTTTTTCTCTCATGGGTTTTATTTGAAAATAGTTAGCATTACTTAGTTGACGTGGATCCGAAATACCCGACTACATCACTTTTATCTGTACAAGATCTCTCACGTTTTACAAAATTAATAATACAATGTGTGCAATTCTAGAGGAAAAATCTTTACACAACAGGAACTTTGTTTTGAAAGTAGTCTGTGCATTCTTTGCGGAATAGGAACCTGAGAGACCATTATTAACGTCTTGAACACATCTACACGTTCTGAACATCAAAAATATAATTCGTTATCAAATCATTGACACCAGAAAAGATCAAACGCACAGCTGGCAATTTTCAAGACTTGTTAATCACATCACGGCAAGGAAACATTGCTAAAGCACATGTACCTCTTTTTGAAAGCTTACTTCACATTTTCAAGTGAGGTTCAATGGCGACATCTATCTCAATTGTTACCTATCCTACACTTCTAGTCATCAAAAGAGCACCCGTCACTAAACTCATCATTAACACTTGGATGTTTTCTTATGGTTCAAGAATTGTATGACTTATTAGCAAACTTTTCAGCTCTAATATTGATACTTTACCCCATTCAATTGAAAATAAGAACAATACACTGAATACAAAGGTTGATTCTAATCTCTAGTTACTAAATACGTACACCTAGAAGTATCCTCAGAAATCCCTGTCAAGAAAGTGTGGATAGTCCAATTTCTCTAGGAAGTGGCTAATTGCTTGCGTTGATAAATATCTTTCTAACAACGGTTCCCCATCAGCTACAATCTGATGCAACGATACAAAATATGTATAGCAACTTGATAAAGACAAATTCACTGCCTAAAGATAGGAGATCATAATATAGTGATATCCAATTCGAACCTTGAATCTGTTTCATTTTCCCTCCAATTGTAGAAACTTCTTGCCTGTGATTAAAGGGTCTGGACCGTAAGACAGTTCCTATCTATAAAGTGGTTTAGTCTGGCACTAACGTGATTCATCATTATTTAAAGACCAAAAAAAGAAATAAAGGCGATTTTGACCTCGACGTGATTCGAACACGCAACCTTCTGATCTGGAGTCAGACGCGCTACCATTGCGCCACGAAGTCATATTAGTTTTTGCAACAAACATTCTAAACATGCATTTCAATTCGAATAACTGTACAAGACTCGTATAAGAGGTACTTGGCATTTACCGATTTTCCAAACAACATCATCACTCACGCATGATATAAGAAGAACTACACCGTCCTCAGAATTCACTTTCTTGATGCCATCTATTTTACAGTTGAATGGAGACGTTGACCTCAGAATATACATATAATTCTCCATCTCTGGCCAGGCTTACGTGTTCTTTCGTCATTTTTTCAGTCGGTCTCTCCATCTATCTGAATTGTTATTTAAATTAACTGTTTCCTTGGTTTATTCTCATGCTTTTTAAAAAAAAAATCCTAGCATTAGTTAGTTGATCTGCATCCGAAATACCCGACTACATCACTTTTATCTGTACAAGATCTCTCACATTTTACAAAAGAAAAATAAAATGGGTGCAATTCTAGAGGAAAAATCTTTACACAACAGGAATTTTGTTTTAAAAGTAGTCTGTGCAATCTTTGCGGGATGGGAAACTGAGACACCATTATTAACGTCTTGAACACATTTACACGTTCTGAACATCAAAAATATAATTCGTTATCAAATCACTGACACCAGAAAAGATCAAACGCACAGTTGGCAATTTTCAAAACTTGTTAATCACATCACGGCAAGGGAACATTGCTAAAGCACATGTACCTCATTTTGAAAGCTTTGGTCACATTTTCAAGTGCGGTTCAATGGCGACATCTATCTCAATTATTACCTATCCTACACTTCTAGTCATCAAAAGAGCACCGGTTACTAAACTCATAACACTTGGATCTTTTCTTATGGTTCTAGAATTGTATGACTTATTAGCAAACTTTTTAGCTCTAATATTGATACTTTACCCCATTTACTTGAAAATAAGAACAATACACTGAATACAAAGGTTGATTCTGATCTCTAGTAACTAAATACGTACACCTAGAAGTATCCTCAGAAATCCCTGTCAAGAAAGTGTGGATAGTCCAATTTCTCTAGGAAGTGGCTAATTGCTTGCGTTGATAAATATCTTTCTAACAACGGTTCCCCATCAGCTACAATCTGATGCAACGATACAAAATATGTATAGCAACTTGATAAAGACAAATTCACTGCCTAAAGATAGGAGATCATAATATAGTGATATCCAATTCGAGCCATGAATCTGTTTCATTTTCCCTCCAATTGTAGAAACTTGTTGCCTCTGATTTCAGGGCCTGCACCGTAAGACAGTTCCTCTCTATAAAGTCGTTCAGTCTGGCACTAACGTGATTCATCATTGTTTAAAGACCAAAAAAAAAAAAAGAAACAAAAGCAATTGTGACCTCGACGTGATTCGAACACGCAACCTTCTGATCTGGAGTCAGACGCGCTACCATTGCGCCACGAAGTCATATTAGTTCTTGCAACAAACATTCTAAACATGCATTACACGACTCAGATAAAAGGTTCTTGGCATTTACCTTTTCCAAATAACATCATCACTTACACATGATATAAGAAGAACTACACCATCCTCAACATTCACTTTCTTAATACCATCTATTATAGCTGAATATATACGTTGACCTCAGAATATGCATATAATTCTCCATCTCTGGCCAGGCTTACTTGTTCTGTCATCATTTTTTTCAGTCGGTCTCTCCACCAATCTGAATTGTTTATTGAAATTGACTGTTTCCTTGGTTTTTTTCTCATGGGTTTTATTTGAAAATAGTTAGCATTACTTAGTTGACGTGGATCCGAAATACCCGACTACATCACTTTTATCTGTACAAGATCTCTCACGTTTTACAAAATTAATAATACAATGGGTGCAATTCTAGAGGAAAAATCTTTACACAACAGGAATTTTGTTTTGAAAGTAGTCTGTGCATTCTTTGCGGAATAGGAAACTGAGACACCATTATTAACGTCTTGAACACATCTACACATTCTGAACATCAAAAATATAATTCATTATCAAATCATTGACACCAGAAAAGATCAAACGCACAGCTGGCAATTTTCAAAACTTGTTAATCACATCACGGCAAGGGAACATTGCTGAAACACATGTACCTCTTTTTGAAAGCTTAGTTCACATTTTCAAGTGAGGTTCAATGGCGACATCTATCTCAATTGTTACCTATCCTACACTTCTAGTCATCAAAAGAGCACCCGTCACTAAACTCATAACACTTGGATATTTTCTTATAGTTTAAGAATTGTATGACTTATTAGTAAACTTTTCAGCTCTAATATTGATACTTTCCCCCATTCGATTGAAAATAAGAACAATACACTGAATACAAAGGTTTATTCCTATCTCTAGTTACTAAATATGTACTCCTAAAGGTATCCTCAGAAATCCCTGTCCAGAAAGGGTGGATAGTCCAATTTCTCTAGGAAGTGGCTAATTCCTTGCGTTGATAAATATCTTTCTAACAACGGTTCCCCATCAGCTACAATCTGATGCAACGATACAAAATATATATAGCAACTTGATAAGGATAAATTCACTGCCTAAAGATAGGAGATCATAATATAGTGATATCCAATTCGAACCTTGAATCTGTTTCATTTTCCCTCCAATTGTAGAAACTTGTTGCCTCTTATGTCAGGGCCTAGACCGTAAGACAGTTTCTATCTATATAGTGGTTTAGTGGGACACTATCGTGATTCATCATTGTTTAAAGACCAAAAAAAGAAATAAAAGCAATTGTGACCTCGACGTGATTCGAACACGCAACCTTCTGATCTGGAGTCAGACGCGCTACCATTGCGCCACGAAGTGATATTAGTTCTTGCAACAAACATTCTCAACATGCATTACACGACTCAGATAAAAGGTACTTGGCATTTACCGCTTTTCCAAATAACATCATCACTCACACATGATATGAGAAGAACTACACCGTCCTCAACATTCACTTTCTTAATACCATATATTACAGCTGAATGGAGACGTTGGCCTCAGAATATACATAGCATTCGGCATCTCTGGCCAGGCTTACGTGTTCTTTCGTCATTTCTTTCAGTCGGTCCCTCCATCAATCTGAAATGTTTATTTATATTGACTGTTTCCTTGTTTTTTCAGATAGGTTTCAAATGGAAAGAGCCTGGTGTTACTAAGTTGCTCTTCAGCCTAAACAAGTGACAAAACAACATTTATTTCTGTACAAAATATCTCCTATTTTACAAAAGAAACGAGTGCGATTCAACGGAATGAAATTTGGGCAACACAAGTGTTGTTTTAGAAATAACCTGTTCATTCCTTCAGGGGATAGAAAAGTGAGACACCGTTATTAACATATTGTACAACTCTATAGCTTCTAAGGATCAAAACTAGAATTCGTTATCAAATCATTCTTGACAGAAAGGAACAAAGGCACATTTGGTTAGTTTCATGACATGTCAATTGTATCCCGGCAAGAGAACATATCTGACACAAACAAATACCCTTTTAAATAGCTCTGCCACTACCCAGGAATGGTTTAAGTGTGATATCTATCACAAAGTTTACCCACCCGCCATCCTACCCACTCCTGCCAATCCCCTTCACCAATATGGAAGTATAGAAAACTTCATTAACATGCAAAAAACGTGAACCAATAGCTGACGGCATGCAGAGCGTTGAGCCACTGAATTCTACACAAAAAGCAATACTATTCAACGCGGCAAAAATGTGAGAGCAACAGCTTTTAGAATCCTTCATCTTAATAACTGTGCACGGGCATCAAGCCAGCAATGTTACCTCCACGATACAAAATATGCATAGCAACTTGACAAAGACAAATTCACTGCCTAAAGATAGGAGAACATATCATAGTGATATCCAATTCGAACCATCAAATGGAATGTGTTTCCTTTTGCCTCCAAATGTAGAAACGTGTTGCCTCTGATTTCTGGGCCTGGACGTTATGATAGTTCCTATCTATATAGAGATTCAGTCCGACACTAACGTGATTCATCATTGTTTGAAGACCAAAAAAGAAATAAAAGTGATTATGACCTCGACGTGATTCGAACACGCAACCTTCTGATCTAGAGTCAGACGCGCTACCATTGCGTTACGAAGTTATATTAGTTCTTGCTACAAACATTCTAAACATGCATTTCAATTCGAGAATCTGTATACGACTCAGATAAGAGGTACTTGCCATTTACCGATTTTCCAAATAACATCATCACTCATGCATGATATAAGAAGAAACACATCGTCCTCAGAATTCACCTCCTTAATACCATCTATTACAGCTGAATCTATACGTTGACCTCAGAATATACATATAATTCTCCATCTCTGGCCTGTCTTACATGTTCTTTCGTCATTTTTTTCCATCGGTCTATCTACCAATCTGAATTGTTTATTGAAATTGACTCTTTCCTTGGTTTTTTCTGATGGGTTTTATTTGAAAATAGCTAGCATTACTTCGTTGACCTGGATCCGAAATACCCGACTACATCACTTTTATCTGTACAAGATCTCTCACGTTTTACAAAAGAAAAAGAAAATGGGTGCAATTCTAGAGGAAAAATCTTTACACAACAGGAATTTTGTTTTGAAAGTAATCTGTGCATTCTTTGCGGAATAGGAAACTGAGACACCATTATTAACGTCTTGAACACATCTATACGTTCTGAACATCAAAAATATAATTCGTTATCAAATCATTGACACCAGAAAAGATCAAACGCACAGTTGGCAATTTTCAAAACTTGCTAATCACATCACGGCAAGGGAACATTGCTGAAACACATGTACCTCTTTTTGAAAGCTAAGTTCACATTTTCAAGTGAGGTTTATTGGCGACATCTATCTCAGTTGTTACCTATCCTCCACTTCTAGTCATCAAAAGAACACCCGTCAGTAAACTCATAATTAACACTTGGATGTTTTCTTGTTGTTGAAGAACTGTATGACTTATTAGTAAACATTTTAGCTCTAATATTGATACTTTAGCCCATTTAATTGAAACTCAGAACAATACACTGAATACAAAGGTTCATTCCAATCATTAGTTACTAAATACGTACACCTAGAAGTATCCTCAGAAATCCCTGTCCAGAAAGTGTGGATAGTCCAGTTTCTCTAGGAACTGGCTAATTGCTTGCGTTGAGAATATCTTTCTAAGAACGGTTCCCCATAAACTACAAATGGTCTAAGAAAGCTATAAACGGAGAAATAACTATAAATTGCGCGTAACTAGCTTTTAGAATCATTCATCTTAACAACTGTGCATGGGCATCAAACCAGCAATGTTACCTCCACGATACAAAATATGTATAGCAACTTGATAACTAATAAGTCATACAATTCTTAAACCATAAGAAAATATCCAAGTGTTATGAGTTTAGTGACGGGTGTTCTTTGGATGACTAGAAGTGGAGGATAGGTAACAGTTGAGATAGATGTCGCCATTGAAGACCAAGAAAGAAATAAAAGCGATTGTGACCTCGACGTGATTCCAACACGCAACCTTCTGATCTGGAGTCAGACGCGCTACCATTGCGCCACGAAGTCATATTAGTTTTTGCAACAAACATTCTAAACATGCATTTCACTTCGAATAACTGTGCAAGACTCATATAAGAGGTACTTGGCATTTACCGATTTTCCAAACAACATCATCACTCACGCATGATACAAGAAGAACTACACCGTCCTCAGAATTCACTTTCTTGATGCCATCTATTTTACAGTTGAATGGAGACGTTGACCTCAGAATATAGATATAATTCTCCATCTCTGGCCAGGCTTACGTGTTCTTTCGTCATTTTTTTCAGTCGGTCTCTCCATCTATCTGAATTGTTTATTGAAATTAATTGTTTCCTTGGTTTTTTCTCATGGTTTTTATTTGAAAATGCTAGAATTACTTAGTTGACATCGATCCAAAATACCCGACTACATCACTTTTATCTGCACAAAATCTCTCTCATTTTACAAAAGAAAAATAAAATGGGTGCAATTCTAGAGGAAAAATCTTTACACAACAGGAATTTTGTTTTAAAAATAGTCTGTGCATTCTTTGCGGGATAGGAAACTGAGACACCATTATTAACGTCTTGAACACATCTACACGTTCTGAACATCAAAAATATAATTCGTTATCAAATCACTGACACCAGAAAAGATCAAATGCACAGTTGGCAATTTTCAAGACTTGTTAATCACATCACGGCAAGGGAACATTGCTAAAGCACATGTACCTCTTTTTAAAAGCTTTGGTCACATTCTTCAAGTGAGGTTCAATAGCGACATCTATCTCAATTATTACATATCCTCCACTTCTAGTCATCAAAAGAGCACCCGTCACTAAACTCATCATTAACACTTGGATGTTTCCTTATGGTTCAAGAATTGTATGACTTATTAGCAAACTTTTCAGCTCTAATATTGATACTTTACCCCATTCAATTGAAAATAAAAACAATACACTGAATACAAAGGTTGATTCTAATCTCTAGTTACTAAATACGTACACCTAGAAGTATGCTCAGAAATCCCTGTCAAGAAAGTGTGGATAGTCCAATTTCTCTAGGAAGTGGCTAATTGCTTGCGTTGATAAATATCTTTCTAACAACGGTTCCCCATCAGCTACAATCTGATGCAACGATAAAAAATATGTATAGCAATTTTATAAAGACAAATTCACTGCCTAAAGATAGGAGATCATAATATAGTGATATCCAATTCGAACCTTGAATCTGTTTCATTTTCCCTCCAATTGTAGAAACTTCTTGCCTGTGATTAAAGGGTCTGGACCGTAAGACAGTTCCTATCTATAAAGTGGTTTAGTCTGGCACTAACGTGATTCATCACTGTTTAAAGACCAAAAAAGGAAATAAAGGCGATTTTGACCTCGACGTGATTCGAACACGCAACCTTCTGATCTGGAGTCAGACGCGCTACCATTGCGCCACGAAGTCATATTAGTTCTTGCAACAAACATTCTAAACATGCATTGCACGACTCAGATAAAAGGTACTTGGCATTTATCTTTTCCAAATAACATCATCACTCACACATGATATAAGAAGAACTACACCATCCTGAACATTCACTTTCTTAATACCATCTATTACAGCTGAATATATACGTTGACCTCAGAATATGCATATAATTCTCCATCTCTGGCCAGGCTTACTTGTTCTTTCATCATTTTTTTTCAGTCGGTCTCTCCACCAATCTGAATTGTTTATTGAAATTGACTGTTTCCTTGTTTTTTTCTCATGGGTTTTATTTGAAAATAGTTAGCATTACTTAGTTGACGTGGATCCGAAATACCCGACTACATCACTTTTATCTGTACAAGATCTCTCACGTTTTACAAAATTAATAATACAATGTGTGCAATTCTAGAGGAAAAATCTTTACACAACAGGAACTTTGTTTTGAAAGTAGTCTGTGCATTCTTTGCGGAATAGGAACCTGAGAGACCATTATTAACGTCTTGAACACATCTACACGTTCTGAACATCAAAAATATAATTCGTTATCAAATCATTGACACCAGAAAAGATCAAACGCACAGCTGGCAATTTTCAAGACTTGTTAATCACATCACGGCAAGGAAACATTGCTAAAGCACATGTACCTCTTTTTGAAAGCTTACTTCACATTTTCAAGTGAGGTTCAATGGCGACATCTATCTCAATTGTTACCTATCCTACACTTCTAGTCATCAAAAGAGCACCCGTCACTAAACTCATCATTAACACTTGGATGTTTTCTTATGGTTCAAGAATTGTATGACTTATTAGCAAACTTTTCAGCTCTAATATTGATACTTTACCCCATTCAATTGAAAATAAGAACAATACACTGAATATAAAGGTTGATTCTAATCTCTAGTTACTAAATACGTACACCTAGAAGTATGCTCAGAAATCCCTGTCAAGAAAGTGTGGATAGTCCAATTTCTCTAGGAAGTGGCTAATTGCTTGCGTTGATAAATATCTTTCTAACAACGGTTCCCCATCAGCTACAATCTGATGCAACGATACAAAATATGTATAGCAACTTGATAAAGACAAATTCACTGCCTAAAGATAGGAGATCATAATATAGTGATATCCAATTCGAACCTTGAATCTGTTTCATTTTCCCTCCAATTGTAGAAACTTCTTGCCTGTGATTAAAGGGTCTGGACCGTAAGACAGTTCCTATCTATAAAGTGGTTTAGTCTGGCACTATCGTGATTCATCATTATTTAAAGACCAAAAAAAGAAATAAAGGCGATTTTGACCTCGACGTGATTCGAACACGCAACCTTCTGATCTGGAGTCAGACGCGCTACCATTGCGCCACGAAGTCATATTAGTTTTTGCAACAAACATTCTAAACATGCATTTCAATTCGAATAACTGTACAAGACTCGTATAAGAGGTACTTGGCATTTACCGATTTTCCAAACAACATCATCACTCACGCATGATATAAGAAGAACTACACCGTCCTCAGAATTCACTTTCTTGATGCCATCTATTTTACAGTTGAATGGAGACGTTGACCTCAGAATATACATATAATTCTCCATCTCTGGCCAGGCTTACGTGTTCTTTCGTCATTTTTTCAGTCGGTCTCTCCATCTATCTGAATTGTTATTTAAATTAACTGTTTCCTTGGTTTTTTCTCATGCTTTTTAAAAAAAAAATCCTAGCATTAGTTAGTTGACCTGCATCCGAAATACCCGACTACATCACTTTTATCTGTACAAGATCTCTCACATTTTACAAAAGAAAAATAAAATGGGTGCAATTCTAGAGGAAAAATCTTTACACAACAGGAATTTTGTTTTAAAAGTAGTCTGTGCAATCTCTGCGGGATGGGAAACTGAGACACTATTATTAACGTCTTGAACACATTTACACGTTCTGAACATCAAAAATATAATTCGTTATCAAATCACTGACACCAGAAAAGATCAAACGCACAGTTGGCAATTTTCAAAACTTGTTAATCACATCACGGCAAGGGAACATTGCTAAAGCACATGTACCTCATTTTGAAAGCTTTGGTCACATTTTCAAGTGCGGTTCAATGGCGACATCTATCTCAATTATTACCTATCCTCCACTTCTAGACATCAAAAGAGCACCGGTCACTAAACTCATAACACTTGGATCTTTTCTTATGGTTCTAGAATTGTATGACTTATTAGCAAACTTTTTAGCTCTAATATTGATACTTTACCCCATTCACTTGAAAATAAGAACAATACACTGAATACAAAGGTTGATTCTGATCTCTAGTAACTAAATACGTACACCTAGAAGTATCCTCAGAAATCCCTGTCAAGAAAGTGTGGATAGTCCAATTTCTCTATGAAGTGGCTAATTGCTTGCGTTGATAAATATCTTTCTAACAACGGTTCCCCATCAGCTACAATCTGATGCAACGATACAAAATATGTATAGCAACTTGATAAAGACAAATTCACTGCCTAAAGATAGGAGATCATAATATAGTGATATCCAATTCGAGCCATGAATCTGTTTCATTTTCCCTCCAATTGTAGAAACTTGTTGCCTCTGATTTCAGGGCCTGCACCGTAAGACAGTTCCTCTCTATAAAGTCGTTCAGTCTGGCACTAACGTGATTCATCATTGTTTAAAGACCAAAAAAAAAGAAATAAAAGCAATTGTGACCTCGACGTGATTCGAACACGCAACCTTCTGATCTGGAGTCAGACGCGCTACCATTGCGCCACGAAGTCATATTAGTTCTTGCAACAAACATTCTAAACATGCATTACACGACTCAGATAAAAGGTACTTGGCATTTACCTTTTCCAAATAACATCATCACTCACACATGATAGAAGAAGAACTACACCATCCTCAACATTCACTTTCTTAATACCATCTATTACAGCTGAATATATACGTTGACCTCAGAATATGCATATAATTCTCCATCTCTGGCCAGGCTTACTTGTTCTTTCATCATTTTTTTTCAGTCGGTCTCTCCACCAATCTGAATTGTTTATTGAAATTGACTGTTTCCTTGTTTTTTTCTCATGGGTTTTATTTGAAAATAGTTAGCATTACTTAGTTGACGTGGATCCGAAATACCCGACTACATCACTTTTATCTGTACAAGATCTCTCACGTTTTACAAAATTAATAATACAATGTGTGCAATTCTAGAGGAAAAATCTTTACACAACAGGAACTTTGTTTTGAAAGTAGTCTGTGCATTCTTTGCGGAATAGGAAACTGAGACACCATTATTAACGTCTTGAACACATCTACACGTTCTGAACATAAAAAATATAATTCATTATCAAATCATTAACACCAGAAAAGATCAAACGCACAGTTGGCAATTTTCAAGACTTGTTAATCACATCACGGCAAGGGAACATTGCTAAAGCACATGTACCTCTTTTTAAAAGCTTTGGTCACATTCTTCAAGTGAGGTTCAATAGCGACATCTATCTCAATTATTACATATCCTCCACTTCTAGTCATCAAAAGAGCACCCGTCACTAAACTCATCATTAACACTTGGATGTTTTCTTATGGTTCAAGAATTGTATGACTTATTAGCAAACTTTTCAGCTCTAATATTGATACTTTACCCCATTCAATTGAAAATAAGAACAATACACTGAATACAAAGGTTGATTCTGATCTCTAGTTACTAAATACGTACACCTAGAAGTATCCTCAGAAATCCCTGTCAAGAAAGTGTGGATAGTCCAATTTCTCTAGGAAGTGGCTAATTGCTTGCGTTGATAAATATCTTTCTAACAACGGTTCCCCATCAGCTACAATCTGATGCAACGATACAAAATATGTATAGCAACTTGATAAAAACAAATTCACTGCCTAAAGATATTAGATAATAATATAGTGATATCCAATTCGAACCTTGAATCTGTTTCATTTTCCCTCCAATTGTAGAAACTTGTTGCCTGTGATTAAAGGGTCTGGACCGTAAGACAGTTCCTATCTATAAAGTGGTTTAGTCTGGAGCTAACGTGATTCATCATTATTTAAAGACCGAAAAAAGAAATAAAGGCGATTTTGACCTCTACGTGATTCGAACACGCAACCTTCTGATCTGGAGTCAGACGCGCTACCATTGCGCCACGAAGTCATATTAGTTTTTGCAACAAACATTCTAAACATGCATTTCACTTCGAATAACTGTGCAAGACTCATATAAGAGGTACTTGGCATTTACCGATTTTCCAAACAACATCATCACTCACGCATGATAGAAGAAGAACTACACCGTCCCCAGAATTCACTTTCTTGATACCATCTATTACAGCTCAATGGAGACGTTGACCTCAGAATATACATATAATTCCCCATCTCTGGCCAGGCTTACGTGTTCTTTCGTCATTTTTTTCAGTCGGTCTCTCCATCTATCTGAATGGTTTATTGAAATTAATTGTTTCCTTTTTTTTTCTCATGGTTTTTATTTGAAAATGCTCGAATTACTTAGTTGACATCGATCCAAAATAACCGACTACATCACTTTTATCTGCACAAGATCTCTCACATTTTACAAAAGAAAAATAAAATGGGTGCAATTCTAGAGGAAAAATCTTTACACAACAGGAATTTTGTTTTAAAAATAGTCTGTGCATTCTTTGCGGGATAGGAAACTGAGACACCATTATTAACGTCTTGAACACATCTACACGTTCTGAACATCAAAAATATAATTCGTTATCAAATCACTGACACCAGAAAAGATCAAATGCACAGTTGGCAATTTTCAAGACTTGTTAATCACATCACGGCAAGGGAACATTGCTAAAGCACATGTACCTCTTTTTAAAAGCTTTGGTCACATTCTTCAAGTGAGGTTCAATAGCGACGTCTATCTCAATTATTACATATCCTCCACTTCTAGTCATCAAAAGAGCACCCGTCACTAAACTCATCATTAACACTTGGATGTTTTCTTATGGTTCAAGAATTGTATGACTTATTAGCAAACTTTTCAGCTCTAATATTGATACTTTACCCCATTCAATTGAAAATAAGAACAATACACTGAATACAAAGGTTGATTCTAATCTCTAGTTACTAAATACGTACACCTAGAAGTATCCTCAGAAATCCCTGTCAAGAAAGTGTGGATAGTCCAATTTCTCTAGGAAGTGGCTAATTGCTTGCGTTGATAAATATCTTTCTAACAACGGTTCCCCATCAGCTACAATCTGATGCAACGATACAAAATATGTATAGCAACTTGATAAAGACAAATTCACTGCCTAAAGATAGGAGATAATAATATAGTGATATCCAATTCGAACCTTGAATCTGTTTCATTTTCCCTCCAATTGTAGAAACTTGTTGCCTGTGATTAAAGGGTCTGGACGTTAAGACAGTTCCTCTCTATAAAGTGGTTTAGTCTGGCGCTAACGTGATTCATCATTGTTTAAAGACCAAAAAAAGAAATAAAGGCGATTTTGACCTCGACGTGATTCGAACACGCAACCTTCTGATCTAGAGTCAGACGCGCTACCATTGCGCCACGAAGTCATATTAGTTCTTGCAACAAACATTCTAAACATGCATTACACGACTCAGATAAAAGGTACTTGGCATTTATCTTTTCCAAATAACATCATCACTCACACATGATATGAGAAGAACTACACCATCCTCAACATTCACTTTCTTAATACCATCTATTACAGCTGAATATACACGCTGACCTCAGAATATGCATATAATTCTCCATCTCTGGCCAGGCTTACTTGTTCTTTCATCATTTTTTTTCAGTCGGTCTCTCCACCAATCTGAATTGTTTATTGAAATTGACTGTTTCCTTGTTTTTTTCTCATGGGTTTTATTTGAAAATAGTTAGCATTACTTAGTTGACGTGGATCCGAAATACCCGACTACATCACTTTTATCTGTACAAGATCTCTCACGTTTTACAAAATTAATAATACAATGTGTGCAATTCTAGAGGAAAAATCTTTACACAACAGGAACTTTGTTTTGAAAGTAGTCTGTGCATTCTTTGCGGAATAGGAACCTGAGAGACCATTATTAACGTCTTGAACACATCTACACGTTCTGAACATCAAAAATATAATTCGTTATCAAATCATTGACACCAGAAAAGATCAAACGCACAGCTGGCAATTTTCAAGACTTGTTAATCACATCACGCCAAGGAAACATTGCTAAAGCACATGTACCTCTTTTTGAAAGCTTACTTCACATTTTCAAGTGAGGTTCAATGGCGACATCTATCTCAATTGTTACCTATCCTACACTTCTAGTCATCAAAAGAGCACCCGTCACTAAACTCATCATTAACACTTGGATGTTTTCTTATGGTTCAAGAATTGTATGACTTATTAGCAAACTTTTCAGCTCTAATATTGATACTTTACCCCATTCAATTGAAAATAAGAACAATACACTGAATACAAAGGTTGATTCTAATCTCTAGTTACTAAATACGTACACCTAGAAGTATGCTCAGAAATCCCTGTCAAGAAAGTGTGGATAGTCCAATTTCTCTAGGAAGTGGCTAATTGCTTGCGTTGATAAATATCTTTCTAACAACGGTTCCCCATCAGCTACAATCTGATGCAACGATACAAAATATGTATAGCAACTTGATAACTAATAAGTCATACAATTCTTAAACCATAAGAAAATATCCAAGTGTCATGAGTTTAGTGACGGGTGTTCTTTGGATGACTAGAAGTGGAGGAGAGGTAACAGTTGAGATAGATGTCGCCATTGAAGACCAAGAAAGAAATAAAAGCGATTGTGACCTCGACGTGATTCCAACACGCAACCTTCTGTTCTGGAGTCAGACGCGCTACCATTGCGCCACGAAGTCATATTAGTTTTTGCAACAAACATTCTAAACATGCATTTCACTTCGAATAACTGTGCAAGACTCATATAAGAGGTACTTGGCATTTACCGATTTTCCAAACAACATCATCACTCACGCATGATACAAGAAGAACTACACCGTCCTCAGAATTCACTTTCTTGATGCCATCTATTTTACAGTTGAATGGAGACGTTGACCTCAGAATATACATATAATTCTCCATCTCTGGCCAGGCTTACGTGTTCTTTCGTCATTTTTTTCAGTCGGTCTCTCCATCTATCTGAATTGTTTATTGAAATTAATTGTTTCCTTGGTTTTTTCTCATGGTTTTTATTTGAAAATGCTAGAATTACTTAGTTGACATCGATCCAAAATACCCGACTACATCACTTTTATCTGCACAAAATCTCTCTCATTTTACAAAAGAAAAATAAAATGGGTGCAATTCTAGAGGAAAAATCTTTACACAACAGGAATTTTGTTTTAAAAATAGTCTGTGCATTCTTTGCGGGATAGGAAACTGAGACACCATTATTAACGTCTTGAACACATCTACACGTTCTGAACATCAAAAATATAATTCGTTATCAAATCACTGACACCAGAAAAGATCAAATGCACAGTTGGCAATTTTCAAGACTTGTTAATCACATCACGGCAAGGGAACATTGCTAAAGCACATGTACCTCTTTTTAAAAGCTTTGGTCACATTCTTCAAGTGAGGTTCAATAGCGACATCTATCTCAATTATTACATATCCTCCACTTCTAGTCATCAAAAGAGCACCCGTCACTAAACTCATCATTAACACTTGGATGTTTCCTTATGGTTCAAGAATTGGATGACTTATTAGCAAACTTTTCAGCTCTAATATTGATACTTTACCCCATTCAATTGAAAATAAAAACAATACACTGAATACAAAGGTTGATTCTAATCTCTAGTTACTAAATACGTACACCTAGAAGTATCCTCAGAAATCCCTGTCAAGAAAGTGTGGATAGTCCAATTTCTCTAGGAAGTGGCTAATTGCTTGCGTTGATAAATATCTTTCTAACAACGGTTCCCCATCAGCTACAATCTGATGCAACGATACAAAATATGTATAGCAACTTGATAAAGACAAATTCACTGCCTAAAGATAGGAGATAATAATATAGTGATATCCAATTCGAACCTTGAATCTGTTTCATTTTCCCTCCAATTGTAGAAACTTGTTGCCTGTGATTAAAGGGTCTGGACGTTAAGACAGTTCCTCTCTATAAAGTGGTTTAGTCTGGCGCTAACGTGATTCATCATTGTTTAAAGACCAAAAAAAGAAATAAAGGCGATTTTGACCTCGACGTGATTCGAACACGCAACCTTCTGATCTAGAGTCAGACGCGCTACCATTGCGCCACGAAGTCATATTAGTTCTTGCAACAAACATTCTAAACATGCATTACACGACTCAGATAAAAGGTACTTGGCATTTATCTTTTCCAAATAACATCATCACTCATACATGATATGAGAAGAACTACACCATCCTCAACATTCACTTTCTTAATACCATCTATTACAGCTGAATATACACGCTGACCTCAGAATATGCATATAATTCTCCATCTCTGGCCAGGCTTACTTGTTCTTTCATCATTTTTTTTCAGTCGGTCTCTCCACCAATCTGAATTGTTTATTGAAATTGACTGTTTCCTTGTTTTTTTCTCATGGGTTTTATTTGAAAATAGTTAGCATTACTTAGTTGACGTGGATCCGAAATACCCGACTACATCACTTTTATCTGTACAAGATCTCTCACGTTTTACAAAATTAATAATACAATGTGTGCAATTCTAGAGGAAAAATCTTTACACAACAGGAACTTTGTTTTGAAAGTAGTCTGTGCATTCTTTGCGGAATAGGAACCTGAGAGACCATTATTAACGTCTTGAACACATCTACACGTTCTGAACATCAAAAATATAATTCGTTATCAAATCATTGACACCAGAAAAGATCAAACGCACAGCTGGCAATTTTCAAGACTTGTTAATCACATCACGCCAAGGAAACATTGCTAAAGCACATGTACCTCTTTTTGAAAGCTTACTTCACATTTTCAAGTGAGGTTCAATGGCGACATCTATCTCAATTGTTACCTATCCTACACTTCTAGTCATCAAAAGAGCACCCGTCACTAAACTCATCATTAACACTTGGATGTTTTCTTATGGTTCAAGAATTGTATGACTTATTAGCAAACTTTTCAGCTCTAATATTGATACTTTACCCCATTCAATTGAAAATAAGAACAATACACTGAATACAAAGGTTGATTCTAATCTCTAGTTACTAAATACGTACACCTAGAAGTATGCTCAGAAATCCCTGTCAAGAAAGTGTGGATAGTCCAATTTCTCTAGGAAGTGGCTAATTGCTTGCGTTGATAAATATCTTTCTAACAACGGTTCCCCATCAGCTACAATCTGATGCAACGATACAAAATATGTATAGCAACTTGATAACTAATAAGTCATACAATTCTTAAACCATAAGAAAATATCCAAGTGTCATGAGTTTAGTGACGGGTGTTCTTTGGATGACTAGAAGTGGAGGAGAGGTAACAGTTGAGATAGATGTCGCCATTGAAGACCAAGAAAGAAATAAAAGCGATTGTGACCTCGACGTGATTCCAACACGCAACCTTCTGTTCTGGAGTCAGACGCGCTACCATTGCGCCACGAAGTCATATTAGTTTTTGCAACAAACATTCTAAACATGCATTTCACTTCGAATAACTGTGCAAGACTCATATAAGAGGTACTTGGCATTTACCGATTTTCCAAACAACATCATCACTCACGCATGATACAAGAAGAACTACACCGTCCTCAGAATTCACTTTCTTGATGCCATCTATTTTACAGTTGAATGGAGACGTTGACCTCAGAATATAGATATAATTCTCCATCTCTGGCCAGGCTTACGTGTTCTTTCGTCATTTTTTTCAGTCGGTCTCTCCATCTATCTGAATTGTTTATTGAAATTAATTGTTTCCTTGGTTTTTTCTCATGGTTTTTATTTGAAAATGCTAGAATTACTTAGTTGACATCGATCCAAAATACCCGACTACATCACTTTTATCTGCACAAAATCTCTCTCATTTTACAAAAGAAAAATAAAATGGGTGCAATTCTAGAGGAAAAATCTTTACACAACAGGAATTTTGTTTTAAAAATAGTCTGTGCATTCTTTGCGGGATAGGAAACTGAGACACCATTATTAACGTCTTGAACACATCTACACGTTCTGAACATCAAAAATATAATTCGTTATCAAATCACTGACACCAGAAAAGATCAAATGCACAGTTGGCAATTTTCAAGACTTGTTAATCACATCACGGCAAGGGAACATTGCTAAAGCACATGTACCTCTTTTTAAAAGCTTTGGTCACATTCTTCAAGTGAGGTTCAATAGCGACATCTATCTCAATTATTACATATCCTCCACTTCTAGTCATCAAAAGAGCACCCGTCACTAAACTCATCATTAACACTTGGATGTTTCCTTATGGTTCAAGAATTGGATGACTTATTAGCAAACTTTTCAGCTCTAATATTGATACTTTACCCCATTCAATTGAAAATAAAAACAATACACTGAATACAAAGGTTGATTCTAATCTCTAGTTACTAAATACGTACACCTAGAAGTATGCTCAGAAATCCCTGTCAAGAAAGTGTGGATAGTCCAATTTCTCTAGGAAGTGGCTAATTGCTTGCGTTGATAAATATCTTTCTAACAACGGTTCCCCATCAGCTACAATCTGATGCAACGATAAAAAATATGTATAGCAATTTTATAAAGACAAATTCACTGCCTAAAGATAGGAGATCATAATATAGTGATATCCAATTCGAACCTTGAATCTGTTTCATTTTCCCTCCAATTGTAGAAACTTCTTGCCTGTGATTAAAGGGTCTGGACCGTAAGACAGTTCCTATCTATAAAGTGGTTTAGTCTGGCACTAACGTGATTCATCACTGTTTAAAGACCAAAAAAGGAAATAAAGGCGATTTTGACCTCGACGTGATTCGAACACGCAACCTTCTGATCTGGAGTCAGACGCGCTACCATTGCGCCACGAAGTCATATTAGTTCTTGCAACAAACATTCTAAACATGCATTGCACGACTCAGATAAAAGGTACTTGGCATTTATCTTTTCCAAATAACATCATCACTTACACATGATATAAGAAGAACTACACCATCCTGAACATTCACTTTCTTAATACCATCTATTACAGCTGAATATATACGTTGACCTCAGAATATGCATATAATTCTCCATCTCTGGCCAGGCTTACTTGTTCTTTCATCATTTTTTTTCAGTCGGTCTCTCCACCAATCTGAATTGTTTATTGAAATTGACTGTTTCCTTGTTTTTTTCTCATGGGTTTTATTTGAAAATAGTTAGCATTACTTAGTTGACGTGGATCCGAAATACCCGACTACATCACTTTTATCTGTACAAGATCTCTCACGTTTTACAAAATTAATAATACAATGTGTGCAATTCTAGAGGAAAAATCTTTACACAACAGGAACTTTGTTTTGAAAGTAGTCTGTGCATTCTTTGCGGAATAGGAACCTGAGAGACCATTATTAACGTCTTGAACACATCTACACGTTCTGAACATCAAAAATATAATTCGTTATCAAATCATTGACACCAGAAAAGATCAAACGCACAGCTGGCAATTTTCAAGACTTGTTAATCACATCACGGCAAGGAAACATTGCTAAAGCACATGTACCTCTTTTTGAAAGCTTACTTCACATTTTCAAGTGAGGTTCAATGGCGACATCTATCTCAATTGTTACCTATCCTACACTTCTAGTCATCAAAAGAGCACCCGTCACTAAACTCATCATTAACACTTGGATGTTTTCTTATGGTTCAAGAATTGTATGACTTATTAGCAAACTTTTCAGCTCTAATATTGATACTTTACCCCATTCAATTGAAAATAAGAACAATACACTGAATATAAAGGTTGATTCTAATCTCTAGTTACTAAATACGTACACCTAGAAGTATGCTCAGAAATCCCTGTCAAGAAAGTGTGGATAGTCCAATTTCTCTAGGAAGTGGCTAATTGCTTGCGTTGATAAATATCTTTCTAACAACGGTTCCCCATCAGCTACAATCTGATGCAACGATACAAAATATGTATAGCAACTTGATAAAGACAAATTCACTGCCTAAAGATAGGAGATCATAATATAGTGATATCCAATTCGAACCTTGAATCTGTTTCATTTTCCCTCCAATTGTAGAAACTTCTTGCCTGTGATTAAAGGGTCTGGACCGTAAGACAGTTCCTATCTATAAAGTGGTTTAGTCAGGCACTAACGTGATTCATCATTATTTAAAGACCAAAAAAAGAAATAAAGGCGATTTTGACCTCGACGTGATTCGAACACGCAACCTTCTGATCTGGAGTCAGACGCGCTACCATTGCGCCACGAAGTCATATTAGTTTTTGCAACAAACATTCTAAACATGCATTTCAATTCGAATAACTGTACAAGACTCGTATAAGAGGTACTTGGCATTTACCGATTTTCCAAACAACATCATCACTCACGCATGATATAAGAAGAACTACACCGTCCTCAGAATTCACTTTCTTGATGCCATCTATTTTACAGTTGAATGGAGACGTTGACCTCAGAATATACATATAATTCTCCATCTCTGGCCAGGCTTACGTGTTCTTTCGTCATTTTTTCAGTCGGTCTCTCCATCTATCTGAATTGTTATTTAAATTAACTGTTTCCTTGGTTTTTTCTCATGCTTTTTAAAAAAAAAATCCTAGCATTAGTTAGTTGACCTGCATCCGAAATACCCGACTACATCACTTTTATCTGTACAAGATCTCTCACATTTTACAAAAGAAAAATAAAATGGGTGCAATTCTAGAGGAAAAATCTTTACACAACAGGAATTTTGTTTTAAAAGTAGTCTGTGCAATCTCTGCGGGATGGGAAACTGAGACACTATTATTAACGTCTTGAACACATTTACACGTTCTGAACATCAAAAATATAATTCGTTATCAAATCACTGACACCAGAAAAGATCAAACGCACAGTTGGCAATTTTCAAAACTTGTTAATCACATCACGGCAAGGGAACATTGCTAAAGCACATGTACCTCATTTTTAAAGCTTTGGTCACATTTTCAAGTGCGGTTCAATGGCGACATCTATCTCAATTATTACCTATCCTCCACTTCTAGACATCAAAAGAGCACCGGTCACTAAACTCATAACACTTGGATCTTTTCTTATGGTTCTAGAATTGTATGACTTATTAGCAAACTTTTTAGCTCTAATATTGATACTTTACCCCATTCACTTGAAAATAAGAACAATACACTGAATACAAAGGTTGATTCTGATCTCTAGTAACTAAATACGTACACCTAGAAGTATCCTCAGAAATCCCTGTCAAGAAAGTGTGGATAGTCCAATTTCTCTATGAAGTGGCTAATTGCTTGCGTTGATAAATATCTTTCTAACAACGGTTCCCCATCAGCTACAATCTGATGCAACGATACAAAATATGTATAGCAACTTGATAAAGACAAATTCACTGCCTAAAGATAGGAGATCATAATATAGTGATATCCAATTCGAGCCATGAATCTGTTTCATTTTCCCTCCAATTGTAGAAACTTGTTGCCTCTGATTTCAGGGCCTGCACCGTAAGACAGTTCCTCTCTATAAAGTCGTTCAGTCTGGCACTAACGTGATTCATCATTGTTTAAAGACCAAAAAAAAAGAAATAAAAGCAATTGTGACCTCGACGTGATTCGAACACGCAACCTTCTGATCTGGAGTCAGACGCGCTACCATTGCGCCACGAAGTCATATTAGTTCTTGCAACAAACATTCTAAACATGCATTACACGACTCAGATAAAAGGTACTTGGCATTTACCTTTTCCAAATAACATCATCACTCACACATGATAGAAGAAGAACTACACCATCCTCAACATTCACTTTCTTAATACCATCTATTACAGCTGAATATATACGTTGACCTCAGAATATGCATATAATTCTCCATCTCTGGCCAGGCTTACTTGTTCTTTCATCATTTTTTTTCAGTCGGTCTCTCCACCAATCTGAATTGTTTATTGAAATTGACTGTTTCCTTGTTTTTTTCTCATGGGTTTTATTTGAAAATAGTTAGCATTACTTAGTTGACGTGGATCCGAAATACCCGACTACATCACTTTTATCTGTACAAGATCTCTCACGTTTTACAAAATTAATAATACAATGTGTGCAATTCTAGAGGAAAAATCTTTACACAACAGGAACTTTGTTTTGAAAGTAGTCTGTGCATTCTTTGCGGAATAGGAAACTGAGACACCATTATTAACGTCTTGAACACATCTACACGTTCTGAACATAAAAAATATAATTCATTATCAAATCATTAACACCAGAAAAGATCAAACGCACAGTTGGCAATTTTCAAGACTTGTTAATCACATCACGGCAAGGGAACATTGCTAAAGCACATGTACCTCTTTTTAAAAGCTTTGGTCACATTCTTCAAGTGAGGTTCAATAGCGACATCTATCTCAATTATTACATATCCTCCACTTCTAGTCATCAAAAGAGCACCCGTCACTAAACTCATCATTAACACTTGGATGTTTTCTTATGGTTCAAGAATTGTATGACTTATTAGCAAACTTTTCAGCTCTAATATTGATACTTTACCCCATTCAATTGAAAATAAGAACAATACACTGAATACAAAGGTTGATTCTGATCTCTAGTTACTAAATACGTACACCTAGAAGTATCCTCAGAAATCCCTGTCAAGAAAGTGTGGATAGTCCAATTTCTCTAGGAAGTGGCTAATTGCTTGCGTTGATAAATATCTTTCTAACAACGGTTCCCCATCAGCTACAATCTGATGCAACGATACAAAATATGTATAGCAACTTGATAAAAACAAATTCACTGCCTAAAGATAGGAGATAATAATATAGTGATATCCAATTCGAACCTTGAATCTGTTTCATTTTCCCTCCAATTGTAGAAACTTGTTGCCTGTGATTAAAGGGTCTGGACCGTAAGACAGTTCCTATCTATAAAGTGGTTTAGTCTGGAGCTAACGTGATTCATCATTATTTAAAGACCGAAAAAAGAAATAAAGGCGATTTTGACCTCTACGTGATTCGAACACGCAACCTTCTGATCTGGAGTCAGACGCGCTACCATTGCGCCACGAAGTCATATTAGGTTTTGCAACAAACATTCTAAACATGCATTTCACTTCGAATAACTGTGCAAGACTCATATAAGAGGTACTTGGCATTTACCGATTTTCCAAACAACATCATCACTCACGCATGATAGAAGAAGAACTACACCGTCCCCAGAATTCACTTTCTTGATACCATCTATTACAGCTCAATGGAGACGTTGACCTCAGAATATACATATAATTCCCCATCTCTGGCCAGGCTTACGTGTTCTTTCGTCATTTTTTTCAGTCGGTCTCTCCATCTATCTGAATGGTTTATTGAAATTAATTGTTTCCTTTTTTTTTCTCATGGTTTTTATTTGAAAATGCTCGAATTACTTAGTTGACATCGATCCAAAATACCCGACTACATCACTTTTATCTGCACAAGATCTCTCACATTTTACAAAAGAAAAATAAAATGGGTGCAATTCTAGAGGAAAAATCTTTACACAACAGGAATTTTGTTTTAAAAATAGTCTGTGCATTCTTTGCGGGATAGGAAACTGAGACACCATTATTAACGTCTTGAACACATCTACACGTTCTGAACATCAAAAATATAATTCGTTATCAAATCACTGACACCAGAAAAGATCAAATGCACAGTTGGCAATTTTCAAGACTTGTTAATCACATCACGGCAAGGGAACATTGCTAAAGCACATGTACCTCTTTTTAAAAGCTTTGGTCACATTCTTCAAGTGAGGTTCAATAGCGACGTCTATCTCAATTATTACATATCCTCCACTTCTAGTCATCAAAAGAGCACCCGTCACTAAACTCATCATTAACACTTGGATGTTTTCTTATGGTTCAAGAATTGTATGACTTATTAGCAAACTTTTCAGCTCTAATATTGATACTTTACCCCATTCAATTGAAAATAAGAACAATACACTGAATACAAAGGTTGATTCTAATCTCTAGTTACTAAATACGTACACCTAGAAGTATCCTCAGAAATCCCTGTCAAGAAAGTGTGGATAGTCCAATTTCTCTAGGAAGTGGCTAATTGCTTGCGTTGATAAATATCTTTCTAACAACGGTTCCCCATCAGCTACAATCTGATGCAACGATACAAAATATGTATAGCAACTTGATAAAAACAAATTCACTGCCTAAAGATAGGAGATAATAATATAGTGATATCCAATTCGAACCTTGAATCTGTTTCATTTTCCCTCCAATTGTAGAAACTTGTTGCCTGTGATTAAAGGGTCTGGACGTTAAGACAGTTCCTCTCTATAAAGTGGTTTAGTCTGGCGCTAACGTGATTCATCATTGTTTAAAGACCAAAAAAAGAAATAAAGGCGATTTTGACCTCGACGTGATTCGAACACGCAACCTTCTGATCTAGAGTCAGACGCGCTACCATTGCGCCACGAAGTCATATTAGTTCTTGCAACAAACATTCTAAACATGCATTACACGACTCAGATAAAAGGTACTTGGCATTTATCTTTTCCAAATAACATCATCACTCACACATGATATGAGAAGAACTACACCATCCTCAACATTCACTTTCTTAATACCATCTATTACAGCTGAATATACACGCTGACCTCAGAATATGCATATAATTCTCCATCTCTGGCCAGGCTTACTTGTTCTTTCATCATTTTTTTTCAGTCGGTCTCTCCACCAATCTGAATTGTTTATTGAAATTGACTGTTTCCTTGTTTTTTTCTCATGGGTTTTATTTGAAAATAGTTAGCATTACTTAGTTGACGTGGATCCGAAATACCCGACTACATCACTTTTATCTGTACAAGATCTCTCACGTTTTACAAAATTAATAATACAATGTGTGCAATTCTAGAGGAAAAATCTTTACACAACAGGAACTTTGTTTTGAAAGTAGTCTGTGCATTCTTTGCGGAATAGGAACCTGAGAGACCATTATTAACGTCTTGAACACATCTACACGTTCTGAACATCAAAAATATAATTCGTTATCAAATCATTGACACCAGAAAAGATCAAACGCACAGCTGGCAATTTTCAAGACTTGTTAATCACATCACGCCAAGGAAACATTGCTAAAGCACATGTACCTCTTTTTGAAAGCTTACTTCACATTTTCAAGTGAGGTTCAATGGCGACATCTATCTCAATTGTTACCTATCCTACACTTCTAGTCATCAAAAGAGCACCGGTCACTAAACTCATCATTAACACTTGGATGTTTTCTTATGGTTCAAGAATTGTATGACTTATTAGCAAACTTTTCAGCTCTAATATTGATACTTTACCCCATTCAATTGAAAATAAGAACAATACACTGAATACAAAGGTTGATTCTAATCTCTAGTTACTAAATACGTACACCTAGAAGTATCCTCAGAAATCCCTGTCAAGAAAGTGTGGATAGTCCAATTTCTCTAGGAAGTGGCTAATTGCTTGCGTTGATAAATATCTTTCTAACAACGGTTCCCCATCAGCTACAATCTGATGCAACGATACAAAATATGTATAGCAACTTGATAAAGACAAATTCACTGCCTAAAGATAGGAGATCATAATATAGTGATATCCAATTCGAACCTTGAATCTGTTTCATTTTCCCTCCAATTGTAGAAACTTCTTGCCTGTGATTAAAGGGTCTGGACCGTAAGACAGTTCCTATCTATAAAGTGGTTTAGTCTGGCACTAACGTGATTCATCATTGTTTAAAGACCAAAAAAAGAAATAAAGGCGATTTTGACCTCGACGTGATTCGAACACGCAACCTTCTGATCTGGAGTCAGACGCGCTACCATTGCGCAACGAAGTCATATTAGTTTTTGCAACAAACATTCTAAACATGCATTTCAATTCGAATAACTGTACAAGACTCGTATAAGAGGTACTTGCCATTTACCGATTTTCCAAATAACATCATCACTCATGCATGATATAAGAAGAAACACATCGTCCTCAGAATTCACCTCCTTAATACCATCTATTACAGCTGAATCTATACGTTGACCTCAGAATATACATATAATTCTCCATCTCTGGCCTGTCTTACATGTTCTTTCGTCATTTTTTTCCATCGGTCTATCTACCAATCTGAATTGTTTATTGAAATTGACTCTTTCCTTGGTTTTTTTCTCATGGGTTTTATTTGAAAATAGTTAGCATTACTTAGTTGACGTGGATCCGAAATACCCGACTACATCACTTTTATCTGCACAAGATCTCTCACATTTTACAAAAGAAAAATAAAATGGGTGCAATTCTAGAGGAAAAATCTTTACACAACAGGAATTTTGTTTTAAAAATAGTCTGTACATTCTTTGCAGGATAGGAAACTGAGACACCATTATTAATGTCTTGAACACATCTACACGTTCTGAACATCAAAAATATAATTCGTTATCAAATCACTGACACCAGAAAAGATCAAATGCACAGTTGGCAATTTTCAAGACTTGTTAATCACATCACGGCAAGGGAACATTGCTAAAGCACATGTACCTCTTTTTAAAAGCTTTGGTCACATTCTTCAAGTGAGGTTCAATAGCGACGTCTATCTCAATTATTACATATCCTCCACTTCTAGTCATCAAAAGAGCACCCGTCACTAAACTCATCATTAACACTTGGATGTTTTCTTATGGTTCAAGAATTGTATGACTTATTAGCAAACTTTTCAGCTCTAATATTGATACTTTACCCCATTCAATTGAAAATAAGAACAATACACTGAATACAAAGGTTGATTCTAATCTCTAGTTACTAAATACGTACACCTAGAAGTATCCTCAGAAATCCCTGTCAAGAAAGTGTGGATAGTCCAATTTCTCTAGGAAGTGGCTAATTGCTTGCGTTGATAAATATCTTTCTAACAACGGTTCCCCATCAGCTACAATCTGATGCAACGATACAAAATATGTATAGCAACTTGATAAAGACAAATTCACTGCCTAAAGATAGGAGATCATAATATAGTGATATCCAATTCGAACCTTGAATCTGTTTCATTTTCCCTCCAATTGTAGAAACTTCTTGCCTGTGATTAAAGGGTCTGGACCGTAAGACAGTTCCTATCTATAAAGTGGTTTAGTCTGGCACTAACGTGATTCATCATTGTTTAAAGACCAAAAAAAGAAATAAAGGCGATTTTGACCTCGACGTGATTCGAACACGCAACCTTCTGATCTGGAGTCAGACGCGCTACCATTGCGCAACGAAGTCATATTAGTTTTTGCAACAAACATTCTAAACATGCATTTCAATTCGAATAACTGTACAAGACTCGTATAAGAGGTACTTGCCATTTACCGATTTTCCAAATAACATCATCACTCATGCATGATATAAGAAGAAACACATCGTCCTCAGAATTCACCTCCTTAATACCATCTATTACAGCTGAATCTATACGTTGACCTCAGAATATACATATAATTCTCCATCTCTGGCCTGTCTTACATGTTCTTTCGTCATTTTTTTCCATCGGTCTATCTACCAATCTGAATTGTTTATTGAAATTGACTCTTTCCTTGGTTTTTTTCTCATGGGTTTTATTTGAAAATAGTTAGCATTACTTAGTTGACGTGGATCCGAAATACCCGACTACATCACTTTTATCTGCACAAGATCTCTCACATTTTACAAAAGAAAAATAAAATGGGTGCAATTCTAGAGGAAAAATCTTTACACAACGGGAATTTTGTTTTAAAAATAGTCTGTGCATTCTTTGCAGGATAGGAAACTGAGACACCATTATTAATGTCTTGAACACATCTACACGTTCTGAACATAAAAAATATAATTCATTATCAAATCATTAACACCAGAAAAGATCAAACGCACAGTTGGCAATTTTCAAGACTTGTTAATCACATCACGGCAAGGGAACATTGCTAAAGCACATGTACCTCTTTTTAAAAGCTTTGGTCACATTCTTCAAGTGAGGTTCAATAGCGACATCTATCTCAATTATTACATATCCTCCACTTCTAGTCATCAAAAGAGCACCCGTCACTAAACTCATCATTAACACTTGGATGTTTTCTTATGGTTCAAGAATTGTATGACTTATTAGCAAACTTTTCAGCTCTAATATTGATACTTTACCCCATTCAATTGAAAATAAGAACAATACACTGAATACAAAGGTTGATTCTGATCTCTAGTTACTAAATACGTACACCTAGAAGTATCCTCAGAAATCCCTGTCAAGAAAGTGTGGATAGTCCAATTTCTCTAGGAAGTGGCTAATTGCTTGCGTTGATAAATATCTTTCTAACAACGGTTCCCCATCAGCTACAATCTGATGCAACGATACAAAATATGTATAGCAACTTGATAAAAACAAATTCACTGCCTAAAGATAGGAGATAATAATATAGTGATATCCAATTCGAACCTTGAATCTGTTTCATTTTCCCTCCAATTGTAGAAACTTGTTGCCTGTGATTAAAGGGTCTGGACCGTAAGACAGTTCCTATCTATAAAGTGGTTTAGTCTGGAGCTAACGTGATTCATCATTATTTAAAGACCGAAAAAAGAAATAAAGGCGATTTTGACCTCTACGTGATTCGAACACGCAACCTTCTGATCTGGAGTCAGACGCGCTACCATTGCGCCACGAAGTCATATTAGGTTTTGCAACAAACATTCTAAACATGCATTTCACTTCGAATAACTGTGCAAGACTCATATAAGAGGTACTTGGCATTTACCGATTTTCCAAACAACATCATCACTCACGCATGATAGAAGAAGAACTACACCGTCCCCAGAATTCACTTTCTTGATACCATCTATTACAGCTCAATGGAGACGTTGACCTCAGAATATACATATAATTCCCCATCTCTGGCCAGGCTTACGTGTTCTTTCGTCATTTTTTTCAGTCGGTCTCTCCATCTATCTGAATGGTTTATTGAAATTAATTGTTTCCTTTTTTTTTCTCATGGTTTTTATTTGAAAATGCTCGAATTACTTAGTTGACATCGATCCAAAATACCCGACTACATCACTTTTATCTGCACAAGATCTCTCACATTTTACAAAAGAAAAATAAAATGGGTGCAATTCTAGAGGAAAAATCTTTACACAACAGGAATTTTGTTTTAAAAATAGTCTGTGCATTCTTTGCGGGATAGGAAACTGAGACACCATTATTAACGTCTTGAACACATCTACACGTTCTGAACATCAAAAATATAATTCGTTATCAAATCACTGACACCAGAAAAGATCAAATGCACAGTTGGCAATTTTCAAGACTTGTTAATCACATCACGGCAAGGGAACATTGCTAAAGCACATGTACCTCTTTTTAAAAGCTTTGGTCACATTCTTCAAGTGAGGTTCAATAGCGACGTCTATCTCAATTATTACATATCCTCCACTTCTAGTCATCAAAAGAGCACCCGTCACTAAACTCATCATTAACACTTGGATGTTTTCTTATGGTTCAAGAATTGTATGACTTATTAGCAAACTTTTCAGCTCTAATATTGATACTTTACCCCATTCAATTGAAAATAAGAACAATACACTGAATACAAAGGTTGATTCTAATCTCTAGTTACTAAATACGTACACCTAGAAGTATCCTCAGAAATCCCTGTCAAGAAAGTGTGGATAGTCCAATTTCTCTAGGAAGTGGCTAATTGCTTGCGTTGATAAATATCTTTCTAACAACGGTTCCCCATCAGCTACAATCTGATGCAACGATACAAAATATGTATAGCAACTTGATAAAAACAAATTCACTGCCTAAAGATAGGAGATAATAATATAGTGATATCCAATTCGAACCTTGAATCTGTTTCATTTTCCCTCCAATTGTAGAAACTTGTTGCCTGTGATTAAAGGGTCTGGACGTTAAGACAGTTCCTCTCTATAAAGTGGTTTAGTCTGGCGCTAACGTGATTCATCATTGTTTAAAGACCAAAAAAAGAAATAAAGGCGATTTTGACCTCGACGTGATTCGAACACGCAACCTTCTGATCTAGAGTCAGACGCGCTACCATTGCGCCACGAAGTCATATTAGTTCTTGCAACAAACATTCTAAACATGCATTACACGACTCAGATAAAAGGTACTTGGCATTTATCTTTTCCAAATAACATCATCACTCACACATGATATGAGAAGAACTACACCATCCTCAACATTCACTTTCTTAATACCATCTATTACAGCTGAATATACACGCTGACCTCAGAATATGCATATAATTCTCCATCTCTGGCCAGGCTTACTTGTTCTTTCATCATTTTTTTTCAGTCGGTCTCTCCACCAATCTGAATTGTTTATTGAAATTGACTGTTTCCTTGTTTTTTTCTCATGGGTTTTATTTGAAAATAGTTAGCATTACTTAGTTGACGTGGATCCGAAATACCCGACTACATCACTTTTATCTGTACAAGATCTCTCATGTTTTACAAAATTAATAATACAATGTGTGCAATTCTAGAGGAAAAATCTTTACACAACAGGAACTTTGTTTTGAAAGTAGTCTGTGCATTCTTTGCGGAATAGGAACCTGAGAGACCATTATTAACGTCTTGAACACATCTACACGTTCTGAACATCAAAAATATAATTCGTTATCAAATCATTGACACCAGAAAAGATCAAACGCACAGCTGGCAATTTTCAAGACTTGTTAATCACATCACGCCAAGGAAACATTGCTAAAGCACATGTACCTCTTTTTGAAAGCTTACTTCACATTTTCAAGTGAGGTTCAATGGCGACATCTATCTCAATTGTTACCTATCCTACACTTCTAGTCATCAAAAGAGCACCGGTCACTAAACTCATCATTAACACTTGGATGTTTTCTTATGGTTCAAGAATTGTATGACTTATTAGCAAACTTTTCAGCTCTAATATTGATACTTTACCCCATTCAATTGAAAATAAGAACAATACACTGAATACAAAGGTTGATTCTAATCTCTAGTTACTAAATACGTACACCTAGAAGTATCCTCAGAAATCCCTGTCAAGAAAGTGTGGATAGTCCAATTTCTCTAGGAAGTGGCTAATTGCTTGCGTTGATAAATATCTTTCTAACAACGGTTCCCCATCAGCTACAATCTGATGCAACGATACAAAATATGTATAGCAACTTGATAAAGACAAATTCACTGCCTAAAGATAGGAGATCATAATATAGTGATATCCAATTCGAACCTTGAATCTGTTTCATTTTCCCTCCAATTGTAGAAACTTCTTGCCTGTGATTAAAGGGTCTGGACCGTAAGACAGTTCCTATCTATAAAGTGGTTTAGTCTGGCACTAACGTGATTCATCATTGTTTAAAGACCAAAAAAAGAAATAAAGGCGATTTTGACCTCGACGTGATTCGAACACGCAACCTTCTGATCTGGAGTCAGACGCGCTACCATTGCGCAACGAAGTCATATTAGTTTTTGCAACAAACATTCTAAACATGCATTTCAATTCGAATAACTGTACAAGACTCGTATAAGAGGTACTTGCCATTTACCGATTTTCCAAATAACATCATCACTCATGCATGATATAAGAAGAAACACATCGTCCTCAGAATTCACCTCCTTAATACCATCTATTACAGCTGAATCTATACGTTGACCTCAGAATATACATATAATTCTCCATCTCTGGCCTGTCTTACATGTTCTTTCGTCATTTTTTTCCATCGGTCTATCTACCAATCTGAATTGTTTATTGAAATTGACTCTTTCCTTGGTTTTTTTCTCATGGGTTTTATTTGAAAATAGTTAGCATTACTTAGTTGACGTGGATCCGAAATACCCGACTACATCACTTTTATCTGCACAAGATCTCTCACATTTTACAAAAGAAAAATAAAATGGGTGCAATTCTAGAGGAAAAATCTTTACACAACAGGAATTTTGTTTTAAAAATAGTCTGTGCATTCTTTGCAGGATAGGAAACTGAGACACCATTATTAATGTCTTGAACACATCTACACGTTCTGAACATCAAAAATATAATTCGTTATCAAATCACTGACACCAGAAAAGATCAAATGCACAGTTGGCAATTTTCAAGACTTGTTAATCACATCACGGCAAGGGAACATTGCTAAAGCACATGTACCTCTTTTCAAAAGCTTTGGTCACATTCTTCAAGTGAGGTTCAATAGCGACATCTATCTCAATTATTACATATCCTCCACTTCTAGTCATCAAAAGAGCACCCGTCACTAAACTCATCATTAACACTTGGATGTTTTCTTATGGTTCAAGAATTGTATGACTTATTAGCAAACTTTTCAGCTCTGATATTGATACTTTACCCCATTCAATTGAAAATAAGAACAATACACTGAATACAAAGGTTGATTCTAATCTCTAGTTACTAAATACGTACACCTAGAAGTATCCTCAGAAATACCTGTCAAGAAGGTGTGGATAGTCCAATTTCTCTATGAAGTGGCGCATTGCTTGCGTTGATAAATATCTTTCTAACAACGGTTCCCCATCAGCTACAATCTGATGCAACGATACAAAATATATATAGCAACTTGATAAAGACAAATTCACTGCCTAAAGATAGGAGATCATAATAAAGTGGTACCCAATTCGAACCTTGAATCTGTTTCATTTTCCCTCCAATTGTAGAAACTTGTTGCCTCTTATGTCAGGGCCTAGACCGTAAGACAGTTCCTATCTATATAGTGGTTTAGTGGGACACTAACGTGATTCATCATTGTTTAAAGACCAAAAAAAAAGAAATAAAAGCAATTTTGACCTCGACGTGATTCGAACACGCAACCTTCTGATCTGGAGTCAGACGCGCTACCATTGCGCCACGAAGTCATATTAGTTCTTGCAACAAACATTCTAAACATGCATTACACGACTCAGATAAAAGGTACTTGGCATTTACCTTTTCCAAATAACATCATCACTCACACATGATAGAAGAAGAACTACACCATCCTCAACATTCACTTTCTTAATACCATCTATTACAGCTGAATATATACGTTGACCTCAGAATATGCATATAATTCTCCATCTCTGGCCAGGCTTACTTGTTCTTTCATCATTTTTTTTCAGTCGGTCTCTCCACCAATCTGAATTGTTTATTGAAATTGACTGTTTCCTTGTTTTTAACTCATGGGGTTTATTTGAAAATAGTTAGCATTTCTTAGTTGACGTGGATCCGAAATACCCGACTATATCACTTTAATCTGTACAAGATCTCTCACGTTTTACAAAATTAATAATACAATGGGTGCAATTCTAGAGGAAAAATCTTTACACAACAGGAATTTTGTTTTGAAAGTAGTCTGTGCAATCTTTGCGGAATAGGAAACTGAGACACCATTATTAACGTCTTGAACACATCTACACGTTCTGAACATCAAAAATATAATTCGTTATCAAATCATTGACACCAGAAAAGATCAAACGCAAATTGGCAATTTTCAAAACTTGTTAATCACATCACGGCAAGGGAACATTGCTGAAACACCTGTACCTCTTTTTGATAGTTCACATTCTCAAGTGAGGTTCAATGCAGACATCTATCTCAATTGTTACCTATCGTACACTTCTAGTCATCAAAAGAGCACCCGTCACTAAACTCATAACACTTGGATATTTTCTTATGGTTTAAGAATTGTATGACTTATTAGTAAACTTTTCAGCTCTAATATTGATACTTTCCCCCATTCAATTGAAAATAAGAACAATACACTGAATACAAAGGTTTATTCCTATCTCTAGTTGCTAAATATGTACTCCTAAAGGTATCCTCAGAAATCCCTGTCCAGAAAGGGTGGATAGTCCAATTTCTCTAGGAAGTGGCTAATTGCTTGCGTTGATAAATATCTTTCTAACAACGGTACCCCATCAGCTACAATCTGATGCAACGATACAAAATATATATAGCAACTTGATAAAGATAAATTCACTGCATAAAGGTAGGAGATCATAATATAGTGATATCCAATTCGATCCTTGAATCTGTTTCATTTTCCCTCCAATTGTAGAAACTTGTTGCCTCTTATGTCAGGGCCTAGACCGTAAGACAGTTCCTATCTATATAGTGGTTTAGTGGGACACTATCGTGATTCATCATTGTTTAAAGACCAAAAAAAGAAATAAAAGCAACTGTGACCTCGACGTGATTCGAACACGCAACCTTCTGATCTGGAGTCAGACGCGCTACCATTGCGCCACGAAGTCATATTAGTTCTTGCAACAAACATTGTAAACATGCATTACACGACTCAGATAAAAGGTACATGGCATTTACCGCTTTTCCAAATAACATCATCACTCACACATGATATGAGAAGAACTACACCGTCCTCAACATTCACTTTCTTAATACCATATATTACAGCTGAATGGAGACGTTAGCCTCAGAATATACATAGCATTCGGCATCTCTGGCCAGGCTTACGTGTTCTTTCGTCATTTCTTTCAGTCGGTCCCTCCATCAATCTGAAATGTTTATTTATATTGACTGTTTCCTTGTTTTTTCAGATAGGTTTCAAATGGAAAGAGCCTGGTGTTACTAAGTTGCTCTTCAGCCTAAACAGTTGACAAAACAACATTTATTTCTGTACAAAATATCTCCTATTTTACAAAAGAAACGAGTGCGATTCAACGGAATGAAATTTGGGCAACACAAGTGTTGTTTTAGAAATAACCTGTGCATTCCTTCATTGGAGAGAAAAGTGAGACACCGTTATTAACATACTGTACAACTCTATACCTTCTATCAAAACTAGAATTCGTTATCAAATCATTCTTGACAGAAAGGAACAAAGGCACATTTGGTTAGTTTCATGACATGTCAATTGTATCCCGGCAAGAGAACATATCTGACACAAACAAACACCCTTTTAAATAGCTCTGCCACTACCCAGGAATGGTTTAAGTGTGATATCTATCACAAAGTTTACCCACCCGCCATCCTACCCACTCCTGCCAATCCCCTTCACCAATATGGAAGTATAGAAAACTTCGTTAACATGCACAAAACGTGAACCAATAGCTGACGGCATGCAGAGCGTTGAGCCACTGAATTCTACACAAAAGCAATACTATTCAACGCGGCAAAAATGTGAGAGCAACAGCTTTTAGAATCCTCCATCTTAATAACTGTGCACGGGCATCAAGCCAGCAATGTTACCTCCACGATACAAAATATGCATAGCAACTTGACAAAGACAAATTCACTGCCTAAAGATAGGAGAACATATCATAGTGATATCCAATTCGAACCATCAAATGGAATGTGTTTCCTTTTGCCTCCAAATGTAGAAACGTGTTGCCTCTGATTTCTGGGCCTGGACGTTATGATAGTTCCTATCTATATAGAGATTCAGTCCGACACTAACGTGATTCATCATTGTTTGAAGACCAAAAAAGAAATAAAAGTGATTATGACCTCAACGTGATTCGAACACGCAACCTTCTGATCTAGAGTCAGACGCGCTACCATTGCGTTACGAAGTTATATTAGTTCTTGCTACAAACATTCTAAACATGCATTTCAATTCGAGAATCTGTACACGACTCAGATAAGAGGTACTTGCCATTTACCGATTTTCCAAACAACATCATTACTCATGCAAGATATAAGAAGAAACACATCGTCCTCAGAATTCACCTCCTTAATACCATCTATTACATCTGAATATATACGTTGACCTCAGAATATACATATAATTCTCCATCTCTGGCCAGTCTTACATGTTCTTTCGTCATTTTTTTCAATCGGTCTCTCTACCAATCTGAATTGTTTATTGAAATTGACTGTTTCCTTGGTTTTCTCTGATGGGTTTTATTTGAAAATAGCTAGCATTATTTCCTTGACCTGGGTCCGAAATACCCGACTACATCACTTTTATCTGTACAAGATCTCTCACGTTTTACAAAAGAAAAAGAAAATGGGTGCAGTTCTAGAGGAAAAATCTGTACACAACAGGAATTTTGTTTTGAAAGTAGTCTGTGCATTTTTGCGGAATAGGAAACTGAGACACCATTATTAACGTCTTGAACACGTTCTGAACATCAAAAATATAATTCGTTATCAAATCATTAACACCAGAAAAGATCAAACGCACAGTTGGCAATTTTCAACACTTGTTAATCACATCACGGCAAGGGAACATTGCTGAAACACATGTGCCTCTTTTTGGATCATATTAGTTTTTGCAAGAAACATTCTAAACATGCATTTCAATTCGAATAACTGTACAAGACTCGTATAAGAGGTACTTGGCATTTACCGATTTTCCAAACAACATCATCACTCACGCATGATATAGGAAGAACTACACCGTTCTTAGAATTCACTTTGTTGATGCCATCTATTTTACAGTTGAATGGAAACGTTGACCTCAGAATATACATATAATTCTCCATCTCTGGCCAGGCTTACGTGTTCTTTCGTCATTTTTTCAGTCGGTCTCTCCATCTATCTGAATTGTTATTTAAATTAACTGTTTCCTTGGTTTTTTCTCATGGTTTTTTAAAAAAAAATCCTAGAATTAGTTAGGTGACCTGGATCCGAAATACCCGACTACATCACTTTTATCTGTACAAGATCTCTTACATTTTACAAAAGAAAAATAAAATGGGTGCAATTCTAGAGGAAAAATCTTTACACAACAGGAATTTTGTTTTAAAAGTAGTCTGTGCAATCTTTGCGGGATGGGAAACTGAGACACCATTATTAACGTCTTGAACACATCTACACGTTCTGAACATCAAAATTATAATTCGTTATCAAATCACTGACACCAGAAAAGATCAAACGCACAGTTGGCAATTTTCAAAACTTGTTAATCACATCACGGCAAGGGAACATCGCTAAAGCACATGTACCTCATTTTGAAAGCTTTGGTCACATTTTCAAGTGCGGTTCAATGGCGACATCTATCTCAATTATTACCTATCCTCCACTTCTAGTCATCAAAAGAGCACCCGTCACTAAACTCATAACACTTGGATCTTTTCCTATGGTTCTAGAATTGTATGACTTATTAGCAAACTTTTTAGCTCTAATATTGATACTTTACCCCATTCACTTGAAAATAAGAACAATACACTGAATACAAAGGTTGATTCTGATCTCTAGTTACTAAATACGTACACCTAGAAGTATACTCAGAAATCCCTGTGAAGAAAGTGTGGATAGTCCAATTTCTCTATGAAGTGGCTAATTGCTTGCGTTGATAAATATCTTTCTAACAACGGTTCCCCATCAGCTACAATCTGATGCAACGATACAAAATATGTATAGCAACTTGATAAAGACAAATTCACTGCCTAAAGATAGGAGATCATAATATAGTGATATCCAATTCGAGCCATGAATCTGTTTCATTTTCCCGCCAATTGTAGAAACTTGTTGCCTCTGATTTCAGGGCATGCACCGTAAGACAGTTCCTCTCTATAAAGTCGTTCAGTCTGGCACTAACGTGATTCATCATTGTTTAAAGACCAAAAAAAAAAAAAGAAACAAAAGCAATTGTGACCTCGACGTGATTCGAACACGCAACCTTCTGATCTGGAGTCAGACGCGCTACCATTGCGCCACGAAGTCATATTAGTTCTTGCAACAAACATTCTAAACATGCATTACACGACTCAGATAAAAGGTTCTTGGCATTTACCTTTTCCAAATAACATCATCACTTACACATGATATAAGAAGAACTACACCATCCTCAACATTCACTTTCTTAATACCATCTATTATAGCTGAATATATACGTTGACCTCAGAATATGCATATAATTCTCCATCTCTGGCCAGTCTTACATGTTCTTTCGTCATTTTTTTCAATCGGTCTCTCTACCAATCTGAATTGTTTATTGAAATTGACTGTTTCCTTGGTTTTTTCTCATGGGTTTTATTTGAAAATAGTTAGCATTACTTAGTTGACGTGGATCCGAAATACCCGACTACATCACTTTTATCTGCACAAGATCTCTCACATTTTACAAAAGAAAAATAAAATGGGTGCAATTCTAGAGGAAAAATCTTTACACAACAGGAATTTTGTTTTAAAAATAGTCTGTGCATTCTTTGCAGGATAGGAAACTGAGACACCATTATTAATGTCTTGAACACATCTACACGTTCTGAACATCAAAAATATAATTCGTTATCAAATCACTGACACCAGAAAAGATCAAATGCACAGTTGGCAATTTTCAAGACTTGTTAATCACATCACGGCAAGGGAACATTGCTAAAGCACATGTACCTCTTTTCAAAAGCTTTGGTCACATTCTTCAAGTGAGGTTCAATAGCGACATCTATCTCAATTATTACATATCCTCCACTTCTAGTCATCAAAAGAGCACCCGTCACTAAACTCATCATTAACACTTGGATGTTTTCTTATGGTTCAAGAATTGTATGACTTATTAGCAAACGTTTCAGCTCTGATATTGATACTTTACCCCATTCAATTGAAAATAAGAACAATACACTGAATACAAAGGTTGATTCTAATCTCTAGTTACTAAATACGTACACCTAGAAGTATCCTCAGAAATACCTGTCAAGAAGGTGTGGATAGTCCAATTTCTCTATGAAGTGGCGCATTGCTTGCGTTGATAAATATCTTTCTAACAACGGTTCCCCATCAGCTACAATCTGATGCAACGATACAAAATATATATAGCAACTTGATAAAGACAAATTCACTGCCTAAAGATAGGAGATCATAATAAAGTGGTACCCAATTCGAACCTTGAATCTGTTTCATTTTCCCTCCAATTGTAGAAACTTGTTGCCTCTTATGTCAGGGCCTAGACCGTGAGACAGTTCCTATCTATATAGTGGTTTAGTGGGACACTAACGTGATTCATCATTGTTTAAAGACCAAAAAAAAAGAAATAAAAGCAATTTTGACCTCGACGTGATTCGAACACGCAACCTTCTGATCTGGAGTCAGACGCGCTACCATTGCGCCACGAAGTCATATTAGTTCTTGCAACAAACATTCTAAACATGCATTACACGACTCAGATAAAAGGTACTTGGCATTTACCTTTTCCAAATAACATCATCACTCACACATGATAGAAGAAGAACTACACCATCCTCAACATTCACTTTCTTAATACCATCTATTACAGCTGAATATATACGTTGACCTCAGAATATGCATATAATTCTCCATCTCTGGCCAGGCTTACTTGTTCTTTCATCATTTTTTTTCAGTCGGTCTCTCCACCAATCTGAATTGTTTATTGAAATTGACTGTTTCCTTGTTTTTAACTCATGGGGTTTATTTGAAAATAGTTAGCATTTCTTAGTTGACGTGGATCCGAAATACCCGACTATATCACTTTAATCTGTACAAGATCTCTCACGTTTTACAAAATTAATAATACAATGGGTGCAATTCTAGAGGAAAAATCTTTACACAACAGGAATTTTGTTTTGAAAGTAGTCTGTGCAATCTTTGCGGAATAGGAAACTGAGACACCATTATTAACGTCTTGAACACATCTACACGTTCTGAACATCAAAAATATAATTCGTTATCAAATCATTGACACCAGAAAAGATCAAACGCACAGTTGGCAATTTTCAAAACTTGTTAATCACATCACGGCAAGGGAACATTGCTGAAACACCTGTACCTCTTTTTGATAGTTCACATTCTCAAGTGAGGTTCAATGCAGACATCTATCTCAATTGTTACCTATCGTACACTTCTAGTCATCAAAAGAGCACCCGTCACTAAACTCATAACACTTGGATATTTTCTTATGGTTTAAGAATTGTATGACTTATTAGTAAACTTTTCAGCTCTAATATTGATACTTTCCCCCATTCAATTGAAAATAAGAACAATACACTGAATACAAAGGTTTATTCCTATCTCTAGTTGCTAAATATGTACTCCTAAAGGTATCCTCAGAAATCCCTGTCCAGAAAGGGTGGATAGTCCAATTTCTCTAGGAAGTGGCTAATTGCTTGCGTTGATAAATATCTTTCTAACAACGGTACCCCATCAGCTACAATCTGATGCAACGATACAAAATATATATAGCAACTTGATAAAGATAAATTCACTGCATAAAGGTAGGAGATCATAATATAGTGATATCCAATTCGATCCTTGAATCTGTTTCATTTTCCCTCCAATTGTAGAAACTTGTTGCCTCTTATGTCAGGGCCTAGACCGTAAGACAGTTCCTATCTATATAGTGGTTTAGTGGGACACTATCGTGATTCATCATTGTTTAAAGACCAAAAAAAGAAATAAAAGCAACTGTGACCTCGACGTGATTCGAACACGCAACCTTCTGATCTGGAGTCAGACGCGCTACCATTGCGCCACGAAGTCATATTAGTTCTTGCAACAAACATTGTAAACATGCATTACACGACTCAGATAAAAGGTACATGGCATTTACCGCTTTTCCAAATAACATCATCACTCACACATGATACGAGAAGAACTACACCGTCCTCAACATTCACTTTCTTAATACCATATATTACAGCTGAATGGAGACGTTAGCCTCAGAATATACATAGCATTCGGCATCTCTGGCCAGGCTTACGTGTTCTTTCGTCATTTCTTTCAGTCGGTCCCTCCATCAATCTGAAATGTTTATTTATATTGACTGTTTCCTTGTTTTTTCAGATAGGTTTCAAATGGAAAGAGCCTGGTGTTACTAAGTTGCTCTTCAGCCTAAACAGTTGACAAAACAACATTTATTTCTGTACAAAATATCTCCTATTTTACAAAAGAAACGAGTGCGATTCAACGGAATGAAATTTGGGCAACACAAGTGTTGTTTTAGAAATAACCTGTGCATTCCTTCATTGGAGAGAAAAGTGAGACACCGTTATTAACATACTGTACAACTCTATACCTTCTATCAAAACTAGAATTCGTTATCAAATCATTCTTGACAGAAAGGAACAAAGGATCATTTGGTTAGTTTCATGACATGTCAATTGTATCCCGGCAAGAGAACATATCTGACACAAACAAACACCCTTTTAAATAGCTCTGCCACTACCCAGGAATGGTTTAAGTGTGATATCTATCACAAAGTTTACCCACCCGCCATCCTACCCACTCCTGCCAATCCCCTTCACCAATATGGAAGTATAGAAAACTTCGTTAACATGCACAAAACGTGAACCAATAGCTGACGGCATGCAGAGCGTTGAGCCACTGAATTCTACACAAAAGCAATACTATTCAACGCGGCAAAAATGTGAGAGCAACAGCTTTTAGAATCCTCCATCTTAATAACTGTGCACGGGCATCAAGCCAGCAATGTTACCTCCACGATACAAAATATGCATAGCAACTTGACAAAGACAAATTCACTGCCTAAAGATAGGAGAACATATCATAGTGATATCCAATTCGAACCATCAAATGGAATGTGTTTCCTTTTGCCTCCAAATGTAGAAACGTGTTGCCTCTGATTTCTGGGCCTGGACGTTATGATAGTTCCTATCTATATAGAGATTCAGTCCGACACTAACGTGATTCATCATTGTTTGAAGACCAAAAAAGAAATAAAAGTGATTATGACCTCAACGTGATTCGAACACGCAACCTTCTGATCTAGAGTCAGACGCGCTACCATTGCGTTACGAAGTTATATTAGTTCTTGCTACAAACATTCTAAACATGCATTTCAATTCGAGAATCTGTACACGACTCAGATAAGAGGTACTTGCCATTTACCGATTTTCCAAACAACATCATTACTCATGCAAGATATAAGAAGAAACACATCGTCCTCAGAATTCACCTCCTTAATACCATCTATTACATCTGAATATATACGTTGACCTCAGAATATACATATAATTCTCCATCTCTGGCCAGTCTTACATGTTCTTTCGTCATTTTTTTCAATCGGTCTCTCTACCAATCTGAATTGTTTATTGAAATTGACTGTTTCCTTGGTTTTCTCTGATGGGTTTTATTTGAAAATAGCTAGCATTATTTCGTTGACCTGGGTCCGAAATACCCGACTACATCACTTTTATCTGTACAAGATCTGACACGTTTTACAAAAGAAAAAGAAAATGGGTGCAGTTCTAGAGGAAAAATCTGTACACAACAGGAATTTTGTTTTGAAAGTAGTCTGTGCATTTTTGCGGAATAGGAAACTGAGACACCATTATTAACGTCTTGAACACGTTCTGAACATCAAAAATATAATTCGTTATCAAATCATTAACACCAGAAAAGATCAAACGCACAGTTGGCAATTTTCAACACTTGTTAATCACATCACGGCAAGGGAACATTGCTGAAACACATGTGCCTCTTTTTGGATCATATTAGTTTTTGCAAGAAACATTCTAAACATGCATTTCAATTCGAATAACTGTACAAGACTCGTATAAGAGGTACTTGGCATTTACCGATTTTCCAAACAACATCATCACTCACGCATGATATAGGAAGAACTACACCGTTCTTAGAATTCACTTTGTTGATGCCATCTATTTTACAGTTGAATGGAAACGTTGACCTCAGAATATACATATAATTCTCCATCTCTGGCCAGGCTTACGTGTTCTTTCGTCATTTTTTCAGTCGGTCTCTCCATCTATCTGAATTGTTATTTAAATTAACTGTTTCCTTGGTTTTTTCTCATGGTTTTTTAAAAAAAAATCCTAGAATTAGTTAGGTGACCTGGATCCGAAATACCCGACTACATCACTTTTATCTGTACAAGATCTCTTACATTTTACAAAAGAAAAATAAAATGGGTGCAATTCTAGAGGAAAAATCTTTACACAACAGGAATTTTGTTTTAAAAGTAGTCTGTGCAATCTTTGCGGGATGGGAAACTGAGACACCATTATTAACGTCTTGAACACATCTACACGTTCTGAACATCAAAATTATAATTCGTTATCAAATCACTGACACCAGAAAAGATCAAACGCACAGTTGGCAATTTTCAAAACTTGTTAATCACATCACGGCAAGGGAACATCGCTAAAGCACATGTACCTCATTTTGAAAGCTTTGGTCACATTTTCAAGTGCGGTTCAATGGCGACATCTATCTCAATTATTACCTATCCTCCACTTCTAGTCATCAAAAGAGCACCCGTCACTAAACTCATAACACTTGGATCTTTTCCTATGGTTCTAGAATTGTATGACTTATTAGCAAACTTTTTAGCTCTAATATTGATACTTTACCCCATTCACTTGAAAATAAGAACAATACACTGAATACAAAGGTTGATTCTGATCTCTAGTTACTAAATACGTACACCTAGAAGTATACTCAGAAATCCCTGTGAAGAAAGTGTGGATAGTCCAATTTCTCTATGAAGTGGCTAATTGCTTGCGTTGATAAATATCTTTCTAGCAACGGTTCCCCATCAGCTACAATCTGATGCAACGATACAAAATATGTATAGCAACTTGATAAAGACAAATTCACTGCCTAAAGATAGGAGATCATAATATAGTGATATCCAATTCGAGCCATGAATCTGTTTCATTTTCCCGCCAATTGTAGAAACTTGTTGCCTCTGATTTCAGGGCATGCACCGTAAGACAGTTCCTCTCTATAAAGTCGTTCAGTCTGGCACTAACGTGATTCATCATTGTTTAAAGACCAAAAAAAAAAAAAAGAAACAAAAGCAATTGTGACCTCGACGTGATTCGAACACGCAACCTTCTGATCTGGAGTCAGACGCGCTACCATTGCGCCACGAAGTCATATTAGTTCTTGCAACAAACATTCTAAACATGCATTACACGACTCAGATAAAAGGTTCTTGGCATTTACCTTTTCCAAATAACATCATCACTTACACATGATATAAGAAGAACTACACCATCCTCAACATTCACTTTCTTAATACCATCTATTATAGCTGAATATGTACGTTGACCTCAGAATATGCATATAATTCTCCATCTCTGGCCAGTCTTACATGTTCTTTCGTCATTTTTTTCAATCGGTCTCTCTACCAATCTGAATTGTTTATTGAAATTGACTGTTTCCTTGGTTTTTTCTCATGGGTTTTATTTGAAAATAGTTAGCATTACTTAGTTGACGTGGATCCGAAATACCCGACTACATCACTTTTATCTGCACAAGATCTCTCAGATTTTACAAAAGAAAAATAAAATGGGTGCAATTCTAGAGGAAAAATCTTTACACAACAGGAATTTTGTTTTAAAAATAGTCTGTGCATTCTTTGCAGGATAGGAAACTGAGACACCATTATTAATGTCTTGAACACATCTACACGTTCTGAACATCAAAAATATAATTCGTTATCAAATCACTGACACCAGAAAAGATCAAATGCACAGTTGGCAATTTTCAAGACTTGTTAATCACATCACGGCAAGGGAACATTGCTGAAGCACATGTACCTCTTTTCAAAAGCTTTGGTCACATTCTTCAAGTGAGGTTCAATAGCAACATCTATCTCAATTATTACATATCCTCCACTTCTAGTCATCAAAAGAGCACCCGTCACTAAACTCATCATTAACACTTGGATGTTTTCTTATGGTTCAAGAATTGTATGACTTATTAGCAAACGTTTCAGCTCTGATATTGATACTTTACCCCATTCAATTGAAAATAAGAACAATACACTGAATACAAAGGTTGATTCTAATCTCTAGTTACTAAATACGTACACCTAGAAGTATCCTCAGAAATACCTGTCAAGAAGGTGTGGATAGTCCAATTTCTCTATGAAGTGGCGCATTGCTTGCGTTGATAAATATCTTTCTAACAACGGTTCCCCATCAGCTACAATCTGATGCAACGATACAAAATATATATAGCAACTTGATAAAGACAAATTCACTGCCTAAAGATAGGAGATCATAATAAAGTGGTACCCAATTCGAACCTTGAATCTGTTTCATTTTCCCTCCAATTGTAGAAACTTGTTGCCTCTTATGTCAGGGCCTAGACCGTAAGACAGTTCCTATCTATATAGTGGTTTAGTGGGACACTAACGTGATTCATCATTGTTTAAAGACCAAAAAAAAAGAAATAAAAGCAATTTTGACCTCGACGTGATTCGAACACGCAACCTTCTGATCTGGAGTCAGACGCGCTACCATTGCGCCACGAAGTCATATTAGTTCTTGCAACAAACATTCTAAACATGCATTACACGACTCAGATAAAAGGTACTTGGCATTTACCTTTTCCAAATAACATCATCACTCACACATGATAGAAGAAGAACTACACCATCCTCAACATTCACTTTCTTAATACCATCTATTACAGCTGAATATATACGTTGACCTCAGAATATGCATATAATTCTCCATCTCTGGCCAGGCTTACTTGTTCTTTCATCATTTTTTTTCAGTCGGTCTCTCCACCAATCTGAATTGTTTATTGAAATTGACTGTTTCCTTGTTTTTAACTCATGGGGTTTATTTGAAAATAGTTAGCATTTCTTAGTTGACGTGGATCCGAAATACCCGACTACATCACTTTTATCTGTACAAGATCTCTCACGTTTTACAAAATTAATAATACAATGGGTGCAATTCTAGAGGAAAAATCTTTACACAACAGGAATTTTGTTTTGAAAGTAGTCTGTGCAATCTTTGCGGAATAGGAAACAGAGACAGCATTATTAACGTCTTGAACACATGTACAGGTTCTGAACATAAAAAATATAATTCGTTATCAAATCATTGACACCAGAAAAGATCAAACGCACAGTTGGCAATTTTCAAAACTTACCTCTTTATGAAAGCTTAGTTCACATTTTCAAGTGAGGTTCAATGGCAACATCTATCTCAATTGTTACCTATCCTCCTCTTCTAGTCATCAAAAGAGCACCCGTCACTAAACTCATAACACTTGGATATTTTCTTATGGTTTAAGAATTGTATGACTTATTAGCAAACTTTTCAGCTCTAATATTGATACTTTCCCCCATTCAATTGAAAATAAGAACAATACACTGAATACAAAGGTTTATTCCTATCTCTAGTTACTAAATATGTACTCCTAAAGGTATCCTCAGAAATCCCTGTCCAGAAAGGGTGGATAGTCCAATTTCTCTAGGAAGTGGCTGATTCCTTGCGTTGACAAATATCTTTCTAACAACGGTTCCCCATCAGCTACAGTCTGATGCGACGATACAAAATATGTATAGCAACTTGATAAAGATAAATTCACTTCCTAAAGATAGGAGATCATAATATAGTGATATCCAATTCGAACCTTGAATCTGTTTCATTTTCCCTCCAATTGTAGAAACTTGTTGCCTCTTATGTCAGGGCCTAGACCGTAAGACAGTTCCTATCTATATAGTGGTTTTGTGGGACACTAACGTGATTCATCATTGTTTAAAGACCAAAAAAAAAGAAATAAAAGTAATTTTGACCTCGACGTGATTCGAACACGCAACCTTCTGATCTGGAGTCAGACGCGCTACCATTGCGCCACGAAGTCATATTAGTTCTTGCAACAAACATTCTAAACATGCATTACACGACTCAGATAAAAGGTACTTGGCATTTACCGCTTTTCCAAATAACATCATCACTCACGCATGATATGAGAAGAACTACACCGTCCTCAACATTCACTTTCTTAATACCATATATTACAGCTGAATCGAGACGTTGGCCTCAGAATATACATAGCATTCGGCATCTCTGGCCAGGCTTACGTGTTCTTTCGTCATTTCTTTCAGTCGGTCCCTCCATCAATCTGAAATGTTTATTTATATTGACTGTTTCCTTGTTTTTTCAGATAGGTTTCAAATGGAAAGAGCGTGGTGTTACTAAGTTGCTCTTCAGCCTAAACAGTTGACAAAACAACATTTATTTCTGTACAAAATATCTCCTATTTTACAAAAGAAACGAGTGCGATTCAACGGAATGAAATTTGGGCAACACAAGTGTTGTTTTAGAAATAAGTTGTTCATTCCTCCAGGGGACAGAAAAGTGAGACACCGTTATTAACATATTGTACAACTCTATACCTTCTAAGGATCAAATCTAGAATTCGTTATCAAATCATTCTTGACAGAAAGGAACAAAGGCACATTTGGTTAGTTTCATGACATGTCAATTGTATCCGGCAAGAGAACATATCTGACACAAACAAATACCCTTTTAAATAGCTCTGCCACTACCCAGGAATGGTTTAAGTGTGATATCTATCACAAAGTTTACCCACCCGCCATCCTACCCACTCCTGCCAATCCCCTTCACCAATATGGAAGTATAGAAAACTTCGTTAACATGCACAAAACGTGAACCAATAGCTGACGGCATGCAGAGCGTTGAGCCACTGAATTCTACACAAAAAGCAATACTATTCAACGCGGCAAAATTGTGAGAGCAACAGCTTTTAGAATCCTTCATCTTAATAACTGTGCACGGGCATCAAGCCAGCAATGTTACCTCCACGATACAAAATATGCATAGCAACTTGACAAAGACAAATTCACTGCCTAAAGATAGGAGAACATATCATAGTGATATCCAATTCGAACCATCAAATGGAATGTGTTTCCTTTTGCCTCCAAATGTAGAAACGTGTTGCCTCTGATTTCTGGGCCTGGACGTTATGATAGTTCCTATCTATATAGAGATTCAGTCCGACACTAACGTGATTCATCATTGTTTGAAGACCAAAAAAGAAATAAAAGTGATTATGACCTCGACGTGATTCGAACACGCAACCTTCTGATCTAGAGTCAGACGCGCTATATTGCGTTACGAAGTTATATTAGTTCTTGCTACAAACATTCTAAACATGCATTTCAATTCGAGAATCTGAATACGACTCAGATAAGAGGTACTTGCCATTTACCGATTTTCCAAACAACATCATCACTCATGCATGATATAAGAAGAAATACATCGTCCTCAGAATTCACCTTCTTAATACCATCTATTACAGCTGAATCTATACGTTGACCTCAGAATATACATATAATTCTCAATCTCTGGCCAGTCTTACATGTTCTATCGTCATTTTTTTCAGTCGGTCTCTCCGCCAGTCGTAATTGTTTATTGAAATTGACTGTTTCCTTGTTTTTTTCTGATGGGTTTTATTTGAAAATAGCTAGCATTACTTAGTTGACCTGGATCCGAAATACCCGACTACATCACTTTTATCTGTACAAGATCTCTCACGTTTTACAAAAGAAAAAGAAAATGGGTGCAATTCTAGAGGAAAGATCTTTACACAACAGGAATTTTGTTTTGAAAGTAGTCTGTGCATTCTTTGCTGAATAGAAAACTGAGACACCATTATTAAGGTCTTGAACACGTTCTGAACATCAAAAATATAATTCGTTATCAAATCATTAACACCAGAAAAGATCAAACGCACAGTTGGCAATTTTCAAGACTTGTTAATCACATCACGGCAAGGGAACATTGCTGAAACACATGTACCTCTTTTTGAAAGCTAAGTTCACATTTTCAAGTGAGGTTTATTGGCGACATCTATCTCAATTGTTACCTATCCTCCACTTCTAGTCATCAAAAGAACACCCGTCAGTAAACTCATAATTAACACTTGGATGTTTTCTTGTTGTTGAAGAACTGTATGACTTATTAGTAAACATTTTAGCTCTAATATTGATACTTTAGCCCATTTAATTGAAACTCAGAACAATACACTGAATACAAAGGTTCATTCCAATCATTAGTTACTAAATACGTACACCTAGAAGTATCCTCAGAAATCCCTGTCCAGAAAGTGTGGATAGTCCAATTTCTCTAGGAACTGGCTAATTGCTTGCGTTGAGAATATCTTTCTAAGAACGGTTCCCCATTAAGCTACAAATGGTCTAAGAAAGCTATAAACGGAGAAATTGCTATAAATTGCGCGTAACTAGCTTTTAGAATCATTCATCTTAACAACTGTGCATGGGCATCAAACCAGCAATGTTACCTCCACGATACAAAATATGTATAGCAACTTGATAACTAATAAGTCATACAATTCTTAAACCATAAGAAAATATCCAAGTGTTATGAGTTTAGTGACGGGTGTTCTTTGGATGACTAGAAGTGGAGGATAGGTAACAATTGAGATAGATGTCGCCATTGAAGACCAAGAAAGAAATAAAAGCGATTGTGACCTCGACGTGATTCGAACACGCAACCTTCTGATCTGGAGTGAGACGCGCTACCATTGTTCCACGAAGTCATATTAGTTTTTGCAACAAACATTCTAAACATGCATTTCACTTCGGATAACTGTGCAAGACTCATATAAGAGGTACTTGGCATTTACCGATTTTCCAAACAACATCATCACTCACGTATGATATAAGAAGAACTACACCGTCCTCAGAATTCACTTTCTTGATACCATCTATTACAGCTGAATGGAGACGTTAACCTCAGAATATACATGTAATTCTCCATCTCTGGCCAGGCTTACGTGTTCTTTCGTAATTTTTTTCAGTCGGTCTCTCCATCTATCTGTTTTGTTATTTAAATTAACTGTTTCCTTGGTTTTTTCTCATGGTTTTTTTAAAAGAAAATCCTAGCATTACTTAGGTGTCCTGGATCCGAAATACCCGACTACATCACTTTTATCTGTACAAGATCTCTCACATTTTACAAAAGAAAAATAAAATGGGTGCAATTCTAGAGGAAAAATCTTTACACAACAGGAATTTTGTTTTAAAAGTAGTCTGTGCAATCTTTGCGGGATGGGAAACTGAGACACCATTATTAACGCCTTGAACACATCTACACGTTCTGAACATCAAAAATATAATTCGTTATCAAATCACTGACACCAGAATAGATCAAACGCACAGTTGGCAATTTTCAAAACTTGTTAATCACATCACGGCAAGGGAACATTTCTAAAGCACAAGTACCTCATTTTGAAAGCTTTGGTCACATCTTCAAGTGCGGTTCAATGGCGACATCTATCTCAATTATTACCTATCCTCCACTTCTAGTCATCAAAAGAGCACCGGTCACTAAACTCATAACACTTGGATGTTTTCTTATGGTTCAAGAATTGCATGGCTTATTAGCAAACTTTTTAGCTCTAATCTTGATACTTTACCCCATTCACTTGAAAATAAGAACAATACACTGAATACAATGATTCATTCCAATCATTAGTTACTAAATACGTACACCTAGAAGTATCCTCAGAAATCCCTGTCCAGAAAGTGTGGATAGTCCAATTTCTCTAGGAAGTGGCTAATTGCTTGCGTTGAGAATATCTTTCTAGGAACGGTTCCCCATAAGCTACAAATTGTCTAAGAAAGCTATAAACGGAGAAATAACTATAAATTGCGCGTAACTAGCTTTTAGAATCATTCATCTTAACAACTGTGCATGGGCATCAAACCAGCAATGTTACTTTCACGATACAAAATATGTATAGCAACTTGATAACTAATAAGTCATAGAATTCTTAAACCATAAGAAAATATCCAAGTGTTATGAGTTTAGTGACGGGTGTTCTTTGGATGACTAAAAGTGGAGGATAGGTAACAATTGAGAGAGATGTCGCCATTGAAGAAAAAGAAAGAAATAAAAGCGATTGTGACCTCGACGTGATTCGAACACGCAACCTTCTGATCTGGAGTCAGACGCGCTTTTTGTTTCTTTTTTTTTTCTTTCTTTATTTCAAAAGCGTTTTGTACAGTATATAAGTTAAAAGTATACAGTCAGTATGTACATAGCAGTTTGTAATGCTATATTACAAAATAATGGTTCTACAATAGTATTTTGTAATGCTATAGTACAAAACAATGATTCTACAATGTAATAAACAATTTCTCCTCTTCTATTCTCATTAACGGATTATCTTTTACAAAATACTTTGTAATCAAAGTCTGATTTTTGTCTTTGTAATGTTGATATGCATATAATATATATTTTCTAGTCAAATATTGGAACAATCTTTCGATGTCTATTTGTTTCCCTAATAACGACATAATATTTCTTCTTTTGTAAATACACAATCGAGCAATGCTCAGAATGTAGTTCAAAAAATAACTATTGACTGATTTTGTTTCTTTGTTATATCCTATCATGATCATTTGTTCAAAAGAAGTGCTATTGAGAACACCAACTCTACAATTTTTAAAAAGAATCTCAACTATATATACAATATAATTCTTAAAAGAGCTTAATTCAGGACATTTCAAAAACATGTGAAATAAATCCTCTGTTTCCAACTGGCACACTGGACATAAGTCATTATCAATTTTGCCATAGTATTTTAGTCTCTCTTTTGTAAATATTCGATTGTGCATTATTCTGTAATCCAAATCTACACAATCTGGGGTCTTGAAAGGTAGGTGTATCAATTTCCAGTATTTATGCTTTTGCAAACTAAATATCTTACTCCAAAAGGAAACAGAAGCTGGTTCTTGAAAAATCAACGTACATAAAAGCTTGTAAAATAGTTGTGTTGTACATAAACAGAGGTCATATAATTTTGTATCAACTCTGAGAAACATTTTATTTCTCCCATTGGTTACAGTGGGTTTTGATTCTGTTGCAACAATATTTCTCCAGCCTAATGGTATACTTTCTATTATGCAATTATAGTCTTTTTTTATCTTATCTGTTTTGATCTCAGAATTTGATTTGTATATCATTTCTTGAATAGCTCTATAAGGTAGTATTCCAGGTACAAATTCATATGTAATATCCTGAACACGAACAATTCCTGCTTCTATAAATTCTGCGAAAAACAACGTTTTACCAGCACATGTAATATTAGGATTTAAAAAGAGAGGTTGTTCAAAAACATTCCTCACATCAATATTTGTATCGATGTTATTTCTAAGTTTTTCCCATGCATGAAACATTTCTCTGTAAAATATAGGTAGGGTATTCAATTGTTGCTTATTTAAAGACATGAGAAACAACTCTTTGGTCAACCTCATGTTCAGAACAGTAGATAAAAAGTGATCAAAGGTAGTTTTCCACATAGCATGGCAATTCACATCAAAGTATCTTTTTAAAAATTTTAGTCTGAATGCATACATTTTCATCTTTATATCAGTTAACTGTAGTCCGCCATTTCGCTTATCACCAATTATTGTATAATAGTGAACCAAATGGGACTTTCCTGACCAGATAAATCTGAGAAATAATTGCTTCAATTCATCAGCAATCATATCAGGAAGAGGCTGAACTGACACTATGTACAATACTCTAGAAACTAATAAGTTATTAACAACTGTTACTTTTCCTTGTATTGTCAAATATCTCTGTGACCACAGTTGCAATAAGTTTTTAATTTTAGACAATCTATCATTCCAGTTCAGTTGCTCACATAACTCTGCACATTTTCCAACATAAGCTCCCAAAATTAAGATGACTTGATCACACATTTGAATTTGTAATTGTTTGCAATAATCATCAGAAAGTTTACCAGATCCAATACACAGAAGTTCTGTCTTTTCCTTGTTCACCTTTTCACCAGATCCTTTACAATACAAGTCAAGTACATTAAAAGATTGATTAATGGATTGTGTGTCCGCTTATGTCAAGGTTGTATCATCTGCATGTTGAAAGACTTTACTTGTATTACTAGACAGTGGGAGTGGAATACCTTTGATAGTGGGATTTGCTTTGATAGCGAGTCCTAAGGGTTCTGCTGCTAATACATATAACATTGCTGATATAGGACAACCTTGTCTGACTGAATTTTTAATTAAAAAGGGTTTCGTTAGATGACCATTGCATTTAACACTACTTTTAATTTCACTATAAAATATCTTTATCCACTGAATAAAATTGTCACCAAACCCGAACTTTCGTAAAACAGAAATCAAATATGAGTGGCAAACTCTGTCAAACGCTTTTTCTTGATCAATTTTTAAGATATATCCCTCAAGATTGTCTCTCTCAACCATATCTATAATATCTCTTACAGTGACTATAGTATCAGCAATATCTCTCCCAACTATACAACATGTCTGAGTTTGAGAAATAATTTTGGGTAATACCATTTTTAAACGTGTAGACAAAATCCTTGTCAAAATTTTATAATCTACATTAAGTAAACTGATAGGACGCCAATTTTGCAATCTTCTATTATCCCCCTTATTTTTATAAATAAGTGATATAACCCCAAATCTCATTGATCTCGACATAATATTGTCATTCTTAACACTCTGAAAGATGTGCAACAGAATATCATATATACAATCATAAAATTTACAATACCACTCTACTGTCAATCCGTCCGGGCCGGGGCTTTTATTTTTAGCCATCCCTTTTATAGCTGTATATATTTCATCAACTGTTATTATGGCATCACACATATCTTTATCCTCATCAGATACAGAACAGTTTACAAAATTTAAAAGTGAATCAGTACAATTATCATCAACAGTTACCGAAGAATATAAATGACTATAAAACTGATGTATTTCATCTAAGATTCCGGTTGTATTTGAAATAATTACACCATCATCATCAATCAATTCATTGATTACATTTTTGTTGTGTCGATATTTCTCAAGATTTAGAAAGTATTTAGTATTTCTATCGCTTTCAATTGCCCATTTCGCCTTAGATCTCAATATAGCACCCCGACAAAAATCAGTTTCACAGTCACTTAGCTGATGTTTTAGTTCTTCATATTTGTTAATGTCATATGATTCTTTATTTGCGACTTTTTCTGAAAATGATTTTAATTTATTTTGCAGTGTAAAGTATTCTTGTAATCTTTCCTTATTTCTTCTTGTACAGTATACTTGGGAAATTTTTTTAATTTTGTATTTTACATTATCCCACCAAATGAGTGGTTCACTGAAATACATTTCATCATTTTTCCCCTCGGTAAGAATTGATTTCACTCTTTGTACATATTTTTCCTCAAAAAGAACATTGTTATTTAGTATCCATAATCCGGGCCCTGTTTCCACTTTGCAGGTATTTAGTTTAAGGTATACAAAAGAATGATCACTAAAGGATGTATCTGCATAATAAATATTTTGCACATTGGAATGCAATTTTGAGGAAATCAAAAAATAATCTATTCTACTCTGCTTCATTTCGCCTAGTACAACTTGTTTTCTGGAGAAACTACGAGTACTAGGATTTCGTGATCTCCATAAATCGGTAATATTTGTATCATGAATAATTTTATAAAGTTCACGCACAGCTACATCATCAATATGTAAGGCTTTGTCATGTCGATCAATACCTGCTAAAGTTGTATTAAAATCACCAGCCAGGATAATGCTATCACTAGTACTGTTAAGAAATATGTCTTTAACTTCATGAAAAAGTTATCCTTTCCTTCACAACATTTGGAGCATAAATATTGATTAAATCAATCACTTTATCATCAATAGCTATTTTAAGATGTAAAATCCTACCCTTTTCAATCATTTCTTGTGTCACCTGATTTCTCAATTCTCTCACTACTAAAACAGCAACACCTGCCCTCCGATTGTCAGCATTACTATAAAATATGTCACCATTCCAAATATCATTTTGTCTAATACTTTCAACAAACTCATCATCCCAAAAGGTTTCTTGCAATAATAAAATATGGCCTCTTTTCTCTTTAAATATTTCTAAAACAGACTTTAGTTTATTCAAATTACACAAGCCATTTACATTTAGAGATACAATATTTAAAGCCATGATTATGATGAGTGCATTGAAAGTATTAAATAATGTTGGGTATTTGATCATTTCTTAATAGGTGTTCGTCGCATGCTATTCATTTTCAGGTTAGGGACTGGATTAAACCTTCTCCTTCTCCTTTGTACTACTTTGAAATTTTCGATATTAGTACCATTTTCTTGACATGTACGTGATTCGTTTGATCTTTCAGCAACGTCTGCAGTCATCTTCCTGTCATCATCTGAATCTGTCCAGGATCCATCTCCAATTGTATGATTGTTGTTTACTTCCTCCTCAGATTCTATTTCTACATTGATCATATCAACTCCGCTTCTTTCATTTTCTTCCACACTTTCTCCACTCTCGTTATCTTGTTTTGCATTCTCAATTTCTTCCTTATCATCTTCGTCACTCGGTAACTCCAATATGTCTTCCCTCGTAGCATCATCAATTTGCGAATGAATGCCTGCAATGGCCTCTCTGTAACACATACATGCTTGCGCCTCTTTGTGGCATTTGTCGCATATCCTGCATGTACACATCAGAGGAAAACTTCCACAACTGTCACATCTTTGCCTTGTGCAATGTTTTGCTACATGGCCTTACTCCCCACACTTGTAGCATACAAAATCAGGGCAGTCTTTCATAACATGTCCCGGATCTAGACATCTAGAACATACCTTAACTTGGTTATTGTGTAATACTCTAAAGTATTGCTGACCATTGACAGTCTGAAATTTCAGACTGTAAGGCAAGGATTTTACCTGCTGTGGAAATTTACATTTGACATAACGAGTCCCATCAGCCACACTAGTCCCAGGATAATATCTGCGTTGAATGGGAGAAAGAAGTTCTACTCCGTATTCACCGAGCTTCATACTTATATCATCATCGGTGATGTATGCTGGTAAATGAAGAATTGACACAATAATAGTGTCTGAATATAAGAGAGTACAATCAAAGTGTTCACTTCCAATATCAATTCCACACAAGACATTATATGCTACTTCTTTGCTCGGTAGTGTGACCTCATACAAATTTGCACCTTTGGGCACAACTGCATAGACCGACATATCTCCGGTTAATTCTTCTACACTTCTAATAATATCACTTGCCTTTATTTTCTTCACATCCTTTACATCAATCACCACGGTACATTCTTTCCCAAAACGACGAGTAGCTCTTGTCTGTCTATCGATGTTAATCGACATGCCATTCTTATTGCTAGCTATTCCACTGGTGTCATTAGAATTTGAGTCCGCTCCATGTGCTGCACGTGCAGCACGACCAGGCTTTGAATTCATTGTCACATAAAATAGTATTTTGTGTGGTGGATAAAGTTATCCACACACACAAAATATATCTAACATCTATATGAATGCGATCACACGAATCTAATAAACGTACCTGTAACAACTTAAAACAGAAAAAATGTCTATTAAAGGAAGAAAACTTGAAAATTCACGGAGCGATCATCAAACGTGTTTTCCATCTGATGTCATAACCGGAAGTCTAAACCTTCTGATCTGGAGTTAGACGCGCTACCATTGCGCCACGAAGTCATACTAGTATTTGCAACAAACATTCTAAACATGCATTTCACTTCGAATAACTGTGCAAGACTCATATAAGAGGTACTTGGCATTTACCGATTTTCCAAACAACATCATCACTCACGCATGATATAAGAAGAACTACACCGTCCTCAGAATTCACTTTCTTGATACCATCTATTACAGCTGAATGGAGACGTTGACCTCAGAATATACATATAATTCCCCATCTCTGGCCAGGCTTACGTGTTCGTTCGTCATTTTTTTCAGTCGGTCTCTCCATCTATCTGAATTGTTTATTGAAATTAACTGTTTCCTTGGTTTTTTCTCATGGTTTTTATTTGAAAATGCTAGAATTACTTAGTTGACATCGATCCAAAATACCCGACTACATCACTTTTATCTGCACAAGATCTCTCACATTTTACAAAATAAAAATAAAATGGGTGCAATTCTAGAGGAAAAATCTTTACACAACAGGAATTTTGTTTTAAAAATAGTCTGTGCATTCTTTGCGGGATAGGAAACTGAGACACCATTATTAACGTCTTGAACACATCTACACGTTCTGAACATCAAAAATATAATTCGTTATCAAATCACTGACACCAGAAAAGATCAAATGCACAGTTGGCAATTTTCAAGACTTGTTAATCACATCACGGCAAGGGAACATTGCTAAAGCACATGTACCTCATTTTAAAAGCTTTGGTCACATTCTTCAAGTGAGGTTCAATAGCGACATCTATCTCAATTATTACCTATCCTCCACTTCTAGTCATCAAAAGAGCACCCGTCACTAAACTCATCATTAACACTTGGATGTTTTCTTATGGTTCAAGAATTGTATGACTTATTACCAAACTTTTCAGCTCTAATATTGATACTTTACCCCATTCAATTGAAAATAAGAACAATACACTGAATACAAAGGTTGATTCTAATCTCTAGTTACTAAATACGTACACCTAGAAGTATCCTCAGAAATCCCTGTCAAGAAAGTGTGGATAGTCCAATTTCTCTAGGAAGTGGCTAATTGCTTGCGTTGATAAATATCTTTCTAACAACGGTTCCCCATCAGCTATAATCTGATGCAACGATACAAAATATGTATAGCAACTTGATAAAGACAAATTCACTGCCTAAAGATAGGAGATCATAATATAGTGATATCCAGTTCGAACCTTGAATCTGTTTCATTTTCCCTCCAATTGTAGAAACTTGTTGCCTGTGATTAAAGGGTCTGGACCGTAAGACATTTCCTATCTATAAAGTGGTTTAGTCTGCCACTAACGTGATTCATCATTGTTTAAAGACCAAAAAAAGAAATAAAGGCGATTTTGATTTCGACGTGATTCGAACACGCAACCTTCTGATCTGGAGTCAGACGCGCTACCATTGCGCCACGAAGTCATATTAGTTTTTGCAACAAACATTCTAAACATGCATTTCAATTCGAATAACTGTACAAGACTCGTATATGAGGTACTTGGCATTTCCCGATTTTCCAAACAACATCATCACTCACGCATGATATAAGAAGAACTACACCGTCCTAAGAATTCACTTTCTTGATGTCATCTATTTTACAGCTGAATGGAGACGTTGACCTCAGAATATACATATAATTCTCCATCTCTGGCCAGGCTTACGTATTTTTTTCTCATGTTTTTTTTAAAAAAAATACTAGCATTACTTAGTTGACATGGATCCGAAATACCCGACTACATCACTTTTATCTATACAAGATCTCTCATATTTTACAAAAGAAAAATAAAATGGGTGCAATTCTATAGGAAAAATCTTTACACAACAGGAATTTTGTTTTAAAAGTAGTCTGTGCAATCTTTGCGGGATGGGAAACTGAGACACCATTATTAACGTCTTGAACACATCTACACGTTCTGAACATCAAAAATATAATTCGTTATCAAATCACTGACACCAGAAAAGATCAAACGCACAGTTGGCAATTTTCAAGACTTGTTAATCACATCACGGCAAGGGAACATTGCTAAAACACATGTACCTCTTTTTAAAAGCTTTGCTCACATTTTCAAGTGCGGTTCAATGGCGACATCTATCTCAATTATTACCTATCCTCCACTTCTAGTCATCAAAAGAGCACCGGTCACTAAACTCATAACACTTGGATGTTTTCTTATGGTTCAAGAATTGTATGACTTATTAGCAAACTTTTTAGCTCTAATATTGATACTTTACCCCATTCACTTGAAAATAAGAACAATACACTGAATACAAAGGTTTATTCCTATCTCTAGTTACTAAATATGTACTCCTAAAGGTATCCTCAGAAATCCCTGTCCAGAAAGTGTGGATTGTCCAATTTCTCTATGAAGTGGCTAATTCCTTGCGTTGATAAATATCTTTCTAACAACGGTACCCCATCAGCTACAATCTGATGCAACGATACAAAATATATATAGCAACTTGATAAAGATAAATTCACTGCCTAAAGATAGGAGATCATAATATAGTGATATCCAATTCGAACCTTGAATCTGTTTCATTTTCCCTCCAATTGTAGAAACTTGTTGCCTCTTATGTCAGGGCCTAGACGGTAAGACAGTTCCTATCTATATAGTGGTTTAGTGGGACACTAACGTGATTCATCATTGTTTAAAGACAAAAAAAAAGAAATAAAAGCAATTGTGACCTCGACGTGATTCGAACACGCAACATTCTGTTCTGGAGTCAGACGCGCTACCATTGCGCCACGAAGTCATATTAGTTCTTGCAACAAACATTCTAAACATGCATTACACGACTCAGATAAAAGGTACTTGGCATTTACCTCTTTTCCAAATAACATCATCACTCACACATGATATAAGAAGAACTACACCATCCTCAACATTCACTTTCTTGATACCATCTATTGCAGCTGAATGTATACGTTGACCTCAGCATATGCATATATTTCTCCATCTCTGGCCAGGCTTACTTGTTTTTGCATAATTTTTTTCTGTCGGTCTCTGCACCAGTCTGAATTGTTTATTGAAATTGACTGGTTCCTTGGTTTTTTCCTGATGGATTTTATTTGAAAAGAGCTAACATTACTTAGTTCACGTGGATCCGAAATACCCGACAACATCACTTTTATCTGTACAAGATCTCTCACATTTTACAAAAGAAAAATCAAATGGGTGCAGTTGTAGAGGATAAATCTTTACACAACAGGAATTTTGTTTTAAAAGTAGTCTGTGCATTCTTTGAGGGATAGGGAACTGAGACACCATTATTAACGTCTTCAACACATCTACACGTTCTGAACATCAAAAATATAATTCGTTACCAAATCATTGACACCAGAAAAGATCAAACGCACAGTTGGCAATTTTCAAAACTTGTTAATCACATCACGGCAAGGGAACATTGCTGAAACACATGTACCTCTTTTTGAAAGGTTAGTTCACATTTTCAAGTGAGGTACAATGGCGACATCGATCTCAATTGTTACCTATTCTCCACTTCTAGTCATCGAAATAACACCGTCACTAAACTCATAACACTTGGATATTTTCGTATGGTTTAAGAATTCTATCACTTATTAGTAAACTTTGCAGCTCTAATATTCATACTTTACCGCATTCAATTGAAAATAAGAACAATACACTGAATACAAAGATTTATTCCTATCTCTACTTACTAAATATGTACTCCTCAGAAATCCCTGTCCAGAAAGTGTGGATTGTTCAATTTCTCTAGGAAGTGGCTAATTGCTTGCGTTGATAAATATCTTTTTAACAACGGTTCCTCATCTGCTACAATCTGATGCAACGATACAAAATATGTATAGCAACTTGATAAAGATAAATTCACTACCTAAAGATAGGAGATCATAATATAGTGATATCCAATTCGAACCTTGAGTCTGTTTAATTTTCCCTCCAATTGTAGAAACTTGTTGCCTCTGATTTCAGGGCCTAGACCGTAAGACAGTACCTATGTATATAGTGGTTTAGTCTGACACTAGATTCATGATTGTTTAAAGACCAAAAGAGAAATAAAAGCAATTGTGACCTCGACGTGATTCGAAAACGCAACCTTCTGATCTGGAGCCAGACGCGCTACCATTGGGCCACGAAGTCATATTAGTTTTTGCAACAAACATTCTAAACATGCATTTCAATTCGAATAACTGTGCAAGACTTATATAAGAGGTACTTGGCATTTACCGATTTTACAAATAACATCATCAATCACGCATGATATAAGATGAACTACACCGTCCTCAACAATCATTTTCTTAATACCATCTATTACAGCTGAATGCATACGTTGACCTCAGAATATACATATAATTCTGCATCTCTGGCCAGGCTTACTTGTTCTTTCATCTTTTTTTCAGTCGTTCTCTCCACCAATCTCAATTCTTAATTGAAATTGACTGTTCCTTGTTTTTTGCTGATGGGTTTTATTTGAAAAGCGCTAACGTTTCTTAGATGACCTGGGTCCGAAATAACCGACTACATCACTTTTATCTGTACAAGATCTCTCACATCTTACAAAGGAAAAAGACATTGGGTGCAATTCTAGAGGAAAAATCTTTACACAATAGGAATTTTGTTTTAAAAGTAGTCTGTGCAATCTATGCGGGATAGAAACTGAGACACCATTATTAACGTCTTGAAGACATCTATACGTTCTGAACATCAAAAATATAATTCCTTATCAAATCACAGAGACCATAAAGATCAAACGCACAGTTGGCAATTTTCAGGACTTGTCAATCACATCACGGCAAGGTAACATTGCTAAAGAACATGCACCTCTTTTTGAAAGCTTTGGTCACATTTTCAAGTGCCGTTCAATAGCGACATATATCTCAATTATTACCTATCCTCCACTTCTAGTCATCAAAAGAACACCCGTCACTAAACTCATCATTAACATTTGGATGTTTTCTTATGGTTTAAGAATTGTATGACTTATTAGCAAACTTTTAAGCTTTAATATTGATACTTTACCCCATTCAATTGAAAATAAGAACAATACACTGAATACAAAGGTTGATTCTAATCTCTAGTTACTAAATACGTACACCTAGAAGTATCCTCAGAAATCCCTGTTCAGAAAGTGTGGATAGTCCAATCTCTCTAGGAAGTGGCTAATTGCTTGCGTTGATAAATATCTTTCTGACAACGGTTCCCCATCAGCTACAATCTGATGCAACGATACAAAATATGTATAGCAACTTGATAAAGACAAATTCACTGCCTAAAGATAGGAGATCATACTTTAGTGATATCCAATTCGAACCTTGAATCCGTTTCATTTTCCATCCAATTGAAGAAACTTGTTGCCTCTGATTTCAGGGCCTAGACCGTAAGACAGTTTCTATCTATATAGTGGTTTAGTGGAACACTAACGTGATTCATCATTGTCTAAAGACCAAAAAAAGAAATAAAGGCGATTTTGACCTCGACGTGATTCGAACACGCAACCTTCTGATCTGGAGTCAGACGCGGTACCATTGCGCCACGAAGTCATATTAGTTTTTGCAACAAACATTCTAAACATGCATTTCAATTCGAATAACTGTACAATACTCATATAAGAGGTACTTGGCATTTACCGATTTTCCAAACAACATCATCACTCACGCATGATATAAGAAAAACTACACCGTCCTCAGAATATACATATAATTTTCCATCTCTGACCAGGCTTACGTGTTCTTTCGTCATTTTTTTCAGTCGGTCTCTCCATCTATCTGAATTGTTTATTTAAATTTACTGTTTCCTTGGTTTTTTCTCATGGGTTTTATTTGAAAATACTAGCATTACTTAGTTGACATGGATCCAAAATACCCCACTACATCACCTTTATCTGTACAAGATCTCTCACATTTTACAAAAGAAAAATAAACTGGGTGCAATTCTAGAGGAAAAAGCTTCACACAACAGGAATTTGTTTTGAAAGTAGTCTGTGAATTCTTTGCGGGACAGAAAACTGAGACACCACTATCAACGTCTTGAACACATTTACACGTTCTGAACATCAAAAATATAATTCGTTATCAAATCATTAACACCAGAAAAGATCAAACGCACAGTTGGCAATTTTCAAGACTTGTTAATCACATCACGGCAAGGGAACATTGCTGAAACACATGTACCTCTTTTTGAAAGCTTAGTTCACATTTTCAAGTGAGGTTTATTGGTGACATCTATCTCAGTTGTAACCTATCCTCCACTTCTAGTCATCAAAAGAACACCCGTCACTAAACTCATAATTAACACTTGGATGTTTTCTTGTTGTTTAAGAACTGTATGACTTATTAGTAAACTTTTTAGCTCTAATCTTGATACTTTAGCCCATTTAATTGAAACTCAGAACAATGCACTGAATACAAAGGTTCATTCCTATCATTAGTTACTAAATACGTACACCTAGAAGTATCCTCAGAAATCCCTGTCCAGAAAGTGTGGATAGTCCAATTTCTCTAGCAACTGGCTAATTGCTTGCGTTGAGAATATCATTCTAAGAACGGTTCCCCATAAGCTACAAATGGTCTAAGAAAGCTATAAACGGAGAAATAACTATAAATTGCGCGTAACTAGCTTTTAGAATCATTCATCTTAACAGCTGTGCATGGGCATCAAACCAGCAATGTTACCTCCACGATACAAAATATGTATAGCAACTTGATAACTAATAAGTCAAACAATTCTTAAACCATAAGAAAATATCCAAGTGTTATGAGTTTAGTGACGGGTGCTCTTTTGATGACTAGAAGTGGAGGATAGGTAACAATTGAGATAGATGACGCCATTGAAGACCAAAAAAGAAATAAAAGCGATTGTGACCTCGACGTGATTCGAACACGCAACCTTCTGATCTGGAGTCAGACGCGCTACCATTGCGCCACGAAGTCATGTTAGTTTTTGCAACAAACATTCTAAACATGCATTTCAATTCGAATAACTGTACAAGACTCATATAAGAGGTACTTGGCATTTACCGATTTTCCAAACAACATCATCACTCACGCATGATATAAGAAGAACTACACCGTCCCCAGAATTCACTTTCTTGATACCATCTATTACAGCTAAATGGAGACGTTGACCTCAGAATATACATATAATTCTCCATCTCTGGCCAGGCTTACGTGTTCTTTCGTCATTTTTTTCAGTCGGTCTCTCCATCTATCTGAATTGTTTATTGAAATTAACTGTTTCCTTGGCTTTTTCTCATGGTTTTTTTTTTTAAAATACTAGCATTACTTAGGTGACATGGATCCGAAATACCCGAGTACATCACTTTTATCTGTACATGATCTCTCACATTTTACAAAAGAAAAATAACATGGGTGCAATTCTAGAGGAAAAATCTTTACACAACAGGAATTTTGTTTTAAAAGTAGTCTGTGCAGTCTTTGCGGGATAGGAAACTTAGACACCATTCTTAACGTCTTGAACACATCTACACGTTCTGAACATCAAAAATATAATTCGTTATCAAATCACTGACACCAGAAAAGATCAAACGCACAGTTGGCAATTTTCAAGACTTGTTAATCACATGACGGCAAGGGAACATTGCTAAAACACATGTACCTCTTTTTGAAAGCTTTGGTCACATTTTCAATGTTGTTGTTGTTGTTATGGGGTTTAAGGCCATTTTTCAGCACATGATAGGCTATACATTGCGGCCAGTATTAATGGTGGAGGAGGAACCCGGGAAAACCCCGGAAAGAACCATCGACCCACGAGAAGCTACTGGCAAGCTTTCTCACATACCCACATTGGCTGAATCCGAGACTCGAACCTCCGCAGACAGAGGTGAGATGGCAGTGGTCCGTAACGAAGAGCGCTTTAGACCACTCGGCCACTCGGAGCCCCCACCATTTTCAAGTGAGGTTCAATGGCGACATCTATCTCAATTATTACCTATCCTCCACTTCTAGTCATCAAAAGAGCACCCGTCACTAATCTCATAACACTTCGATGTTTTCTAATGGTTCAAGAATTGTATGACTTATTAGCAAACTTTTCAGCTCTAATATTGATACTTTACCCCATTCAATTGAAAATAAGAACAATACACTGAATACAAAGCTTTATTCCTATCTCTAGTTACTAAATATTTACTCCTAAAGGTATCCTCAGCAATCCCTGTCCAGAAAGTGTGGATAGTCCAATTTCTCTAGGAACTGGCTAATTGCTTGCGTTGATAAATATCTTTCTAACACCGGTTCCCCATCAGCTACAATCTGATGCAACGATACAAAATATGTATAGTAACTTGATAAAGACAAATTCACTGCCTAAAGATAGGAGATCATAATATAGTGATATCCAATTCGAACTTTGAATCTGTTTCATTTTCCCTCCAATTGTAGAAACTTGTTGCCTCTGATTTCAGGGCCTGGACCGTAAGACAGTTCATATCTATATAGTGGTTTAGTCTGGCATTAAAGTGATTCATCATTGATTAAAAATCAAAAAAAGAAATAAAAGCAATTTTGACCTCGACGTGATTCGAACACGCAACCTTCTGATCTGGAGTCAGACGCGCTACCATTGCGCCACGAAGTCATATTAGTTCTTGCAACAAACATTCTAAACATGCATTACACGACTCAGATAAAAGGTACTTGGCATTTACCGCTTTTCCAAATAACATCATCACTCACACATGATATAAGAAGAACTACACCATCCCCAACATTCACTTTCTTAATACCATATATTACAGCTGAATCGAGACGTTGGCCTCAGAATATACATAGCATTCGGCATCTCTGGCCAGGCTTACGTGTTCTTTCGTCATTTCTTTCAGTCGGTCCCTCCATCAATCTGAAATGTTTATTTATATTGACTTTCCTTGTTTTTTCAGATAGGTTTCAAATGGAAAGAGCCTGGTGTTACTAAGTTGATCTTCAGCCTAAACAGTTGACAAAACAACATTTATTTCTGTACAAAATATCTCCTATTTTGCAAAAGAAACGAGTGCGATTCAACGGAATGAAATTTGGGCAACACAAGTGTTGTTTTAGAAATAATTTGTTCATTCCTTCAGGGGATAGAAAAGTGAGACACCGTTATTTACATATTGTACAACTCTATACCTTCTAAGGATCAAAACTAGAATTCGTTATCAAATCATTCTTGACAGAAAGGAACAAAGGCACATTTGGTTAGTTTCATGACATGTCAATTGTATCCGGCAAGAGAACATATCTGACACAAACAAATACCCTTTTAAATAGCTCTGCCACTACCCAGGAATGGTTTAAGTGTGATATCTATCACAAAGTTTACCCACCCGCCATCCTACCCACTCCCGCCAATCCCCTTCACCAATATGGAAGTATAGAAAACTTCATTAACATGCAAAAACGTGAACCAATAGCTGAAGGCATGCAGAGCGTTGAGCCACTGAATTCTACACAAAAAGCAATATTCAACGCAGCAAAAATGTGAGAGCAACAGCTTTTAGAATCCTTCATCTTAATAACTGTGCATGGGCATCAAGCCAGCAATGTTACCTCCACGATACAAAATATTCATAGCAACTTGACAAAGACAAATTCACTGCCTAAAGATAGGAGAACATATCATAGTGATATCCAATTCGAACCATCAAATGGAATGTGTTTCCTTTTGCCTCCAAATGTAGAAACGTGTTGCCTCTGATTTCTGGGCCTGGACATTATGATAGTTCCTATCTATATAGAGATTCAGTCCGACACTAACGTGATTCATCATTGTTTGAAGACCAAAAAAGAAATAAAAGCGATTGTGACCTCGACGTGATTCGAACACGCAACCTTCCGATCCAGAGTCAGACGCGCTACCATTGCGTTACGAAGTTATATTAGTTCTTCCTACAAACATTCTAAACATGCATTTCAATTCGAGAATCTGTATACGACTCAGATAAGAGGTACTTGCCATTTACCGATTTTCCAAATAACATCATCACTCATGCATGATATAAGAAGAAATACATCGTCCTCAGAATTCACCTCCTTAATACCATCCATTACAGCTGAATCTATACGTTGACCTCAGAATATACATATAATTCTCAATCTCTGGCCAGTCTTACATGTTCTTTCGTCATTTTTTTCATTCAGTCTCTCCTCCAATCTGAATTGTTTATTGAAATTGACTGTTTCCTTGGTTTTTTCTGATGGGTTTTATTTGAAAATAGCTAGCATTACTTCGTTGACCTGGATCCGAAATACCCGACTACATCACTTTTATCTGTACAAGATCTCTCACGTTTTACAAAAGAAAAAGAAAATGGGTGCAATTCTAGAGTAAAAATCTGTACACAACAGGAATTTTGTTTTGAAAGTAGTCTGTGCATTATTTGCGGAATGGGAAACTGAGACACCATTATTAAGGTCTTGAACACGTTCTGAACATCAAAAATATAATTCGTTATCAAATCATTAACACCAGAAAAGATCAAACGCACAGTTGGCAATTTTCAAGACTTGTTAATCACATCACGGCAAGGGAACATTGCTGAAACACATGAACCTTTTTTTGAAAGCTTAGTTCACATTTTCTAGTGAGGTTTATTGGTGACATCTATCTCAATTGTAACCTATCCTCCACTTCTAGTCATCAAAAGAACACCCGTCACTAAACTCATAATTAACACTTGGATGTTTTCTTGTTGTTTAAGAACTGTATGACTTATTAGTAAACTTTTTAGCTCTAATCTTGATACTTTAGCCCATTTAATTGAAACTCAGAACAATGCACTGAATACAAAGGTTCATTCCTATCATTAGTTACTAAATACGTACACCTAGAAGTATCCTCAGAAATCCCTGTCCAGAAAGTGTGGATAGTCCAATTTCTCTAGCAACTGGCTAATTGCTTGCGTTGAGAATATCATTCTAAGAACGGTTCCCCATAAGCTACAAATGGTCTAAGAAAGCTATAAACGGAGAAATAACTATAAATTGCGCGTAACTAGCTTTTAGAATCATTCATCTTAACAGCTGTGCATGGGCATCAAACCAGCAATGTTACCTCCACGATACAAAATATGTATAGCAACTTGATAACTAATAAGTCAAACAATTCTTAAACCATAAGAAAATATCCAAGTGTTATGAGTTTAGTGACGGGTGCTCTTTTGATGACTAGAAGTGGAGGATAGGTAACAAATGAGATAGATGACGCCATTGAAGACCAAAAAAGAAATAAAAGCGATTGTGACCTCGACGTGATTCGAACACGCAACCTTCTGATCTGGAGTCAGACGCGCTTTTTTTTTCTAATTTCGTTATTTTAGAAATTCTTGTCCATGTATAGTTGTGTTGGTCCAGAATTTTCGGTGTCTTGAATCGGTATTCCGTATGGTTAAGTTGTTTTGCGTTTTATACCCCTTAGAGGTATTAATCAATCAATCAGAGGTCCACATTGCTGACGTGTCAGGTCCGACCGCAAAACCCTGCATTATCTCTATTATGATAGACACAGATTATTTCTTCCAGTTCCCGTATCTAGAATCACTTTCCTAAATTGAAATCCTTGTTTCCATTCCTGCTCCGTAGAATAAATATTTTGTTTTGTGGTTTATACTCCTTAGGTATTAATGAATATTAGTGAATCATCCGAAGTCCAACTTGCTGACGTGTCTGGCCTGACACAAAAACCCGACATTATGTCTGATATGATAGACACACATTAATTCTTGCATCACTATAGTAAACTGCTCACTGACAAGACTTCCGTAATGCCTCATTTTACAAAAGAAAAATAACATGGGTACAATTCTAGAGGAAAAATCTTTACACAACAGGAATTTTGTTTTAAAAGTAGTCTGTGCAGTCTTTGCGGGATAGGAAACTTAGACACCATTCTTAACGTCTTGAACACATCTACACGTTCTGAACATCAAAAATATAATTCGTTATCAAATCACTGACACCAGAAAAGATCAAACGCACAGTTGGCAATTTTCAAGACTTGTTAATCACATGACGGCAAGGGAACATTGCTAAAACACATGTACCTCTTTTTGAAAGCTTTGGTCACATTTTCAATGTTGTTGTTGTTGTTATGGGGTTTAAGGCCATTTTTCAGCACATGATAGGCTATACATTGCGGCCAGTATTAATGGTGGAGGAGGAACCCGGGAAAACCCCGGAAAGAACCATCGACCCACGAGAAGCTACTGGCAAGCTTTCTCACATACCCACATTGGCTGAATCCGAGACTCGAACCTCCGCAGACAGAGGTGAGATGGCAGTGGTCCGTAACGAAGAGCGCTTTAGACCACTCGGCCACTCGGAGCCCCCACCATTTTCAAGTGAGGTTCAATGGCGACATCTATCTCAATTATTACCTATCCTCCACTTCTAGTCATCAAAAGAGCACCCGTCACTAATCTCATAACACTTCGATGTTTTCTAATGGTTCAAGAATTGTATGACTTATTAGCAAACTTTTCAGCTCTAATATTGATACTTTACCCCATTCAATTGAAAATAAGAACAATACACTTAATACAAAGCTTTATTCCTATCTCTAGTTACTAAATATGTACTCCTAAAGGTATCCTCAGCAATCCCTGTCCAGAAAGTGTGGATAGTCCAATTTCTCTAGGAACTGGCTAATTGCTTGCGTTGATAAATATCTTTCTAACACCGGTTCCCCATCAGCTACAATCGGATGCAACGATACAAAATATGTATAGCAACTTGATAAAGACAAATTCACTGCCTAAAGATAGGAGATCATAATATAGTGATATCCAATTCGAACTTTGAATCTGTTTCATTTTCCCTCCAATTGTAGAAACTTGTTGCCTCTGATTTCAGGGCCTGGACCGTAAGACAGTTCATATCTATATAGTGGTTTAGTCTGGCACTAAAGTGATTCATCATTGATTAAAAATCAAAAAAAGAAATAAAAGCAATTTTGACCTCGACGTGATTCGAACACGCAACCTTCTGATCTGGAGTCAGACGCGCTACCATTGCGCCACGAAGTCATATTAGTTCTTGCAACAAACATTCTAAACATGCATTACACGACTCAGATAAAAGGTACTTGGCATTTACCGCTTTTCCAAATAACATCATCACTCACACATGATATAAGAAGAACTACACCATCCTCAACATTCACTTTCTTAATACCATATATTACAGCTGAATCGAGACGTTGGCCTCAGAATATACATAGCATTCGGCATCTCTGGCCAGGCTTACGTGTTCTTTCGTCATTTCTTTCAGTCGGTCCCTCCATCAATCTGAAATGTTTATTTATATTGACTGTTTCCTTGTTTTTTCAGATAGGTTTCAAATGGAAAGAGCGTGGTGTTACTAAGTTGATCTTCAGCCTAAACAGTTGACAAAACAACATTTATTTCTGTACAAAATATCTCCTATTTTGCAAAAGAAACGAGTGCGATTCAACGGAATGAAATTTGGGCAACACAAGTGTTGTTTTAGAAATAATTTGTTCATTCCTTCAGGGGATAGAAAAGTGAGACACCGTTATTTACATATTGTACAACTCTATACCTTCTAAGGATCAAAACTAGAATTCGTTATCAAATCATTCTTGACAGAAAGGAACAAAGGCACATTTGGTTAGTTTCATGACATGTCAATTGTATCCGGCAAGAGAACATATCTGACACAAACAAATGCCCTTTTAAATAGCTATGCCACTACTCAGGAATGGTTTAAGTGTGATATCTATCACAAAGTTTACCCACCCGCCATCCTACCCACTCCCGCCAATCCCCTTCACCAATATGGAAGTATAGAAAACTTCATTAACATGCAAAAACGTGAACCAATAGCTGAAGGCATGCAGAGCGTTGAGCCACTGAATTCTACACAAAAAGCAATATTCAACGCAGCAAAAATGTGAGAGCAACAGCTTTTAGAATCCTTCATCTTAATAACTGTGCATGGGCATCAAGCCAGCAATGTTACCTCCACGATACAAAATATTCATAGCAACTTGACAAAGACAAATTCACTGCCTAAAGATAGGAGAACATATCATAGTGATATCCAATTCGAACCATCAAATGGAATGTGTTTCCTTTTGCCTCCAAATGTAGAAACGTGTTGCCTCTGATTTCTGGGCCTGGACGTTATGATAGTTCCTATCTATATAGAGATTCAGTCCGACACTAACGTGATTCATCATTGTTTGAAGACCAAAAAAGAAATAAAAGCGATTGTGACCTCGACGTGATTCGAACACGCAACCTTCCGATCCAGAGTCAGACGCGCTACCATTGCGTTACGAAGTTATATTAGTTCTTCCTACAAACATTCTAAACATGCATTTCAATTCGAGAATCTGTATACGACTCAGATAAGAGGTACTTGCCATTTACCGATTTTCCAAATAACATCATCACTCATGCATGATATAAGAAGAAATACATCGTCCTCAGAATTCACCTCCTTAATACCATCCATGACAGCTGAATCTATACGTTGACCTCAGAATATACATATAATTCTCAATCTCTGGCCAGTCTTACATGTTCTTTCGTCATTTTTTTCATTCAGTCTCTCCTCCAATCTGAATTGTTTATTGAAATTGACTGTTTCCTTGGTTTTTTCTGATGGGTTTTATTTGAAAATAGCTAGCATTACTTCGTTGACCTGGATCCGAAATACCCGACTACATCACTTTTATCTGTACAAGATCTCTCACGTTTTACAAAAGAAAAAGAAAATGGGTGCAATTCTAGAGTAAAAATCTGTACACTACAGGAATTTTGTTTTGAAAGTAGTCTGTGCATTATTTGCGGAATGGGAAACTGAGACACCATTATTAAGGTCTTGAACACGTTCTGAACATCAAAAATATAATTCGTTATCAAATCATTAACACCAGAAAAGATCAAACGCACAGTTGGCAATTTTCAAGACTTGTTAATCACATCACGGCAAGGGAACATTGCTGAAACACATGAACCTTTTTTTGAAAGCTTAGTTCACATTTTCTAGTGAGGTTTATTGGTGACATCTATCTCAATTGTAACCTATCCTCCACTTCTAGTCATCAAAAGAACACCCGTCACTAAACTCATAATTAACACTTGGATGTTTTCTTGTTGTTTAAGAACTGTATGACTTATTAGTAAACTTTTTAGCTCTAATCTTGATACTTTAGCCCATTTAATTGAAACTCAGAACAATGCACTGAATACAAAGGTTCATTCCTATCATTAGTTACTAAATACGTACACCTAGAAGTATCCTCAGAAATCCCTGTCCAGAAAGTGTGGATAGTCCAATTTCTCTAGCAACTGGCTAATTGCTTGCGTTGAGAATATCATTCTAAGAACGGTTCCCCATAAGCTACAAATGGTCTAAGAAAGCTATAAACGGAGAAATAACTATAAATTGCGCGTAACTAGCTTTTAGAATCATTCATCTTAACAGCTGTGCATGGGCATCAAACCAGCAATGTTACCTCCACGATACAAAATATGTATAGCAACTTGATAACTAATAAGTCAAACAATTCTTAAACCATAAGAAAATATCCAAGTGTTATGAGTTTAGTGACGGGTGCTCTTTTGATGACTAGAAGTGGAGGATAGGTAACAAATGAGATAGATGACGCCATTGAAGACCAAAAAAGAAATAAAAGCGATTGTGACCTCGACGTGATTCGAACACGCAACCTTCCGATCCAGAGTCAGACGCGCTACCATTGCGTTACGAAGTTATATTAGTTCTTCCTACAAACATTCTAAACATGCATTTCAATTCGAGAATCTGTATACGACTCAGATAAGAGGTACTTGCCATTTACCGATTTTCCAAATAACATCATCACTCATGCATGATATAAGAAGAAATACATCGTCCTCAGAATTCACCTCCTTAATACCATCCATGACAGCTGAATCTATACGTTGACCTCAGAATATACATATAATTCTCAATCTCTGGCCAGTCTTACATGTTCTTTCGTCATTTTTTTCATTCAGTCTCTCCTCCAATCTGAATTGTTTATTGAAATTGACTGTTTCCTTGGTTTTTTCTGATGGGTTTTATTTGAAAATAGCTAGCATTACTTCGTTGACCTGGATCCGAAATACCCGACTACATCACTTTTATCTGTACAAGATCTCTCACGTTTTACAAAAGAAAAAGAAAATGGGTGCAATTCTAGAGGAAAAATCTGTACACAACAAGAATTTTGTTTTGAAAGTAGTCTGTGCATTATTTGCGGAATGGGAAACTGAGACACCATTATTAAGGTCTTGAACACGTTCTGAACATCAAAAATATAATTCGTTATCAAATCATTAACACCAGAAAAGATCAAACGCACAGTTGGCAATTTTCAAGACTTGTTAATCACATCACAGCAAGGGAACATTGCTGAAACACATGTACCTCTTTTTGAAAGCTTAGTTCACATTTTCAAGTGAGGTTTATTGGTGACATCTATCTCAATTGTAACCTATCCTCCACTTCTAGTCATCAAAAGAACACCCGTCACTAAACTCATAATTAACACTTGGATGTTTTCTTGCTGTTTAAGAACTGTATGACTTATTAGTAAACTTTTTAGCTCTAATCTTGATACTTTAGCCCATTTAATTGAAACTCAGAACAATGCACTGAATACAAAGGTTCATTCCTATCATTAGTTACTAAATACGTACACCTAGAAGTATCCTCAGAAATCCCTGTCCAGAAAGTGTGGATAGTCCAATTTCTCTAGCAACTGGCTAATTGCTTGCGTTGAGAATATCATTCTAAGAACGGTTCCCCATAAGCTACAAATGGTCTAAGAAAGCTATAAACGGAGAAATAACTATAAATTGCGCGTAACTAGCTTTTAGAATCATTCATCTTAACAGCTGTGCATGGGCATCAAACCAGCAATGTTACCTCCACGATACAAAATATGTATAGCAACTTGATAACTAATAAGTCAAACAATTCTTAAACCATAAGAAAATATCCAAGTGTTATGAGTTTAGTGACGGGTGCTCTTTTGATGACTAGAAGTGGAGGATAGGTAACAAATGAGATAGATGACGCCATTGAAGACCAAAAAAGAAATAAAAGCGATTGTGACCTCGACGTGATTCGAACACGCAACCTTCTGATCTGGAGTCAGACGCGCTTTTTTTTCTAATTTCGTTATTTTAGAAATTCTTGTCCATGTATAGTTGTGTTGGTCCAGAATTTTCGGTGTCTTGAATCGGTATTCCGTATGGTTAAGTTGTTTTGCGTTTTATACCCCTTAGAGGTATTAATCAATCAATCAGAGGTCCACATTGCTGACGTGTCAGGTCCGACCGCAAAACCCTGCATTATCTCTATTATGATAGACACAGATTATTTCTTCCAGTTCCCGTATCTAGAATCACTTTCCTAAATTGAAATCCTTGTTTCCATTCCTGCTCCGTAGAATAAATATTTTGTTTTGTGGTTTATACTCCTTAGGTATTAATGAATATTAGTGAATCATCCGAAGTCCAACTTGCTGACGTGTCTGGCCTGACACAAAAACCCGACATTATGTCTGATATGATAGACACACATTAATTCTTGCATCACTATAGTAAACTGCTCACTGACAAGACTTCCGTAATGCCTCATTTTACAAAAGAAAAATAACATGGGTGCAATTCTAGAGGAAAAATCTTTACACAACAGGAATTTTGTTTTAAAAGTAGTCTGTGCAGTCTTTGCGGGATAGGAAACTTAGACACCATTCTTAACGTCTTGAACACATCTACACGTTCTGAACATCAAAAATATAATTCGTTATCAAATCACTGACACCAGAAAAGATCAAACGCACAGTTGGCAATTTTCAAGACTTGTTAATCACATGACGGCAAGGGAACATTGCTAAAACACATGTACCTCTTTTTGAAAGCTTTGGTCACATTTTCAATGTTGTTGTTGTTGTTATGGGGTTTAAGGCCATTTTTCAGCACATGATAGGCTATACATTGCGGCCAGTATTAATGGTGGAGGAGGAACCCGGGAAAACCCCGGAAAGAACCATCGACCCACGAGAAGCTACTGGCAAGCTTTCTCACATACCCACATTGGCTGAATCCGAGACTCGAACCTCCGCAGACAGAGGTGAGATGGCAGTGGTCCGTAACGAAGAGCGCTTTAGACCACTCGGCCACTCGGAGCCCCCACCATTTTCAAGTGAGGTTCAATGGCGACATCTATCTCAATTATTACCTATCCTCCACTTCTAGTCATCAAAAGAGCACCCGTCACTAATCTCATAACACTTCGATGTTTTCTAATGGTTCAAGAATTGTATGACTTATTAGCAAACTTTTCAGCTCTAATATTGATACTTTACCCCATTCAATTGAAAATAAGAACAATACACTGAATACAAAGCTTTATTCCTATCTCTAGTTACTAAATATGTACTCCTAAAGGTATCCTCAGCAATCCCTGTCCAGAAAGTGTGGATAGTCCAATTTCTCTAGGAACTGGCTAATTGCTTGCGTTGATAAATATCTTTCTAACACCGGTTCCCCATCAGCTACAATCGGATGCAACGATACAAAATATGTCTAGCAACTTGATAAAGACAAATTCACTGCCTAAAGATAGGAGATCATAATATAGTGATATCCAATTCGAACTTTGAATCTGTTTCATTTTCCCTCCAATTGTAGAAACTTGTTGCCTCTGATTTCAGGGCCTGGACCGTAAGACAGTTCATATCTATATAGTGGTTTAGTCTGGCACTAAAGTGATTCATCATTGATTAAAAATCAAAAAAAGAAATAAAAGCAATTTTGACCTCGACGTGATTCGAACACGCAACCTTCTGATCTGGAGTCAGACGCGCTACCATTGCGCCACGAAGTCATATTAGTTCTTGCAACAAACATTCTAAACATGCATTACACGACTCAGATAAAAGGTACTTGGCATTTACCGCTTTTCCAAATAACATCATCACTCACACATGATATAAGAAGAACTACACCATCCTCAACATTCACTTTCTTAATACCATATATTACAGCTGAATCGAGACGTTGGCCTCAGAATATACATAGCATTCGGCATCTCTGGCCAGGCTTACGTGTTCTTTCGTCATTTCTTTCAGTCGGTCCCTCCATCAATCTGAAATGTTTATTTATATTGACTGTTTCCTTGTTTTTTCAGATAGGTTTCAAATGGAAAGAGCGTGGTGTTACTAAGTTGATCTTCAGCCTAAACAGTTGACAAAACAACATTTATTTCTGTACAAAATATCTCCTATTTTGCAAAAGAAACGAGTGCGATTCAACGGAATGAAATTTGGGCAACACAAGTGTTGTTTTAGAAATAATTTGTTCATTCCTTCAGGGGATAGAAAAGTGAGACACCGTTATTTACATATTGTACAACTCTATACCTTCTAAGGATCAAAACTAGAATTCGTTATCAAATCATTCTTGACAGAAAGGAACAAAGGCACATTTGGTTAGTTTCATGACATGTCAATTGTATCCGGCAAGAGAACATATCTGACACAAACAAATGCCCTTTTAAATAGCTATGCCACTACTCAGGAATGGTTTAAGTGTGATATCTATCACAAAGTTTACCCACCCGCCATCCTACCCACTCCCGCCAATCCCCTTCACCAATATGGAAGTATAGAAAACTTCATTAACATGCAAAAACGTGAACCAATAGCTGAAGGCATGCAGAGCGTTGAGCCACTGAATTCTACACAAAAAGCAATATTCAACGCAGCAAAAATGTGAGAGCAACAGCTTTTAGAATCCTTCATCTTAATAACTGTGCATGGGCATCAAGCCAGCAATGTTACCTCCACGATACAAAATATTCATAGCAACTTGACAAAGACAAATTCACTGCCTAAAGATAGGAGAACATATCATAGTGATATCCAATTCGAACCATCAAATGGAATGTGTTTCCTTTTGCCTCCAAATGTAGAAACGTGTTGCCTCTGATTTCTGGGCCTGGACGTTATGATAGTTCCTATCTATATAGAGATTCAGTCCGACACTAACGTGATTCATCATTGTTTGAAGACCAAAAAAGAAATAAAAGCGATTGTGACCTCGACGTGATTCGAACACGCAACCTTCCGATCCAGAGTCAGACGCGCTACCATTGCGTTACGAAGTTATATTAGTTCTTCCTACAAACATTCTAAACATGCATTTCAATTCGAGAATCTGTATACGACTCAGATAAGAGGTACTTGCCATTTACCGATTTTCCAAATAACATCATCACTCATGCATGATATAAGAAGAAATACATCGTCCTCAGAATTCACCTCCTTAATACCATCCATGACAGCTGAATCTATACGTTGACCTCAGAATATACATATAATTCTCAATCTCTGGCCAGTCTTACATGTTCTTTCGTCATTTTTTTCATTCAGTCTCTCCTCCAATCTGAATTGTTTATTGAAATTGACTGTTTCCTTGGTTTTTTCTGATGGGTTTTATTTGAAAATAGCTAGCATTACTTCGTTGACCTGGATCCGAAATACCCGACTACATCACTTTTATCTGTACAAGATCTCTCACGTTTTACAAAAGAAAAAGAAAATGGGTGCAATTCTAGAGGAAAAATCTGTACACAACAAGAATTTTGTTTTGAAAGTAGTCTGTGCATTATTTGCGGAATGGGAAACTGAGACACCATTATTAAGGTCTTGAACACGTTCTGAACATCAAAAATATAATTCGTTATCAAATCATTAACACCAGAAAAGATCAAACGCACAGTTGGCAATTTTCAAGACTTGTTAATCACATCACAGCAAGGGAACATTGCTGAAACACATGTACCTCTTTTTGAAAGCTTAGTTCACATTTTCAAGTGAGGTTTATTGGTGACATCTATCTCAATTGTAACCTATCCTCCACTTCTAGTCATCAAAAGAACACCCGTCACTAAACTCATAATTAACACTTGGATGTTTTCTTGCTGTTTAAGAACTGTATGACTTATTAGTAAACTTTTTAGCTCTAATCTTGATACTTTAGCCCATTTAATTGAAACTCAGAACAATGCACTGAATACAAAGGTTCATTCCTATCATTAGTTACTAAATACGTACACCTAGAAGTATCCTCAGAAATCCCTGTCCAGAAAGTGTGGATAGTCCAATTTCTCTAGCAACTGGCTAATTGCTTGCGTTGAGAATATCATTCTAAGAACGGTTCCCCATAAGCTACAAATGGTCTAAGAAAGCTATAAACGGAGAAATAACTATAAATTGCGCGTAACTAGCTTTTAGAATCATTCATCTTAACAGCTGTGCATGGGCATCAAACCAGCAATGTTACCTCCACGATACAAAATATGTATAGCAACTTGATAACTAATAAGTCAAACAATTCTTAAACCATAAGAAAATATCCAAGTGTTATGAGTTTAGTGACGGGTGCTCTTTTGATGACTAGAAGTGGAGGATAGGTAACAAATGAGATAGATGACGCCATTGAAGACCAAACAAGAAATAAAAGCGATTGTGACCTCGACGTGATTCGAACACGCAACCTTCTGATCTGGAGTCAGACGCGCTACCATTGCGCCACGAAGTCATATTAGTTTTTGCAACAAACATTCTAAACATGCATTTCAATTCGAATAACTGTACAAGACTCATATAAGAGGTACTTGGCATTTACCGATTTTCCAAACAACATCATCACTCACGCATGATATAAGAAGAACTACACCGTCCCCAGAATTCACTTTCTTGATACCATCTATTACAGCTAAATGGAGACGTTGACCTCAGAATATACATATAATTCTCCATCTCTGGCCAGGCTTACGTGTTCTTTCGTCATTTTTTTCAGTCGGTCTCTCCATCTATCTGAATTGTTTATTGAAATTAACTGTTTCCTTGGCTTTTTCTCATGGTTTTTTTTTTTAAAAATACTAGCATTACTTAGGTGACATGGATCCGAAATACCCGAGTGCATCACTTTTATCTGTACATGATCTCTCACATTTTACAAAAGAAAAATAACATGGGTGCAATTCTAGAGGAAAAATCTTTACACAACAGGAATTTTGTTTTAAAAGTAGTCTGTGCAGTCTTTGCGGGATAGGAAACTTAGACACCATTCTTAACGTCTTGAACACATCTACACGTTCTGAACATCAAAAATATAATTCGTTATCAAATCACTGACACCAGAAAAGATCAAACGCACAGTTGGCAATTTTCAAGACTTGTTAATCACATGACGGCAAGGGAACATTGCTAAAACACATGTACCTCTTTTTGAAAGCTTTGGTCACATTTTCAATGTTGTTGTTGTTGTTATGGGGTTTAAGGCCATTTTTCAGCACATGATAGGCTATACATTGCGGCCAGTATTAATGGTGGAGGAGGAACCCGGGAAAACCCCGGAAAGAACCATCGACCCACGAGAAGCTACTGGCAAGCTTTCTCACATACCCACATTGGCTGAATCCGAGACTCGAACCTCCGCAGACAGAGGTGAGATGGCAGTGGTCCGTAACGAAGAGCGCTTTAGACCACTCGGCCACTCGGAGCCCCCACCATTTTCAAGTGAGGTTCAATGGCGACATCTATCTCAATTATTACCTATCCTCCACTTCTAGTCATCAAAAGAGCACCCGTCACTAATCTCATAACACTTCGATGTTTTCTAATGGTTCAAGAATTGTATGACTTATTAGCAAACTTTTCAGCTCTAATATTGATACTTTACCCCATTCAATTGAAAATAAGAACAATACACTGAATACAAAGCTTTATTCCTATCTCTAGTTACTAAATATGTACTCCTAAAGGTATCCTCAGCAATCCCTGTCCAGAAAGTGTGGATAGTCCAATTTCTCTAGGAACTGGCTAATTGCTTGCGTTGATAAATATCTTTCTAACACCGGTTCCCCATCAGCTACAATCGGATGCAACGATACAAAATATGTATAGCAACTTGATAAAGACAAATTCACTGCCTAAAGATAGGAGATCATAATATAGTGATATCCAATTCGAACTTTGAATCTGTTTCATTTTCCCTCCAATTGTAGAAACTTGTTGCCTCTGATTTCAGGGCCTGGACCGTAAGACAGTTCATATCTATATAGTGGTTTAGTCTGGCACTAAAGTGATTCATCATTGATTAAAAATCAAAAAAAGAAATAAAAGCAATTTTGACCTCGACGTGATTCGAACACGCAACCTTCTGATCTGGAGTCAGACGCGCTACCATTGCGCCACGAAGTCATATTAGTTCTTGCAACAAACATTCTAAACATGCATTACACGACTCAGATAAAAGGTACTTGGCATTTACCGCTTTTCCAAATAACATCATCACTCACACATGATATAAGAAGAACTACACCATCCTCAACATTCACTTTCTTAATACCATATATTACAGCTGAATCGAGACGTTGGCCTCAGAATATACATAGCATTCGGCATCTCTGGCCAGGCTTACGTGTTCTTTCGTCATTTCTTTCAGTCGGTCCCTCCATCAATCTGAAATGTTTATTTATATTGACTGTTTCCTTGTTTTTTCAGATAGGTTTCAAATGGAAAGAGCGTGGTGTTACTAAGTTGATCTTCAGCCTAAACAGTTGACAAAACAACATTTATTTCTGTACAAAATATCTCCTATTTTGCAAAAGAAACGAGTGCTATTCAACGGAATGAAATTTGGGCAACACAAGTGTTGTTTTAGAAATAATTTGTTCATTCCTTCAGGGGATAGAAAAGTGAGACACCGTTATTTACATATTGTACAACTCTATACCTTCTAAGGATCAAAACTAGAATTCGTTATCAAATCATTCTTGACAGAAAGGAACAAAGGCACATTTGGTTAGTTTCATGACATGTCAATTGTATCCGGCAAGAGAACATATCTGACACAAACAAATGCCCTTTTAAATAGCTATGCCACTACTCAGGAATGGTTTAAGTGTGATATCTATCACAAAGTTTACCCACCCGCCATCCTACCCACTCCCGCCAATCCCCTTCACCAATATGGAAGTATAGAAAACTTCATTAACATGCAAAAACGTGAACCAATAGCTGAAGGCATGCAGAGCGTTGAGCCACTGAATTCTACACAAAAAGCAATATTCAACGCAGCAAAAATGTGAGAGCAACAGCTTTTAGAATCCTTCATCTTAATAACTGTGCATGGGCATCAAGCCAGCAATGTTACCTCCACGATACAAAATATTCATAGCAACTTGACAAAGACAAATTCACTGCCTAAAGATAGGAGAACATATCATAGTGATATCCAATTCGAACCATCAAATGGAATGTGTTTCCTTTTGCCTCCAAATGTAGAAACGTGTTGCCTCTGATTTCTGGGCCTGGACGTTATGATAGTTCCTATCTATATAGAGATTCAGTCCGACACTAACGTGATTCATCATTGTTTGAAGACCAAAAAAGAAATAAAAGCGATTGTGACCTCGACGTGATTCGAACACGCAACCTTCCGATCCAGAGTCAGACGCGCTACCATTGCGTTACGAAGTTATATTAGTTCTTCCTACAAACATTCTAAACATGCATTTCAATTCGAGAATCTGTATACGACTCAGATAAGAGGTACTTGCCATTTACCGATTTTCCAAATAACATCATCACTCATGCATGATATAAGAAGAAATACATCGTCCTCAGAATTCACCTCCTTAATACCATCCATGACAGCTGAATCTATACGTTGACCTCAGAATATACATATAATTCTCAATCTCTGGCCAGTCTTACATGTTCTTTCGTCATTTTTTTCATTCAGTCTCTCCTCCAATCTGAATTGTTTATTGAAATTGACTGTTTCCTTGGTTTTTTCTGATGGGTTTTATTTGAAAATAGCTAGCATTACTTCGTTGACCTGGATCCGAAATACCCGACTACATCACTTTTATCTGTACAAGATCTCTCACGTTTTACAAAAGAAAAAGAAAATGGGTGCAATTCTAGAGGAAAAATCTGTACACAACAAGAATTTTGTTTTGAAAGTAGTCTGTGCATTATTTGCGGAATGGGAAACTGAGACACCATTATTAAGGTCTTGAACACGTTCTGAACATCAAAAATATAATTCGTTATCAAATCATTAACACCAGAAAAGATCAAACGCACAGTTGGCAATTTTCAAGACTTGTTAATCACATCACAGCAAGGGAACATTGCTGAAACACATGTACCTCTTTTTGAAAGCTTAGTTCACATTTTCAAGTGAGGTTTATTGGTGACATCTATCTCAATTGTAACCTATCCTCCACTTCTAGTCATCAAAAGAACACCCGTCACTAAACTCATAATTAACACTTGGATGTTTTCTTGCTGTTTAAGAACTGTATGACTTATTAGTAAACTTTTTAGCTCTAATCTTGATACTTTAGCCCATTTAATTGAAACTCAGAACAATGCACTGAATACAAAGGTTCATTCCTATCATTAGTTACTAAATACGTACACCTAGAAGTATCCTCAGAAATCCCTGTCCAGAAAGTGTGGATAGTCCAATTTCTCTAGCAACTGGCTAATTGCTTGCGTTGAGAATATCATTCTAAGAACGGTTCCCCATAAGCTACAAATGGTCTAAGAAAGCTATAAACGGAGAAATAACTATAAATTGCGCGTAACTAGCTTTTAGAATCATTCATCTTAACAGCTGTGCATGGGCATCAAACCAGCAATGTTACCTCCACGATACAAAATATGTATAGCAACTTGATAACTAATAAGTCAAACAATTCTTAAACCATAAGAAAATATCCAAGTGTTATGAGTTTAGTGACGGGTGCTCTTTTGATGACTAGAAGTGGAGGATAGGTAACAAATGAGATAGATGACGCCATTGAAGACCAAACAAGAAATAAAAGCGATTGTGACCTCGACGTGATTCGAACACGCAACCTTCTGATCTGGAGTCAGACGCGCTACCATTGCGCCACGAAGTCATATTAGTTTTTGCAACAAACATTCTAAACATGCATTTCAATTCGAATAACTGTACAAGACTCATATAAGAGGTACTTGGCATTTACCGATTTTCCAAACAACATCATCACTCACGCATGATATAAGAAGAACTACACCGTCCCCAGAATTCACTTTCTTGATACCATCTATTACAGCTAAATGGAGACGTTGACCTCAGAATATACATATAATTCTCCATCTCTGGCCAGGCTTACGTGTTCTTTCGTCATTTTTTTCAGTCGGTCTCTCCATCTATCTGAATTGTTTATTGAAATTAACTGTTTCCTTGGCTTTTTCTCATGGTTTTTTTTTTTTAAAAATACTAGCATTACTTAGGTGACATGGATCCGAAATACCCGAGTGCATCACTTTTATCTGTACATGATCTCTCACATTTTACAAAAGAAAAATAACATGGGTGCAATTCTAGAGGAAAAATCTTTACACAACAGGAATTTTGTTTTAAAAGTAGTCTGTGCAGTCTTTGCGGGATAGGAAACTTAGACACCATTCTTAACGTCTTGAACACATCTACACGTTCTGAACATCAAAAATATAATTCGTTATCAAATCACTGACACCAGAAAAGATCAAACGCACAGTTGGCAATTTTCAAGACTTGTTAATCACATGACGGCAAGGGAACATTGCTAAAACACATGTACCTCTTTTTGAAAGCTTTGGTCACATTTTCAATGTTGTTGTTGTTGTTATGGGGTTTAAGGCCATTTTTCAGCACATGATAGGCTATACATTGCGGCCAGTATTAATGGTGGAGGAGGAACCCGGGAAAACCCCGGAAAGAACCATCGACCCACGAGAAGCTACTGGCAAGCTTTCTCACATACCCACATTGGCTGAATCCGAGACTCGAACCTCCGCAGACAGAGGTGAGATGGCAGTGGTCCGTAACGAAGAGCGCTTTAGACCACTCGGCCACTCGGAGCCCCCACCATTTTCAAGTGAGGTTCAATGGCGACATCTATCTCAATTATTACCTATCCTCCACTTCTAGTCATCAAAAGAGCACCCGTCACTAATCTCATAACACTTCGATGTTTTCTAATGGTTCAAGAATTGTATGACTTATTAGCAAACTTTTCAGCTCTAATATTGATACTTTACCCCATTCAATTGAAAATAAGAACAATACACTGAATACAAAGCTTTATTCCTATCTCTAGTTACTAAATATGTACTCCTAAAGGTATCCTCAGCAATCCCTGTCCAGAAAGTGTGGATAGTCCAATTTCTCTAGGAACTGGCTAATTGCTTGCGTTGATAAATATCTTTCTAACACCGGTTCCCCATCAGCTACAATCGGATGCAACGATACAAAATATGTATAGCAACTTGATAAAGACAAATTCACTGCCTAAAGATAGGAGATCATAATATAGTGATATCCAATTCGAACTTTGAATCTGTTTCATTTTCCCTCCAATTGTAGAAACTTGTTGCCTCTGATTTCAGGGCCTGGACCGTAAGACAGTTCATATCTATATAGTGGTTTAGTCTGGCACTAAAGTGATTCATCATTGATTAAAAATCAAAAAAAGAAATAAAAGCAATTTTGACCTCGACGTGATTCGAACACGCAACCTTCTGATCTGGAGTCAGACGCGCTACCATTGCGCCACGAAGTCATATTAGTTCTTGCAACAAACATTCTAAACATGCATTACACGACTCAGATAAAAGGTACTTGGCATTTACCGCTTTTCCAAATAACATCATCACTCACACATGATATAAGAAGAACTACACCATCCTCAACATTCACTTTCTTAATACCATATATTACAGCTGAATCGAGACGTTGGCCTCAGAATATACATAGCATTCGGCATCTCTGGCCAGGCTTACGTGTTCTTTCGTCATTTCTTTCAGTCGGTCCCTCCATCAATCTGAAATGTTTATTTATATTGACTGTTTCCTTGTTTTTTCAGATAGGTTTCAAATGGAAAGAGCGTGGTGTTACTAAGTTGATCTTCAGCCTAAACAGTTGACAAAACAACATTTATTTCTGTACAAAATATCTCCTATTTTGCAAAAGAAACGAGTGCGATTCAACGGAATGAAATTTGGGCAACACAAGTGTTGTTTTAGAAATAATTTGTTCATTCCTTCAGGGGATAGAAAAGTGAGACACCGTTATTTACATATTGTACAACTCTATACCTTCTAAGGATCAAAACTAGAATTCGTTATCAAATCATTCTTGACAGAAAGGAACAAAGGCACATTTGGTTAGTTTCATGACATGTCAATTGTATCCGGCAAGAGAACATATCTGACACAAACAAATGCCCTTTTAAATAGCTATGCCACTACTCAGGAATGGTTTAAGTGTGATATCTATCACAAAGTTTACCCACCCGCCATCCTACCCACTCCCGCCAATCCCCTTCACCAATATGGAAGTATAGAAAACTTCATTAACATGCAAAAACGTGAACCAATAGCTGAAGGCATGCAGAGCGTTGAGCCACTGAATTCTACACAAAAAGCAATATTCAACGCAGCAAAAATGTGAGAGCAACAGCTTTTAGAATCCTTCATCTTAATAACTGTGCATGGGCATCAAGCCAGCAATGTTACCTCCACGATACAAAATATTCATAGCAACTTGACAAAGACAAATTCACTGCCTAAAGATAGGAGAACATATCATAGTGATATCCAATTCGAACCATCAAATGGAATGTGTTTCCTTTTGCCTCCAAATGTAGAAACGTGTTGCCTCTGATTTCTGGGCCTGGACGTTATGATAGTTCCTATCTATATAGAGATTCAGTCCGACACTAACGTGATTCATCATTGTTTGAAGACCAAAAAAGAAATAAAAGCGATTGTGACCTCGACGTGATTCGAACACGCAACCTTCCGATCCAGAGTCAGACGCGCTACCATTGCGTTACGAAGTTATATTAGTTCTTCCTACAAACATTCTAAACATGCATTTCAATTCGAGAATCTGTATACGACTCAGATAAGAGGTACTTGCCATTTACCGATTTTCCAAATAACATCATCACTCATGCATGATATAAGAAGAAATACATCGTCCTCAGAATTCACCTCCTTAATACCATCCATGACAGCTGAATCTATACGTTGACCTCAGAATATACATATAATTCTCAATCTCTGGCCAGTCTTACATGTTCTTTCGTCATTTTTTTCATTCAGTCTCTCCTCCAATCTGAATTGTTTATTGAAATTGACTGTTTCCTTGGTTTTTTCTGATGGGTTTTATTTGAAAATAGCTAGCATTACTTCGTTGACCTGGATCCGAAATACCCGACTACATCACTTTTATCTGTACAAGATCTCTCACGTTTTACAAAAGAAAAAGAAAATGGGTGCAATTCTAGAGGAAAAATCTGTACACAACAAGAATTTTGTTTTGAAAGTAGTCTGTGCATTATTTGCGGAATGGGAAACTGAGACACCATTATTAAGGTCTTGAACACGTTCTGAACATCAAAAATATAATTCGTTATCAAATCATTAACACCAGAAAAGATCAAACGCACAGTTGGCAATTTTCAAGACTTGTTAATCACATCACAGCAAGGGAACATTGCTGAAACACATGTACCTCTTTTTGAAAGCTTAGTTCACATTTTCAAGTGAGGTTTATTGGTGACATCTATCTCAATTGTAACCTATCCTCCACTTCTAGTCATCAAAAGAACACCCGTCACTAAACTCATAATTAACACTTGGATGTTTTCTTGCTGTTTAAGAACTGTATGACTTATTAGTAAACTTTTTAGCTCTAATCTTGATACTTTAGCCCATTTAATTGAAACTCAGAACAATGCACTGAATACAAAGGTTCATTCCTATCATTAGTTACTAAATACGTACACCTAGAAGTATCCTCAGAAATCCCTGTCCAGAAAGTGTGGATAGTCCAATTTCTCTAGCAACTGGCTAATTGCTTGCGTTGAGAATATCATTCTAAGAACGGTTCCCCATAAGCTACAAATGGTCTAAGAAAGCTATAAACGGAGAAATAACTATAAATTGCGCGTAACTAGCTTTTAGAATCATTCATCTTAACAGCTGTGCATGGGCATCAAACCAGCAATGTTACCTCCACGATACAAAATATGTATAGCAACTTGATAACTAATAAGTCAAACAATTCTTAAACCATAAGAAAATATCCAAGTGTTATGAGTTTAGTGACGGGTGCTCTTTTGATGACTAGAAGTGGAGGATAGGTAACAAATGAGATAGATGACGCCATTGAAGACCAAACAAGAAATAAAAGCGATTGTGACCTCGACGTGATTCGAACACGCAACCTTCTGATCTGGAGTCAGACGCGCTACCATTGCGCCACGAAGTCATATTAGTTTTTGCAACAAACATTCTAAACATGCATTTCAATTCGAATAACTGTACAAGACTCATATAAGAGGTACTTGGCATTTACCGATTTTCCAAACAACATCATCACTCACGCATGATATAAGAAGAACTACACCGTCCCCAGAATTCACTTTCTTGATACCATCTATTACAGCTAAATGGAGACGTTGACCTCAGAATATACATATAATTCTCCATCTCTGGCCAGGCTTACGTGTTCTTTCGTCATTTTTTTCAGTCGGTCTCTCCATCTATCTGAATTGTTTATTGAAATTAACTGTTTCCTTGGCTTTTTCTCATGGTTTTTTTTTTTTTAAAATACTAGCATTACTTAGGTGACATGGATCCGAAATACCCGAGTGCATCACTTTTATCTGTACATGATCTCTCACATTTTACAAAAGAAAAATAACATGGGTGCAATTCTAGAGGAAAAATCTTTACACAACAGGAATTTTGTTTTAAAAGTAGTCTGTGCAGTCTTTGCGGGATAGGAAACTTAGACACCATTCTTAACGTCTTGAACACATCTACACGTTCTGAACATCAAAAATATAATTCGTTATCAAATCACTGACACCAGAAAAGATCAAACGCACAGTTGGCAATTTTCAAGACTTGTTAATCACATGACGGCAAGGGAACATTGCTAAAACACATGTACCTCTTTTTGAAAGCTTTGGTCACATTTTCAATGTTGTTGTTGTTGTTATGGGGTTTAAGGCCATTTTTCAGCACATGATAGGCTATACATTGCGGCCAGTATTAATGGTGGAGGAGGAACCCGGGAAAACCCCGGAAAGAACCATCGACCCACGAGAAGCTACTGGCAAGCTTTCTCACATACCCACATTGGCTGAATCCGAGACTCGAACCTCCGCAGACAGAGGTGAGATGGCAGTGGTCCGTAACGAAGAGCGCTTTAGACCACTCGGCCACTCGGAGCCCCCACCATTTTCAAGTGAGGTTCAATGGCGACATCTATCTCAATTATTACCTATCCTCCACTTCTAGTCATCAAAAGAGCACCCGTCACTAATCTCATAACACTTCGATGTTTTCTAATGGTTCAAGAATTGTATGACTTATTAGCAAACTTTTCAGCTCTAATATTGATACTTTACCCCATTCAATTGAAAATAAGAACAATACACTGAATACAAAGCTTTATTCCTATCTCTAGTTACTAAATATGTACTCCTAAAGGTATCCTCAGCAATCCCTGTCCAGAAAGTGTGGATAGTCCAATTTCTCTAGGAACTGGCTAATTGCTTGCGTTGATAAATATCTTTCTAACACCGGTTCCCCATCAGCTACAATCGGATGCAACGATACAAAATATGTATAGCAACTTGATAAAGACAAATTCACTGCCTAAAGATAGGAGATCATAATATAGTGATATCCAATTCGAACTTTGAATCTGTTTCATTTTCCCTCCAATTGTAGAAACTTGTTGCCTCTGATTTCAGGGCCTGGACCGTAAGACAGTTCATATCTATATAGTGGTTTAGTCTGGCACTAAAGTGATTCATCATTGATTAAAAATCAAAAAAAGAAATAAAAGCAATTTTGACCTCGACGTGATTCGAACACGCAACCTTCTGATCTGGAGTCAGACGCGCTACCATTGCGCCACGAAGTCATATTAGTTCTTGCAACAAACATTCTAAACATGCATTACACGACTCAGATAAAAGGTACTTGGCATTTACCGCTTTTCCAAATAACATCATCACTCACACATGATATAAGAAGAACTACACCATCCTCAACATTCACTTTCTTAATACCATATATTACAGCTGAATCGAGACGTTGGCCTCAGAATATACATAGCATTCGGCATCTCTGGCCAGGCTTACGTGTTCTTTCGTCATTTCTTTCAGTCGGTCCCTCCATCAATCTGAAATGTTTATTTATATTGACTGTTTCCTTGTTTTTTCAGATAGGTTTCAAATGGAAAGAGCGTGGTGTTACTAAGTTGATCTTCAGCCTAAACAGTTGACAAAACAACATTTATTTCTGTACAAAATATCTCCTATTTTGCAAAAGAAACGAGTGCGATTCAACGGAATGAAATTTGGGCAACACAAGTGTTGTTTTAGAAATAATTTGTTCATTCCTTCAGGGGATAGAAAAGTGAGACACCGTTATTTACATATTGTACAACTCTATACCTTCTAAGGATCAAAACTAGAATTCGTTATCAAATCATTCTTGACAGAAAGGAACAAAGGCACATTTGGTTAGTTTCATGACATGTCAATTGTATCCGGCAAGAGAACATATCTGACACAAACAAATGCCCTTTTAAATAGCTATGCCACTACTCAGGAATGGTTTAAGTGTGATATCTATCACAAAGTTTACCCACCCGCCATCCTACCCACTCCCGCCAATCCCCTTCACCAATATGGAAGTATAGAAAACTTCATTAACATGCAAAAACGTGAACCAATAGCTGAAGGCATGCAGAGCGTTGAGCCACTGAATTCTACACAAAAAGCAATATTCAACGCAGCAAAAATGTGAGAGCAACAGCTTTTAGAATCCTTCATCTTAATAACTGTGCATGGGCATCAAGCCAGCAATGTTACCTCCACGATACAAAATATTCATAGCAACTTGACAAAGACAAATTCACTGCCTAAAGATAGGAGAACATATCATAGTGATATCCAATTCGAACCATCAAATGGAATGTGTTTCCTTTTGCCTCCAAATGTAGAAACGTGTTGCCTCTGATTTCTGGGCCTGGACGTTATGATAGTTCCTATCTATATAGAGATTCAGTCCGACACTAACGTGATTCATCATTGTTTGAAGACCAAAAAAGAAATAAAAGCGATTGTGACCTCGACGTGATTCGAACACGCAACCTTCCGATCCAGAGTCAGACGCGCTACCATTGCGTTACGAAGTTATATTAGTTCTTCCTACAAACATTCTAAACATGCATTTCAATTCGAGAATCTGTATACGACTCAGATAAGAGGTACTTGCCATTTACCGATTTTCCAAATAACATCATCACTCATGCATGATATAAGAAGAAATACATCGTCCTCAGAATTCACCTCCTTAATACCATCCATGACAGCTGAATCTATACGTTGACCTCAGAATATACATATAATTCTCAATCTCTGGCCAGTCTTACATGTTCTTTCGTCATTTTTTTCATTCAGTCTCTCCTCCAATCTGAATTGTTTATTGAAATTGACTGTTTCCTTGGTTTTTTCTGATGGGTTTTATTTGAAAATAGCTAGCATTACTTCGTTGACCTGGATCCGAAATACCCGACTACATCACTTTTATCTGTACAAGATCTCTCACGTTTTACAAAAGAAAAAGAAAATGGGTGCAATTCTAGAGGAAAAATCTGTACACAACAAGAATTTTGTTTTGAAAGTAGTCTGTGCATTATTTGCGGAATGGGAAACTGAGACACCATTATTAAGGTCTTGAACACGTTCTGAACATCAAAAATATAATTCGTTATCAAATCATTAACACCAGAAAAGATCAAACGCACAGTTGGCAATTTTCAAGACTTGTTAATCACATCACAGCAAGGGAACATTGCTGAAACACATGTACCTCTTTTTGAAAGCTTAGTTCACATTTTCAAGTGAGGTTTATTGGTGACATCTATCTCAATTGTAACCTATCCTCCACTTCTAGTCATCAAAAGAACACCCGTCACTAAACTCATAATTAACACTTGGATGTTTTCTTGCTGTTTAAGAACTGTATGACTTATTAGTAAACTTTTTAGCTCTAATCTTGATACTTTAGCCCATTTAATTGAAACTCAGAACAATGCACTGAATACAAAGGTTCATTCCTATCATTAGTTACTAAATACGTACACCTAGAAGTATCCTCAGAAATCCCTGTCCAGAAAGTGTGGATAGTCCAATTTCTCTAGCAACTGGCTAATTGCTTGCGTTGAGAATATCATTCTAAGAACGGTTCCCCATAAGCTACAAATGGTCTAAGAAAGCTATAAACGGAGAAATAACTATAAATTGCGCGTAACTAGCTTTTAGAATCATTCATCTTAACAGCTGTGCATGGGCATCAAACCAGCAATGTTACCTCCACGATACAAAATATGTATAGCAACTTGATAACTAATAAGTCAAACAATTCTTAAACCATAAGAAAATATCCAAGTGTTATGAGTTTAGTGACGGGTGCTCTTTTGATGACTAGAAGTGGAGGATAGGTAACAAATGAGATAGATGACGCCATTGAAGACCAAACAAGAAATAAAAGCGATTGTGACCTCGACGTGATTCGAACACGCAACCTTCTGATCTGGAGTCAGACGCGCTACCATTGCGCCACGAAGTCATATTAGTTTTTGCAACAAACATTCTAAACATGCATTTCAATTCGAATAACTGTACAAGACTCATATAAGAGGTACTTGGCATTTACCGATTTTCCAAACAACATCATCACTCACGCATGATATAAGAAGAACTACACCGTCCCCAGAATTCACTTTCTTGATACCATCTATTACAGCTAAATGGAGACGTTGACCTCAGAATATACATATAATTCTCCATCTCTGGCCAGGCTTACGTGTTCTTTCGTCATTTTTTTCAGTCGGTCTCTCCATCTATCTGAATTGTTTATTGAAATTAACTGTTTCCTTGGCTTTTTCTCATGGTTTTTTTTTTTTTAAAATACTAACATTACTTAGGTGACATGGATCCGAAATACCGGAGTGCATCACTTTTATCTGTACATGATCTCTCACATTTTACAAAAGAAAAATAACATGGGTGCAATTCTAGAGGAAAAATCTTTACACAACAGGAATTTTGTTTTAAAAGTAGTCTGTGCAGTCTTTGCGGGATAGGAAACTTAGACACCATTCTTAACGTCTTGAACACATCTACACGTTCTGAACATCAAAAATATAATTCGTTATCAAATCACTGACACCAGAAAAGATCAAACGCACAGTTGGCAATTTTCAAGACTTGTTAATCACATGACGGCAAGGGAACATTGCTAAAACACATGTACCTCTTTTTGAAAGCTTTGGTCACATTTTCAATGTTGTTGTTGTTGTTATGGGGTTTAAGGCCATTTTTCAGCACATGATAGGCTATACATTGCGGCCAGTATTAATGGTGGAGGAGGAACCCGGGAAAACCCCGGAAAGAACCATCGACCCACGAGAAGCTACTGGCAAGCTTTCTCACATACCCACATTGGCTGAATCCGAGACTCGAACCTCCGCAGACAGAGGTGAGATGGCAGTGGTCCGTAACGAAGAGCGCTTTAGACCACTCGGCCACTCGGAGCCCCCACCATTTTCAAGTGAGGTTCAATGGCGACATCTATCTCAATTATTACCTATCCTCCACTTCTAGTCATCAAAAGAGCACCCGTCACTAATCTCATAACACTTCGATGTTTTCTAATGGTTCAAGAATTGTATGACTTATTAGCAAACTTTTCAGCTCTAATATTGATACTTTACCCCATTCAATTGAAAATAAGAACAATACACTGAATACAAAGCTTTATTCCTATCTCTAGTTACTAAATATGTACTCCTAAAGGTATCCTCAGCAATCCCTGTCCAGAAAGTGTGGATAGTCCAATTTCTCTAGGAACTGGCTAATTGCTTGCGTTGATAAATATCTTTCTAACACCGGTTCCCCATCAGCTACAATCGGATGCAACGATACAAAATATGTATAGCAACTTGATAAAGACAAATTCACTGCCTAAAGATAGGAGATCATAATATAGTGATATCCAATTCGAACTTTGAATCTGTTTCATTTTCCCTCCAATTGTAGAAACTTGTTGCCTCTGATTTCAGGGCCTGGACCGTAAGACAGTTCATATCTATATAGTGGTTTAGTCTGGCACTAAAGTGATTCATCATTGATTAAAAATCAAAAAAAGAAATAAAAGCAATTTTGACCTCGACGTGATTCGAACACGCAACCTTCTGATCTGGAGTCAGACGCGCTACCATTGCGCCACGAAGTCATATTAGTTCTTGCAACAAACATTCTAAACATGCATTACACGACTCAGATAAAAGGTACTTGGCATTTACCGCTTTTCCAAATAACATCATCACTCACACATGATATAAGAAGAACTACACCATCCTCAACATTCACTTTCTTAATACCATATATTACAGCTGAATCGAGACGTTGGCCTCAGAATATACATAGCATTCGGCATCTCTGGCCAGGCTTACGTGTTCTTTCGTCATTTCTTTCAGTCGGTCCCTCCATCAATCTGAAATGTTTATTTATATTGACTGTTTCCTTGTTTTTTCAGATAGGTTTCAAATGGAAAGAGCGTGGTGTTACTAAGTTGATCTTCAGCCTAAACAGTTGACAAAACAACATTTATTTCTGTACAAAATATCTCCTATTTTGCAAAAGAAACGAGTGCGATTCAACGGAATGAAATTTGGGCAACACAAGTGTTGTTTTAGAAATAATTTGTTCATTCCTTCAGGGGATAGAAAAGTGAGACACCGTTATTTACATATTGTACAACTCTATACCTTCTAAGGATCAAAACTAGAATTCGTTATCAAATCATTCTTGACAGAAAGGAACAAAGGCACATTTGGTTAGTTTCATGACATGTCAATTGTATCCGGCAAGAGAACATATCTGACACAAACAAATGCCCTTTTAAATAGCTATGCCACTACTCAGGAATGGTTTAAGTGTGATATCTATCACAAAGTTTACCCACCCGCCATCCTACCCACTCCCGCCAATCCCCTTCACCAATATGGAAGTATAGAAAACTTCATTAACATGCAAAAACGTGAACCAATAGCTGAAGGCATGCAGAGCGTTGAGCCACTGAATTCTACACAAAAAGCAATATTCAACGCAGCAAAAATGTGAGAGCAACAGCTTTTAGAATCCTTCATCTTAATAACTGTGCATGGGCATCAAGCCAGCAATGTTACCTCCACGATACAAAATATTCATAGCAACTTGACAAAGACAAATTCACTGCCTAAAGATAGGAGAACATATCATAGTGATATCCAATTCGAACCATCAAATGGAATGTGTTTCCTTTTGCCTCCAAATGTAGAAACGTGTTGCCTCTGATTTCTGGGCCTGGACGTTATGATAGTTCCTATCTATATAGAGATTCAGTCCGACACTAACGTGATTCATCATTGTTTGAAGACCAAAAAAGAAATAAAAGCGATTGTGACCTCGACGTGATTCGAACACGCAACCTTCCGATCCAGAGTCAGACGCGCTACCATTGCGTTACGAAGTTATATTAGTTCTTCCTACAAACATTCTAAACATGCATTTCAATTCGAGAATCTGTATACGACTCAGATAAGAGGTACTTGCCATTTACCGATTTTCCAAATAACATCATCACTCATGCATGATATAAGAAGAAATACATCGTCCTCAGAATTCACCTCCTTAATACCATCCATGACAGCTGAATCTATACGTTGACCTCAGAATATACATATAATTCTCAATCTCTGGCCAGTCTTACATGTTCTTTCGTCATTTTTTTCATTCAGTCTCTCCTCCAATCTGAATTGTTTATTGAAATTGACTGTTTCCTTGGTTTTTTCTGATGGGTTTTATTTGAAAATAGCTAGCATTACTTCGTTGACCTGGATCCGAAATACCCGACTACATCACTTTTATCTGTACAAGATCTCTCACGTTTTACAAAAGAAAAAGAAAATGGGTGCAATTCTAGAGGAAAAATCTGTACACAACAAGAATTTTGTTTTGAAAGTAGTCTGTGCATTATTTGCGGAATGGGAAACTGAGACACCATTATTAAGGTCTTGAACACGTTCTGAACATCAAAAATATAATTCGTTATCAAATCATTAACACCAGAAAAGATCAAACGCACAGTTGGCAATTTTCAAGACTTGTTAATCACATCACAGCAAGGGAACATTGCTGAAACACATGTACCTCTTTTTGAAAGCTTAGTTCACATTTTCAAGTGAGGTTTATTGGTGACATCTATCTCAATTGTAACCTATCCTCCACTTCTAGTCATCAAAAGAACACCCGTCACTAAACTCATAATTAACACTTGGATGTTTTCTTGCTGTTTAAGAACTGTATGACTTATTAGTAAACTTTTTAGCTCTAATCTTGATACTTTAGCCCATTTAATTGAAACTCAGAACAATGCACTGAATACAAAGGTTCATTCCTATCATTAGTTACTAAATACGTACACCTAGAAGTATCCTCAGAAATCCCTGTCCAGAAAGTGTGGATAGTCCAATTTCTCTAGCAACTGGCTAATTGCTTGCGTTGAGAATATCATTCTAAGAACGGTTCCCCATAAGCTACAAATGGTCTAAGAAAGCTATAAACGGAGAAATAACTATAAATTGCGCGTAACTAGCTTTTAGAATCATTCATCTTAACAGCTGTGCATGGGCATCAAACCAGCAATGTTACCTCCACGATACAAAATATGTATAGCAACTTGATAACTAATAAGTCAAACAATTCTTAAACCATAAGAAAATATCCAAGTGTTATGAGTTTAGTGACGGGTGCTCTTTTGATGACTAGAAGTGGAGGATAGGTAACAAATGAGATAGATGACGCCATTGAAGACCAAACAAGAAATAAAAGCGATTGTGACCTCGACGTGATTCGAACACGCAACCTTCTGATCTGGAGTCAGACGCGCTACCATTGCGCCACGAAGTCATATTAGTTTTTGCAACAAACATTCTAAACATGCATTTCAATTCGAATAACTGTACAAGACTCATATAAGAGGTACTTGGCATTTACCGATTTTCCAAACAACATCATCACTCACGCATGATATAAGAAGAACTACACCGTCCCCAGAATTCACTTTCTTGATACCATCTATTACAGCTAAATGGAGACGTTGACCTCAGAATATACATATAATTCTCCATCTCTGGCCAGGCTTACGTGTTCTTTCGTCATTTTTTTCAGTCGGTCTCTCCATCTATCTGAATTGTTTATTGAAATTAACTGTTTCCTTGGCTTTTTCTCATGGTTTTTTTTTTTTTAAAATACTAGCATTACTTAGGTGACATGGATCCGAAATACCCGAGTGCATCACTTTTATCTGTACATGATCTCTCACATTTTACAAAAGAAAAATAACATGGGTGCAATTCTAGAGGAAAAATCTTTACACAACAGGAATTTTGTTTTAAAAGTAGTCTGTGCAGTCTTTGCGGGATAGGAAACTTAGACACCATTCTTAACGTCTTGAACACATCTACACGTTCTGAACATCAAAAATATAATTCGTTATCAAATCACTGACACCAGAAAAGATCAAACGCACAGTTGGCAATTTTCAAGACTTGTTAATCACATGACGGCAAGGGAACATTGCTAAAACACATGTACCTCTTTTTGAAAGCTTTGGTCACATTTTCAATGTTGTTGTTGTTGTTATGGGGTTTAAGGCCATTTTTCAGCACATGATAGGCTATACATTGCGGCCAGTATTAATGGTGGAGGAGGAACCCGGGAAAACCCCGGAAAGAACCATCGACCCACGAGAAGCTACTGGCAAGCTTTCTCACATACCCACATTGGCTGAATCCGAGACTCGAACCTCCGCAGACAGAGGTGAGATGGCAGTGGTCCGTAACGAAGAGCGCTTTAGACCACTCGGCCACTCGGAGCCCCCACCATTTTCAAGTGAGGTTCAATGGCGACATCTATCTCAATTATTACCTATCCTCCACTTCTAGTCATCAAAAGAGCACCCGTCACTAATCTCATAACACTTCGATGTTTTCTAATGGTTCAAGAATTGTATGACTTATTAGCAAACTTTTCAGCTCTAATATTGATACTTTACCCCATTCAATTGAAAATAAGAACAATACACTGAATACAAAGCTTTATTCCTATCTCTAGTTACTAAATATGTACTCCTAAAGGTATCCTCAGCAATCCCTGTCCAGAAAGTGTGGATAGTCCAATTTCTCTAGGAACTGGCTAATTGCTTGCGTTGATAAATATCTTTCTAACACCGGTTCCCCATCAGCTACAATCGGATGCAACGATACAAAATATGTATAGCAACTTGATAAAGACAAATTCACTGCCTAAAGATAGGAGATCATAATATAGTGATATCCAATTCGAACTTTGAATCTGTTTCATTTTCCCTCCAATTGTAGAAACTTGTTGCCTCTGATTTCAGGGCCTGGACCGTAAGACAGTTCATATCTATATAGTGGTTTAGTCTGGCACTAAAGTGATTCATCATTGATTAAAAATCAAAAAAAGAAATAAAAGCAATTTTGACCTCGACGTGATTCGAACACGCAACCTTCTGATCTGGAGTCAGACGCGCTACCATTGCGCCACGAAGTCATATTAGTTCTTGCAACAAACATTCTAAACATGCATTACACGACTCAGATAAAAGGTACTTGGCATTTACCGCTTTTCCAAATAACATCATCACTCACACATGATATAAGAAGAACTACACCATCCTCAACATTCACTTTCTTAATACCATATATTACAGCTGAATCGAGACGTTGGCCTCAGAATATACATAGCATTCGGCATCTCTGGCCAGGCTTACGTGTTCTTTCGTCATTTCTTTCAGTCGGTCCCTCCATCAATCTGAAATGTTTATTTATATTGACTGTTTCCTTGTTTTTTCAGATAGGTTTCAAATGGAAAGAGCGTGGTGTTACTAAGTTGATCTTCAGCCTAAACAGTTGACAAAACAACATTTATTTCTGTACAAAATATCTCCTATTTTGCAAAAGAAACGAGTGCGATTCAACGGAATGAAATTTGGGCAACACAAGTGTTGTTTTAGAAATAATTTGTTCATTCCTTCAGGGGATAGAAAAGTGAGACACCGTTATTTACATATTGTACAACTCTATACCTTCTAAGGATCAAAACTAGAATTCGTTATCAAATCATTCTTGACAGAAAGGAACAAAGGCACATTTGGTTAGTTTCATGACATGTCAATTGTATCCGGCAAGAGAACATATCTGACACAAACAAATGCCCTTTTAAATAGCTATGCCACTACTCAGGAATGGTTTAAGTGTGATATCTATCACAAAGTTTACCCACCCGCCATCCTACCCACTCCCGCCAATCCCCTTCACCAATATGGAAGTATAGAAAACTTCATTAACATGCAAAAACGTGAACCAATAGCTGAAGGCATGCAGAGCGTTGAGCCACTGAATTCTACACAAAAAGCAATATTCAACGCAGCAAAAATGTGAGAGCAACAGCTTTTAGAATCCTTCATCTTAATAACTGTGCATGGGCATCAAGCCAGCAATGTTACCTCCACGATACAAAATATTCATAGCAACTTGACAAAGACAAATTCACTGCCTAAAGATAGGAGAACATATCATAGTGATATCCAATTCGAACCATCAAATGGAATGTGTTTCCTTTTGCCTCCAAATGTAGAAACGTGTTGCCTCTGATTTCTGGGCCTGGACGTTATGATAGTTCCTATCTATATAGAGATTCAGTCCGACACTAACGTGATTCATCATTGTTTGAAGACCAAAAAAGAAATAAAAGCGATTGTGACCTCGACGTGATTCGAACACGCAACCTTCCGATCCAGAGTCAGACGCGCTACCATTGCGTTACGAAGTTATATTAGTTCTTCCTACAAACATTCTAAACATGCATTTCAATTCGAGAATCTGTATACGACTCAGATAAGAGGTACTTGCCATTTACCGATTTTCCAAATAACATCATCACTCATGCATGATATAAGAAGAAATACATCGTCCTCAGAATTCACCTCCTTAATACCATCCATGACAGCTGAATCTATACGTTGACCTCAGAATATACATATAATTCTCAATCTCTGGCCAGTCTTACATGTTCTTTCGTCATTTTTTTCATTCAGTCTCTCCTCCAATCTGAATTGTTTATTGAAATTGACTGTTTCCTTGGTTTTTTCTGATGGGTTTTATTTGAAAATAGCTAGCATTACTTCGTTGACCTGGATCCGAAATACCCGACTACATCACTTTTATCTGTACAAGATCTCTCACGTTTTACAAAAGAAAAAGAAAATGGGTGCAATTCTAGAGGAAAAATCTGTACACAACAAGAATTTTGTTTTGAAAGTAGTCTGTGCATTATTTGCGGAATGGGAAACTGAGACACCATTATTAAGGTCTTGAACACGTTCTGAACATCAAAAATATAATTCGTTATCAAATCATTAACACCAGAAAAGATCAAACGCACAGTTGGCAATTTTCAAGACTTGTTAATCACATCACAGCAAGGGAACATTGCTGAAACACATGTACCTCTTTTTGAAAGCTTAGTTCACATTTTCAAGTGAGGTTTATTGGTGACATCTATCTCAATTGTAACCTATCCTCCACTTCTAGTCATCAAAAGAACACCCGTCACTAAACTCATAATTAACACTTGGATGTTTTCTTGCTGTTTAAGAACTGTATGACTTATTAGTAAACTTTTTAGCTCTAATCTTGATACTTTAGCCCATTTAATTGAAACTCAGAACAATGCACTGAATACAAAGGTTCATTCCTATCATTAGTTACTAAATACGTACACCTAGAAGTATCCTCAGAAATCCCTGTCCAGAAAGTGTGGATAGTCCAATTTCTCTAGCAACTGGCTAATTGCTTGCGTTGAGAATATCATTCTAAGAACGGTTCCCCATAAGCTACAAATGGTCTAAGAAAGCTATAAACGGAGAAATAACTATAAATTGCGCGTAACTAGCTTTTAGAATCATTCATCTTAACAGCTGTGCATGGGCATCAAACCAGCAATGTTACCTCCACGATACAAAATATGTATAGCAACTTGATAACTAATAAGTCAAACAATTCTTAAACCATAAGAAAATATCCAAGTGTTATGAGTTTAGTGACGGGTGCTCTTTTGATGACTAGAAGTGGAGGATAGGTAACAAATGAGATAGATGACGCCATTGAAGACCAAACAAGAAATAAAAGCGATTGTGACCTCGACGTGATTCGAACACGCAACCTTCTGATCTGGAGTCAGACGCGCTACCATTGCGCCACGAAGTCATATTAGTTTTTGCAACAAACATTCTAAACATGCATTTCAATTCGAATAACTGTACAAGACTCATATAAGAGGTACTTGGCATTTACCGATTTTCCAAACAACATCATCACTCACGCATGATATAAGAAGAACTACACCGTCCCCAGAATTCACTTTCTTGATACCATCTATTACAGCTAAATGGAGACGTTGACCTCAGAATATACATATAATTCTCCATCTCTGGCCAGGCTTACGTGTTCTTTCGTCATTTTTTTCAGTCGGTCTCTCCATCTATCTGAATTGTTTATTGAAATTAACTGTTTCCTTGGCTTTTTCTCATGGTTTTTTTTTTTTTAAAATACTAACATTACTTAGGTGACATGGATCCGAAATACCGGAGTGCATCACTTTTATCTGTACATGATCTCTCACATTTTACAAAAGAAAAATAACATGGGTGCAATTCTAGAGGAAAAATCTTTACACAACAGGAATTTTGTTTTAAAAGTAGTCTGTGCAGTCTTTGCGGGATAGGAAACTTAGACACCATTCTTAACGTCTTGAACACATCTACACGTTCTGAACATCAAAAATATAATTCGTTATCAAATCACTGACACCAGAAAAGATCAAACGCACAGTTGGCAATTTTCAAGACTTGTTAATCACATGACGGCAAGGGAACATTGCTAAAACACATGTACCTCTTTTTGAAAGCTTTGGTCACATTTTCAATGTTGTTGTTGTTGTTATGGGGTTTAAGGCCATTTTTCAGCACATGATAGGCTATACATTGCGGCCAGTATTAATGGTGGAGGAGGAACCCGGGAAAACCCCGGAAAGAACCATCGACCCACGAGAAGCTACTGGCAAGCTTTCTCACATACCCACATTGGCTGAATCCGAGACTCGAACCTCCGCAGACAGAGGTGAGATGGCAGTGGTCCGTAACGAAGAGCGCTTTAGACCACTCGGCCACTCGGAGCCCCCACCATTTTCAAGTGAGGTTCAATGGCGACATCTATCTCAATTATTACCTATCCTCCACTTCTAGTCATCAAAAGAGCACCCGTCACTAATCTCATAACACTTCGATGTTTTCTAATGGTTCAAGAATTGTATGACTTATTAGCAAACTTTTCAGCTCTAATATTGATACTTTACCCCATTCAATTGAAAATAAGAACAATACACTGAATACAAAGCTTTATTCCTATCTCTAGTTACTAAATATGTACTCCTAAAGGTATCCTCAGCAATCCCTGTCCAGAAAGTGTGGATAGTCCAATTTCTCTAGGAACTGGCTAATTGCTTGCGTTGATAAATATCTTTCTAACACCGGTTCCCCATCAGCTACAATCGGATGCAACGATACAAAATATGTATAGCAACTTGATAAAGACAAATTCACTGCCTAAAGATAGGAGATCATAATATAGTGATATCCAATTCGAACTTTGAATCTGTTTCATTTTCCCTCCAATTGTAGAAACTTGTTGCCTCTGATTTCAGGGCCTGGACCGTAAGACAGTTCATATCTATATAGTGGTTTAGTCTGGCACTAAAGTGATTCATCATTGATTAAAAATCAAAAAAAGAAATAAAAGCAATTTTGACCTCGACGTGATTCGAACACGCAACCTTCTGATCTGGAGTCAGACGCGCTACCATTGCGCCACGAAGTCATATTAGTTCTTGCAACAAACATTCTAAACATGCATTACACGACTCAGATAAAAGGTACTTGGCATTTACCGCTTTTCCAAATAACATCATCACTCACACATGATATAAGAAGAACTACACCATCCTCAACATTCACTTTCTTAATACCATATATTACAGCTGAATCGAGACGTTGGCCTCAGAATATACATAGCATTCGGCATCTCTGGCCAGGCTTACGTGTTCTTTCGTCATTTCTTTCAGTCGGTCCCTCCATCAATCTGAAATGTTTATTTATATTGACTGTTTCCTTGTTTTTTCAGATAGGTTTCAAATGGAAAGAGCGTGGTGTTACTAAGTTGATCTTCAGCCTAAACAGTTGACAAAACAACATTTATTTCTGTACAAAATATCTCCTATTTTGCAAAAGAAACGAGTGCGATTCAACGGAATGAAATTTGGGCAACACAAGTGTTGTTTTAGAAATAATTTGTTCATTCCTTCAGGGGATAGAAAAGTGAGACACCGTTATTTACATATTGTACAACTCTATACCTTCTAAGGATCAAAACTAGAATTCGTTATCAAATCATTCTTGACAGAAAGGAACAAAGGCACATTTGGTTAGTTTCATGACATGTCAATTGTATCCGGCAAGAGAACATATCTGACACAAACAAATGCCCTTTTAAATAGCTATGCCACTACTCAGGAATGGTTTAAGTGTGATATCTATCACAAAGTTTACCCACCCGCCATCCTACCCACTCCCGCCAATCCCCTTCACCAATATGGAAGTATAGAAAACTTCATTAACATGCAAAAACGTGAACCAATAGCTGAAGGCATGCAGAGCGTTGAGCCACTGAATTCTACACAAAAAGCAATATTCAACGCAGCAAAAATGTGAGAGCAACAGCTTTTAGAATCCTTCATCTTAATAACTGTGCATGGGCATCAAGCCAGCAATGTTACCTCCACGATACAAAATATTCATAGCAACTTGACAAAGACAAATTCACTGCCTAAAGATAGGAGAACATATCATAGTGATATCCAATTCGAACCATCAAATGGAATGTGTTTCCTTTTGCCTCCAAATGTAGAAACGTGTTGCCTCTGATTTCTGGGCCTGGACGTTATGATAGTTCCTATCTATATAGAGATTCAGTCCGACACTAACGTGATTCATCATTGTTTGAAGACCAAAAAAGAAATAAAAGCGATTGTGACCTCGACGTGATTCGAACACGCAACCTTCCGATCCAGAGTCAGACGCGCTACCATTGCGTTACGAAGTTATATTAGTTCTTCCTACAAACATTCTAAACATGCATTTCAATTCGAGAATCTGTATACGACTCAGATAAGAGGTACTTGCCATTTACCGATTTTCCAAATAACATCATCACTCATGCATGATATAAGAAGAAATACATCGTCCTCAGAATTCACCTCCTTAATACCATCCATGACAGCTGAATCTATACGTTGACCTCAGAATATACATATAATTCTCAATCTCTGGCCAGTCTTACATGTTCTTTCGTCATTTTTTTCATTCAGTCTCTCCTCCAATCTGAATTGTTTATTGAAATTGACTGTTTCCTTGGTTTTTTCTGATGGGTTTTATTTGAAAATAGCTAGCATTACTTCGTTGACCTGGATCCGAAATACCCGACTACATCACTTTTATCTGTACAAGATCTCTCACGTTTTACAAAAGAAAAAGAAAATGGGTGCAATTCTAGAGGAAAAATCTGTACACAACAAGAATTTTGTTTTGAAAGTAGTCTGTGCATTATTTGCGGAATGGGAAACTGAGACACCATTATTAAGGTCTTGAACACGTTCTGAACATCAAAAATATAATTCGTTATCAAATCATTAACACCAGAAAAGATCAAACGCACAGTTGGCAATTTTCAAGACTTGTTAATCACATCACAGCAAGGGAACATTGCTGAAACACATGTACCTCTTTTTGAAAGCTTAGTTCACATTTTCAAGTGAGGTTTATTGGTGACATCTATCTCAATTGTAACCTATCCTCCACTTCTAGTCATCAAAAGAACACCCGTCACTAAACTCATAATTAACACTTGGATGTTTTCTTGCTGTTTAAGAACTGTATGACTTATTAGTAAACTTTTTAGCTCTAATCTTGATACTTTAGCCCATTTAATTGAAACTCAGAACAATGCACTGAATACAAAGGTTCATTCCTATCATTAGTTACTAAATACGTACACCTAGAAGTATCCTCAGAAATCCCTGTCCAGAAAGTGTGGATAGTCCAATTTCTCTAGCAACTGGCTAATTGCTTGCGTTGAGAATATCATTCTAAGAACGGTTCCCCATAAGCTACAAATGGTCTAAGAAAGCTATAAACGGAGAAATAACTATAAATTGCGCGTAACTAGCTTTTAGAATCATTCATCTTAACAGCTGTGCATGGGCATCAAACCAGCAATGTTACCTCCACGATACAAAATATGTATAGCAACTTGATAACTAATAAGTCAAACAATTCTTAAACCATAAGAAAATATCCAAGTGTTATGAGTTTAGTGACGGGTGCTCTTTTGATGACTAGAAGTGGAGGATAGGTAACAAATGAGATAGATGACGCCATTGAAGACCAAACAAGAAATAAAAGCGATTGTGACCTCGACGTGATTCGAACACGCAACCTTCTGATCTGGAGTCAGACGCGCTACCATTGCGCCACGAAGTCATATTAGTTTTTGCAACAAACATTCTAAACATGCATTTCAATTCGAATAACTGTACAAGACTCATATAAGAGGTACTTGGCATTTACCGATTTTCCAAACAACATCATCACTCACGCATGATATAAGAAGAACTACACCGTCCCCAGAATTCACTTTCTTGATACCATCTATTACAGCTAAATGGAGACGTTGACCTCAGAATATACATATAATTCTCCATCTCTGGCCAGGCTTACGTGTTCTTTCGTCATTTTTTTCAGTCGGTCTCTCCATCTATCTGAATTGTTTATTGAAATTAACTGTTTCCTTGGCTTTTTCTCATGGTTTTTTTTTTTTTAAAATACTAACATTACTTAGGTGACATGGATCCGAAATACCGGAGTGCATCACTTTTATCTGTACATGATCTCTCACATTTTACAAAAGAAAAATAACATGGGTGCAATTCTAGAGGAAAAATCTTTACACAACAGGAATTTTGTTTTAAAAGTAGTCTGTGCAGTCTTTGCGGGATAGGAAACTTAGACACCATTCTTAACGTCTTGAACACATCTACACGTTCTGAACATCAAAAATATAATTCGTTATCAAATCACTGACACCAGAAAAGATCAAACGCACAGTTGGCAATTTTCAAGACTTGTTAATCACATGACGGCAAGGGAACATTGCTAAAACACATGTACCTCTTTTTGAAAGCTTTGGTCACATTTTCAATGTTGTTGTTGTTGTTATGGGGTTTAAGGCCATTTTTCAGCACATGATAGGCTATACATTGCGGCCAGTATTAATGGTGGAGGAGGAACCCGGGAAAACCCCGGAAAGAACCATCGACCCACGAGAAGCTACTGGCAAGCTTTCTCACATACCCACATTGGCTGAATCCGAGACTCGAACCTCCGCAGACAGAGGTGAGATGGCAGTGGTCCGTAACGAAGAGCGCTTTAGACCACTCGGCCACTCGGAGCCCCCACCATTTTCAAGTGAGGTTCAATGGCGACATCTATCTCAATTATTACCTATCCTCCACTTCTAGTCATCAAAAGAGCACCCGTCACTAATCTCATAACACTTCGATGTTTTCTAATGGTTCAAGAATTGTATGACTTATTAGCAAACTTTTCAGCTCTAATATTGATACTTTACCCCATTCAATTGAAAATAAGAACAATACACTGAATACAAAGCTTTATTCCTATCTCTAGTTACTAAATATGTACTCCTAAAGGTATCCTCAGCAATCCCTGTCCAGAAAGTGTGGATAGTCCAATTTCTCTAGGAACTGGCTAATTGCTTGCGTTGATAAATATCTTTCTAACACCGGTTCCCCATCAGCTACAATCGGATGCAACGATACAAAATATGTATAGCAACTTGATAAAGACAAATTCACTGCCTAAAGATAGGAGATCATAATATAGTGATATCCAATTCGAACTTTGAATCTGTTTCATTTTCCCTCCAATTGTAGAAACTTGTTGCCTCTGATTTCAGGGCCTGGACCGTAAGACAGTTCATATCTATATAGTGGTTTAGTCTGGCACTAAAGTGATTCATCATTGATTAAAAATCAAAAAAAGAAATAAAAGCAATTTTGACCTCGACGTGATTCGAACACGCAACCTTCTGATCTGGAGTCAGACGCGCTACCATTGCGCCACGAAGTCATATTAGTTCTTGCAACAAACATTCTAAACATGCATTACACGACTCAGATAAAAGGTACTTGGCATTTACCGCTTTTCCAAATAACATCATCACTCACACATGATATAAGAAGAACTACACCATCCTCAACATTCACTTTCTTAATACCATATATTACAGCTGAATCGAGACGTTGGCCTCAGAATATACATAGCATTCGGCATCTCTGGCCAGGCTTACGTGTTCTTTCGTCATTTCTTTCAGTCGGTCCCTCCATCAATCTGAAATGTTTATTTATATTGACTGTTTCCTTGTTTTTTCAGATAGGTTTCAAATGGAAAGAGCGTGGTGTTACTAAGTTGATCTTCAGCCTAAACAGTTGACAAAACAACATTTATTTCTGTACAAAATATCTCCTATTTTGCAAAAGAAACGAGTGCGATTCAACGGAATGAAATTTGGGCAACACAAGTGTTGTTTTAGAAATAATTTGTTCATTCCTTCAGGGGATAGAAAAGTGAGACACCGTTATTTACATATTGTACAACTCTATACCTTCTAAGGATCAAAACTAGAATTCGTTATCAAATCATTCTTGACAGAAAGGAACAAAGGCACATTTGGTTAGTTTCATGACATGTCAATTGTATCCGGCAAGAGAACATATCTGACACAAACAAATGCCCTTTTAAATAGCTATGCCACTACTCAGGAATGGTTTAAGTGTGATATCTATCACAAAGTTTACCCACCCGCCATCCTACCCACTCCCGCCAATCCCCTTCACCAATATGGAAGTATAGAAAACTTCATTAACATGCAAAAACGTGAACCAATAGCTGAAGGCATGCAGAGCGTTGAGCCACTGAATTCTACACAAAAAGCAATATTCAACGCAGCAAAAATGTGAGAGCAACAGCTTTTAGAATCCTTCATCTTAATAACTGTGCATGGGCATCAAGCCAGCAATGTTACCTCCACGATACAAAATATTCATAGCAACTTGACAAAGACAAATTCACTGCCTAAAGATAGGAGAACATATCATAGTGATATCCAATTCGAACCATCAAATGGAATGTGTTTCCTTTTGCCTCCAAATGTAGAAACGTGTTGCCTCTGATTTCTGGGCCTGGACGTTATGATAGTTCCTATCTATATAGAGATTCAGTCCGACACTAACGTGATTCATCATTGTTTGAAGACCAAAAAAGAAATAAAAGCGATTGTGACCTCGACGTGATTCGAACACGCAACCTTCCGATCCAGAGTCAGACGCGCTACCATTGCGTTACGAAGTTATATTAGTTCTTCCTACAAACATTCTAAACATGCATTTCAATTCGAGAATCTGTATACGACTCAGATAAGAGGTACTTGCCATTTACCGATTTTCCAAATAACATCATCACTCATGCATGATATAAGAAGAAATACATCGTCCTCAGAATTCACCTCCTTAATACCATCCATGACAGCTGAATCTATACGTTGACCTCAGAATATACATATAATTCTCAATCTCTGGCCAGTCTTACATGTTCTTTCGTCATTTTTTTCATTCAGTCTCTCCTCCAATCTGAATTGTTTATTGAAATTGACTGTTTCCTTGGTTTTTTCTGATGGGTTTTATTTGAAAATAGCTAGCATTACTTCGTTGACCTGGATCCGAAATACCCGACTACATCACTTTTATCTGTACAAGATCTCTCACGTTTTACAAAAGAAAAAGAAAATGGGTGCAATTCTAGAGGAAAAATCTGTACACAACAAGAATTTTGTTTTGAAAGTAGTCTGTGCATTATTTGCGGAATGGGAAACTGAGACACCATTATTAAGGTCTTGAACACGTTCTGAACATCAAAAATATAATTCGTTATCAAATCATTAACACCAGAAAAGATCAAACGCACAGTTGGCAATTTTCAAGACTTGTTAATCACATCACAGCAAGGGAACATTGCTGAAACACATGTACCTCTTTTTGAAAGCTTAGTTCACATTTTCAAGTGAGGTTTATTGGTGACATCTATCTCAATTGTAACCTATCCTCCACTTCTAGTCATCAAAAGAACACCCGTCACTAAACTCATAATTAACACTTGGATGTTTTCTTGCTGTTTAAGAACTGTATGACTTATTAGTAAACTTTTTAGCTCTAATCTTGATACTTTAGCCCATTTAATTGAAACTCAGAACAATGCACTGAATACAAAGGTTCATTCCTATCATTAGTTACTAAATACGTACACCTAGAAGTATCCTCAGAAATCCCTGTCCAGAAAGTGTGGATAGTCCAATTTCTCTAGCAACTGGCTAATTGCTTGCGTTGAGAATATCATTCTAAGAACGGTTCCCCATAAGCTACAAATGGTCTAAGAAAGCTATAAACGGAGAAATAACTATAAATTGCGCGTAACTAGCTTTTAGAATCATTCATCTTAACAGCTGTGCATGGGCATCAAACCAGCAATGTTACCTCCACGATACAAAATATGTATAGCAACTTGATAACTAATAAGTCAAACAATTCTTAAACCATAAGAAAATATCCAAGTGTTATGAGTTTAGTGACGGGTGCTCTTTTGATGACTAGAAGTGGAGGATAGGTAACAAATGAGATAGATGACGCCATTGAAGACCAAAAAAGAAATAAAAGCGATTGTGACCTCGACGTGATTCGAACACGCAACCTTCTGATCTGGAGTCAGACGCGCTACCATTGCGCCACGAAGTCATATTAGTTTTTGCAACAAACATTCTAAACATGCATTTCAATTCGAATAACTGTACAAGACTCATATAAGAGGTACTTGGCATTTACCGATTTTCCAAACAACATCATCACTCACGCATGATATAAGAAGAACTACACCGTCCCCAGAATTCACTTTCTTGATACCATCTATTACAGCTAAATGGAGACGTTGACCTCAGAATATACATATAATTCTCCATCTCTGGCCAGGCTTACGTGTTCTTTCGTCATTTTTTTCAGTCGGTCTCTCCATCTATCTGAATTGTTTATTGAAATTAACTGTTTCCTTGGCTTTTTCTCATGGTTTTTTTTTTTTTAAAATACTAGCATTACTTAGGTGACATGGATCCGAAATACCCCAGTGCATCACTTTTATCTGTACATGATCTCTCACATTTTACAAAAGAAAAATAACATGGGTGCAATTCTAGAGGAAAAATCTTTACACAACAGGAATTTTGTTTTAAAAGTAGTCTGTGCAGTCTTTGCGTGATAGGAAACTTAGACACTATTCTTAACGTCTTGAACACATCTACACGTTCTGAACATCAAAAATATAATTCGTTATCAAATCACTGACACCAGAAAAGATCAAACGCACAGTTGGCAATTTTCAAGACTTGTTAATCACATGACGGCAAGGGAACATTGCTAAAACACATGTACCTCTTTTTGAAAGCTTTGGTCACATTTTCAATGTTGTTGTTGTTGTTATGGGGTTTAAGGCCATTTTTCAGCACATGATAGGCTATACATTGCGGCCAGTATTAATGGTGGAGGAGGAACCCGGGAAAACCCCGGAAAGAACCATCGACCCACGAGAAGCTACTGGCAAGCTTTCTCACATACCCACATTGGCTGAATCCGAGACTCGAACCTCCGCAGACAGAGGTGAGATGGCAGTGGTCCGTAACGAAGAGCGCTTTAGACCACTCGGCCACTCGGAGCCCCCACCATTTTCAAGTGAGGTTCAATGGCGACATCTATCTCAATTATTACCTATCCTCCACTTCTAGTCATCAAAAGAGCACCCGTCACTAATCTCATAACACTTCGATGTTTTCTAATGGTTCAAGAATTGTATGACTTATTAGCAAACTTTTCAGCTCTAATATTGATACTTTACCCCATTCAATTGAAAATAAGAACAATACACTGAATACAAAGCTTTATTCCTATCTCTAGTTACTAAATATGTACTCCTAAAGGTATCCTCAGCAATCCCTGTCCAGAAAGTGTGGATAGTCCAATTTCTCTAGGAACTGGCTAATTGCTTGCGTTGATAAATATCTTTCTAACACCGGTTCCCCATCAGCTACAATCGGATGCAACGATACAAAATATGTATAGCAACTTGATAAAGACAAATTCACTGCCTAAAGATAGGAGATCATAATATAGTGATATCCAATTCGAACTTTGAATCTGTTTCATTTTCCCTCCAATTGTAGAAACTTGTTGCCTCTGATTTCAGGGCCTGGACCGTAAGACAGTTCATATCTATATAGTGGTTTAGTCTGGCACTAAAGTGATTCATCATTGATTAAAAATCAAAAAAAGAAATAAAAGCAATTTTGACCTCGACGTGATTCGAACACGCAACCTTCTGATCTGGAGTCAGACGCGCTACCATTGCGCCACGAAGTCATATTAGTTCTTGCAACAAACATTCTAAACATGCATTACACGACTCAGATAAAAGGTACTTGGCATTTACCGCTTTTCCAAATAACATCATCACTCACACATGATATAAGAAGAACTACACCATCCTCAACATTCACTTTCTTAATACCATATATTACAGCTGAATCGAGACGTTGGCCTCAGAATATACATAGCATTCGGCATCTCTGGCCAGGCTTACGTGTTCTTTCGTCATTTCTTTCAGTCGGTCCCTCCATCAATCTGAAATGTTTATTTATATTGACTGTTTCCTTGTTTTTTCAGATAGGTTTCAAATGGAAAGAGCGTGGTGTTACTAAGTTGATCTTCAGCCTAAACAGTTGACAAAACAACATTTATTTCTGTACAAAATATCTCCTATTTTGCAAAAGAAACGAGTGCGATTCAACGGAATGAAATTTGGGCAACACAAGTGTTGTTTTAGAAATAATTTGTTCATTCCTTCAGGGGATAGAAAAGTGAGACACCGTTATTTACATATTGTACAACTCTATACCTTCTAAGGATCAAAACTAGAATTCGTTATCAAATCATTCTTGACAGAAAGGAACAAAGGCACATTTGGTTAGTTTCATGACATGTCAATTGTATCCGGCAAGAGAACATATCTGACACAAACAAATGCCCTTTTAAATAGCTATGCCACTACTCAGGAATGGTTTAAGTGTGATATCTATCACAAAGTTTACCCACCCGCCATCCTACCCACTCCCGCCAATCCCCTTCACCAATATGGAAGTATAGAAAACTTCATTAACATGCAAAAACGTGAACCAATAGCTGAAGGCATGCAGAGCGTTGAGCCACTGAATTCTACACAAAAAGCAATATTCAACGCAGCAAAAATGTGAGAGCAACAGCTTTTAGAATCCTTCATCTTAATAACTGTGCATGGGCATCAAGCCAGCAATGTTACCTCCACGATACAAAATATTCATAGCAACTTGACAAAGACAAATTCACTGCCTAAAGATAGGAGAACATATCATAGTGATATCCAATTCGAACCATCAAATGGAATGTGTTTCCTTTTGCCTCCAAATGTAGAAACGTGTTGCCTCTGATTTCTGGGCCTGGACGTTATGATAGTTCCTATCTATATAGAGATTCAGTCCGACACTAACGTGATTCATCATTGTTTGAAGACCAAAAAAGAAATAAAAGCGATTGTGACCTCGACGTGATTCGAACACGCAACCTTCCGATCCAGAGTCAGACGCGCTACCATTGCGTTACGAAGTTATATTAGTTCTTCCTACAAACATTCTAAACATGCATTTCAATTCGAGAATCTGTATACGACTCAGATAAGAGGTACTTGCCATTTACCGATTTTCCAAATAACATCATCACTCATGCATGATATAAGAAGAAATACATCGTCCTCAGAATTCACCTCCTTAATACCATCCATGACAGCTGAATCTATACGTTGACCTCAGAATATACATATAATTCTCAATCTCTGGCCAGTCTTACATGTTCTTTCGTCATTTTTTTCATTCAGTCTCTCCTCCAATCTGAATTGTTTATTGAAATTGACTGTTTCCTTGGTTTTTTCTGATGGGTTTTATTTGAAAATAGCTAGCATTACTTCGTTGACCTGGATCCGAAATACCCGACTACATCACTTTTATCTGTACAAGATCTCTCACGTTTTACAAAAGAAAAAGAAAATGGGTGCAATTCTAGAGGAAAAATCTGTACACAACAAGAATTTTGTTTTGAAAGTAGTCTGTGCATTATTTGCGGAATGGGAAACTGAGACACCATTATTAAGGTCTTGAACACGTTCTGAACATCAAAAATATAATTCGTTATCAAATCATTAACACCAGAAAAGATCAAACGCACAGTTGGCAATTTTCAAGACTTGTTAATCACATCACAGCAAGGGAACATTGCTGAAACACATGTACCTCTTTTTGAAAGCTTAGTTCACATTTTCAAGTGAGGTTTATTGGTGACATCTATCTCAATTGTAACCTATCCTCCACTTCTAGTCATCAAAAGAACACCCGTCACTAAACTCATAATTAACACTTGGATGTTTTCTTGCTGTTTAAGAACTGTATGACTTATTAGTAAACTTTTTAGCTCTAATCTTGATACTTTAGCCCATTTAATTGAAACTCAGAACAATGCACTGAATACAAAGGTTCATTCCTATCATTAGTTACTAAATACGTACACCTAGAAGTATCCTCAGAAATCCCTGTCCAGAAAGTGTGGATAGTCCAATTTCTCTAGCAACTGGCTAATTGCTTGCGTTGAGAATATCATTCTAAGAACGGTTCCCCATAAGCTACAAATGGTCTAAGAAAGCTATAAACGGAGAAATAACTATAAATTGCGCGTAACTAGCTTTTAGAATCATTCATCTTAACAGCTGTGCATGGGCATCAAACCAGCAATGTTACCTCCACGATACAAAATATGTATAGCAACTTGATAACTAATAAGTCAAACAATTCTTAAACCATAAGAAAATATCCAAGTGTTATGAGTTTAGTGACGGGTGCTCTTTTGATGACTAGAAGTGGAGGATAGGTAACAAATGAGATAGATGACGCCATTGAAGACCAAACAAGAAATAAAAGCGATTGTGACCTCGACGTGATTCGAACACGCAACCTTCTGATCTGGAGTCAGACGCGCTACCATTGCGCCACGAAGTCATATTAGTTTTTGCAACAAACATTCTAAACATGCATTTCAATTCGAATAACTGTACAAGACTCATATAAGAGGTACTTGGCATTTACCGATTTTCCAAACAACATCATCACTCACGCATGATATAAGAAGAACTACACCGTCCCCAGAATTCACTTTCTTGATACCATCTATTACAGCTAAATGGAGACGTTGACCTCAGAATATACATATAATTCTCCATCTCTGGCCAGGCTTACGTGTTCTTTCGTCATTTTTTTCAGTCGGTCTCTCCATCTATCTGAATTGTTTATTGAAATTAACTGTTTCCTTGGCTTTTTCTCATGGTTTTTTTTTTTAAAAATACTAGCATTACTTAGGTGACATGGATCCGAAATACCCGAGTGCATCACTTTTATCTGTACATGATCTCTCACATTTTACAAAAGAAAAATAACATGGGTGCAATTCTAGAGGAAAAATCTTTACACAACAGGAATTTTGTTTTAAAAGTAGTCTGTGCAGTCTTTGCGGGATAGGAAACTTAGACACCATTCTTAACGTCTTGAACACATCTACACGTTCTGAACATCAAAAATATAATTCGTTATCAAATCACTGACACCAGAAAAGATCAAACGCACAGTTGGCAATTTTCAAGACTTGTTAATCACATGACGGCAAGGGAACATTGCTAAAACACATGTACCTCTTTTTGAAAGCTTTGGTCACATTTTCAATGTTGTTGTTGTTGTTATGGGGTTTAAGGCCATTTTTCAGCACATGATAGGCTATACATTGCGGCCAGTATTAATGGTGGAGGAGGAACCCGGGAAAACCCCGGAAAGAACCATCGACCCACGAGAAGCTACTGGCAAGCTTTCTCACATACCCACATTGGCTGAATCCGAGACTCGAACCTCCGCAGACAGAGGTGAGATGGCAGTGGTCCGTAACGAAGAGCGCTTTAGACCACTCGGCCACTCGGAGCCCCCACCATTTTCAAGTGAGGTTCAATGGCGACATCTATCTCAATTATTACCTATCCTCCACTTCTAGTCATCAAAAGAGCACCCGTCACTAATCTCATAACACTTCGATGTTTTCTAATGGTTCAAGAATTGTATGACTTATTAGCAAACTTTTCAGCTCTAATATTGATACTTTACCCCATTCAATTGAAAATAAGAACAATACACTGAATACAAAGCTTTATTCCTATCTCTAGTTACTAAATATGTACTCCTAAAGGTATCCTCAGCAATCCCTGTCCAGAAAGTGTGGATAGTCCAATTTCTCTAGGAACTGGCTAATTGCTTGCGTTGATAAATATCTTTCTAACACCGGTTCCCCATCAGCTACAATCGGATGCAACGATACAAAATATGTATAGCAACTTGATAAAGACAAATTCACTGCCTAAAGATAGGAGATCATAATATAGTGATATCCAATTCGAACTTTGAATCTGTTTCATTTTCCCTCCAATTGTAGAAACTTGTTGCCTCTGATTTCAGGGCCTGGACCGTAAGACAGTTCATATCTATATAGTGGTTTAGTCTGGCACTAAAGTGATTCATCATTGATTAAAAATCAAAAAAAGAAATAAAAGCAATTTTGACCTCGACGTGATTCGAACACGCAACCTTCTGATCTGGAGTCAGACGCGCTACCATTGCGCCACGAAGTCATATTAGTTCTTGCAACAAACATTCTAAACATGCATTACACGACTCAGATAAAAGGTACTTGGCATTTACCGCTTTTCCAAATAACATCATCACTCACACATGATATAAGAAGAACTACACCATCCTCAACATTCACTTTCTTAATACCATATATTACAGCTGAATCGAGACGTTGGCCTCAGAATATACATAGCATTCGGCATCTCTGGCCAGGCTTACGTGTTCTTTCGTCATTTCTTTCAGTCGGTCCCTCCATCAATCTGAAATGTTTATTTATATTGACTGTTTCCTTGTTTTTTCAGATAGGTTTCAAATGGAAAGAGCGTGGTGTTACTAAGTTGATCTTCAGCCTAAACAGTTGACAAAACAACATTTATTTCTGTACAAAATATCTCCTATTTTGCAAAAGAAACGAGTGCTATTCAACGGAATGAAATTTGGGCAACACAAGTGTTGTTTTAGAAATAATTTGTTCATTCCTTCAGGGGATAGAAAAGTGAGACACCGTTATTTACATATTGTACAACTCTATACCTTCTAAGGATCAAAACTAGAATTCGTTATCAAATCATTCTTGACAGAAAGGAACAAAGGCACATTTGGTTAGTTTCATGACATGTCAATTGTATCCGGCAAGAGAACATATCTGACACAAACAAATGCCCTTTTAAATAGCTATGCCACTACTCAGGAATGGTTTAAGTGTGATATCTATCACAAAGTTTACCCACCCGCCATCCTACCCACTCCCGCCAATCCCCTTCACCAATATGGAAGTATAGAAAACTTCATTAACATGCAAAAACGTGAACCAATAGCTGAAGGCATGCAGAGCGTTGAGCCACTGAATTCTACACAAAAAGCAATATTCAACGCAGCAAAAATGTGAGAGCAACAGCTTTTAGAATCCTTCATCTTAATAACTGTGCATGGGCATCAAGCCAGCAATGTTACCTCCACGATACAAAATATTCATAGCAACTTGACAAAGACAAATTCACTGCCTAAAGATAGGAGAACATATCATAGTGATATCCAATTCGAACCATCAAATGGAATGTGTTTCCTTTTGCCTCCAAATGTAGAAACGTGTTGCCTCTGATTTCTGGGCCTGGACGTTATGATAGTTCCTATCTATATAGAGATTCAGTCCGACACTAACGTGATTCATCATTGTTTGAAGACCAAAAAAGAAATAAAAGCGATTGTGACCTCGACGTGATTCGAACACGCAACCTTCCGATCCAGAGTCAGACGCGCTACCATTGCGTTACGAAGTTATATTAGTTCTTCCTACAAACATTCTAAACATGCATTTCAATTCGAGAATCTGTATACGACTCAGATAAGAGGTACTTGCCATTTACCGATTTTCCAAATAACATCATCACTCATGCATGATATAAGAAGAAATACATCGTCCTCAGAATTCACCTCCTTAATACCATCCATGACAGCTGAATCTATACGTTGACCTCAGAATATACATATAATTCTCAATCTCTGGCCAGTCTTACATGTTCTTTCGTCATTTTTTTCATTCAGTCTCTCCTCCAATCTGAATTGTTTATTGAAATTGACTGTTTCCTTGGTTTTTTCTGATGGGTTTTATTTGAAAATAGCTAGCATTACTTCGTTGACCTGGATCCGAAATACCCGACTACATCACTTTTATCTGTACAAGATCTCTCACGTTTTACAAAAGAAAAAGAAAATGGGTGCAATTCTAGAGGAAAAATCTGTACACAACAAGAATTTTGTTTTGAAAGTAGTCTGTGCATTATTTGCGGAATGGGAAACTGAGACACCATTATTAAGGTCTTGAACACGTTCTGAACATCAAAAATATAATTCGTTATCAAATCATTAACACCAGAAAAGATCAAACGCACAGTTGGCAATTTTCAAGACTTGTTAATCACATCACAGCAAGGGAACATTGCTGAAACACATGTACCTCTTTTTGAAAGCTTAGTTCACATTTTCAAGTGAGGTTTATTGGTGACATCTATCTCAATTGTAACCTATCCTCCACTTCTAGTCATCAAAAGAACACCCGTCACTAAACTCATAATTAACACTTGGATGTTTTCTTGCTGTTTAAGAACTGTATGACTTATTAGTAAACTTTTTAGCTCTAATCTTGATACTTTAGCCCATTTAATTGAAACTCAGAACAATGCACTGAATACAAAGGTTCATTCCTATCATTAGTTACTAAATACGTACACCTAGAAGTATCCTCAGAAATCCCTGTCCAGAAAGTGTGGATAGTCCAATTTCTCTAGCAACTGGCTAATTGCTTGCGTTGAGAATATCATTCTAAGAACGGTTCCCCATAAGCTACAAATGGTCTAAGAAAGCTATAAACGGAGAAATAACTATAAATTGCGCGTAACTAGCTTTTAGAATCATTCATCTTAACAGCTGTGCATGGGCATCAAACCAGCAATGTTACCTCCACGATACAAAATATGTATAGCAACTTGATAACTAATAAGTCAAACAATTCTTAAACCATAAGAAAATATCCAAGTGTTATGAGTTTAGTGACGGGTGCTCTTTTGATGACTAGAAGTGGAGGATAGGTAACAAATGAGATAGATGACGCCATTGAAGACCAAACAAGAAATAAAAGCGATTGTGACCTCGACGTGATTCGAACACGCAACCTTCTGATCTGGAGTCAGACGCGCTACCATTGCGCCACGAAGTCATATTAGTTTTTGCAACAAACATTCTAAACATGCATTTCAATTCGAATAACTGTACAAGACTCATATAAGAGGTACTTGGCATTTACCGATTTTCCAAACAACATCATCACTCACGCATGATATAAGAAGAACTACACCGTCCCCAGAATTCACTTTCTTGATACCATCTATTACAGCTAAATGGAGACGTTGACCTCAGAATATACATATAATTCTCCATCTCTGGCCAGGCTTACGTGTTCTTTCGTCATTTTTTTCAGTCGGTCTCTCCATCTATCTGAATTGTTTATTGAAATTAACTGTTTCCTTGGCTTTTTCTCATGGTTTTTTTTTTTTAAAAATACTAGCATTACTTAGGTGACATGGATCCGAAATACCCGAGTGCATCACTTTTATCTGTACATGATCTCTCACATTTTACAAAAGAAAAATAACATGGGTGCAATTCTAGAGGAAAAATCTTTACACAACAGGAATTTTGTTTTAAAAGTAGTCTGTGCAGTCTTTGCGGGATAGGAAACTTAGACACCATTCTTAACGTCTTGAACACATCTACACGTTCTGAACATCAAAAATATAATTCGTTATCAAATCACTGACACCAGAAAAGATCAAACGCACAGTTGGCAATTTTCAAGACTTGTTAATCACATGACGGCAAGGGAACATTGCTAAAACACATGTACCTCTTTTTGAAAGCTTTGGTCACATTTTCAATGTTGTTGTTGTTGTTATGGGGTTTAAGGCCATTTTTCAGCACATGATAGGCTATACATTGCGGCCAGTATTAATGGTGGAGGAGGAACCCGGGAAAACCCCGGAAAGAACCATCGACCCACGAGAAGCTACTGGCAAGCTTTCTCACATACCCACATTGGCTGAATCCGAGACTCGAACCTCCGCAGACAGAGGTGAGATGGCAGTGGTCCGTAACGAAGAGCGCTTTAGACCACTCGGCCACTCGGAGCCCCCACCATTTTCAAGTGAGGTTCAATGGCGACATCTATCTCAATTATTACCTATCCTCCACTTCTAGTCATCAAAAGAGCACCCGTCACTAATCTCATAACACTTCGATGTTTTCTAATGGTTCAAGAATTGTATGACTTATTAGCAAACTTTTCAGCTCTAATATTGATACTTTACCCCATTCAATTGAAAATAAGAACAATACACTGAATACAAAGCTTTATTCCTATCTCTAGTTACTAAATATGTACTCCTAAAGGTATCCTCAGCAATCCCTGTCCAGAAAGTGTGGATAGTCCAATTTCTCTAGGAACTGGCTAATTGCTTGCGTTGATAAATATCTTTCTAACACCGGTTCCCCATCAGCTACAATCGGATGCAACGATACAAAATATGTATAGCAACTTGATAAAGACAAATTCACTGCCTAAAGATAGGAGATCATAATATAGTGATATCCAATTCGAACTTTGAATCTGTTTCATTTTCCCTCCAATTGTAGAAACTTGTTGCCTCTGATTTCAGGGCCTGGACCGTAAGACAGTTCATATCTATATAGTGGTTTAGTCTGGCACTAAAGTGATTCATCATTGATTAAAAATCAAAAAAAGAAATAAAAGCAATTTTGACCTCGACGTGATTCGAACACGCAACCTTCTGATCTGGAGTCAGACGCGCTACCATTGCGCCACGAAGTCATATTAGTTCTTGCAACAAACATTCTAAACATGCATTACACGACTCAGATAAAAGGTACTTGGCATTTACCGCTTTTCCAAATAACATCATCACTCACACATGATATAAGAAGAACTACACCATCCTCAACATTCACTTTCTTAATACCATATATTACAGCTGAATCGAGACGTTGGCCTCAGAATATACATAGCATTCGGCATCTCTGGCCAGGCTTACGTGTTCTTTCGTCATTTCTTTCAGTCGGTCCCTCCATCAATCTGAAATGTTTATTTATATTGACTGTTTCCTTGTTTTTTCAGATAGGTTTCAAATGGAAAGAGCGTGGTGTTACTAAGTTGATCTTCAGCCTAAACAGTTGACAAAACAACATTTATTTCTGTACAAAATATCTCCTATTTTGCAAAAGAAACGAGTGCGATTCAACGGAATGAAATTTGGGCAACACAAGTGTTGTTTTAGAAATAATTTGTTCATTCCTTCAGGGGATAGAAAAGTGAGACACCGTTATTTACATATTGTACAACTCTATACCTTCTAAGGATCAAAACTAGAATTCGTTATCAAATCATTCTTGACAGAAAGGAACAAAGGCACATTTGGTTAGTTTCATGACATGTCAATTGTATCCGGCAAGAGAACATATCTGACACAAACAAATGCCCTTTTAAATAGCTATGCCACTACTCAGGAATGGTTTAAGTGTGATATCTATCACAAAGTTTACCCACCCGCCATCCTACCCACTCCCGCCAATCCCCTTCACCAATATGGAAGTATAGAAAACTTCATTAACATGCAAAAACGTGAACCAATAGCTGAAGGCATGCAGAGCGTTGAGCCACTGAATTCTACACAAAAAGCAATATTCAACGCAGCAAAAATGTGAGAGCAACAGCTTTTAGAATCCTTCATCTTAATAACTGTGCATGGGCATCAAGCCAGCAATGTTACCTCCACGATACAAAATATTCATAGCAACTTGACAAAGACAAATTCACTGCCTAAAGATAGGAGAACATATCATAGTGATATCCAATTCGAACCATCAAATGGAATGTGTTTCCTTTTGCCTCCAAATGTAGAAACGTGTTGCCTCTGATTTCTGGGCCTGGACGTTATGATAGTTCCTATCTATATAGAGATTCAGTCCGACACTAACGTGATTCATCATTGTTTGAAGACCAAAAAAGAAATAAAAGCGATTGTGACCTCGACGTGATTCGAACACGCAACCTTCCGATCCAGAGTCAGACGCGCTACCATTGCGTTACGAAGTTATATTAGTTCTTCCTACAAACATTCTAAACATGCATTTCAATTCGAGAATCTGTATACGACTCAGATAAGAGGTACTTGCCATTTACCGATTTTCCAAATAACATCATCACTCATGCATGATATAAGAAGAAATACATCGTCCTCAGAATTCACCTCCTTAATACCATCCATGACAGCTGAATCTATACGTTGACCTCAGAATATACATATAATTCTCAATCTCTGGCCAGTCTTACATGTTCTTTCGTCATTTTTTTCATTCAGTCTCTCCTCCAATCTGAATTGTTTATTGAAATTGACTGTTTCCTTGGTTTTTTCTGATGGGTTTTATTTGAAAATAGCTAGCATTACTTCGTTGACCTGGATCCGAAATACCCGACTACATCACTTTTATCTGTACAAGATCTCTCACGTTTTACAAAAGAAAAAGAAAATGGGTGCAATTCTAGAGGAAAAATCTGTACACAACAAGAATTTTGTTTTGAAAGTAGTCTGTGCATTATTTGCGGAATGGGAAACTGAGACACCATTATTAAGGTCTTGAACACGTTCTGAACATCAAAAATATAATTCGTTATCAAATCATTAACACCAGAAAAGATCAAACGCACAGTTGGCAATTTTCAAGACTTGTTAATCACATCACAGCAAGGGAACATTGCTGAAACACATGTACCTCTTTTTGAAAGCTTAGTTCACATTTTCAAGTGAGGTTTATTGGTGACATCTATCTCAATTGTAACCTATCCTCCACTTCTAGTCATCAAAAGAACACCCGTCACTAAACTCATAATTAACACTTGGATGTTTTCTTGCTGTTTAAGAACTGTATGACTTATTAGTAAACTTTTTAGCTCTAATCTTGATACTTTAGCCCATTTAATTGAAACTCAGAACAATGCACTGAATACAAAGGTTCATTCCTATCATTAGTTACTAAATACGTACACCTAGAAGTATCCTCAGAAATCCCTGTCCAGAAAGTGTGGATAGTCCAATTTCTCTAGCAACTGGCTAATTGCTTGCGTTGAGAATATCATTCTAAGAACGGTTCCCCATAAGCTACAAATGGTCTAAGAAAGCTATAAACGGAGAAATAACTATAAATTGCGCGTAACTAGCTTTTAGAATCATTCATCTTAACAGCTGTGCATGGGCATCAAACCAGCAATGTTACCTCCACGATACAAAATATGTATAGCAACTTGATAACTAATAAGTCAAACAATTCTTAAACCATAAGAAAATATCCAAGTGTTATGAGTTTAGTGACGGGTGCTCTTTTGATGACTAGAAGTGGAGGATAGGTAACAAATGAGATAGATGACGCCATTGAAGACCAAACAAGAAATAAAAGCGATTGTGACCTCGACGTGATTCGAACACGCAACCTTCTGATCTGGAGTCAGACGCGCTACCATTGCGCCACGAAGTCATATTAGTTTTTGCAACAAACATTCTAAACATGCATTTCAATTCGAATAACTGTACAAGACTCATATAAGAGGTACTTGGCATTTACCGATTTTCCAAACAACATCATCACTCACGCATGATATAAGAAGAACTACACCGTCCCCAGAATTCACTTTCTTGATACCATCTATTACAGCTAAATGGAGACGTTGACCTCAGAATATACATATAATTCTCCATCTCTGGCCAGGCTTACGTGTTCTTTCGTCATTTTTTTCAGTCGGTCTCTCCATCTATCTGAATTGTTTATTGAAATTAACTGTTTCCTTGGCTTTTTCTCATGGTTTTTTTTTTTTTTAAATACTAGCATTACTTAGGTGACATGGATCCGAAATACCCGAGTGCATCACTTTTATCTGTACATGATCTCTCACATTTTACAAAAGAAAAATAACATGGGTGCAATTCTAGAGGAAAAATCTTTACACAACAGGAATTTTGTTTTAAAAGTAGTCTGTGCAGTCTTTGCGGGATAGGAAACTTAGACACCATTCTTAACGTCTTGAACACATCTACACGTTCTGAACATCAAAAATATAATTCGTTATCAAATCACTGACACCAGAAAAGATCAAACGCACAGTTGGCAATTTTCAAGACTTGTTAATCACATGACGGCAAGGGAACATTGCTAAAACACATGTACCTCTTTTTGAAAGCTTTGGTCACATTTTCAATGTTGTTGTTGTTGTTATGGGGTTTAAGGCCATTTTTCAGCACATGATAGGCTATACATTGCGGCCAGTATTAATGGTGGAGGAGGAACCCGGGAAAACCCCGGAAAGAACCATCGACCCACGAGAAGCTACTGGCAAGCTTTCTCACATACCCACATTGGCTGAATCCGAGACTCGAACCTCCGCAGACAGAGGTGAGATGGCAGTGGTCCGTAACGAAGAGCGCTTTAGACCACTCGGCCACTCGGAGCCCCCACCATTTTCAAGTGAGGTTCAATGGCGACATCTATCTCAATTATTACCTATCCTCCACTTCTAGTCATCAAAAGAGCACCCGTCACTAATCTCATAACACTTCGATGTTTTCTAATGGTTCAAGAATTGTATGACTTATTAGCAAACTTTTCAGCTCTAATATTGATACTTTACCCCATTCAATTGAAAATAAGAACAATACACTGAATACAAAGCTTTATTCCTATCTCTAGTTACTAAATATGTACTCCTAAAGGTATCCTCAGCAATCCCTGTCCAGAAAGTGTGGATAGTCCAATTTCTCTAGGAACTGGCTAATTGCTTGCGTTGATAAATATCTTTCTAACACCGGTTCCCCATCAGCTACAATCGGATGCAACGATACAAAATATGTATAGCAACTTGATAAAGACAAATTCACTGCCTAAAGATAGGAGATCATAATATAGTGATATCCAATTCGAACTTTGAATCTGTTTCATTTTCCCTCCAATTGTAGAAACTTGTTGCCTCTGATTTCAGGGCCTGGACCGTAAGACAGTTCATATCTATATAGTGGTTTAGTCTGGCACTAAAGTGATTCATCATTGATTAAAAATCAAAAAAAGAAATAAAAGCAATTTTGACCTCGACGTGATTCGAACACGCAACCTTCTGATCTGGAGTCAGACGCGCTACCATTGCGCCACGAAGTCATATTAGTTCTTGCAACAAACATTCTAAACATGCATTACACGACCCAGATAAAAGGTACTTGGCATTTACCGCTTTTCCAAATAACATCATCACTCACACATGATATAAGAAGAACTACACCATCCTCAACATTCACTTTCTTAATACCATATATTACAGCTGAATCGAGACGTTGGCCTCAGAATATACATAGCATTCGGCATCTCTGGCCAGGCTTACGTGTTCTTTCGTCATTTCTTTCAGTCGGTCCCTCCATCAATCTGAAATGTTTATTTATATTGACTGTTTCCTTGTTTTTTCAGATAGGTTTCAAATGGAAAGAGCGTGGTGTTACTAAGTTGATCTTCAGCCTAAACAGTTGACAAAACAACATTTATTTCTGTACAAAATATCTCCTATTTTGCAAAAGAAACGAGTGCGATTCAACGGAATGAAATTTGGGCAACACAAGTGTTGTTTTAGAAATAATTTGTTCATTCCTTCAGGGGATAGAAAAGTGAGACACCGTTATTTACATATTGTACAACTCTATACCTTCTAAGGATCAAAACTAGAATTCGTTATCAAATCATTCTTGACAGAAAGGAACAAAGGCACATTTGGTTAGTTTCATGACATGTCAATTGTATCCGGCAAGAGAACATATCTGACACAAACAAATGCCCTTTTAAATAGCTATGCCACTACTCAGGAATGGTTTAAGTGTGATATCTATCACAAAGTTTACCCACCCGCCATCCTACCCACTCCCGCCAATCCCCTTCACCAATATGGAAGTATAGAAAACTTCATTAACATGCAAAAACGTGAACCAATAGCTGAAGGCATGCAGAGCGTTGAGCCACTGAATTCTACACAAAAAGCAATATTCAACGCAGCAAAAATGTGAGAGCAACAGCTTTTAGAATCCTTCATCTTAATAACTGTGCATGGGCATCAAGCCAGCAATGTTACCTCCACGATACAAAATATTCATAGCAACTTGACAAAGACAAATTCACTGCCTAAAGATAGGAGAACATATCATAGTGATATCCAATTCGAACCATCAAATGGAATGTGTTTCCTTTTGCCTCCAAATGTAGAAACGTGTTGCCTCTGATTTCTGGGCCTGGACGTTATGATAGTTCCTATCTATATAGAGATTCAGTCCGACACTAACGTGATTCATCATTGTTTGAAGACCAAAAAAGAAATAAAAGCGATTGTGACCTCGACGTGATTCGAACACGCAACCTTCCGATCCAGAGTCAGACGCGCTACCATTGCGTTACGAAGTTATATTAGTTCTTCCTACAAACATTCTAAACATGCATTTCAATTCGAGAATCTGTATACGACTCAGATAAGAGGTACTTGCCATTTACCGATTTTCCAAATAACATCATCACTCATGCATGATATAAGAAGAAATACATCGTCCTCAGAATTCACCTCCTTAATACCATCCATGACAGCTGAATCTATACGTTGACCTCAGAATATACATATAATTCTCAATCTCTGGCCAGTCTTACATGTTCTTTCGTCATTTTTTTCATTCAGTCTCTCCTCCAATCTGAATTGTTTATTGAAATTGACTGTTTCCTTGGTTTTTTCTGATGGGTTTTATTTGAAAATAGCTAGCATTACTTCGTTGACCTGGATCCGAAATACCCGACTACATCACTTTTATCTGTACAAGATCTCTCACGTTTTACAAAAGAAAAAGAAAATGGGTGCAATTCTAGAGGAAAAATCTGTACACAACAAGAATTTTGTTTTGAAAGTAGTCTGTGCATTATTTGCGGAATGGGAAACTGAGACACCATTATTAAGGTCTTGAACACGTTCTGAACATCAAAAATATAATTCGTTATCAAATCATTAACACCAGAAAAGATCAAACGCACAGTTGGCAATTTTCAAGACTTGTTAATCACATCACAGCAAGGGAACATTGCTGAAACACATGTACCTCTTTTTGAAAGCTTAGTTCACATTTTCAAGTGAGGTTTATTGGTGACATCTATCTCAATTGTAACCTATCCTCCACTTCTAGTCATCAAAAGAACACCCGTCACTAAACTCATAATTAACACTTGGATGTTTTCTTGCTGTTTAAGAACTGTATGACTTATTAGTAAACTTTTTAGCTCTAATCTTGATACTTTAGCCCATTTAATTGAAACTCAGAACAATGCACTGAATACAAAGGTTCATTCCTATCATTAGTTACTAAATACGTACACCTAGAAGTATCCTCAGAAATCCCTGTCCAGAAAGTGTGGATAGTCCAATTTCTCTAGCAACTGGCTAATTGCTTGCGTTGAGAATATCATTCTAAGAACGGTTCCCCATAAGCTACAAATGGTCTAAGAAAGCTATAAACGGAGAAATAACTATAAATTGCGCGTAACTAGCTTTTAGAATCATTCATCTTAACAGCTGTGCATGGGCATCAAACCAGCAATGTTACCTCCACGATACAAAATATGTATAGCAACTTGATAACTAATAAGTCAAACAATTCTTAAACCATAAGAAAATATCCAAGTGTTATGAGTTTAGTGACGGGTGCTCTTTTGATGACTAGAAGTGGAGGATAGGTAACAAATGAGATAGATGACGCCATTGAAGACCAAACAAGAAATAAAAGCGATTGTGACCTCGACGTGATTCGAACACGCAACCTTCTGATCTGGAGTCAGACGCGCTACCATTGCGCCACGAAGTCATATTAGTTTTTGCAACAAACATTCTAAACATGCATTTCAATTCGAATAACTGTACAAGACTCATATAAGAGGTACTTGGCATTTACCGATTTTCCAAACAACATCATCACTCACGCATGATATAAGAAGAACTACACCGTCCCCAGAATTCACTTTCTTGATACCATCTATTACAGCTAAATGGAGACGTTGACCTCAGAATATACATATAATTCTCCATCTCTGGCCAGGCTTACGTGTTCTTTCGTCATTTTTTTCAGTCGGTCTCTCCATCTATCTGAATTGTTTATTGAAATTAACTGTTTCCTTGGCTTTTTCTCATGGTTTTTTTTTTTAAAAATACTAGCATTACTTAGGTGACATGGATCCGAAATACCCGAGTGCATCACTTTTATCTGTACATGATCTCTCACATTTTACAAAAGAAAAATAACATGGGTGCAATTCTAGAGGAAAAATCTTTACACAACAGGAATTTTGTTTTAAAAGTAGTCTGTGCAGTCTTTGCGGGATAGGAAACTTAGACACCATTCTTAACGTCTTGAACACATCTACACGTTCTGAACATCAAAAATATAATTCGTTATCAAATCACTGACACCAGAAAAGATCAAACGCACAGTTGGCAATTTTCAAGACTTGTTAATCACATGACGGCAAGGGAACATTGCTAAAACACATGTACCTCTTTTTGAAAGCTTTGGTCACATTTTCAATGTTGTTGTTGTTGTTATGGGGTTTAAGGCCATTTTTCAGCACATGATAGGCTATACATTGCGGCCAGTATTAATGGTGGAGGAGGAACCCGGGAAAACCCCGGAAAGAACCATCGACCCACGAGAAGCTACTGGCAAGCTTTCTCACATACCCACATTGGCTGAATCCGAGACTCGAACCTCCGCAGACAGAGGTGAGATGGCAGTGGTCCGTAACGAAGAGCGCTTTAGACCACTCGGCCACTCGGAGCCCCCACCATTTTCAAGTGAGGTTCAATGGCGACATCTATCTCAATTATTACCTATCCTCCACTTCTAGTCATCAAAAGAGCACCCGTCACTAATCTCATAACACTTCGATGTTTTCTAATGGTTCAAGAATTGTATGACTTATTAGCAAACTTTTCAGCTCTAATATTGATACTTTACCCCATTCAATTGAAAATAAGAACAATACACTGAATACAAAGCTTTATTCCTATCTCTAGTTACTAAATATGTACTCCTAAAGGTATCCTCAGCAATCCCTGTCCAGAAAGTGTGGATAGTCCAATTTCTCTAGGAACTGGCTAATTGCTTGCGTTGATAAATATCTTTCTAACACCGGTTCCCCATCAGCTACAATCGGATGCAACGATACAAAATATGTATAGCAACTTGATAAAGACAAATTCACTGCCTAAAGATAGGAGATCATAATATAGTGATATCCAATTCGAACTTTGAATCTGTTTCATTTTCCCTCCAATTGTAGAAACTTGTTGCCTCTGATTTCAGGGCCTGGACCGTAAGACAGTTCATATCTATATAGTGGTTTAGTCTGGCACTAAAGTGATTCATCATTGATTAAAAATCAAAAAAAGAAATAAAAGCAATTTTGACCTCGACGTGATTCGAACACGCAACCTTCTGATCTGGAGTCAGACGCGCTACCATTGCGCCACGAAGTCATATTAGTTCTTGCAACAAACATTCTAAACATGCATTACACGACTCAGATAAAAGGTACTTGGCATTTACCGCTTTTCCAAATAACATCATCACTCACACATGATATAAGAAGAACTACACCATCCTCAACATTCACTTTCTTAATACCATATATTACAGCTGAATCGAGACGTTGGCCTCAGAATATACATAGCATTCGGCATCTCTGGCCAGGCTTACGTGTTCTTTCGTCATTTCTTTCAGTCGGTCCCTCCATCAATCTGAAATGTTTATTTATATTGACTGTTTCCTTGTTTTTTCAGATAGGTTTCAAATGGAAAGAGCGTGGTGTTACTAAGTTGATCTTCAGCCTAAACAGTTGACAAAACAACATTTATTTCTGTACAAAATATCTCCTATTTTGCAAAAGAAACGAGTGCTATTCAACGGAATGAAATTTGGGCAACACAAGTGTTGTTTTAGAAATAATTTGTTCATTCCTTCAGGGGATAGAAAAGTGAGACACCGTTATTTACATATTGTACAACTCTATACCTTCTAAGGATCAAAACTAGAATTCGTTATCAAATCATTCTTGACAGAAAGGAACAAAGGCACATTTGGTTAGTTTCATGACATGTCAATTGTATCCGGCAAGAGAACATATCTGACACAAACAAATGCCCTTTTAAATAGCTATGCCACTACTCAGGAATGGTTTAAGTGTGATATCTATCACAAAGTTTACCCACCCGCCATCCTACCCACTCCCGCCAATCCCCTTCACCAATATGGAAGTATAGAAAACTTCATTAACATGCAAAAACGTGAACCAATAGCTGAAGGCATGCAGAGCGTTGAGCCACTGAATTCTACACAAAAAGCAATATTCAACGCAGCAAAAATGTGAGAGCAACAGCTTTTAGAATCCTTCATCTTAATAACTGTGCATGGGCATCAAGCCAGCAATGTTACCTCCACGATACAAAATATTCATAGCAACTTGACAAAGACAAATTCACTGCCTAAAGATAGGAGAACATATCATAGTGATATCCAATTCGAACCATCAAATGGAATGTGTTTCCTTTTGCCTCCAAATGTAGAAACGTGTTGCCTCTGATTTCTGGGCCTGGACGTTATGATAGTTCCTATCTATATAGAGATTCAGTCCGACACTAACGTGATTCATCATTGTTTGAAGACCAAAAAAGAAATAAAAGCGATTGTGACCTCGACGTGATTCGAACACGCAACCTTCCGATCCAGAGTCAGACGCGCTACCATTGCGTTACGAAGTTATATTAGTTCTTCCTACAAACATTCTAAACATGCATTTCAATTCGAGAATCTGTATACGACTCAGATAAGAGGTACTTGCCATTTACCGATTTTCCAAATAACATCATCACTCATGCATGATATAAGAAGAAATACATCGTCCTCAGAATTCACCTCCTTAATACCATCCATGACAGCTGAATCTATACGTTGACCTCAGAATATACATATAATTCTCAATCTCTGGCCAGTCTTACATGTTCTTTCGTCATTTTTTTCATTCAGTCTCTCCTCCAATCTGAATTGTTTATTGAAATTGACTGTTTCCTTGGTTTTTTCTGATGGGTTTTATTTGAAAATAGCTAGCATTACTTCGTTGACCTGGATCCGAAATACCCGACTACATCACTTTTATCTGTACAAGATCTCTCACGTTTTACAAAAGAAAAAGAAAATGGGTGCAATTCTAGAGGAAAAATCTGTACACAACAAGAATTTTGTTTTGAAAGTAGTCTGTGCATTATTTGCGGAATGGGAAACTGAGACACCATTATTAAGGTCTTGAACACGTTCTGAACATCAAAAATATAATTCGTTATCAAATCATTAACACCAGAAAAGATCAAACGCACAGTTGGCAATTTTCAAGACTTGTTAATCACATCACAGCAAGGGAACATTGCTGAAACACATGTACCTCTTTTTGAAAGCTTAGTTCACATTTTCAAGTGAGGTTTATTGGTGACATCTATCTCAATTGTAACCTATCCTCCACTTCTAGTCATCAAAAGAACACCCGTCACTAAACTCATAATTAACACTTGGATGTTTTCTTGCTGTTTAAGAACTGTATGACTTATTAGTAAACTTTTTAGCTCTAATCTTGATACTTTAGCCCATTTAATTGAAACTCAGAACAATGCACTGAATACAAAGGTTCATTCCTATCATTAGTTACTAAATACGTACACCTAGAAGTATCCTCAGAAATCCCTGTCCAGAAAGTGTGGATAGTCCAATTTCTCTAGCAACTGGCTAATTGCTTGCGTTGAGAATATCATTCTAAGAACGGTTCCCCATAAGCTACAAATGGTCTAAGAAAGCTATAAACGGAGAAATAACTATAAATTGCGCGTAACTAGCTTTTAGAATCATTCATCTTAACAGCTGTGCATGGGCATCAAACCAGCAATGTTACCTCCACGATACAAAATATGTATAGCAACTTGATAACTAATAAGTCAAACAATTCTTAAACCATAAGAAAATATCCAAGTGTTATGAGTTTAGTGACGGGTGCTCTTTTGATGACTAGAAGTGGAGGATAGGTAACAAATGAGATAGATGACGCCATTGAAGACCAAACAAGAAATAAAAGCGATTGTGACCTCGACGTGATTCGAACACGCAACCTTCTGATCTGGAGTCAGACGCGCTACCATTGCGCCACGAAGTCATATTAGTTTTTGCAACAAACATTCTAAACATGCATTTCAATTCGAATAACTGTACAAGACTCATATAAGAGGTACTTGGCATTTACCGATTTTCCAAACAACATCATCACTCACGCATGATATAAGAAGAACTACACCGTCCCCAGAATTCACTTTCTTGATACCATCTATTACAGCTAAATGGAGACGTTGACCTCAGAATATACATATAATTCTCCATCTCTGGCCAGGCTTACGTGTTCTTTCGTCATTTTTTTCAGTCGGTCTCTCCATCTATCTGAATTGTTTATTGAAATTAACTGTTTCCTTGGCTTTTTCTCATGGTTTTTTTTTTTTAAAAATACTAGCATTACTTAGGTGACATGGATCCGAAATACCCGAGTGCATCACTTTTATCTGTACATGATCTCTCACATTTTACAAAAGAAAAATAACATGGGTGCAATTCTAGAGGAAAAATCTTTACACAACAGGAATTTTGTTTTAAAAGTAGTCTGTGCAGTCTTTGCGGGATAGGAAACTTAGACACCATTCTTAACGTCTTGAACACATCTACACGTTCTGAACATCAAAAATATAATTCGTTATCAAATCACTGACACCAGAAAAGATCAAACGCACAGTTGGCAATTTTCAAGACTTGTTAATCACATGACGGCAAGGGAACATTGCTAAAACACATGTACCTCTTTTTGAAAGCTTTGGTCACATTTTCAATGTTGTTGTTGTTGTTATGGGGTTTAAGGCCATTTTTCAGCACATGATAGGCTATACATTGCGGCCAGTATTAATGGTGGAGGAGGAACCCGGGAAAACCCCGGAAAGAACCATCGACCCACGAGAAGCTACTGGCAAGCTTTCTCACATACCCACATTGGCTGAATCCGAGACTCGAACCTCCGCAGACAGAGGTGAGATGGCAGTGGTCCGTAACGAAGAGCGCTTTAGACCACTCGGCCACTCGGAGCCCCCACCATTTTCAAGTGAGGTTCAATGGCGACATCTATCTCAATTATTACCTATCCTCCACTTCTAGTCATCAAAAGAGCACCCGTCACTAATCTCATAACACTTCGATGTTTTCTAATGGTTCAAGAATTGTATGACTTATTAGCAAACTTTTCAGCTCTAATATTGATACTTTACCCCATTCAATTGAAAATAAGAACAATACACTGAATACAAAGCTTTATTCCTATCTCTAGTTACTAAATATGTACTCCTAAAGGTATCCTCAGCAATCCCTGTCCAGAAAGTGTGGATAGTCCAATTTCTCTAGGAACTGGCTAATTGCTTGCGTTGATAAATATCTTTCTAACACCGGTTCCCCATCAGCTACAATCGGATGCAACGATACAAAATATGTATAGCAACTTGATAAAGACAAATTCACTGCCTAAAGATAGGAGATCATAATATAGTGATATCCAATTCGAACTTTGAATCTGTTTCATTTTCCCTCCAATTGTAGAAACTTGTTGCCTCTGATTTCAGGGCCTGGACCGTAAGACAGTTCATATCTATATAGTGGTTTAGTCTGGCACTAAAGTGATTCATCATTGATTAAAAATCAAAAAAAGAAATAAAAGCAATTTTGACCTCGACGTGATTCGAACACGCAACCTTCTGATCTGGAGTCAGACGCGCTACCATTGCGCCACGAAGTCATATTAGTTCTTGCAACAAACATTCTAAACATGCATTACACGACTCAGATAAAAGGTACTTGGCATTTACCGCTTTTCCAAATAACATCATCACTCACACATGATATAAGAAGAACTACACCATCCTCAACATTCACTTTCTTAATACCATATATTACAGCTGAATCGAGACGTTGGCCTCAGAATATACATAGCATTCGGCATCTCTGGCCAGGCTTACGTGTTCTTTCGTCATTTCTTTCAGTCGGTCCCTCCATCAATCTGAAATGTTTATTTATATTGACTGTTTCCTTGTTTTTTCAGATAGGTTTCAAATGGAAAGAGCGTGGTGTTACTAAGTTGATCTTCAGCCTAAACAGTTGACAAAACAACATTTATTTCTGTACAAAATATCTCCTATTTTGCAAAAGAAACGAGTGCGATTCAACGGAATGAAATTTGGGCAACACAAGTGTTGTTTTAGAAATAATTTGTTCATTCCTTCAGGGGATAGAAAAGTGAGACACCGTTATTTACATATTGTACAACTCTATACCTTCTAAGGATCAAAACTAGAATTCGTTATCAAATCATTCTTGACAGAAAGGAACAAAGGCACATTTGGTTAGTTTCATGACATGTCAATTGTATCCGGCAAGAGAACATATCTGACACAAACAAATGCCCTTTTAAATAGCTATGCCACTACTCAGGAATGGTTTAAGTGTGATATCTATCACAAAGTTTACCCACCCGCCATCCTACCCACTCCCGCCAATCCCCTTCACCAATATGGAAGTATAGAAAACTTCATTAACATGCAAAAACGTGAACCAATAGCTGAAGGCATGCAGAGCGTTGAGCCACTGAATTCTACACAAAAAGCAATATTCAACGCAGCAAAAATGTGAGAGCAACAGCTTTTAGAATCCTTCATCTTAATAACTGTGCATGGGCATCAAGCCAGCAATGTTACCTCCACGATACAAAATATTCATAGCAACTTGACAAAGACAAATTCACTGCCTAAAGATAGGAGAACATATCATAGTGATATCCAATTCGAACCATCAAATGGAATGTGTTTCCTTTTGCCTCCAAATGTAGAAACGTGTTGCCTCTGATTTCTGGGCCTGGACGTTATGATAGTTCCTATCTATATAGAGATTCAGTCCGACACTAACGTGATTCATCATTGTTTGAAGACCAAAAAAGAAATAAAAGCGATTGTGACCTCGACGTGATTCGAACACGCAACCTTCCGATCCAGAGTCAGACGCGCTACCATTGCGTTACGAAGTTATATTAGTTCTTCCTACAAACATTCTAAACATGCATTTCAATTCGAGAATCTGTATACGACTCAGATAAGAGGTACTTGCCATTTACCGATTTTCCAAATAACATCATCACTCATGCATGATATAAGAAGAAATACATCGTCCTCAGAATTCACCTCCTTAATACCATCCATGACAGCTGAATCTATACGTTGACCTCAGAATATACATATAATTCTCAATCTCTGGCCAGTCTTACATGTTCTTTCGTCATTTTTTTCATTCAGTCTCTCCTCCAATCTGAATTGTTTATTGAAATTGACTGTTTCCTTGGTTTTTTCTGATGGGTTTTATTTGAAAATAGCTAGCATTACTTCGTTGACCTGGATCCGAAATACCCGACTACATCACTTTTATCTGTACAAGATCTCTCACGTTTTACAAAAGAAAAAGAAAATGGGTGCAATTCTAGAGGAAAAATCTGTACACAACAAGAATTTTGTTTTGAAAGTAGTCTGTGCATTATTTGCGGAATGGGAAACTGAGACACCATTATTAAGGTCTTGAACACGTTCTGAACATCAAAAATATAATTCGTTATCAAATCATTAACACCAGAAAAGATCAAACGCACAGTTGGCAATTTTCAAGACTTGTTAATCACATCACAGCAAGGGAACATTGCTGAAACACATGTACCTCTTTTTGAAAGCTTAGTTCACATTTTCAAGTGAGGTTTATTGGTGACATCTATCTCAATTGTAACCTATCCTCCACTTCTAGTCATCAAAAGAACACCCGTCACTAAACTCATAATTAACACTTGGATGTTTTCTTGCTGTTTAAGAACTGTATGACTTATTAGTAAACTTTTTAGCTCTAATCTTGATACTTTAGCCCATTTAATTGAAACTCAGAACAATGCACTGAATACAAAGGTTCATTCCTATCATTAGTTACTAAATACGTACACCTAGAAGTATCCTCAGAAATCCCTGTCCAGAAAGTGTGGATAGTCCAATTTCTCTAGCAACTGGCTAATTGCTTGCGTTGAGAATATCATTCTAAGAACGGTTCCCCATAAGCTACAAATGGTCTAAGAAAGCTATAAACGGAGAAATAACTATAAATTGCGCGTAACTAGCTTTTAGAATCATTCATCTTAACAGCTGTGCATGGGCATCAAACCAGCAATGTTACCTCCACGATACAAAATATGTATAGCAACTTGATAACTAATAAGTCAAACAATTCTTAAACCATAAGAAAATATCCAAGTGTTATGAGTTTAGTGACGGGTGCTCTTTTGATGACTAGAAGTGGAGGATAGGTAACAAATGAGATAGATGACGCCATTGAAGACCAAACAAGAAATAAAAGCGATTGTGACCTCGACGTGATTCGAACACGCAACCTTCTGATCTGGAGTCAGACGCGCTACCATTGCGCCACGAAGTCATATTAGTTTTTGCAACAAACATTCTAAACATGCATTTCAATTCGAATAACTGTACAAGACTCATATAAGAGGTACTTGGCATTTACCGATTTTCCAAACAACATCATCACTCACGCATGATATAAGAAGAACTACACCGTCCCCAGAATTCACTTTCTTGATACCATCTATTACAGCTAAATGGAGACGTTGACCTCAGAATATACATATAATTCTCCATCTCTGGCCAGGCTTACGTGTTCTTTCGTCATTTTTTTCAGTCGGTCTCTCCATCTATCTGAATTGTTTATTGAAATTAACTGTTTCCTTGGCTTTTTCTCATGGTTTTTTTTTTTTTAAAATACTAGCATTACTTAGGTGACATGGATCCGAAATACCCGAGTGCATCACTTTTATCTGTACATGATCTCTCACATTTTACAAAAGAAAAATAACATGGGTGCAATTCTAGAGGAAAAATCTTTACACAACAGGAATTTTGTTTTAAAAGTAGTCTGTGCAGTCTTTGCGGGATAGGAAACTTAGACACCATTCTTAACGTCTTGAACACATCTACACGTTCTGAACATCAAAAATATAATTCGTTATCAAATCACTGACACCAGAAAAGATCAAACGCACAGTTGGCAATTTTCAAGACTTGTTAATCACATGACGGCAAGGGAACATTGCTAAAACACATGTACCTCTTTTTGAAAGCTTTGGTCACATTTTCAATGTTGTTGTTGTTGTTATGGGGTTTAAGGCCATTTTTCAGCACATGATAGGCTATACATTGCGGCCAGTATTAATGGTGGAGGAGGAACCCGGGAAAACCCCGGAAAGAACCATCGACCCACGAGAAGCTACTGGCAAGCTTTCTCACATACCCACATTGGCTGAATCCGAGACTCGAACCTCCGCAGACAGAGGTGAGATGGCAGTGGTCCGTAACGAAGAGCGCTTTAGACCACTCGGCCACTCGGAGCCCCCACCATTTTCAAGTGAGGTTCAATGGCGACATCTATCTCAATTATTACCTATCCTCCACTTCTAGTCATCAAAAGAGCACCCGTCACTAATCTCATAACACTTCGATGTTTTCTAATGGTTCAAGAATTGTATGACTTATTAGCAAACTTTTCAGCTCTAATATTGATACTTTACCCCATTCAATTGAAAATAAGAACAATACACTGAATACAAAGCTTTATTCCTATCTCTAGTTACTAAATATGTACTCCTAAAGGTATCCTCAGCAATCCCTGTCCAGAAAGTGTGGATAGTCCAATTTCTCTAGGAACTGGCTAATTGCTTGCGTTGATAAATATCTTTCTAACACCGGTTCCCCATCAGCTACAATCGGATGCAACGATACAAAATATGTATAGCAACTTGATAAAGACAAATTCACTGCCTAAAGATAGGAGATCATAATATAGTGATATCCAATTCGAACTTTGAATCTGTTTCATTTTCCCTCCAATTGTAGAAACTTGTTGCCTCTGATTTCAGGGCCTGGACCGTAAGACAGTTCATATCTATATAGTGGTTTAGTCTGGCACTAAAGTGATTCATCATTGATTAAAAATCAAAAAAAGAAATAAAAGCAATTTTGACCTCGACGTGATTCGAACACGCAACCTTCTGATCTGGAGTCAGACGCGCTACCATTGCGCCACGAAGTCATATTAGTTCTTGCAACAAACATTCTAAACATGCATTACACGACTCAGATAAAAGGTACTTGGCATTTACCGCTTTTCCAAATAACATCATCACTCACACATGATATAAGAAGAACTACACCATCCTCAACATTCACTTTCTTAATACCATATATTACAGCTGAATCGAGACGTTGGCCTCAGAATATACATAGCATTCGGCATCTCTGGCCAGGCTTACGTGTTCTTTCGTCATTTCTTTCAGTCGGTCCCTCCATCAATCTGAAATGTTTATTTATATTGACTGTTTCCTTGTTTTTTCAGATAGGTTTCAAATGGAAAGAGCGTGGTGTTACTAAGTTGATCTTCAGCCTAAACAGTTGACAAAACAACATTTATTTCTGTACAAAATATCTCCTATTTTGCAAAAGAAACGAGTGCGATTCAACGGAATGAAATTTGGGCAACACAAGTGTTGTTTTAGAAATAATTTGTTCATTCCTTCAGGGGATAGAAAAGTGAGACACCGTTATTTACATATTGTACAACTCTATACCTTCTAAGGATCAAAACTAGAATTCGTTATCAAATCATTCTTGACAGAAAGGAACAAAGGCACATTTGGTTAGTTTCATGACATGTCAATTGTATCCGGCAAGAGAACATATCTGACACAAACAAATGCCCTTTTAAATAGCTATGCCACTACTCAGGAATGGTTTAAGTGTGATATCTATCACAAAGTTTACCCACCCGCCATCCTACCCACTCCCGCCAATCCCCTTCACCAATATGGAAGTATAGAAAACTTCATTAACATGCAAAAACGTGAACCAATAGCTGAAGGCATGCAGAGCGTTGAGCCACTGAATTCTACACAAAAAGCAATATTCAACGCAGCAAAAATGTGAGAGCAACAGCTTTTAGAATCCTTCATCTTAATAACTGTGCATGGGCATCAAGCCAGCAATGTTACCTCCACGATACAAAATATTCATAGCAACTTGACAAAGACAAATTCACTGCCTAAAGATAGGAGAACATATCATAGTGATATCCAATTCGAACCATCAAATGGAATGTGTTTCCTTTTGCCTCCAAATGTAGAAACGTGTTGCCTCTGATTTCTGGGCCTGGACGTTATGATAGTTCCTATCTATATAGAGATTCAGTCCGACACTAACGTGATTCATCATTGTTTGAAGACCAAAAAAGAAATAAAAGCGATTGTGACCTCGACGTGATTCGAACACGCAACCTTCCGATCCAGAGTCAGACGCGCTACCATTGCGTTACGAAGTTATATTAGTTCTTCCTACAAACATTCTAAACATGCATTTCAATTCGAGAATCTGTATACGACTCAGATAAGAGGTACTTGCCATTTACCGATTTTCCAAATAACATCATCACTCATGCATGATATAAGAAGAAATACATCGTCCTCAGAATTCACCTCCTTAATACCATCCATGACAGCTGAATCTATACGTTGACCTCAGAATATACATATAATTCTCAATCTCTGGCCAGTCTTACATGTTCTTTCGTCATTTTTTTCATTCAGTCTCTCCTCCAATCTGAATTGTTTATTGAAATTGACTGTTTCCTTGGTTTTTTCTGATGGGTTTTATTTGAAAATAGCTAGCATTACTTCGTTGACCTGGATCCGAAATACCCGACTACATCACTTTTATCTGTACAAGATCTCTCACGTTTTACAAAAGAAAAAGAAAATGGGTGCAATTCTAGAGGAAAAATCTGTACACAACAAGAATTTTGTTTTGAAAGTAGTCTGTGCATTATTTGCGGAATGGGAAACTGAGACACCATTATTAAGGTCTTGAACACGTTCTGAACATCAAAAATATAATTCGTTATCAAATCATTAACACCAGAAAAGATCAAACGCACAGTTGGCAATTTTCAAGACTTGTTAATCACATCACAGCAAGGGAACATTGCTGAAACACATGTACCTCTTTTTGAAAGCTTAGTTCACATTTTCAAGTGAGGTTTATTGGTGACATCTATCTCAATTGTAACCTATCCTCCACTTCTAGTCATCAAAAGAACACCCGTCACTAAACTCATAATTAACACTTGGATGTTTTCTTGCTGTTTAAGAACTGTATGACTTATTAGTAAACTTTTTAGCTCTAATCTTGATACTTTAGCCCATTTAATTGAAACTCAGAACAATGCACTGAATACAAAGGTTCATTCCTATCATTAGTTACTAAATACGTACACCTAGAAGTATCCTCAGAAATCCCTGTCCAGAAAGTGTGGATAGTCCAATTTCTCTAGCAACTGGCTAATTGCTTGCGTTGAGAATATCATTCTAAGAACGGTTCCCCATAAGCTACAAATGGTCTAAGAAAGCTATAAACGGAGAAATAACTATAAATTGCGCGTAACTAGCTTTTAGAATCATTCATCTTAACAGCTGTGCATGGGCATCAAACCAGCAATGTTACCTCCACGATACAAAATATGTATAGCAACTTGATAACTAATAAGTCAAACAATTCTTAAACCATAAGAAAATATCCAAGTGTTATGAGTTTAGTGACGGGTGCTCTTTTGATGACTAGAAGTGGAGGATAGGTAACAAATGAGATAGATGACGCCATTGAAGACCAAACAAGAAATAAAAGCGATTGTGACCTCGACGTGATTCGAACACGCAACCTTCTGATCTGGAGTCAGACGCGCTACCATTGCGCCACGAAGTCATATTAGTTTTTGCAACAAACATTCTAAACATGCATTTCAATTCGAATAACTGTACAAGACTCATATAAGAGGTACTTGGCATTTACCGATTTTCCAAACAACATCATCACTCACGCATGATATAAGAAGAACTACACCGTCCCCAGAATTCACTTTCTTGATACCATCTATTACAGCTAAATGGAGACGTTGACCTCAGAATATACATATAATTCTCCATCTCTGGCCAGGCTTACGTGTTCTTTCGTCATTTTTTTCAGTCGGTCTCTCCATCTATCTGAATTGTTTATTGAAATTAACTGTTTCCTTGGCTTTTTCTCATGGTTTTTTTTTTTTTAAAATACTAACATTACTTAGGTGACATGGATCCGAAATACCGGAGTGCATCACTTTTATCTGTACATGATCTCTCACATTTTACAAAAGAAAAATAACATGGGTGCAATTCTAGAGGAAAAATCTTTACACAACAGGAATTTTGTTTTAAAAGTAGTCTGTGCAGTCTTTGCGGGATAGGAAACTTAGACACCATTCTTAACGTCTTGAACACATCTACACGTTCTGAACATCAAAAATATAATTCGTTATCAAATCACTGACACCAGAAAAGATCAAACGCACAGTTGGCAATTTTCAAGACTTGTTAATCACATGACGGCAAGGGAACATTGCTAAAACACATGTACCTCTTTTTGAAAGCTTTGGTCACATTTTCAATGTTGTTGTTGTTGTTATGGGGTTTAAGGCCATTTTTCAGCACATGATAGGCTATACATTGCGGCCAGTATTAATGGTGGAGGAGGAACCCGGGAAAACCCCGGAAAGAACCATCGACCCACGAGAAGCTACTGGCAAGCTTTCTCACATACCCACATTGGCTGAATCCGAGACTCGAACCTCCGCAGACAGAGGTGAGATGGCAGTGGTCCGTAACGAAGAGCGCTTTAGACCACTCGGCCACTCGGAGCCCCCACCATTTTCAAGTGAGGTTCAATGGCGACATCTATCTCAATTATTACCTATCCTCCACTTCTAGTCATCAAAAGAGCACCCGTCACTAATCTCATAACACTTCGATGTTTTCTAATGGTTCAAGAATTGTATGACTTATTAGCAAACTTTTCAGCTCTAATATTGATACTTTACCCCATTCAATTGAAAATAAGAACAATACACTGAATACAAAGCTTTATTCCTATCTCTAGTTACTAAATATGTACTCCTAAAGGTATCCTCAGCAATCCCTGTCCAGAAAGTGTGGATAGTCCAATTTCTCTAGGAACTGGCTAATTGCTTGCGTTGATAAATATCTTTCTAACACCGGTTCCCCATCAGCTACAATCGGATGCAACGATACAAAATATGTATAGCAACTTGATAAAGACAAATTCACTGCCTAAAGATAGGAGATCATAATATAGTGATATCCAATTCGAACTTTGAATCTGTTTCATTTTCCCTCCAATTGTAGAAACTTGTTGCCTCTGATTTCAGGGCCTGGACCGTAAGACAGTTCATATCTATATAGTGGTTTAGTCTGGCACTAAAGTGATTCATCATTGATTAAAAATCAAAAAAAGAAATAAAAGCAATTTTGACCTCGACGTGATTCGAACACGCAACCTTCTGATCTGGAGTCAGACGCGCTACCATTGCGCCACGAAGTCATATTAGTTCTTGCAACAAACATTCTAAACATGCATTACACGACTCAGATAAAAGGTACTTGGCATTTACCGCTTTTCCAAATAACATCATCACTCACACATGATATAAGAAGAACTACACCATCCTCAACATTCACTTTCTTAATACCATATATTACAGCTGAATCGAGACGTTGGCCTCAGAATATACATAGCATTCGGCATCTCTGGCCAGGCTTACGTGTTCTTTCGTCATTTCTTTCAGTCGGTCCCTCCATCAATCTGAAATGTTTATTTATATTGACTGTTTCCTTGTTTTTTCAGATAGGTTTCAAATGGAAAGAGCGTGGTGTTACTAAGTTGATCTTCAGCCTAAACAGTTGACAAAACAACATTTATTTCTGTACAAAATATCTCCTATTTTGCAAAAGAAACGAGTGCGATTCAACGGAATGAAATTTGGGCAACACAAGTGTTGTTTTAGAAATAATTTGTTCATTCCTTCAGGGGATAGAAAAGTGAGACACCGTTATTTACATATTGTACAACTCTATACCTTCTAAGGATCAAAACTAGAATTCGTTATCAAATCATTCTTGACAGAAAGGAACAAAGGCACATTTGGTTAGTTTCATGACATGTCAATTGTATCCGGCAAGAGAACATATCTGACACAAACAAATGCCCTTTTAAATAGCTATGCCACTACTCAGGAATGGTTTAAGTGTGATATCTATCACAAAGTTTACCCACCCGCCATCCTACCCACTCCCGCCAATCCCCTTCACCAATATGGAAGTATAGAAAACTTCATTAACATGCAAAAACGTGAACCAATAGCTGAAGGCATGCAGAGCGTTGAGCCACTGAATTCTACACAAAAAGCAATATTCAACGCAGCAAAAATGTGAGAGCAACAGCTTTTAGAATCCTTCATCTTAATAACTGTGCATGGGCATCAAGCCAGCAATGTTACCTCCACGATACAAAATATTCATAGCAACTTGACAAAGACAAATTCACTGCCTAAAGATAGGAGAACATATCATAGTGATATCCAATTCGAACCATCAAATGGAATGTGTTTCCTTTTGCCTCCAAATGTAGAAACGTGTTGCCTCTGATTTCTGGGCCTGGACGTTATGATAGTTCCTATCTATATAGAGATTCAGTCCGACACTAACGTGATTCATCATTGTTTGAAGACCAAAAAAGAAATAAAAGCGATTGTGACCTCGACGTGATTCGAACACGCAACCTTCCGATCCAGAGTCAGACGCGCTACCATTGCGTTACGAAGTTATATTAGTTCTTCCTACAAACATTCTAAACATGCATTTCAATTCGAGAATCTGTATACGACTCAGATAAGAGGTACTTGCCATTTACCGATTTTCCAAATAACATCATCACTCATGCATGATATAAGAAGAAATACATCGTCCTCAGAATTCACCTCCTTAATACCATCCATGACAGCTGAATCTATACGTTGACCTCAGAATATACATATAATTCTCAATCTCTGGCCAGTCTTACATGTTCTTTCGTCATTTTTTTCATTCAGTCTCTCCTCCAATCTGAATTGTTTATTGAAATTGACTGTTTCCTTGGTTTTTTCTGATGGGTTTTATTTGAAAATAGCTAGCATTACTTCGTTGACCTGGATCCGAAATACCCGACTACATCACTTTTATCTGTACAAGATCTCTCACGTTTTACAAAAGAAAAAGAAAATGGGTGCAATTCTAGAGGAAAAATCTGTACACAACAAGAATTTTGTTTTGAAAGTAGTCTGTGCATTATTTGCGGAATGGGAAACTGAGACACCATTATTAAGGTCTTGAACACGTTCTGAACATCAAAAATATAATTCGTTATCAAATCATTAACACCAGAAAAGATCAAACGCACAGTTGGCAATTTTCAAGACTTGTTAATCACATCACAGCAAGGGAACATTGCTGAAACACATGTACCTCTTTTTGAAAGCTTAGTTCACATTTTCAAGTGAGGTTTATTGGTGACATCTATCTCAATTGTAACCTATCCTCCACTTCTAGTCATCAAAAGAACACCCGTCACTAAACTCATAATTAACACTTGGATGTTTTCTTGCTGTTTAAGAACTGTATGACTTATTAGTAAACTTTTTAGCTCTAATCTTGATACTTTAGCCCATTTAATTGAAACTCAGAACAATGCACTGAATACAAAGGTTCATTCCTATCATTAGTTACTAAATACGTACACCTAGAAGTATCCTCAGAAATCCCTGTCCAGAAAGTGTGGATAGTCCAATTTCTCTAGCAACTGGCTAATTGCTTGCGTTGAGAATATCATTCTAAGAACGGTTCCCCATAAGCTACAAATGGTCTAAGAAAGCTATAAACGGAGAAATAACTATAAATTGCGCGTAACTAGCTTTTAGAATCATTCATCTTAACAGCTGTGCATGGGCATCAAACCAGCAATGTTACCTCCACGATACAAAATATGTATAGCAACTTGATAACTAATAAGTCAAACAATTCTTAAACCATAAGAAAATATCCAAGTGTTATGAGTTTAGTGACGGGTGCTCTTTTGATGACTAGAAGTGGAGGATAGGTAACAAATGAGATAGATGACGCCATTGAAGACCAAACAAGAAATAAAAGCGATTGTGACCTCGACGTGATTCGAACACGCAACCTTCTGATCTGGAGTCAGACGCGCTACCATTGCGCCACGAAGTCATATTAGTTTTTGCAACAAACATTCTAAACATGCATTTCAATTCGAATAACTGTACAAGACTCATATAAGAGGTACTTGGCATTTACCGATTTTCCAAACAACATCATCACTCACGCATGATATAAGAAGAACTACACCGTCCCCAGAATTCACTTTCTTGATACCATCTATTACAGCTAAATGGAGACGTTGACCTCAGAATATACATATAATTCTCCATCTCTGGCCAGGCTTACGTGTTCTTTCGTCATTTTTTTCAGTCGGTCTCTCCATCTATCTGAATTGTTTATTGAAATTAACTGTTTCCTTGGCTTTTTCTCATGGTTTTTTTTTTTTTAAAATACTAACATTACTTAGGTGACATGGATCCGAAATACCGGAGTGCATCACTTTTATCTGTACATGATCTCTCACATTTTACAAAAGAAAAATAACATGGGTGCAATTCTAGAGGAAAAATCTTTACACAACAGGAATTTTGTTTTAAAAGTAGTCTGTGCAGTCTTTGCGGGATAGGAAACTTAGACACCATTCTTAACGTCTTGAACACATCTACACGTTCTGAACATCAAAAATATAATTCGTTATCAAATCACTGACACCAGAAAAGATCAAACGCACAGTTGGCAATTTTCAAGACTTGTTAATCACATGACGGCAAGGGAACATTGCTAAAACACATGTACCTCTTTTTGAAAGCTTTGGTCACATTTTCAATGTTGTTGTTGTTGTTATGGGGTTTAAGGCCATTTTTCAGCACATGATAGGCTATACATTGCGGCCAGTATTAATGGTGGAGGAGGAACCCGGGAAAACCCCGGAAAGAACCATCGACCCACGAGAAGCTACTGGCAAGCTTTCTCACATACCCACATTGGCTGAATCCGAGACTCGAACCTCCGCAGACAGAGGTGAGATGGCAGTGGTCCGTAACGAAGAACGCTTTAGACCACTCGGCCACTCGGAGCCCCCACCATTTTCAAGTGAGGTTCAATGGCGACATCTATCTCAATTATTACCTATCCTCCACTTCTAGTCATCAAAAGAGCACCCGTCACTAATCTCATAACACTTCGATGTTTTCTAATGGTTCAAGAATTGTATGACTTATTAGCAAACTTTTCAGCTCTAATATTGATACTTTACCCCATTCAATTGAAAATAAGAACAATACACTGAATACAAAGCTTTATTCCTATCTCTAGTTACTAAATATGTACTCCTAAAGGTATCCTCAGCAATCCCTGTCCAGAAAGTGTGGATAGTCCAATTTCTCTAGGAACTGGCTAATTGCTTGCGTTGATAAATATCTTTCTAACACCGGTTCCCCATCAGCTACAATCGGATGCAACGATACAAAATATGTATAGCAACTTGATAAAGACAAATTCACTGCCTAAAGATAGGAGATCATAATATAGTGATATCCAATTCGAACTTTGAATCTGTTTCATTTTCCCTCCAATTGTAGAAACTTGTTGCCTCTGATTTCAGGGCCTGGACCGTAAGACAGTTCATATCTATATAGTGGTTTAGTCTGGCACTAAAGTGATTCATCATTGATTAAAAATCAAAAAAAGAAATAAAAGCAATTTTGACCTCGACGTGATTCGAACACGCAACCTTCTGATCTGGAGTCAGACGCGCTACCATTGCGCCACGAAGTCATATTAGTTCTTGCAACAAACATTCTAAACATGCATTACACGACTCAGATAAAAGGTACTTGGCATTTACCGCTTTTCCAAATAACATCATCACTCACACATGATATAAGAAGAACTACACCATCCTCAACATTCACTTTCTTAATACCATATATTACAGCTGAATCGAGACGTTGGCCTCAGAATATACATAGCATTCGGCATCTCTGGCCAGGCTTACGTGTTCTTTCGTCATTTCTTTCAGTCGGTCCCTCCATCAATCTGAAATGTTTATTTATATTGACTGTTTCCTTGTTTTTTCAGATAGGTTTCAAATGGAAAGAGCGTGGTGTTACTAAGTTGATCTTCAGCCTAAACAGTTGACAAAACAACATTTATTTCTGTACAAAATATCTCCTATTTTGCAAAAGAAACGAGTGCGATTCAACGGAATGAAATTTGGGCAACACAAGTGTTGTTTTAGAAATAATTTGTTCATTCCTTCAGGGGATAGAAAAGTGAGACACCGTTATTTACATATTGTACAACTCTATACCTTCTAAGGATCAAAACTAGAATTCGTTATCAAATCATTCTTGACAGAAAGGAACAAAGGCACATTTGGTTAGTTTCATGACATGTCAATTGTATCCGGCAAGAGAACATATCTGACACAAACAAATGCCCTTTTAAATAGCTATGCCACTACTCAGGAATGGTTTAAGTGTGATATCTATCACAAAGTTTACCCACCCGCCATCCTACCCACTCCCGCCAATCCCCTTCACCAATATGGAAGTATAGAAAACTTCATTAACATGCAAAAACGTGAACCAATAGCTGAAGGCATGCAGAGCGTTGAGCCACTGAATTCTACACAAAAAGCAATATTCAACGCAGCAAAAATGTGAGAGCAACAGCTTTTAGAATCCTTCATCTTAATAACTGTGCATGGGCATCAAGCCAGCAATGTTACCTCCACGATACAAAATATTCATAGCAACTTGACAAAGACAAATTCACTGCCTAAAGATAGGAGAACATATCATAGTGATATCCAATTCGAACCATCAAATGGAATGTGTTTCCTTTTGCCTCCAAATGTAGAAACGTGTTGCCTCTGATTTCTGGGCCTGGACGTTATGATAGTTCCTATCTATATAGAGATTCAGTCCGACACTAACGTGATTCATCATTGTTTGAAGACCAAAAAAGAAATAAAAGCGATTGTGACCTCGACGTGATTCGAACACGCAACCTTCCGATCCAGAGTCAGACGCGCTACCATTGCGTTACGAAGTTATATTAGTTCTTCCTACAAACATTCTAAACATGCATTTCAATTCGAGAATCTGTATACGACTCAGATAAGAGGTACTTGCCATTTACCGATTTTCCAAATAACATCATCACTCATGCATGATATAAGAAGAAATACATCGTCCTCAGAATTCACCTCCTTAATACCATCCATGACAGCTGAATCTATACGTTGACCTCAGAATATACATATAATTCTCAATCTCTGGCCAGTCTTACATGTTCTTTCGTCATTTTTTTCATTCAGTCTCTCCTCCAATCTGAATTGTTTATTGAAATTGACTGTTTCCTTGGTTTTTTCTGATGGGTTTTATTTGAAAATAGCTAGCATTACTTCGTTGACCTGGATCCGAAATACCCGACTACATCACTTTTATCTGTACAAGATCTCTCACGTTTTACAAAAGAAAAAGAAAATGGGTGCAATTCTAGAGGAAAAATCTGTACACAACAAGAATTTTGTTTTGAAAGTAGTCTGTGCATTATTTGCGGAATGGGAAACTGAGACACCATTATTAAGGTCTTGAACACGTTCTGAACATCAAAAATATAATTCGTTATCAAATCATTAACACCAGAAAAGATCAAACGCACAGTTGGCAATTTTCAAGACTTGTTAATCACATCACAGCAAGGGAACATTGCTGAAACACATGTACCTCTTTTTGAAAGCTTAGTTCACATTTTCAAGTGAGGTTTATTGGTGACATCTATCTCAATTGTAACCTATCCTCCACTTCTAGTCATCAAAAGAACACCCGTCACTAAACTCATAATTAACACTTGGATGTTTTCTTGCTGTTTAAGAACTGTATGACTTATTAGTAAACTTTTTAGCTCTAATCTTGATACTTTAGCCCATTTAATTGAAACTCAGAACAATGCACTGAATACAAAGGTTCATTCCTATCATTAGTTACTAAATACGTACACCTAGAAGTATCCTCAGAAATCCCTGTCCAGAAAGTGTGGATAGTCCAATTTCTCTAGCAACTGGCTAATTGCTTGCGTTGAGAATATCATTCTAAGAACGGTTCCCCATAAGCTACAAATGGTCTAAGAAAGCTATAAACGGAGAAATAACTATAAATTGCGCGTAACTAGCTTTTAGAATCATTCATCTTAACAGCTGTGCATGGGCATCAAACCAGCAATGTTACCTCCACGATACAAAATATGTATAGCAACTTGATAACTAATAAGTCAAACAATTCTTAAACCATAAGAAAATATCCAAGTGTTATGAGTTTAGTGACGGGTGCTCTTTTGATGACTAGAAGTGGAGGATAGGTAACAAATGAGATAGATGACGCCATTGAAGACCAAAAAAGAAATAAAAGCGATTGTGACCTCGACGTGATTCGAACACGCAACCTTCTGATCTGGAGTCAGACGCGCTACCATTGCGCCACGAAGTCATATTAGTTTTTGCAACAAACATTCTAAACATGCATTTCAATTCGAATAACTGTACAAGACTCATATAAGAGGTACTTGGCATTTACCGATTTTCCAAACAACATCATCACTCACGCATGATATAAGAAGAACTACACCGTCCCCAGAATTCACTTTCTTGATACCATCTATTACAGCTAAATGGAGACGTTGACCTCAGAATATACATATAATTCTCCATCTCTGGCCAGGCTTACGTGTTCTTTCGTCATTTTTTTCAGTCGGTCTCTCCATCTATCTGAATTGTTTATTGAAATTAACTGTTTCCTTGGCTTTTTCTCATGGTTTTTTTTTTTTTAAAATACTAGCATTACTTAGGTGACATGGATCCGAAATACCCGAGTGCATCACTTTTATCTGTACATGATCTCTCACATTTTACAAAAGAAAAATAACATGGGTGCAATTCTAGAGGAAAAATCTTTACACAACAGGAATTTTGTTTTAAAAGTAGTCTGTGCAGTCTTTGCGGGATAGGAAACTTAGACACTATTCTTAACGTCTTGAACACATCTACACGTTCTGAACATCAAAAATATAATTCGTTATCAAATCACTGACACCAGAAAAGATCAAACGCACAGTTGGCAATTTTCAAGACTTGTTAATCACATGACGGCAAGGGAACATTGCTAAAACACATGTACCTCTTTTTGAAAGCTTTGGTCACATTTTCAATGTTGTTGTTGTTGTTATGGGGTTTAAGGCCATTTTTCAGCACATGATAGGCTATACATTGCGGCCAGTATTAATGGTGGAGGAGGAACCCGGGAAAACCCCGGAAAGAACCATCGACCCACGAGAAGCTACTGGCAAGCTTTCTCACATACCCACATTGGCTGAATCCGAGACTCGAACCTCCGCAGACAGAGGTGAGATGGCAGTGGTCCGTAACGAAGAGCGCTTTAGACCACTCGGCCACTCGGAGCCCCCACCATTTTCAAGTGAGGTTCAATGGCGACATCTATCTCAATTATTACCTATCCTCCACTTCTAGTCATCAAAAGAGCACCCGTCACTAATCTCATAACACTTCGATGTTTTCTAATGGTTCAAGAATTGTATGACTTATTAGCAAACTTTTCAGCTCTAATATTGATACTTTACCCCATTCAATTGAAAATAAGAACAATACACTGAATACAAAGCTTTATTCCTATCTCTAGTTACTAAATATGTACTCCTAAAGGTATCCTCAGCAATCCCTGTCCAGAAAGTGTGGATAGTCCAATTTCTCTAGGAACTGGCTAATTGCTTGCGTTGATAAATATCTTTCTAACACCGGTTCCCCATCAGCTACAATCGGATGCAACGATACAAAATATGTATAGCAACTTGATAAAGACAAATTCACTGCCTAAAGATAGGAGATCATAATATAGTGATATCCAATTCGAACTTTGAATCTGTTTCATTTTCCCTCCAATTGTAGAAACTTGTTGCCTCTGATTTCAGGGCCTGGACCGTAAGACAGTTCATATCTATATAGTGGTTTAGTCTGGCACTAAAGTGATTCATCATTGATTAAAAATCAAAAAAAGAAATAAAAGCAATTTTGACCTCGACGTGATTCGAACACGCAACCTTCTGATCTGGAGTCAGACGCGCTACCATTGCGCCACGAAGTCATATTAGTTCTTGCAACAAACATTCTAAACATGCATTACACGACCCAGATAAAAGGTACTTGGCATTTACCGCTTTTCCAAATAACATCATCACTCACACATGATATAAGAAGAACTACACCATCCTCAACATTCACTTTCTTAATACCATATATTACAGCTGAATCGAGACGTTGGCCTCAGAATATACATAGCATTCGGCATCTCTGGCCAGGCTTACGTGTTCTTTCGTCATTTCTTTCAGTCGGTCCCTCCATCAATCTGAAATGTTTATTTATATTGACTGTTTCCTTGTTTTTTCAGATAGGTTTCAAATGGAAAGAGCGTGGTGTTACTAAGTTGATCTTCAGCCTAAACAGTTGACAAAACAACATTTATTTCTGTACAAAATATCTCCTATTTTGCAAAAGAAACGAGTGCGATTCAACGGAATGAAATTTGGGCAACACAAGTGTTGTTTTAGAAATAATTTGTTCATTCCTTCAGGGGATAGAAAAGTGAGACACCGTTATTTACATATTGTACAACTCTATACCTTCTAAGGATCAAAACTAGAATTCGTTATCAAATCATTCTTGACAGAAAGGAACAAAGGCACATTTGGTTAGTTTCATGACATGTCAATTGTATCCGGCAAGAGAACATATCTGACACAAACAAATGCCCTTTTAAATAGCTATGCCACTACTCAGGAATGGTTTAAGTGTGATATCTATCACAAAGTTTACCCACCCGCCATCCTACCCACTCCCGCCAATCCCCTTCACCAATATGGAAGTATAGAAAACTTCATTAACATGCAAAAACGTGAACCAATAGCTGAAGGCATGCAGAGCGTTGAGCCACTGAATTCTACACAAAAAGCAATATTCAACGCAGCAAAAATGTGAGAGCAACAGCTTTTAGAATCCTTCATCTTAATAACTGTGCATGGGCATCAAGCCAGCAATGTTACCTCCACGATACAAAATATTCATAGCAACTTGACAAAGACAAATTCACTGCCTAAAGATAGGAGAACATATCATAGTGATATCCAATTCGAACCATCAAATGGAATGTGTTTCCTTTTGCCTCCAAATGTAGAAACGTGTTGCCTCTGATTTCTGGGCCTGGACGTTATGATAGTTCCTATCTATATAGAGATTCAGTCCGACACTAACGTGATTCATCATTGTTTGAAGACCAAAAAAGAAATAAAAGCGATTGTGACCTCGACGTGATTCGAACACACAACCTTCCGATCCAGAGTCAGACGCGCTACCATTGCGTTACGAAGTTATATTAGTTCTTCCTACAAACATTCTAAACATGCATTTCAATTCGAGAATCTGTATACGACTCAGATAAGAGGTACTTGCCATTTACCGATTTTCCAAATAACATCATCACTCATGCATGATATAAGAAGAAATACATCGTCCTCAGAATTCACCTCCTTAATACCATCCATGACAGCTGAATCTATACGTTGACCTCAGAATATACATATAATTCTCAATCTCTGGCCAGTCTTACATGTTCTTTCGTCATTTTTTTCATTCAGTCTCTCCTCCAATCTGAATTGTTTATTGAAATTGACTGTTTCCTTGGTTTTTTCTGATGGGTTTTATTTGAAAATAGCTAGCATTACTTCGTTGACCTGGATCCGAAATACCCGACTACATCACTTTTATCTGTACAAGATCTCTCACGTTTTACAAAAGAAAAAGAAAATGGGTGCAATTCTAGAGGAAAAATCTGTACACAACAAGAATTTTGTTTTGAAAGTAGTCTGTGCATTATTTGCGGAATGGGAAACTGAGACACCATTATTAAGGTCTTGAACACGTTCTGAACATCAAAAATATAATTCGTTATCAAATCATTAACACCAGAAAAGATCAAACGCACAGTTGGCAATTTTCAAGACTTGTTAATCACATCACAGCAAGGGAACATTGCTGAAACACATGTACCTCTTTTTGAAAGCTTAGTTCACATTTTCAAGTGAGGTTTATTGGTGACATCTATCTCAATTGTAACCTATCCTCCACTTCTAGTCATCAAAAGAACACCCGTCACTAAACTCATAATTAACACTTGGATGTTTTCTTGCTGTTTAAGAACTGTATGACTTATTAGTAAACTTTTTAGCTCTAATCTTGATACTTTAGCCCATTTAATTGAAACTCAGAACAATGCACTGAATACAAAGGTTCATTCCTATCATTAGTTACTAAATACGTACACCTAGAAGTATCCTCAGAAATCCCTGTCCAGAAAGTGTGGATAGTCCAATTTCTCTAGCAACTGGCTAATTGCTTGCGTTGAGAATATCATTCTAAGAACGGTTCCCCATAAGCTACAAATGGTCTAAGAAAGCTATAAACGGAGAAATAACTATAAATTGCGCGTAACTAGCTTTTAGAATCATTCATCTTAACAGCTGTGCATGGGCATCAAACCAGCAATGTTACCTCCACGATACAAAATATGTATAGCAACTTGATAACTAATAAGTCAAACAATTCTTAAACCATAAGAAAATATCCAAGTGTTATGAGTTTAGTGACGGGTGCTCTTTTGATGACTAGAAGTGGAGGATAGGTAACAAATGAGATAGATGACGCCATTGAAGACCAAAAAAGAAATAAAAGCGATTGTGACCTCGACGTGATTCGAACACGCAACCTTCTGATCTGGAGTCAGACGCGCTACCATTGCGCCACGAAGTCATATTAGTTTTTGCAACAAACATTCTAAACATGCATTTCAATTCGAATAACTGTACAAGACTCATATAAGAGGTACTTGGCATTTACCGATTTTCCAAACAACATCATCACTCACGCATGATATAAGAAGAACTACACCGTCCCCAGAATTCACTTTCTTGATACCATCTATTACAGCTAAATGGAGACGTTGACCTCAGAATATACATATAATTCTCCATCTCTGGCCAGGCTTACGTGTTCTTTCGTCATTTTTTTCAGTCGGTCTCTCCATCTATCTGAATTGTTTATTGAAATTAACTGTTTCCTTGGCTTTTTCTCATGGTTTTTTTTTTTAAAATACTAGCATTACTTAGGTGACATGGATCCGAAATACCCGAGTGCATCACTTTTATCTGTACATGATCTCTCACATTTTACAAAAGAAAAATAACATGGGTGCAATTCTAGAGGAAAAATCTTTACACAACAGGAATTTTGTTTTAAAAGTAGTCTGTGCAGTCTTTGCGGGATAGGAAACTTAGACACCATTCTTAACGTCTTGAACACATCTACACGTTCTGAACATCAAAAATATAATTCGTTATCAAATCACTGACACCAGAAAAGATCAAACGCACAGTTGGCAATTTTCAAGACTTGTTAATCACATGACGGCAAGGGAACATTGCTAAAACACATGTACCTCTTTTTGAAAGCTTTGGTCACATTTTCAATGTTGTTGTTGTTGTTATGGGGTTTAAGGCCATTTTTCAGCACATGATAGGCTATACATTGCGGCCAGTATTAATGGTGGAGGAGGAACCCGGGAAAACCCCGGAAAGAACCATCGACCCACGAGAAGCTACTGGCAAGCTTTCTCACATACCCACATTGGCTGAATCCGAGACTCGAACCTCCGCAGACAGAGGTGAGATGGCAGTGGTCCGTAACGAAGAGCGCTTTAGACCACTCGGCCACTCGGAGCCCCCACCATTTTCAAGTGAGGTTCAATGGCGACATCTATCTCAATTATTACCTATCCTCCACTTCTAGTCATCAAAAGAGCACCCGTCACTAATCTCATAACACATCGATGTTTTGTAATGGTTCAAGAATTGTATGACTTATTAGCAAACTTTTCAGCTCTAATATTGATACTTTACCCCATTCAATTGAAAATAAGAACAATACACTGAATACAAAGCTTTATTCCTATCTCTAGTTACTAAATATGTACTCCTAAAGGTATCCTCAGCAATCCCTGTCCAGAAAGTGTGGATAGTCCAATTTCTCTAGGAACTGGCTAATTGCTTGCGTTAATAAATATCTTTCTAACACCGGTTCCCCATCAGCTACAATCGGATGCAACGATACAAAATATGTATAGCAACTTGATAAAGACAAATTCACTGCCTAAAGATAGGAGATCATAATATAGTGATATCCAATTCGAACTTTGAATCTGTTTCATTTTCCCTCCAATTGTAGAAACTTGTTGCCTCTGATTTCAGGGCCTGGACCGTAAGACAGTTCATATCTATATAGTGGTTTAGTCTGGCACTAAAGTGATTCATCATTGATTAAAAATCAAAAAAAGAAATAAAAGCAATTTTGACCTCGACGTGATTCGAACACGCAACCTTCTGATCTGGAGTCAGACGCGCTACCATTGCGCCACGAAGTCATATTAGTTCTTGCAACAAACATTCTAAACATGCATTACACGACTCAGATAAAAGGTACTTGGCATTTACCGCTTTTCCAAATAACATCATCACTCACACATGATATAAGAAGAACTACACCATCCTCAACATTCACTTTCTTAATACCATATATTACAGCTGAATCGAGACGTTGGCTTCAGAATATACATAGCATTCGGCATCTCTGGCCAGGCTTACGTGTTCTTTCGTCATTTCTTTCAGTCGGTCCCTCCATCAATCTGAAATGTTTATTTATATTGACTGTTTCCTTGTTTTTTTCAGATAGGTTTCAAATGGAAAGAGCGTGGTGTTACTAAGTTGATCTTCAGCCTAAACAGTTGACAAAACAACATTTATTTCTGTACAAAATATCTCCTATTTTGCAAAAGAAACGAGTGCGATTCAACGGAATGAAATTTGGGCAACACAAGTGTTGTTTTAGAAATAATTTGTTCATTCCTTCAGGGGATAGAAAAGTGAGACACCGTTATTTACATATTGTACAACTCTATACCTTCTAAGGATCAAAACTAGAATTCGTTATCAAATCATTCTTGACAGAAAGGAACAAAGGCACATTTGGTTAGTTTCATGACATGTCAATTGTATCCGGCAAGAGAACATATCTGACACAAACAAATGCCCTTTTAAATAGCTATGCCACTACTCAGGAATGGTTTAAGTGTGATATCTATCACAAAGTTTACCCACCCGCCATCCTACCCACTCCCGCCAATCCCCTTCACCAATATGGAAGTATAGAAAACTTCATTAACATGCAAAAACGTGAACCAATAGCTGAAGGCATGCAGAGCGTTGAGCCACTGAATTCTACACAAAAAGCAATATTCAACGCAGCAAAAATGTGAGAGCAACAGCTTTTAGAATCCTTCATCTTAATAACTGTGCATGGGCATCAAGCCAGCAATGTTACCTCCACGATACAAAATATTCATAGCAACTTGACAAAGACAAATTCACTGCCTAAAGATAGGAGAACATATCATAGTGATATCCAATTCGAACCATCAAATGGAATGTGTTTCCTTTTGCCTCCAAATGTAGAAACGTGTTGCCTCTGATTTCTGGGCCTGGACGTTATGATAGTTCCTATCTATATAGAGATTCAGTCCGACACTAACGTGATTCATCATTGTTTGAAGACCAAAAAAGAAATAAAAGCGATTGTGACCTCGACGTGATTCGAACACGCAACCTTCCGATCCAGAGTCAGACGCGCTACCATTGCGTTACGAAGTTATATTAGTTCTTCCTACAAACATTCTAAACATGCATTTCAATTCGAGAATCTGTATACGACTCAGATAAGAGGTACTTGCCATTTACCGATTTTCCAAATAACATCATCACTCATGCATGATATAAGAAGAAATACATCGTCCTCAGAATTCACCTCCTTAATACCATCCATGACAGCTGAATCTATACGTTGACCTCAGAATATACATATAATTCTCAATCTCTGGCCAGTCTTACATGTTCTTTCGTCATTTTTTTCATTCAGTCTCTCCTCCAATCTGAATTGTTTATTGAAATTGACTGTTTCCTTGGTTTTTTCTGATGGGTTTTATTTGAAAATAGCTAGCATTACTTCGTTGACCTGGATCCGAAATACCCGACTACATCACTTTTATCTGTACAAGATCTCTCACGTTTTACAAAAGAAAAAGAAAATGGGTGCAATTCTAGAGGAAAAATCTGTACACAACAAGAATTTTGTTTTGAAAGTAGTCTGTGCATTATTTGCGGAATGGGAAACTGAGACACCATTATTAAGGTCTTGAACACGTTCTGAACATCAAAAATATAATTCGTTATCAAATCATTAACACCAGAAAAGATCAAACGCACAGTTGGCAATTTTCAAGACTTGTTAATCACATGACGGCAAAGGAACATTGCTAAAACACATGTACCTCTTTTTGAAAGCTTTGGTCACATTTTCAATGTTGTTGTTGTTGTTATGGGGTTTAAGGCCATTTTTCAGCACATGATAGGCTATACATTGCGGCCAGTATTAATGGTGGAGGAGGAACCCGGGAAAACCCCGGAAAGAACCATCGACCCACGAGAAGCTACTGGCAAGCTTTCTCACATACCCACATTGGCTGAATCCGAGACTCGAACCTCCGCAGACAGAGGTGAGATGGCAGTGGTCCGTAACGAAGAGCGCTTTAGACCACTCGGCCACTCGGAGCCCCCACCATTTTCAAGTGAGGTTCAATGGCGACATCTATCTCAATTATTACCTATCCTCCACTTCTAGTCATCAAAAGAGCACCCGTCACTAATCTCATAACACTTCGATGTTTTCTAATGGTTCAAGAATTGTATGACTTATTAGCAAACTTTTCAGCTCTAATATTGATACTTTACCCCATTCAATTGAAAATAAGAACAATACACTGAATACAAAGCTTTATTCCTATCTCTAGTTACTAAATATGTACTCCTAAAGGTATCCTCAGCAATCCCTGTCCAGAAAGTGTGGATAGTCCAATTTCTCTAGGAACTGGCTAATTGCTTGCGTTGATAAATATCTTTCTAACAACGGTTCCCCATCAGCTACAATCGGATGCAACGATACAAAATATGTATAGCAACTTGATAAAGACAAATTCACTGCCTAAAGATAGGAGATCATAATATAGTGATATCCAATTCGAACTTTGAATCTGTTTCATTTTCCCTCCAATTGTAGAAACTTGTTGCCTCTGATTTCAGGGCCTGGACCGTAAGACAGTTCATATCTATATAGTGGTTTAGTCTGGCACTAAAGTGATTCATCATTGATTAAAAATCAAAAAAAGAAATAAAAGCAATTTTGACCTCGACGTGATTCGAACACGCAACCTTCTGATCTGGAGTCAGACGCGCTACCATTGCGCCACGAAGTCATATTAGTTCTTGCAACAAACATTCTAAACATGCATTACACGACTCAGATAAAAGGTACTTGGCATTTACCGCTTTTCCAAATAACATCATCACTCACACATGATATAAGAAGAACTACACCATCCTCAACATTCACTTTCTTAATACCATATATTACAGCTGAATCGAGACGTTGGCCTCAGAATATACATAGCATTCGGCATCTCTGGCCAGGCTTACGTGTTCTTTCGTCATTTCTTTCAGTCGGTCCCTCCATCAATCTGAAATGTTTATTTATATTGACTGTTTCCTTGTTTTTTCAGATAGGTTTCAAATGGAAAGAGCGTGGTGTTACTAAGTTGATCTTCAGCCTAAACAGTTGACAAAACAACATTTATTTCTGTACAAAATATCTCCTATTTTGCAAAAGAAACGAGTGCGATTCAACGGAATGAAATTTGGGCAACACAAGTGTTGTTTTAGAAATAATTTGTTCATTCCTTCAGGGGATAGAAAAGTGAGACACCGTTATTTACATATTGTACAACTCTATACCTTCTAAGGATCAAAACTAGAATTCGTTATCAAATCATTCTTGACAGAAAGGAACAAAGGCACATTTGGTTAGTTTCATGACATGTCAATTGTATCCGGCAAGAGAACATATCTGACACAAACAAATGCCCTTTTAAATAGCTATGCCACTACTCAGGAATGGTTTAAGTGTGATATCTATCACAAAGTTTACCCACCCGCCATCCTACCCACTCCCGCCAATCCCCTTCACCAATATGGAAGTATAGAAAACTTCATTAACATGCAAAAACGTGAACCAATAGCTGAAGGCATGCAGAGCGTTGAGCCACTGAATTCTACACAAAAAGCAATATTCAACGCAGCAAAAATGTGAGAGCAACAGCTTTTAGAATCCTTCATCTTAATAACTGTGCATGGGCATCAAGCCAGCAATGTTACCTCCACGATACAAAATATTCATAGCAACTTGACAAAGACAAATTCACTGCCTAAAGATAGGAGAACATATCATAGTGATATCCAATTCGAACCATCAAATGGAATGTGTTTCCTTTTGCCTCCAAATGTAGAAACGTGTTGCCTCTGATTTCTGGGCCTGGACGTTATGATAGTTCCTATCTATATAGAGATTCAGTCCGACACTAACGTGATTCATCATTGTTTGAAGACCAAAAAAGAAATAAAAGCGATTGTGACCTCGACGTGATTCGAACACGCAACCTTCCGATCCAGAGTCAGACGCGCTACCATTGCGTTACGAAGTTATATTAGTTCTTCCTACAAACATTCTAAACATGCATTTCAATTCGAGAATCTGTATACGACTCAGATAAGAGGTACTTGCCATTTACCGATTTTCCAAATAACATCATCACTCATGCATGATATAAGAAGAAATACATCGTCCTCAGAATTCACCTCCTTAATACCATCCATGACAGCTGAATCTATACGTTGACCTCAGAATATACATATAATTCTCAATCTCTGGCCAGTCTTACATGTTCTTTCGTCATTTTTTTCATTCAGTCTCTCCTCCAATCTGAATTGTTTATTGAAATTGACTGTTTCCTTGGTTTTTTCTGATGGGTTTTATTTGAAAATAGCTAGCATTACTTCGTTGACCTGGATCCGAAATACCCGACTACATCACTTTTATCTGTACAAGATCTCTCACGTTTTACAAAAGAAAAAGAAAATGGGTGCAATTCTAGAGGAAAAATCTGTACACAACAAGAATTTTGTTTTGAAAGTAGTCTGTGCATTATTTGCGGAATGGGAAACTGAGACACCATTATTAAGGTCTTGAACACGTTCTGAACATCAAAAATATAATTCGTTATCAAATCATTAACACCAGAAAAGATCAAACGCACAGTTGGCAATTTTCAAGACTTGTTAATCACATCACAGCAAGGGAACATTGCTGAAACACATGTACCTCTTTTTGAAAGCTTAGTTCACATTTTCAAGTGAGGTTTATTGGTGACATCTATCTCAATTGTAACCTATCCTCCACTTCTAGTCATCAAAAGAACACCCGTCACTAAACTCATAATTAACACTTGGATGTTTTCTTGCTGTTTAAGAACTGTATGACTTATTAGTAAACTTTTTAGCTCTAATCTTGATACTTTAGCCCATTTAATTGAAACTCAGAACAATGCACTGAATACAAAGGTTCATTCCTATCATTAGTTACTAAATACGTACACCTAGAAGTATCCTCAGAAATCCCTGTCCAGAAAGTGTGGATAGTCCAATTTCTCTAGCAACTGGCTAATTGCTTGCGTTGAGAATATCATTCTAAGAACGGTTCCCCATAAGCTACAAATGGTCTAAGAAAGCTATAAACGGAGAAATAACTATAAATTGCGCGTAACTAGCTTTTAGAATCATTCATCTTAACAGCTGTGCATGGGCATCAAACCAGCAATGTTACCTCCACGATACAAAATATGTATAGCAACTTGATAACTAATAAGTCAAACAATTCTTAAACCATAAGAAAATATCCAAGTGTTATGAGTTTAGTGACGGGTGCTCTTTTGATGACTAGAAGTGGAGGATAGGTAACAAATGAGATAGATGACGCCATTGAAGACCAAAAAAGAAATAAAAGCGATTGTGACCTCGACGTGATTCGAACACGCAACCTTCTGATCTGGAGTCAGACGCGCTACCATTGCGCCACGAAGTCATATTAGTTTTTGCAACAAACATTCTAAACATGCATTTCAATTCGAATAACTGTACAAGACTCATATAAGAGGTACTTGGCATTTACCGATTTTCCAAACAACATCATCACTCACGCATGATATAAGAAGAACTACACCGTCCCCAGAATTCACTTTCTTGATACCATCTATTACAGCTAAATGGAGACGTTGACCTCAGAATATACATATAATTCTCCATCTCTGGCCAGGCTTACGTGTTCTTTCGTCATTTTTTTCAGTCGGTCTCTCCATCTATCTGAATTGTTTATTGAAATTAACTGTTTCCTTGGCTTTTTCTCATGGTTTTTTTTTTTAAAATACTAGCATTACTTAGGTGACATGGATCCGAAATACCCGAGTGCATCACTTTTATCTGTACATGATCTCTCACATTTTACAAAAGAAAAATAACATGGGTGCAATTCTAGAGGAAAAATCTTTACACAACAGGAATTTTGTTTTAAAAGTAGTCTGTGCAGTCTTTGCGGGATAGGAAACTTAGACACCATTCTTAACGTCTTGAACACATCTACACGTTCTGAACATCAAAAATATAATTCGTTATCAAATCACTGACACCAGAAAAGATCAAACGCACAGTTGGCAATTTTCAAGACTTGTTAATCACATGACGGCAAGGGAACATTGCTAAAACACATGTACCTCTTTTTGAAAGCTTTGGTCACATTTTCAATGTTGTTGTTGTTGTTATGGGGTTTAAGGCCATTTTTCAGCACATGATAGGCTATACATTGCGGCCAGTATTAATGGTGGAGGAGGAACCCGGGAAAACCCCGGAAAGAACCATCGACCCACGAGAAGCTACTGGCAAGCTTTCTCACATACCCACATTGGCTGAATCCGAGACTCGAACCTCCGCAGACAGAGGTGAGATGGCAGTGGTCCGTAACGAAGAGCGCTTTAGACCACTCGGCCACTCGGAGCCCCCACCATTTTCAAGTGAGGTTCAATGGCGACATCTATCTCAATTATTACCTATCCTCCACTTCTAGTCATCAAAAGAGCACCCGTCACTAATCTCATAACACTTCGATGTTTTCTAATGGTTCAAGAATTGTATGACTTATTAGCAAACTTTTCAGCTCTAATATTGATACTTTACCCCATTCAATTGAAAATAAGAACAATACACTGAATACAAAGCTTTATTCCTATCTCTAGTTACTAAATATGTACTCCTAAAGGTATCCTCAGCAATCCCTGTCCAGAAAGTGTGGATAGTCCAATTTCTCTAGGAACTGGCTAATTGCTTGCGTTAATAAATATCTTTCTAACACCGGTTCCCCATCAGCTACAATCGGATGCAACGATACAAAATATGTATAGCAACTTGATAAAGACAAATTCACTGCCTAAAGATAGGAGATCATAATATAGTGATATCCAATTCGAACTTTGAATCTGTTTCATTTTCCCTCCAATTGTAGAAACTTGTTGCCTCTGATTTCAGGGCCTGGACCGTAAGACAGTTCATATCTATATAGTGGTTTAGTCTGGCACTAAAGTGATTCATCATTGATTAAAAATCAAAAAAAGAAATAAAAGCAATTTTGACCTCGACGTGATTCGAACACGCAACCTTCTGATCTGGAGTCAGACGCGCTACCATTGCGCCACGAAGTCATATTAGTTCTTGCAACAAACATTCTAAACATGCATTACACGACTCAGATAAAAGGTACTTGGCATTTACCGCTTTTCCAAATAACATCATCACTCACACATGATATAAGAAGAACTACACCATCCTCAACATTCACTTTCTTAATACCATATATTACAGCTGAATCGAGACGTTGGCTTCAGAATATACATAGCATTCGGCATCTCTGGCCAGGCTTACGTGTTCTTTCGTCATTTCTTTCAGTCGGTCCCTCCATCAATCTGAAATGTTTATTTATATTGACTGTTTCCTTGTTTTTTTCAGATAGGTTTCAAATGGAAAGAGCGTGGTGTTACTAAGTTGATCTTCAGCCTAAACAGTTGACAAAACAACATTTATTTCTGTACAAAATATCTCCTATTTTGCAAAAGAAACGAGTGCGATTCAACGGAATGAAATTTGGGCAACACAAGTGTTGTTTTAGAAATAATTTGTTCATTCCTTCAGGGGATAGAAAAGTGAGACACCGTTATTTACATATTGTACAACTCTATACCTTCTAAGGATCAAAACTAGAATTCGTTATCAAATCATTCTTGACAGAAAGGAACAAAGGCACATTTGGTTAGTTTCATGACATGTCAATTGTATCCGGCAAGAGAACATATCTGACACAAACAAATGCCCTTTTAAATAGCTATGCCACTACTCAGGAATGGTTTAAGTGTGATATCTATCACAAAGTTTACCCACCCGCCATCCTACCCACTCCCGCCAATCCCCTTCACCAATATGGAAGTATAGAAAACTTCATTAACATGCAAAAACGTGAACCAATAGCTGAAGGCATGCAGAGCGTTGAGCCACTGAATTCTACACAAAAAGCAATATTCAACGCAGCAAAAATGTGAGAGCAACAGCTTTTAGAATCCTTCATCTTAATAACTGTGCATGGGCATCAAGCCAGCAATGTTACCTCCACGATACAAAATATTCATAGCAACTTGACAAAGACAAATTCACTGCCTAAAGATAGGAGAACATATCATAGTGATATCCAATTCGAACCATCAAATGGAATGTGTTTCCTTTTGCCTCCAAATGTAGAAACGTGTTGCCTCTGATTTCTGGGCCTGGACGTTATGATAGTTCCTATCTATATAGAGATTCAGTCCGACACTAACGTGATTCATCATTGTTTGAAGACCAAAAAAGAAATAAAAGCGATTGTGACCTCGACGTGATTCGAACACGCAACCTTCCGATCCAGAGTCAGACGCGCTACCATTGCGTTACGAAGTTATATTAGTTCTTCCTACAAACATTCTAAACATGCATTTCAATTCGAGAATCTGTATACGACTCAGATAAGAGGTACTTGCCATTTACCGATTTTCCAAATAACATCATCACTCATGCATGATATAAGAAGAAATACATCGTCCTCAGAATTCACCTCCTTAATACCATCCATTACAGCTGAATCTATACGTTGACCTCAGAATATACATATAATTCTCAATCTCTGGCCAGTCTTACATGTTCTTTCGTCATTTTTTTCATTCAGTCTCTCCTCCAATCTGAATTGTTTATTGAAATTGACTGTTTCCTTGGTTTTTTCTGATGGGTTTTATTTGAAAATAGCTAGCATTACTTCGTTGACCTGGATCCGAAATACCCGACTACATCACTTTTATCTGTACAAGATCTCTCACGTTTTACAAAAGAAAAAGAAAATGGGTGCAATTCTAGAGGAAAAATCTGTACACAACAAGAATTTTGTTTTGAAAGTAGTCTGTGCATTATTTGCGGAATGGGAAACTGAGACACCATTATTAAGGTCTTGAACACGTTCTGAACATCAAAAATATAATTCGTTATCAAATCATTAACACCAGAAAAGATCAAACGCACAGTTGGCAATTTTCAAGACTTGTTAATCACATCACAGCAAGGGAACATTGCTGAAACACATGTACCTCTTTTTGAAAGCTTAGTTCACATTTTCAAGTGAGGTTTATTGGTGACATCTATCTCAATTGTAACCTATCCTCCACTTCTAGTCATCAAAAGAACACCCGTCACTAAACTCATAATTAACACTTGGATGTTTTCTTGCTGTTTAAGAACTGTATGACTTATTAGTAAACTTTTTAGCTCTAATCTTGATACTTTAGCCCATTTAATTGAAACTCAGAACAATGCACTGAATACAAAGGTTCATTCCTATCATTAGTTACTAAATACGTACACCTAGAAGTATCCTCAGAAATCCCTGTCCAGAAAGTGTGGATAGTCCAATTTCTCTAGCAACTGGCTAATTGCTTGCGTTGAGAATATCATTCTAAGAACGCTTCCCCATAAGCTACAAATGGTCTAAGAAAGCTATAAACGGAGAAATACCTATAAATTGCGCGTAACTAGCTTTTAGAATCATTCATCTTAACAGCTGTGCATGGGCATCAAACCAGCAATGTTACCTCCACGATACAAAATATGTATAGCAACTTGATAACTAATAAGTCAAACAATTCTTAAACCATAAGAAAATATCCAAGTGTTATGAGTTTAGTGACGGGTGCTCTTTTGATGACTAGAAGTGGAGGATAGGTAACAATTGAGATAGATGACGCCATTGAAGACCAAAAAAGAAATAAAAGCGATTGTGACCTCGACGTGATTCGAACACGCAACCTTCTGATCTGGAGTCAGACGCGCTACCATTGCGCCACGAAGTCATATTAGTTTTTGCAACAAACATTCTAAACATGCATTTCAATTCGAATAACTGTACAAGACTCATATAGGAGGTACTTGTCATTTACCGATTTTCCAAACAACATCATCACTCACGCATGATATAAGAAGAACTACACCGTCCGCAGAATTCACTTTCTTGATACCATCTATTACAGCTAAATGGAGACGTTGACCTCAGAATATACATATAATTCTCCATCTCTGGCCAGGCTTACGTGTTCTTTCGTCATTTTTTTCAGTCGGTCTCTCCATCTATCTGAATTGTTTATTGAAATTAACTGTTTCCTTGGCTTTTTCTCATGGTTTTTTTTTTTAAAATACTAGCATTACTTAGGTGACATGGATCCGAAATACCCGAGTACATCACTTTTATCTGTACATGATCTCTCACATTTTACAAAAGAAAAATAACATGGGTGCAATTCTAGAGGAAAAATCTTTACACAACAGGAATTTTGTTTTAAAAGTAGTCTGTGCAGTCTTTGCGGGATAGGAAACTTAGACACCATTCTTAACGTCTTGAACACATCTACACGTTCTGAACATCAAAAATATAATTCGTTATCAAATCACTGACACCAGAAAAGATCAAACGCACAGTTGGCAATTTTCAAGACTTGTTAATCACATGACGGCAAGGGAACATTGCTAAAACACATGTACCTCTTTTTGAAAGCTTTGGTCACATTTTCAATGTTGTTGTTGTTGTTATGGGGTTTAAGGCCATTTTTCAGCACATGATAGGCTATACATTGCGGCCAGTATTAATGGTGGAGGAGGAACCCGGGAAAACCCCGGAAAGAACCATCGACCCACGAGAAGCTACTGGCAAGCTTTCTCACATACCCACATTGGCTGAATCCGAGACTCGAACCTCCGCAGACAGAGGTGAGATGGCAGTGGTCCGTAACGAAGAGCGCTTTAGACCACTCGGCCACTCGGAGCCCCCACCATTTTCAAGTGAGGTTCAATGGCGACATCTATCTCAATTATTACCTATCCTCCACTTCTAGTCATCAAAAGAGCACCCGTCACTAATCTCATAACACTTCGATGTCTTCTAATGGTTCAAGAATTGTATGACTTATTAGCAAACTTTTCAGCTCTAATATTGATACTTTACCCCATTCAATTGAAAATAAGAACAATACACTGAATACAAAGCTTTATTCCTATTTCTAGTTACTAAATATGTACTCCTAAAGGTATCCTCAGCAATCCCTGTCCAGAAAGTGTGGATAGTCCAATTTCTCTAGGAAGTGGCTAATTGCTTGCGTTGATAAATATCTTTCTAACAACGGTTCCCCATCAGCTACAATCTGATGCAACGATACGAAATATGTATAGCAACTTGATAAAGATAAATTCACTGCCTAAAGATAGGAGATCATAATATAGTGATATCCAATTCGAACCTTGAATCTGTTTCATTTTCCCTCCAATTCTAGATACATGTTGCCTCTTATATCAGGGCCTAGACCGTAAGACAGTTCCTATCTATATAGTTTTTTAGTCTGACACTAACGTGATTCATCATTGTTATAAGACCAAAAAGAGAAATAAAGGCAATTGTGACCTTGACGTGATTCGAACATGCATCCTTCTGATCTGGAGTCAGACGCGCTACCATTGCGCCAAGAAATCATACTAGTTCTTGCAACAAACATTCTAAACATGCATTACACGACTCAGATAAAAGTTACTTGGAATTTTCCTCTTTTCCAAATAGCATCATCACTCACACATGATATAAGAGGAACTACACCGTCCTCAACATTCACTTTCTTAATACCATCTATTACAGCTGAATGTATACGTTGACCTCATGATATGCATATATTTCTCCATTTGTGGCCAGGCTTACTTGATTTTTCATCATTTTTTTCAGTCGGTCTCTCCACCAATTTGAATTGTTTATTGAAATTGACTGTTTCCTTGGTTTTTTCTGATGGCTTTTATTTGAAAAGAGCTAACATTACTTAGTTGACGTGGATCCGAAATACCCGACTACATCACTTTTATCTGTACAAGATCTCTCACATTTTACAAAAGAAAAATCAAATGGGTGCAGCTGTAGAGGAAAAATCTTTACACAACAGGAATTTTGTTTTAAAAGTAGTCTGTGCATTCTTTGCGGGATAGGAAACTGAGACACCATTATTAACGTCTTGAACACATCTACACGTTCTGAACATCAAAAATATAATTCGTTATCAAATCACTGACACCAGAAAAGATCAAACGCACAGTTGGCAATTTTCAAGCCTTTTTAATCACATCACGGCAAGGGAACATTGCAAAAGCACATGTACCTCTTTTTGAAAGCTTTGGTCACATTTTCAAGTGCGGTTCAATATAGCGACATGTATCTCAATTATTACCTATCCTCCACTTCTAGTCATCAAAAGAGCACCCGTCACTAAACTCATCATTAACACTTGGATATTTTCTTATGGTTTTAGAATTGTATGACTTATTAGTAAACTTTTTAGCTCTAATATTGATACTTTACCCCATTCAATTGAAAATAAGAACAATGCACTGAATACAAAGGTTCATTCCTACCTCTAGTTACTAAATATGTACTCCTAAAGGTATCCTCAGAAATCCCTGTCCAGAAAGGGTGGATAGTCCAATTTCTCTAGGAACTGGCTAAGTGCTTGCGTTGATAAATATCTTTCTAACACCGGTTCCCCATCAGCTGCAATCTGATGCAACGATACAAAAAATGTATAACAACTTGATAAAGATAAATTCACTGCCTAAAGATAGGAGATCATAATATAGTGATATCCAATTCGAACCTTGAATCAGTTTCATTTTCCCTCCAATTGTAGAAACTTGTTGCCTCTGATTTCAGGGCCTGGACCGTAAGACAGTTCATATCTATATAGTGGTTTAGTCTGGCACTAAAGTGATTCATGATTGATTAAAAATCAAAAAATGAAATAAAAGCAATTTTGACCTCGACGTGATTCGAACACGCAACCTTCTGATCTGGAGTCAGACGCGCTACCATTGCGCCACGAAGTGATATCAGATCTTGCAACAAACATTCTAAACATGCATTACACGACTCAGATAAAAGGTATTTGGCAGTTACCTTTTCCAAATAACATCATCACTCACACATGATATAGGAAGAACTACACCGTCCTCATAATTCACTTAATTGATACCATCCATGACAGCTGAATGGAGACGTTGACCTCAGAATATACATATAATTCTCCATCTCTGGCCAGTCTTACATGTTCTTTCGTCATTTTTTTCAGTCGGTCTCTCCGCCAATCTGAATTGTTTATTGAAATTGACTGTTTCCTTGGTTTTTTCTCATGGATTTTATTTGAAAATAGCTAGCGTTACTTAGTTGACCTGGATCCGAAATACCCGACTACATCACTTTTATCTGTACAAGATCTCTCACGTTTTACAAAAGAAAAAGAAAATGGGTGCAATTCTAGAGGAAAAATCTTTACACAACAGGAATTTTGTTTTGAAAGTAGTCTGTGCATTCCTTGCGGGATTGGAAACTAAGACACCATTATTAAGGTCTTGAACACGTTCTGAACATCAAAAATATAATTCGTTATCAAATCATTAACACCAGAAAAGATCAAACGCACAGTTGGCAATTTTCAAGACTTGTTAATCACATCACGGCAAGGGAACATTGCTGAAACACATGTACCTCTTTTTGAAAGCTTAGTTCACATTTTCAAGTGAGGTTTATTGGTGACATCTATCTCAATTGTAACCTATCCTCCACTTCTAGTCATCAAAAGAACACCCGTCACTAAACTCATAATTAACACTTGGATGTTTTCTTGTTGTTTAAGAACTGTATGACTTATTAGCAAACTTTTTAGCTCTAATCTTGATACTTTAGCCCATTTAATTGAAACTCAGAACAATGCACTGAATACAAAGGTTCATTCCTGTCATTAGTTACTAAATACGTACACCTAGAAGTATCCTCAGAAATCCCTGTCCAGAAAGTGTGGATAGTCCAATTTCTCTAGCAACTGGCTAATTGCTTGCGTTGAGAATATCATTCTAAGAACGGTTCCCCATAAGCTACAAATGGTCTAAGAAAGCTATAAACGGAGAAATAACTATAAATTGCGCGTAACTAGCTTTTAGAATCATTCATCTTAACAACTGTGCATGGGCATCAAACCAGCAATGTTACCTCCACGATACAAAATATGTATAGCAACTTGATAACTAATAAGTCATACAATTCTTAAACCATAAGAAAATATCCAAGTGTTATGAGTTTAGTGACGGGTGCTCTTTTGATGACTAAATGTAGAGGATAGCAAACAATTGAGATAGATTTCGCCATTGAGGACCAAAAAAGAAATAAAAGCGATTGTGACCTCGACGTGATTCGAACACGCAACCTTCTGATCTGGAGTCAGACGCGCTACCATTGCGCCACGAAGTCATGTCAGTTTTTGAAACAAACATTATAAACATGCATTTCAATTCGAATAACTGTACAAGACTCATATAAGAGGTACTTGGCATTTACCGATTTTCGAAACAACGTCATCACTCACACATGATATAAGAAGAACTACACCGTCCGCAGAATTCACTTTACCATCTATTACAGCTGAATGTAGACGTTGACTTCAGAATATACATATAATTCTCCATCTCTGGCCAGGCTCACGTGTTCTTTCGTCATTTTTTACAGTCGGTCTCTCCATCTATCTGAATTGTTTATTGAAATTAACTGTTTCCTTGGTTTTTTCTCATGTTTTTTATTTGGAAATACTAGCTTTACTTAGTTGACAAGGATCCGAAATAAAGGACTACATCCCTTTTATCTGTACAAGATCTCTCACATTTTACAAAAAAAGAATAAACTGGGTGCAATTCTAGAGGAAAAATCTTTTCACAACAGGAATTTTGTTTTAAAAGTAGTCTGTGCAGTCTTTGCGGGATAGGAAACTGAGACACCATTCTTAACGTCTTGAACACATCTACACGTTCTGAACATCAAAAATATAATTCGTTACCAAATCATTGACACCAGAAAAGATCAAACGCAGAGTTGGCAATTTTCAAAACTTGTTAATCACATCACGGCAAGGGAACATTGCTGAAACACAAGTACCTCTTTTTGAAAGCTTAGTTCACATTTTCAAGTGAGGTTCAATGGCGACATCTATTTTAATTGTTAACTATCCTCCACTTCTAGTCATCAAAAGAGCACCCGTCACTGAGCTCATAACACTTGGATATTTTCTTATGGTTTAAGAATTGTATGACCTATTAGTAAACGTTTCAGCTCTAATATTGATACTTTACCCCATTCAATTGAAAATAAGAACAATACACTGAATACAAAGTTTCATTCCTATCTCTAGTTACTAAATATGTTCTCCTAAAGGTATCCTCAGAAATCCCTGTCCAGAAAGTGTGGATAGTCCAATTTCTCTAGGAAGTGGCTAATTGCTTGCGTTGATAAATATCTTTCTAACAACGGTTCCCCATCAGCTACAATCTGATGCAACGATACGAAATATGTATAGCAACTTGATAAAGATAAATTCACTGCCTAAAGATAGGAGATCATAATATAGTGATATCCAATTCGAACCTTGAATCTGTTTCATTTTCCCTCCAATTGTAGATACATGTTGCCTCTTATATCAGGGCCTAGACCGTAAGACAGTTCCTATCTATATAGTGGTTTAGTCTGACACTAACGTGATTCATCATTGTTATAAGACCAAAAAGAGAAATAAAGGCAAGTGTGACCTCGACGTGATTCAAACACGCAACCTTCTGGTATGGAGTCAGACGCAGTACCATTGCGCCACGAAGGCATATTAGTTCTTGCAACAAACATTTTAAACATGCATTACACGACTCAGATAAAAGGTAATTGGCATTTACCTCTTTTCCAAATAACATCATCACTCACACATGATATAAAAAGAACTACACCGTCCTCAACATTCACTTTCTTAATACCATCTATTACAGCTGAATGTACACGTTGACCTCATGATATGCATATATTTCTCCATTTGTGGCCAGGCTTACTTGATTTTTCATCATTTTTTTCAGTCGGTCTCTCCACCAATCTGAATTGTTTATAACTTTACTGTTTCCTTGCTTTTTTCTGATGGTTTTCTTTGAAAAGAGCTAACATTACTTAGTTGACGTGGATCCGAAATACCCGACTACATCACTTTTATCTGTCCAAGATCTCTCACACTTTACAAAAGAAAAATCAAATGGGTGCAGTTCTAGAGGAAAAATCTTTACAGAACAGGACTTTTGTTTTAAGAGTAGTCTGTGCATTCTTTGCGGGATAGGAAACTGAGACACCATTATTAACGTCTTGAACACGTCTAGACGTTCTGAACATCAAAAATAAAATTCGTTACCAAATCATTGACACCAGAAAAGATCAAAGGCACAGTTGGCAATTTTCAAAACTTGTTTATCACATCACGGCAAGGGAACATTGCTGAAACACATGTACCTCTTTTTGAAAGCTTAGTTCACATTTTCAAGTGAGGTTCAATGGCGACATCTATTTTAATTGTTAACTATCCTCCACTTCTAGTCATCAAAAGAGCACCCGTCACTGAACTCATAACACTTGGATATTTTCTTATGGTTTAAGAATTGTATGACCTATTAGTAAACTTTTCAGCTCTAATATTGATACTTTACCCCATTCAATTGAAAATAAGAACAATACACTGAATACAAAGGTTTATTCCTACCTCTAGTAACTAAATATGTTCTCCTAAAGGTATCCTCAGCAATCCCTGTCCAGAAAGTGTGGATAGTCCAATTTCTCTAGGAAGTGGCTAATTGCTTGCGTTGATAAATATCTTTCTAACAACGGTTCCGCATCAGCTACAATCTGATGCAACGATACGAAATATGCATAGCAACTTGATCAAGACAAAAACACTGCCTAAAGATAGGAAATCATAATATAGTGATATCCAATTCGAACCTTGAATGTGTTTCATTTTCCCTCCAATTGTAGAAACTTGTTGCCTCTGATTTCAGGGCCTAGACCGTAAGACAGTTCCTATCTATATAGTGGTTTAGTCTGGCACTAACGTGATTCATCATTGCTTAAAAAACAAAAAAAGAAATAAAAGCAATTGTGACCTCGACGTGATTCGAACACGAAACCTTCTGATCTAATTCTCCATCTCTGGCCAGGGTTACGTGTTCTTTCGTCATTTTTTTCAGTCGGTCTCTCCACCAATCTGAATTGTTTATTGAAATTGATTGTTTGCTTGGTTTTTCTGATGGGTTTTATTTGAGAAAAGCTAGCATTACTTAGTTGACCTGGATCCGAAATACCCGACTACATCACTTTTATCTGTACAAGATCTCTCACGTTTTACAAAAGAAAAAGAAAGTGGGTGCAATTCTAGAGGGAAAATCAGTACACAACAGGAATTTTGTTTTGAAAGTAGTCTGTGCATTCTTTGCGGAATAGGAAAATGAGACACCATTATCAACGTGTTGAACACGTTTTGAAAATCAAAATGTAATTCGTCATCAAATCATTAACACCAGAAAAGATCAAACGCACAGTTGGCAATGTTCAAGACTTGTTAATCACATCACGGCAAGGAAACATTGCTGAAACACATGTACCTCTTTTTGAAAGCTACGTTCACATTTTCAAGAGAGGTTTATTGGCGACATCTATCTCAATTTTTACCTATCCTCCACATCTAGTCATCAAAAGAACACCCTTAAGTAAACTAATAATTAACACTTGGATGTTTTCTTGTTGTTTAAGAACTGTATGACTTATTAGAAAACTTTTTAGCTCTAATATTGATACTTTAACCCATTTAATTGAAACTCAGAACACTGCACTGAATACAAAGGTTCATTCCTATCATTAGTTACTAAATACGTACACCTAGAATTATCCTCAGAAATCCCTGTCCAGAAAGTGTGGATAGTCCAATTTCTCTAGCAACTGGCTAATTGCTTGCGTTGAGAATATCTTTATAAGAACGGTTCCCCATAAGCTACAGATGGTCTAAGAAAGCTATAAAAGGAGAACTAACTATAAATTGCGCGCAACGAGCTTTTAGAATCATTCATCTTAACAAATGTGCATGGGCATCAAACCAGCAATGTTACCTCCACGATACAAAATATGTATAGCAACTTGATAATTAACAAGTCATACAATTCTTAACCCATTAGAAAATATCCAAGTGTAATGAGTTTAGTGACGGGTGATCTTTTGATGACTAGAAGTAGAGGATAGGTAACAATTGATATAGATGTCGCAATTCAAGACCAAGAAAGAAATAAAAGCGATCGTGACCTCGATGTGATTCGAACACGCAACCTTCTGATTTGGAGTCGGACGCGCTACCATTGCGCCACGAAGCCATGTCAGTTTTTGCAACAAACATTCTAAACATGCATTTCAATTCGAATAATTGTAAAAGACTCATAAAAGAGGTACTTGGCATTTACCGATTTTCCAAACAACGTCATCACTGACGCATGATATAAGAAGAACTACACCGTCCTCAGAATTCACTTTCTTGATACCATCTATTACAGCTGAATGGAGACGTTGACTTCAGAATATACATATAATTCTCCATCTCTGGCCAGGCTCACGTGTTCTTTCGTCATTTTTTTCAGTCGGTCTCTCCATCCATCTGAATTGTTTATTTGAATTCACTGTTTCGTTGGTTTTTTCTCATGGGTTTTATTTGAAAATACTAGCATTACTTAGTTGACAAGGATCCGAAACACCCGACTACATCACTTTTATCTGTACATTTTACAAAAGAAAAATAAACTGGGTGCAATTCAATAGGAAAAATCTTTACACAACAGGAATTTTGTTTTGAAAGTAGTCTGTGCAATCTTTGCGGGATAGGAAACTGAGACACCATTATTAACGTCTTGAACACATCTACACGTGCTGAACATCAAAAACATAATTCGTTATCAAATCACTGACACCAGAAACGATCAAACGCACAGTTGGCAATTTTCAAGACTTGTTAATCACATCACGGCAACGGAACATTGCTAAAGCACATGTACCTCTTTCAGAAAGCTTTGGTCACATTTTCAAGTGCGGTTCAATAGCGACATCTATCTCAATTATTCCCTATCCTCCACTTCTAGTCATCAAAAGAGCACCCGTCACTAAACTCATCATTAACACTTGGATGTTTTCTTATGGTTCAAGAATTGTATGACTTATTAGCAAACTTTTCAGCTCTAATATTGATACTTTACCCCATTCAACTGAAAATAAGAACAATACACTGAATACAAAGGTATCTTCTAATCTCTAGTTACTAAATACGTACACCTAGAAGTATCCTCAGAAATCCCTGTTCAGAAAGTGTGGATAGTCCAATTTCTCTAGGAAGTGGCTAAATTGCTTGCGTTGATAAATATCTTTCTAACAACGGTTCCCCATCAGCTACAATCTGATGCAACGATACAAAATATGTATAGGAACTTGATAAAGACAAATTCAGTGCCTAAAGATAGGAGATCATAATATAGTGATATCCAATTCGAACCTTGAATCTGTTTCATTTTCCCTCCAATTGTAGAAACTTGTTGCCTCTGATTTCAGGGCCTGGACCGTAAGACAGTTCCTATTTATATAGTGGTTTAGTCTGGCACTAACGTGATTCATCATTGCTTACCAATCAGAAAAAGAAATAAAAGCAATTGTGACCTCGACGTGATTCGAACACGCAACCTTCTGATCTGGAGTCAGACGCGCTACCATTGCGCCACGAAGTCATATTAGTTCTTGCAACAAACATTCTAAACATGCATTACACGACTCAGATAAAAGGTAATTGGCATTTACCTTTACCAAATAACATCATCACTCACACATGATATAAGAAGAACTACACCGTCCTCAACATTCACTTTCTTAATACCATCTATTACAGCTGAATGTATACGTTGACCTCAGAATATGCATATAATTCTCCATCTCTGGCCAGACTTTCTTGCTCTTTCATCATTTTTTTTCAGCCGGTCTCTCCACCAATCTTAATTGTTTAGTGTAACTGACTGTTTCCTTGGTTTTTACTGATGGCTTATATTTGAAAAGAGCTTACATGACTTAGTTGACGTGGATCCGAAATACCCGACTACATCACTTTTATCTGTACATGATCTCTCACATTTTACAAAAGAAAAATCAGATGGGTGCAGTTCTAGAGGAAAAATCTTTACACAACAGCTATTTTGTTTTAAAAACAGTCTGTGCATTTCTTGTGGGATAGGAAACTGAGAAACCATTATTAACGTCTTGAACACATCTACACGTTCTGAACATCAAAAATATAATTCGTTACCAAATCATTGACACCAGAAAAGGTCAAACGCACAGTTGGCAATTTTCAAAACTTGTTAATCACATCACGGCAAGGGAACATTGCTGAAACACATGTACCTCTTTTTGAAAGCTTAGTTCACACTTTCAAGTGAGGTTCAATGGCGACATCTATCTCAATTGTTACCCATCCTCCACTTCTAGTCATCAAAAGAGCACCCGTCACTAAACTCATAACACTTGGATATTTTCTTATGGTTTAAGAATTGTATGACTTATTAGTAAACTTTTCAGCTCTAATATTGATACTTTACCCCATTCAATTGAAAATAAGAACAATACATGAATACAAAGATTTATTCCTATCGCTAGTTACTAAATATTTTCTCCTAAAGGTATCCTCAGATATCCCTGTCCAGAAAGTGTGGATAGTCCAATTTCTCTAGGAAGTGGCTAATTGCTTGCGTTGATCAAGATCTTTCTAACAACGGTTCCCCATCAGCTACAATCTGATGCAACGATACGAAATATGTATAGCAACTTGATAAAGACAAATTCACTGCCTAAAGATAGGAGATCATAATATAGTGGTATCCAATTCGAACCTTGAATCTGTTTCATTTTCCCTCCAATTGTAGAAACTTGTTGCCTCTTATGTCAGGGCCTAGACCGTAAGACAGTTCCTATCTATATAGTGGTTTAGTGGGACACTAACGTGATTCATCATTGTTTAAAGACCAAAAAAAAGAAATAAATGCAATTGTGACCTCGACGTGATTCGAACACGCAACCTTCTGATCTGGAGTCAGACGCGCTACCATTGCGCCACGAAGTCATATTAGTTCTTGCAACAAACATTCTAAACATGCATTACGCGACTTAGATAAAAGGTACTTGGCATTTACCGCTTTTCCAAAGAACATCATGACTCACACATGATATAAGAAGAACTACACCGTCCTCAACATTCACTTTCTTAATACCATCTATTACAGCTGAATGTATACGTTGACCTCAGAATATGCATATAATTCTCCATCTCTGGCCAGGCTTACTTGTTCTTTCATCATTTTTTTCAGTCGGTCTCTCCACCAATCTGAATTCTTTATTGAAATTGACTCTTTGCTTGTTTTTTTCTGATGGCTTTTATTTGAAAAGAGCTAACATTACTTAGATGACCTGGATCCGAAATACAAGACTACATCACTTTTATCTGTACAAGATCTCTCACATTTACAAAAGAAAAATCAAATGGGTGCAGTTCTAGAGGAAAAATCTTTTCACAACAGGAATTTTGTTTTAAAAGTAGTCTGTGCATTCTTTGCGGGACAGGAAACTGAGACACCATTATTAACGTCTTGAACACATCTACACGTTCTGAATATCAAAAAATATAATTCGTTATCAAATCACTGACACCAGAAAAGATCAAACGCACAGTTGGCAATTTTCAAAACTTGTTAATCACATCACGGCAAGGGAACATTGCTGAAACACATGTACCTCTTTTTGAAAGCTTAGTTCACATTTTCAAGTGAGGTTCAATGGCGACATCTATTTTAATTGTTAACTATCCTCCACTTCTAGTCATCAAAAGAGCACTCGTCACTTAACTCATAACACTTGGATATTTTCTTATGGTTTAAGAATTGTATGACTTATTAGTAAACTTTGAGCTCTAATATTGATAGTTTACCCCATTCAATTGGAAACATGAACAATACACTGAATACAAAGGTTTATTCCTATCTCTAGTTACTAAATATGTTCTCCTAAAGGTATCCTCAGCAATCCCTGTCCAGAAAGTGTGGATAGTCCAATTTCTCTAGGAAGTGGCTAATTGCTTGCGTTGATAAATATCTTTCTAACAACGGTTCCCCATCAGCTACAATCTGATGCGACGATACAAAATATGTATAGCAACTTGATAAGGATAAATTCACTGCCTAAAGATAGGAGATCAAAATATAGTGGTATCCAATTCGAACCTTGAATCTGTTTCATTTTCCCTCCAATTGTAGAAACTTGTTGCCTCTGATTTCAAGGCCTAGACCGTAAGACAGTTCCTATCTATATAGTGGTTTAGTCTGGCACTAACGAGATTCATCATTATTTTAAGAAAAAAAAGAGAAATAAAAGCAACTGTGACCTCGACGTGATTCGAACATGCATCCTTCTGATCTGGAGTCAGACGCGCTACCATTGCGCCAAGAAGTCATACTAGTTCTTGCAACAAACATTCTAAACATGCATTACACGACTCAGATAAAACTTACTTGGAATTTTCCTCTTTTCCAGATAGCATCATCACTCACACATGATATAAGAGGAACTACACCGTCCTCAACATTCACTTTCTTAATACCATCTATTACAGCTGAATGTATACCTTGACCTCAGAATATGCATATAATTCTCCATCTCTGGCCCGGCTTACATGTTTTTTCATCATTTTTTTCAGTCGGTCTCTCCACCAATCTTAATTGTTTAGTGTAACTGACTGTTTCCTTGGTTTTTACTGATGGCTCATATTTGAAAAGAGCTAACATGACTTAGCTGATGTGGATCCAAAATACCCGACTACATCACTTTTATCTGTACAAGATCTCTCACATTTTACAAAAGGAAAATCATATGGGTGCAGTTCTAGAGGAACAGTCTTTATACAGCATGAATGTTGTTTTAAAAGTAGTCTGTGCATTCCTTGCGGGATAGGTAACTGGGACACAATTATCAACGTCTTGAACAGATCTATACGTTCTAAACATCAAAAATATAATTCGTTACCAAATCATTGACACCAGAAAAGATCAAACGCACAGTTGGCAATTTTCAAAACTTGTTAATCACATCACGGCAAGGGAACATTGCTGAAACACATATACCTCTTTTTGAGAGCTTAGTTCACATTTTCAAGTGAGGTTCAATGGCGACATCTATCTCAATTATTACCTATCCTCCACTTCTAGTCATCAAAAGAGCACCGTCACTAAACTCATAACACTTGGATATTTTCGTATGGTTTAAGAATTGTATGACTTATTAGTAAACTTTTCAGCTGTAATATTGATACTTTACCCCATTCATTTGAAAGTAAGAACAATACACTGAATACAAAGTTTTATTCCTATCTCTAGTTACTAAATATGTATTCCTAAAGGTATCCTCAGAAATCCCTGTCCAGAAAGTGTGGATAGTCCAATTTCTCTAGGAAGGGGCTAAGTGCTTGCGTTGATAAATATCTTTCTAACACCGGTTCCCCATCAGCTACAATCTGATGCAACGATACGAAATATGCATAGCAACTTGATCAAGACAAAAACACTGCCTAAAGATAGGAGATCATAATATAGTGATATCCAATTCGAACCTTGATTGTGTTTCATTTTCCCTCCAATTGTAGAAAATTGTTGCCTCTGATTTCAGGGCCTAGACCGTAAGACAGTTCATATCTATATAGTGGTTTAGTCTGGCACTAACGTGATTCATCATTGCTTAAAAAACAAAAAAAAGAAATAAAAGCAATTGTGACCTCGACGTGATTCGAACACGCAACCTTCTGATCTGGAGTCAGACGCGCTACCATTGCGCAACGAAGTCATATTAGTTTTTGCAACAAACATTCTAAACATGCATTTCAATTCGAATAACTGTGCAAGACTCATATAAGAGGTACTTGGCATTTACCGATTTTACAAACAACATCATCACTCACGCATGATATAAGAAGAACTACACCGTCCTCAACATTCACTTTCTTAATGCCATCTATTACAGCTGAATGCATACGTTGACCTCAGAATATGCATATCATTCTCCATCTCTGGCCAGGCTTACTTGTTCTTTGATCTTTTTTTTTTCAGTCGGTCTCTCCACCAATCTGAATTGTTTATTGAAATTGACTGTTTCCTTGGTTTTTGCTGATGGGTTTTATTTGAAAAGAGCTAACATTACTTAGATGACCTGGATCCGAAATACCCGACTACATCACTTTTATCTGTACAAGATCTCTCACATTTTACAAAAGAAAAAGATAATCAGTGCTATTCTTGAGGAAAAATCTTTACACAACAGGAATTTTGTTTTGAAAGTAGTCTGTGCATTCTTTGCGGAATAGGAAACTGAGACACTATTATTAACGTCTTGAACACGTTCTGAACATCAAATATAATTCGTTATCAAATCAATAACACCAGAAAAGATCAAACGCACAGTTGGCAATTTTCAAAACTTGTTAATCACATCACGGCAAGGGAACATTGCTGAAACACATGTACCTCTTTTTGAAAGCTAAGTTCACATTTTCAAGTGAGGTTTATTGGCAACATCTATCTCAATTGTTACCTATCCTCCACTTCTAGTCATCGAAAGAACACCCGTCAGTAAACTCATAATTACGACTTGGATGTTTTCTTGTTGTTTAAGAACTGTATGACCTATTAGTAAACTTTTTAGCTCAATATTGATACTTTAGCGAATTTAATTGAAACTCAGAACAATACACTGAATACAAAGGTTCATTGCTATCATTAGTTACTAAATACGTACACCTAGAAGTATCCTCAGAAATCCCTGTCCAGAAAGTGTGGATAGTCCAATTTCTCTAGGAATTTACTAATTGCATGCGTTGAGAATATCATTCTAAGAACGGTTCCCCATAAGCTACAAATGGTCTAAGAAAGCTATAAACGGAGAAATAACTATAAATTGCGCGTAACTAGCTTTTAGAATCATTCATCTTAACAGCTGTGCATGGGCATCAAACCAGCAATGTTACCTCCACGATACAAAATATGTATAGCAACTTGATAACTAATAAGTCAAACAATTCTTAAACCATAAGAAAATATCCAAGTGTTATGAGTTTAGTGATGGGTGCTCTTTTGATGACTAGAAGTGGAGGATAGGTAACAATTGAGATAGATGACGCCATTGAAGACCAAGAAAGAAATAAAAGTGATTGTGACCTCGACGTGATTCGAACACGCAACCTTCTGATCTGGAGTCAGACGCGCTACCATTGCGCCACGAAGTCATATTAGTTCTTGCAACAAACATTCTAAACATGCATTTCAATTCGAATAACTGTACAAGACTCACATAAGAGGTACTTGGCATTTACCGATTTTCCAACCAACATCATCACTCACGCATGATATAAGAAGAACTACACCGTCCTCAGAATTCACATTCTTGATAACTTCTCTTACAGCTGAATGGATAGGTTGACCTCAGAATATACATATAATTCCCCATCTCTGGCCAGGCTTACTTGTTCTTCCATCATTTTTTTCAGTCGGTCTCTCCACCAATCTTAATTCTTTATTGAAATTGACTGTTTCCTTGGTTTTTTTCTGATCGCTTTTATTTAAAAAGAGCTAACATTACTTAGTTGACAAGGATCCGAAATACCCGACTACATCACTTCTATCTGTACATGATCTCTGACATTTTGCAAAAGAAAAATAAACTGGGTGCAGTTCTAGAGGAAAAATCTTTACACAACAGAAATTTTGTTTTGAAAGTAGTCTGTGCAATCTTTGCGGGATAGGAAACTAAGACACCATTATCAACGTCTTGAACACATCTACACGTTCTGAACATCAAAAATATAATTCGTTATCAAATCATTGACACCAGAAAAGAACAAACGCACAGTTGGCAATTTTCAAGACTTGTTAATCACATCACGGCAAGGGAACACTGCTAAAGCACATGTACCTCTTTTTGAAAGCTTTGGTCACATTTTCAAGTGCGGTTCAATGGCGACATCTATCTCAATTATTACCTATCCTCCACGTCTAGTCATCAAAAGAACACCCGTCACTAAACTCATCATTAACACTTGGATGTTTTCTTATGGTTCAAGAATTGTATTACTTGTTAGCAAACATTTCAGCTCTAATATTGATACTTTACCCCATTCAATTGAAAATAAGGCAATACACTGAATACGAAGGTTTATTCTAATCTCTAGTTACTAAATACGTACACCTAGAAGTATCCTAAGAAATCCCTGTCCAGAAAGTGTGGATAGTCCAATTTCTCTAGGAAGTGGCTAATTGCTTGCGTTGATAAATATCTTTCCAACAACGGTTCCAAATCAGCTACAATCTGATGCAACGATACAAAATATGTATAGCAACTTGATAAAGACAAATTCACTGCCTAAAGATAGATCATAATATAGTGATATCCAATTCGAACCTTGAATCTGTTTCATTTTCCCTCCAATTGTAGAAACTTGTTGCCTCTGATTTCAGGGCCTGGACCGTAAGACAGTTCATATCTATATAGTGGCTTAGTCTGGCACTAAAGTGATTTATCATTGCTTAAAAATCAAAAAAAGAAATAAAAGCAATTGTGACCTCGACGTGATTCGAACACGCAACCTTCTGATCTGGAGTCAGACGCGCTACCATTGCGCCACGAAGTCATATTAGTTTTTGCAACAAACATTCTAAACATGCATTACACGACTCAGATACAAGGTACTTGGCATTTACCTTTTCCAAATAACATCATCACTCACACATGATATAAGAAGAACTACACCATCCTCAACATTCACTTTCTTAATACCATCTATTACAGCTGAATGTATACGTTGACCTCAGAATATGCATATAATTCTCCATCTCTGGCCAGGCTTACATGCTCTTTCATCATTTTTTCAGTCGGTCTCTCCACCAATCTTAATTGTTTAGTGTAACTGACTGTTTCCTTGGTTTTTACTGATGGCTCATATTTGAAAAGAGCTTACATGACTTAGTTGACGTGGATCCGAAATACCCGACTACATCACTTTTATCTGAACATGATCTCTCACATTTTACAAAAGAAAAATCAAATGGGTGCAGTTCTAGAGGAAAAATCTTAACACAACAGGAATTTTGTTTTAAAAGTAGTCTGTGCATTCTTTGCGGGATAGGAAACTGAGACACCATTATCAACGTCTTGAACACATTTACACGTTCTGAACATCAAAAATATAATTCGTTACCAAATCATTGACACCAGAAAAGGTCAAACGCACAGTTGGCAATTTTCAAAACTTGTTAATCACATCACGGCAAGGGAACATTGCTGAAACACATGTACCTCTTTTTGAAAGCTTAGTTCACATTTTCAAGTGAGGTTCATTGGCGACATCTATCTCAATTGTTACCTATCCTCCACTTCTAGTCATCAAAACAGCACCGTCACTAAACTCATAACACTTGGATATTTTCTTATAGTTTAAGAATTGTATGACTTATTAGCAAACTTTTCAGCTGTAATATTGATGCTTTACCCCATTCAATTGAAAATTAGAACAATACACTGAACACAAAGGTTTATTCGAATCTCTAGTTACTAAATACGTACACATAGAAGTATCCTCAGAAATCCCTGTTCAGAAAGTGTGGATAGTCCAATTTCTCTAGGAACTGGCTAATTGCTTGCCTTGATAAATATCTTTCTAACACCGGTTCCCCATCAGCTACAATCTGATGCAACGATACAAAATATGTATAGCAACTTGATAAAGACAAATTCACTGCCTAAAGATAGGAGATCATAATATAGTGATATCCAATTCGAACCTTGAATCTGTTTCATTTTCCCTCCAATTGTAGAAACTTGTTGCCTCTGATTTCAGGGCCTGGACCGTAAGACAGTTCCTATCTATATAGTGGCTTAGTCTGACACTAACGTGATTCATCATTGTTTAAAGACCAAAAAAAGAAATAAAAGCAATTGTGACCTCGACGTGATTCGAACACGCAACCTTCTGATCTGGAGTCAGACGCGCTAACATTGCGCCACGAAGTCATATTAGTTCTTGCAACAAACATTCTAAACATGCATATCACGACTCAGATGGAAGGTACTTGGCATTTATCGCTTTTCCAAAGAACATCATCACTCACACACGATATAAGAAGAACTACACCGTCCTAAACATTCACTTTCTTAATACCATATATTACAGCTGAATGGAGACGTTGGCCTCAGAATATACATAGCATTCGGCATCTCTGACCAGGCTTACGTGTTCTTTCGTCATTTCTTTCAGTCGGTCCCTCCATCAATCTGAAATGTTTATTTATATTGACTGTTTCCTTGTTTTTTCAGATAGGTTTCAAATGGAAAGAGCGTGGTGTTACCAAGTTGATCTTCAGCCTAAACAGGTGACAAAACAACATTTATTTCTGTACAAAATATCTCCTATTTTGCAAAAGAAACGAGTGCGATTCAACGGAATGAAATTTGGGCAACAGAAGTGTTGTCTTTAGAAATAACCTGTGCATTCCTTCAAGGAATGGAAAAGTGAGACAACGTTATTAACAGATTGTACAACTCTATACCTTCTAAGGATCAAACTAGAATTCGTTATCAAATCATTCTTGATAGAAAGGAACAAACGGACATTTGGTTAGTTTCATAACATGTCAATTGTGTCCCGGCAAGAGAACATATCTGACAGAAACAAATACCCTTTTAAATGTCTTTGCCACTACCCAGGAATGGTTTAAGTGTGATATCTATCACAAAGTTTACCCACCCGCCATCCTACCCGCTCCTGCCAATCCCCTTCACAATATGGAAATATAGAAAACTTCATCAACATGCAAATACGTGAGCCAATAGCTGAAGGCATGCAGAGCGTTGAGCCACTGAATTCTGCACAAAAAGCAATACTATTCAACGCGGCAAAATGTGAGAGCAACAGCTTTTAGAATCCTTCATCTTAATAACTGTGCATGGGCATCAAGCCAGCAATGTTACCTCCACGATATAAAATATGTATAGCAACCTGACAAAGACAAATTCACTGCCTAAAGATAGGAGAACATATCATAGTGATATCCACTTCGAACCATCAAATGGAATGTGTTTCCTTTTGCCTGATTTCTGGACCTTAATGTTAAGATAGTCCCTATACAATTTTGTCAGAAACAATCTTGGCTCATCATTCTTTGAAGACCAAAATATTAAAACGACATGTGATCCCGACGTTATTCGAGTACGCAGCCATCTGATCTTTTCCTGTCTTGCAATGTGTCCCGTTTATCCTACAATAATGTTGGACGCACTGAGTATGATACGTAGCGAATTAATCTCCTGTGTCACGGAAGTGTATATATTTATCGTTTTTTACTATTTGGATTAAATACATGTACTAGGATTTCTTTTTTGTACAGCGTTACCCGCGTGTGATTTAAGTATTTCGTATATTATTTCGAAATGGTTTGTTGCGTTCATCCCATGCTACACGAGCAAAGTGCTTAAGGTCGGAAAACCGATATACCGTGAGAGCAGAGGCAGTGTATGTATACATGGCCTGTGTATAAGTTACTTCATCGTAGAGTAAAACATCACATTACAAAGAATTTTGTCATTGTGCAGTCCACGTTATAATGCGCGATCTCCTGCTGTTAGGTACGTGAGTTAAATATTATTTTCATATATGATGTAATTGTTTTACTGTCACATTTATCTTGTATTTTAGGTAATTCCGACTTGTGTCGTATAATACAATGTTATATTCTTTTTCCTAGTTTTCCTGTATGTAACTGAACAGAACGTTTATATTCGCAACAATGTTGTATTTATTAAGGAAAAGAAAGTGTTACGTTAAGTATTATAAGATTCTTGTCACACACAAGTTCACATTTTAACTTGATTTTCACCTTGCATAGTAGTTACGATAATATAAGTTGCATAAAATAATCAGTTCAAGTTTACAGTACATAACGTTATTACGTGCTGTTATATATGACCGCGTCATTTGTAGAACCCGGATTTGGATATTATATTTTCAGCTGACTGATAGGTGACTGATTTCTGACTGATTGATTGATGGCCGGTGACTGATGAATGCTGAGTGTAGTGTTGAATGAGGGACTGAGTGACAGTTACGCTGCATCTCTTTATATGCACCGTATTGTAGGTGTTCAGCCGTGGTGCGATGTGATGTGATGTGATGTGATTTTTTATTTTTAACGTAGCTTTAACAATTTTTCAGTCATATCGCTACGATATCTGCAATGTGGCAGTTTATAGTGATGTCTAGCACTGGGGCATCATGCCGCAGACATGTAGCATGATGTCCCACCCAGTCACATTATCCTGACACCAGGCCGACCAGTCCTAACACTAACCTCTAAATGCTGAACGCCAAGCGAGGCAGCTGTTAGTACCATTTTTTAAGTCTCTGGTATGACTCCGCCGGGGATCGAACCCACGACCTCCCGCATCCGAGGCGGACGCTCTAACCACTAGGCCACCGGAGCGGTTCAGCAGTGGTGCTAATTTGGGTTGTGTTATACCCAGTGTGCTGCTGTCGGGGGTAACGTTGGCTCGGAAGGAGATGAAGGTCATCACGTAGTGAGGAACCAAGGCGTCTGGACCAACGGGTCTGCAGAGAACACGATATTTTACGAATCTTTAGGCGGACCAGGACGGGCAGACCGTTCGGCTCCGCAAGATACATGTCCGAATGTTTACATCATATTTCACTATTTGAGTGTAAGCGCATCATATTTCGCTATCTGAGTGAAAACTCATCATATTTCGCTACTTGGGTGGAAAATAATCGTATATCGTTAGTTGAGTGAAACATCACACATCACTATTTGAGTGAAGCATATCATGCACCACTATTTGAGTAAACTATATAATTTATTAATGTTTGTGTAGAATCACTTTGAACCATCGATCATTGTATCTTTTTAGTATTTAAGGATTGTTTTCTAGCATATCGGTTCACTTTTCATTTAAATCGCAATACAATATCTGGTTCGTGATTATTTGGTTAAAAATTCAATATTTGGATTTTGTTAGCGTACGAATCAGTCTTTTTCATTGAATCATTCATAAATAGACATTGTATTTTTGTTACCATCAAAAGTGTTCATCGTTATAATCCGACTCCAACCCCGGTATCTTGTTACATGGATCTCAGAAGTGGTATCGGATTAGAACGATGCCCTAAAGCTATTTTTGTTTCATTAGTCTTGTATGTACTATTTGTGTCAGACTGACATTCCTGACAAGACTTGCGAAGCTGAGTAATTATCCAACATAACTTAATTAGGTTTCGATTTCGGCAGTACACAGTTCATATATTTTTGTTCCCTTCTGAGAAGGAAAATACGGTTTGAGTTTTTGAAATCTAGTAATTGGATATAACTGCACAGAAGTGCACTTTAGGTTGGTCATCATATCATATTGGAAGAAATTATGTCATTGAAAGATTTGCTGGAATTGGGGAAACAGTTTGGTTACGAGGAGGAATCTCTTAGAAAATTGGTTCAGGAAGAACATGCTTGTGATCGGTATTAGACAGAAATAGAAAGGGAAGCCAATATAGAGTTGATAGAATTATAAATGAAGGCCGAATAGGAGAAATTAGAGATAGAGCGACAGGCAGAGCGGGAAAGAAAGGAAGCCGAGGAAAGAAAAATGGTATTCTGAGAGAATGAAGATGGAATTAGAAAAGAAGGCCAAGAGGGAGAAGATAGAGTTAGATAAACAGACCGTAAAAGAAAAGATAGGAAAGGGAAGCGGAGAGGGGCAAGATCAACATAGAGAAGGGGAAGAGAGAACTGCTAAAAGAAGTAGAGGATAGGAAATTAGAAAGGGGAAAAACAAGCGAGGTTTAAAGCTTTGGAGCTAGAAGTGTTACGTATTTAGGCTCTAATAAACAGTAACACAAGAAAGAGTGAAAACAACAAGCTTTGAAAAAATTAACAACAAATTATTTCCCTGGAAAAACACTGTAAAAATGAAAAATTAAGAACTTACGGCTTTAAGAATCAAATCCAATAATAATCCAAGAGTAATCACCGAACTAAATTTTAGAAGGTCTAGTAATAAATTGTTCTAATGAAATTTGAGTTCCGAGTCCCGACGAAAAATCCCAAATGGAAGGCGATAGCGTATACTATATGTCACTATTATGCTTTTGTGTCAACAGTTCTTTTTTGATTCACAAACAATAATATTCCGGTGTTTGAATTTCCGAATAAAATTTAGAGAAATGTCTTGAACCAAGAATTCTGTATGAGCACTCATATATTTCCAGCAAAAAGAATTAATCTTTATGAATCCAAACAACTTGAGCAAAACTTAAAATGTAACTCCAAACTGGTCACAAACAAACGCTTTTCCAGTGTCAAAAGTAAAAGCCCAGACTGAGAAATATCTCTCTAAACATCACTAATAAATCTAAATACTGCGCAATTTCGGAAAACCCACAATTGCGAAATTGAGGCCGTTTACACCTAAAAATCACGTACTCTTAGTATGACCTTGATAAAAACCAATCATTTTACTACGAGAAAAAAATGAGTAGTTTTTTAATTGTCTCAATGATTTCTGAACCAATGTCGGAAACTAAGTCAAAAATAGAAACAGTGTTTCTATTATTAATTTTTATGAAAAGATTCGGGTCAAACTGAATTTTTTCGAAATGCCAAATCAAGTAAACAAGATTACATTACTTGAAACGTAATGAAATTAAAATAATTTTTTTTAAAAACTTTCAGACAATTAAATTAGATATAAATTAAATCAAATATACATAACACTTCCCCATAAAGAAAAAGAAAGGTTTATATGATAAAGCTTTCTTTTACCATATATTAATTATGCACGAGGTTAAAAAGAACTCTTATAAATTACAGTGTACATAAAATATTATATTTCTACACACAGAAATGTGCATCTGCTTTTAAATTCTTTTCCATTGATATGCCTGATGTCAAGATTATATTCCTGTAACAACAAACTCTACCTTAGTAGTCTTTCATTTTTATCTTTCAACTTGCCGATGAAAGTAAGGGAAGGGGGTTGTGGTCACTAAACAAAATAATCGAAGAAGGAGCTGAAATAAAGTCAACTTCAAAATGTTGTAATGCCAGTATCTATGCCAATCATTCTTTTTCGATTGTTGAATAATTTCTTTGATCCTTAAGTTTTTAGAAAAATAACACACTGGATGATCAATGCCATTTTCAACTTTCTGAACCACAACTGCTCCAACCCCAACCTCACTTGCATCAACAGACAATTTAAATGATTGGCTGAAATTTGAAGCTGTAAGAACCGGCGCACTTTTAATTATGGCTTTTAACTTGTCAAAAGCCCACTGACATGTTTCAGTCCAAAGGAACTTGTTTTTCTTACCCAATAAATCTGTCAGAGGTTCAGCAACTATAGAAAAATTGGAACAAAATTTTCGAGAGTATCCGGCCATACCTAAAAAACGCATCAATTTGCTTTTTATTACAGGCATAGGGAACTCAGCGATAGCCTTGATCTTAGCAGTTATAGGTTTAACTTGTCCATGTCTCACGATATGACCTAGAAAGGTTACACTAGCACGGCAGAACTCACTTTTAGATTATTTGATTGTAAAATATACATCAGTGTGTCTGTCAGTGAATTTCCGAATTGTTGCTAAATGTTCTTTTCAGGTGTCATTGTAGATGATGACATCATCGATGTAAGCATCACAATTGTCTAGACCAGATGTAATCATATTCGTGAGATGTTAAAAAGTATTTGGCGACCCTTTCATTCCAAACGGCATCACATTATATTGATAAAGTCCACTGGAGTCACCAATGCCGAAATTTCCTTTGCTCTTTCCGTTAGTGGAATTTGCCAGAATCCTTTCAGGTCCAATTTGGTGACATACTTGGCATATCCGATCTGATCAATACAGTCATCGACTCTTGGTAATGGAAATGAATCTGTTTTTCTCACACTATTCACCTTCCCATAATCAGTACACATACGGATTTTGTTTCTTCTGGTTTTGGAACAAGTATGCATGGTGAATTCCAGTCACTTTTACTGGGCTCCATAGAATCATTCTCCAGCAAATACTAAATTTATTTGTTCCAAGTAGTCCTGTTTGTGAGGGTTCATACTGTACGGGTGTTGTTTCACAGGTTTGGAATTTACAATTTCAACGTCATGAAAAATTTTGTTTGTTCTTGTAGGAACATCTGGAAATACGTACTCGTATCAATTTCTTTCTTGCTCTTGCAAATGTAAATGTTCCTGGTCTTTCATAATGCTTTAATTCTGAAGATATGTCACTCCAATATCAGCAGAATTCGATGATATTCCTTCACTTAAATTTTCATTGATTAGGACAGGTACAACTAAATTTATTGCATGTTTAACCTGGCTATCTCTTTCAATATACTGATACTCCTATAATTTATTTAGACCCCAAGAACACTAATATGATAATTTAACTCATTCATTTTCTTCTTAACTTTTTAAGGGCCGTATTATCTAATCTGAAGCTCATTTTGAAGAATGAGCAAGAGAGACATAGCTCCATTATTACCAAACTGAAAAGTTCTCTCCATTGTAGTTCTGTCAAACCATAATTTCACTTATGACTTGAACCGCTGAATGTCCAATTCAAGCAAAATAAGCTGAAAGTTCCAGACCGCGAATATTACCTTTGACAGATTTGGGACGGCCAAATTGATGAAACAAAAGTTATGAAAGTTTTAATATTCCTCAAAGGAATTGCCTCTGGAAACATTGTTGACGCACACATAATGGTCAACAAGTATTGATTACCTAATTTGGTCTTGGGTAGAACCAACACAATCTACCATAATTCTATTGAATGGTTTGTCAAAGGCAGGAAAGGGTTATAGATAACCCTTAGGTATTTTCTGATTTGGTTTTCCTTCCGTTTGACACGAATGACAAGATTTACAGTATTTATAAACATTTTTTGCCTTTTGGCCAATAGAAGTGAGTCAAAATCTTGTTATGAGTTTTTTTAATTATCCCTAAATAACCAGTCAAAGGATTTTCATGGGGCAGACTAAGTATTTCCTGTCTGTAAGGTTTTGGAACTAAAATCTGATAGTTCACTGACCACTCATCACCAGAAGGTACCTAGGGAGGTCTCCATTTTCTCATAATGATTCCATTTGTAATGAAATAACAGACAGGAACTTAGTAGGTTCAGTTTCACTAATGACCCTTTCAAAGAAATAGGAGATCTCGGGATCTTTTTCCTGTTCGACGACAAGTGATTGTCGTCTGTCACCCTGATTAGAATAAAGAGAATGAGTATTTGAAAGAGAATCACTGTGATCAATACATTCCGACTGATCCAAACAAGGAGTGAAAGTGACCTCATCAAAAGCCTGACCAATACATTGACACCTATAGGAATACTTTCCGTATCAACATAATTCTCAAAAGCTTTCTTTGCCATAGCTCTGGTAACTGAACAAGCTGGGAATAAATCTGGGAATTCTTTTTGAACTGGATCGACTTTCTGATCTAAGCAAGGCTTGTCAGTTACAAGTGGATTAACCACAAACTTGTCACCAGCTAGGTCGTTGACTGGTAATAAATTAATGCCCTCAACGGGTAAAACAGAGACCGTTCCGACTGTCACTGGTCCAGAGACTAAGTCTGATGACAAATTTACAAAATGGAGAGGAACATTAACAAAGCCGCACTCTACTCCCTGAATACGAACAGTCTAATTATAAAAAGACTTCTCAGAAAAAGGCAAAGTACCTGAGGCAAAAACACTCTGAGAAGCTCATGTGTCTTTTAAATTTTAATAGGGATGGGATTGGCCGAATCATATTGAAGGGCTATGTATCACTTGTAGGTGATTCGGCCAATCCCATCCCTATTAAACTATATCTGATTGTATTATGGAGAATTATGAGTGCTATAGAACCCTTCGATATGAATGGTTCATAATTCTCCATAATACAATCAGAATGGGGCTTATTAGACCCAACAACTGTATTGCTTTCAATACATTATTGTGACCTTGACTTCTTAGAAATAAGAGCATTTGGAATAGGTCTGTCCTGATTCTGATGCCTATTTTTTAATTTGTAACAATCGGAACTAACGTGTCCGCTTATAAGAAGCTTGAGTTTTAGAAGTTGTGCCAGTTTTAGTTTTAGAATGGCTTGTATTAGGCTGAAATACTTTTCTGCTAGAAGACTGTTGAGTATAAGTCTTATTTATAAAACGAACTTTATGAATTAAAAAACACTCATCAGTAGCTCAATCAGCCTTTTCCAGGCTTTCAATCTGATGCTCGTCAATATAAGACTTAATGTCACTATTGACAGGTTTTGAAATTTTCAAGTAATACAAGTTGTTTGAGACTTTCATAATCTCGTTCAACTTTCTTGGCTAAGCACCATCTATCAAATAACTGCTCTTTTTCTCTAGCAAATTGGACATGAGTTTGTCCAGCTTCTTTTCCATAGTTTCTGAATTTCTGCCGATAAGTTTCAGGGACTAACTCATAACCCATTAATATGCATTCCTTAACCACATCATAGTTACGACTTTGGTCAACTGCCAGTGAATTGTAAATATCACAAGCCTTACCAGTGAGTACACATTGTAATAATTGCGTCCAGTGCTTTCTTGGCCCTTTAAAACTCTCAGCAATTCTTTCAAAACCAAGAAAATATGTCTACTACTTCTTCCAGAAAAGGAGGTACTAACTTGATATTTCTTAAAACATAAAATTTAGGAGAATGTTTTCCCCTTGCCATTTCTAATTTTTTTATTCGAATTTGAAATTATCTCTGTCTCTCGTTCTTCCTTGTGTAATTGCATTTGTCGTCCTTCTCTCTTTCTTCCTAATGCATTTTTTCTCTTCCCTGTCTCTCTCTCCTCTTTCTCAAATTGTAACAGCATTTGTCTTTCTCTTTCATCGCTCATTTTGTTATTCCATACGTCTTACTTCCATCTCTTTCTGAAACTGCATTTGTCTTACTTCCATCACTCTTTACATTTGTATCTTTTCTATCTGAAACTGAGCCTGTCTTATCTCTAATGCCAACTTTTTTAATTGTACTTCCATTTTCAAAATTTCCAACCACTCCTGAGTAAAATTAAAACAAATTCTCTACTTTTGATATTTTAGAAAACGCTTGCTGATTTCACGAAAGATTTCAAAAACTGGGGAATTCAAATTTAAAAAAACCAAGTTTTCTGAAATATTTTTGCTAAAATTCAAAATTATCAGAGGACGAGAGATCGATTCTTATGTTATATGTTTAAGCTCTAATTAACAGTAACAGAACAAAGAGTTTAAACAATAAGCGTTGAAAAATTTAACAAATTTATTTTCCTGGAAAAACACTGTAAAAATGAAAAATTAAAAACTTACGATTTTCAGAATCAAATCCAATAATAATCCAAGAATAATCCACGAATTAAATTTTAGAAGTTCTAGCAATGAAATGTTCTCATGAAATTTGAGTTCGATTTCCGAAAAAAAATCCAAAATGGAAGGCGATGACGTATATTGTAGTCAGTATTGTGCTGTTGTGTCTATAGTTCTTTGTTAATTCACAAACAATAATATTCCGGTGTTTGAATTTCCGAATGAAGTTTAGAGAAATGTTCCTGTCCAAGAATTCTGTATGAGCACTCAAATATTTCCAGCTAAAAGAATTAATCTTTATGAATCCAAATAATTTGAACAAAACTTAAAATGTAACTCCAAACTGGTCACAAACAAACACTTTTCCAGTGTCAAAAGTAAAAGCCCATACTGAGAAATATCTTTCTAAACATCACTAATAAATCTAAATACTGCACAATTTCGGAAAACCCAGAATTGTTAAATAGACGCTGTTTACATCTAAAAATCACGTACTCCCGGTATAATCTTGATAAAAACGAATCATTTTACTACGAAAATAAAAGAAACTGTTTACTTGTCTCAGTGATTTCTGAATCAAGGTCGGGAACTAAGTCAAAAACAAAAATAGTGTTTCTATTATTAGGCATTTATGAAAAGATTCAGGTCAAACGGAACTTTCTAGAAAATAATACCAAATCAAGTAAACAAGATTACAATACTTTGACATGTAATAAAATTAAAAATAAAAAGATTTGACAACTTAAGACAATTAAATTTGTTAAACTACCTCGCGTTGAATGAAGCACTTCTGAAGAGCTACGAGCTAACCGAGCAAGGGTTTCGCAAGAATTTTTAGTATAGCAAACCGACAGAGGTGAGACATTCACCCAGTTTGTCAGTAGAACGAGCAATTATTTGCAACGATGGAAGGAATGTGGTAAAGTCGTTAAGATATTTTAGGGTCTTATCGATTTCTTGGTTCGAGACCAGCATTTGAAAACTTGTGTCAAGGACTTATATCTGTTCTTGAGGGAAAAGTCCTTCACGAATATATATGACATGGCAGCAGAGGCGGATTTGTTCTCTGAAGCTTGTGGATGTTCTCTGAATGTCACCTCGAGAATCAATAAAGGTGAGAATCGGGCCTGAGACCAAAAACCTAGGGTCCGTGAAAAACCTGATAAGGATAACAACTAAAATCACTAGGACAAGCAATGTTTCACTTGCAAGGAGTGGGGTAACATTTCCCACAATTGTCCGAAGCGAAAGAGGTT